>CM038675.1:526052316-527252316 GCA_021605145.1 Aegilops bicornis | reverse complement strand
GACCACCGCCTCGGGGCCAGGTTCTCGAGGCCCGAGGCGGCGAAACTGGCCGGGATCGCGCTGCTGTGCACCAGCGAGGCGCCTGGCCAGCGCCCCGCCATGGCTGCGGTGCTGCAGCAGCTCGGCGCCAGCCAGTAATGAGTAACGAGTGATCGTTACCGCTGCGTTAACTTCTTTCTTGCTAGCTAAGCTGCCATTTTCCTTTTCAGCTCCAGTTCCATGGATCGGTTGGTATGTTCCTTGCTCAGGAACCTGACAGTTCGTCGCAAGCTAAGTTTCTGCTCTATGCAGTTAGCCAGTTACTACTAGTTACTCAATGGTTGCATCAGTTTGGCAGCAACCACTTGAGTTCAGTCTGGTCCGGTGACACTGATCACTGATGTATCGTCATCTTTTTTCCCTCTCTACTGTAAATGTGTGGTGTGGTGTGCTGCTACTTTTAGGACACCCTGTTATCAGGTTGTAGATGCGCGGCACGAAATAAAGTCTAGCCTGTTTTGAGATTTCAAATGTGATGATGGCCCAGGCTACCTTATGTACTGTACTGGAGTAGTATGCTTAGCTGATAGTACTAGGCACGCGGCACGCATGCTGCGCATTTAGGAGCCTCGGTCCTCCTCTGACCTCTGGACTCTGCTCCGGTGCCATGTCGTTGTTACTGATCTTTGCTGCGTTGCAGGTTCCGGCCGGATCTGAGAGTAAAAGGGACAGCACCACTACCACCTCTTGTAATCTACATCTCCTTCTGGGAGGCGCTTCAGATCAGATCGGGCATTAAAACGTGGCTTCAGATGCTGGTCCTGTTACTTTTGCTTCAGGGTAGGCTTGAAACTTTGGCAGAGTAGGATCGACTGTAACTCGTTTTTTCCTTTTGACTGTCGGCTGTAATTTTTGGTGCAGGGAGAACATATCCTTTTGTCAAAAAACCTCAGGTTTGGCGCCCAAGACGGACAAGGTAATCAGAACCGGCCGTGGGAAAATATATGCATGCTAATGAATTTTGTAATCAAGTCAACTGATTTTGCCGCTCCTCTGTTGTAGCTTGAGAACTGTGCTTAACTCACTTGTATGAATTTCGTTAGACTGCTCGTAGTGGGAGTAATTTCAGTAATAAAATAGGGCCCAACTCAGCAAATTTGCTTATGTGGCATGATCGATTCTAGGGTTTTCTACGTGCTGCTGTTAGATATTCCAAACTCAATCTTAAAAAAAAGGAAGAGAGATATTCCAAACTCATGCACGTCAGGTTAGAGTTTTAGTCATACACGTGATGGAAGTCATAGTCGGTTCTAGTCATGGAGTTTCCTGTGCGGCCGTCCGACGAATCCGATCGCTAGTTTAGCTAGCTAGCTTTCCTACGTGTACTCCAAGGATCGATCCAATAGCTTGGTTTGGCCGAAGCTTCGTACGAGCGCGTACCCCGCCGGAAGAACTCGGCGGCGAGAAGGCAAGGATGCCAAGGCGGCGCGGCAGCCGCCGTGGGCGGAGGCGTCAGCGGCATCACCTCTACATCGTCTTTGATGACTGGTCAAGTGGATACTCCATCCGCAAGCTAAACCTGTCGGCCGCCGTCTCCGGCCAAGCCGCCGACGACGTGCCGGACCTGCCTCCGGCGTTCTTCCGCTTGGAGGCCACGCAGGGGTGCCCGGAGTACTTCGCGTCGGCCTTCGGCACCAGGATCTTGGCGATGAGCACCAGGGATCCCGGAGGCCGCAGATTGCTGGCCGGAACCTTCGTCCCCATGCTGGACGTCCGCTCGATGAGCATGACCTTTGGCCCCGGGCAGGAGTACCCGATCAATCCCATCTATCTCTCTGTCGGCAATAAGCTATTTACTTCTGCTTCGGTACACCCCCTTAAACACATCAAGGGCTGAGATTCACCCATACCCCTTCACTGCCAGGGGCACGATCGTCTTATGTAAAAAATATTGCCCCCGCGCGTCCGCGGCGATACCCCGCCACAGATACGCTGCTGCGGGATTTGAGCCGAGCGGCTTGGCGCCGTGAGGGAGCGAGCCGAGCCGAAGCGGCTTGGGAGCCCTGGCGTGTTTTTTAAAGTCGGCACACCGTGGGCGACGTGGATGCGTGGCGCTGCCGTCAGATCGTCATGCAATAATCGCATTGCAGTAATGGCGGCGATGCAGCGCCGATCGCTTCGCCGCCACCTTTTCCGCCGGGCCGGTAGACGCGACCGTCGGTTGCCGCCGCCGCGGCGACCGCCCGCCAGACGCCACCGAGGCCGATCGTCATACCGCGCTGCACAAGGCGGCTACTCACGCCGCCATTGCCGCGCTTCACACGGCATCATTGTCACAGGCCGCCACCGCCGCTTTCCTGGGCGCTACCACCGACGGCCGCCGCCCGCCCACCTCCCTCCCCGCCTTCTATAAAGAGCGCGCCACCGCCATCTTCCTCGCCCGCCCATCTCTCTTCTCTCGCCGCCATCTCCCTCTCCTCACGGCAATGTCTTCCAAATGACCGACGAGGGCGCTGCGGGTCGACCGGGCGTTCGTCATTGAGCCTCACCATCGCCGACACGGAGCTTATGGCCCTAAGACGTCGTGGTTGGTGCCGCGGCAGCTAAGGTGCCGGGCCATGGCGGATCGGGCGAACGGCATCCCCACCATGGGACCGCCACGACGAGGGAGCAGCCCGCGAAGTTCTCGGCGGCCGGTAATAACCGGAGGGCCCGGCGCAGTTCCGCGCGGAAGAACTTCGACATCGCCCTCGGCGCGTTCAGGACGCTGACGGCCAGACGATCGTCGGGGACATTACCGGCGAGGCAAGCACTTCCGTCGTTGCCACCACGGCCCACCTCCAGCCGCCCCATCGCTTCGCAAGACAAGCGCCGCCGAGGTAAGATTTCCCACCGCCGCCGCCACGGCCCACCTCCACCGCCCCATCGCCTTCAAGACAAATAGGCGCCGCCCGACGGCCGTCCACATTCCGCCAATACAGCCGCCCTCGCAAGAAGACGGAGACCTCGACGACACGCCGGGCTACTTATGGCCGCCTTGGCTTCAGAGGAGGCGGCGGGCGGCGGCCACTCGTGAGGAACGAGAGCGGTCAAGGCCATAGCGGCGCAGGTGAGCAAAGAAAGCGCGGAAGACAATCGGTGGGATTTTAGTGACGACGACGACAATGGAGGCGACGGCGGCGAAGGAGAGGCGAGTATGGCGCCGTCGTCGACCTCACCGGGCGGCAAATGACGACGAGTAGCCTAGTTTTATATAAATTTCGGTCTAAGTTATGTAAGAGAAGTGCTCGGTTATGTTTAGGGTTATGTAAAATATTATGAATTATGAATGAACTCGGAATGGTTTATCATGCAACTTGAAAAAATAAACGGAAACATGAATTTGAACGGTACGAGAAGATACTCGACACACAAATTACAGAACAGTATGGAAAAAATTTGAGTTAATTTCAAGGATGACGAAAAAATTTAGTTGGTATGGTCACCCTGACAGTATAAAAAAAATTATAGAAGGCAAAAAAAAATAGTGATGCAAAAAAAAAGTCCACCTGTGGTTGCACGCCGCAACAGCGCTTAATCGGTCCGGCCCGATCAAGCCGGGTGGCGAAAGGGCCGCCTTCGGCGATTACGGCCCGCAAGACAGTGCCAACAAAGATGGCGGGGCGGGCCGCAATCGGAGGAGTTCGAAAAGGTGGTCGGAGCTTGGTATATAAGCCGGTTATGGCGGCGTCATGGCGAGGTGGGACTAAACGTTAGTCATCACCCCGCCGACCTTGCCTCAAGACCGGCCACAAGACACTTAATGGGCCGGCCCAGAGC
The DNA here is from genome assembly GCA_021605145.1 of Aegilops bicornis. Lineage (NCBI taxonomy): Eukaryota > Viridiplantae > Streptophyta > Magnoliopsida > Poales > Poaceae > Aegilops > Aegilops bicornis. The sequence goes on along the minus strand of CM038675.1, from coordinate 527,248,518 downwards.
GCTGTCACAAGACAAATGAGCCGTCACAAGCCTGATCAAGACTTTTAATTATTTATGCGTGGCTTATAGTATAAAGAAAATGCTATAATTAATAAAAATCCATACGTAATATAGAATTTTTAACTATATCAATTATAATAATAACGAGTTGTTTACTTAAATTTATATAAAAAAATAATGAGTATTTTATAAGTAATAGCTAAAACAATAATGAGTTTTTTGATAATTAATTGATAATGAGTTTTTTTGTAATGAATATTGTAATCAGTTATTTCTGTCAATTAGTAATTACATTTTTAATATTTATGTAATGTTAATTAATGTCTAAAAAATATTTAAAATACATGCAAAGTTTAGTACTGTAACGTGTTGCATTAATGGCTAAATGTGTTTACATAATAATAATGCGTTGTTTATTTAATTTATAAGTAAGAATAATGAGTTTTTTGTAATGTGTTTTCGGTGCGTTTCACGGAGACCAAACGCACGTTTCACGGAGAAAACCATAGGAAATTCATAGTGCGCCGGAAAAATATGAAAACTTGCAGGCATGATGGCCCTGCCGATGAGTGCGTGTGGAAAAAGTTAGGGGTCCACCGTCTGAGTCCGATAAGAGAACGCAGACGGGCTGCCATCGTTCATATCCGAACGATGCGGTTGCATGGGATGTACGAGATGGCATGCACGTAAACGTCACCCAAATTTGGGATGCAGTGGGCATGCCCATCTTAGGGCCCCACGCAAAAGTTGAATGAATTCGGACACCAAACGACGTTGCGTCACGCTCGGTCGGTGTTTTTGGTGCGTTTACCGGAGAAAACCATAGGAAATTCATAGTGTGCCGGAAAAATATGAAAACTTGCAGGCATGATGGCCCCGCCGATGAGTGCGTGTGAAAAAAGTTAGGGGTCCACCGTCTGAGTCCGATAAGAGAACGCAAGACGGGCTGCCATCGTTCATATCCGATCGGTGCGGTTGCATGGGATGTACGAGGTGGCACGCACGAAACGTCACCCAAATTTGGGATGCAGTGGGCATGCCCATCTTAGGGCCCCACGCAAATGTTGAACGAATTCGGACACCAAACGCGCGTTGCGTCACGCCCGTTCAGTGTTTTGGGTACGTTTCACGGAGAAAACCATAGGAAATTCATACGGTGCCGGAAAATTATGAAAACTTGCAGGCATGATGGCCCTGGCGATGAGTCCGTGTGGAAAAAGTTAGGGGTCCACCGGCTGAGTCCGGTAAGAGAACGCAAAGACGGGCTGCCATCGTTCATATCCGAACAAAGGCCGGTTGCATGGGATGTACGAGGTGGCATGCACGTAAACGTCACCCAAATTTGGGATGCAGTGGGCATGCCCATCTTAGGGCCCCACGCAAAAGTTGAACGAATTCGGACACCAAACGACGCTAAGGCCACGCCCGGTCGGTGTTTTTGGTGCGTTTCACGGAGAAAACCATAGGAAATTCATAGTGCGCCGGAAAATATGAAAACTTGCGGGCATGATGGCCCTGCCGATGAGTGCGTGTGGAAAAAGTTAGGGGTCCATCGTCTGAGTCCGATAAGAGAACGCAGTACGGGGCTGCCATCGTTCATATCCGATCAGTGCCGGTTGCATGGGATGTACGAGGTGGCATGCACGAAATTTGCCCCTAAATATAGTGTTGTTTTTGCTCCTACCGCGGCGGTCATTTTTATTAAAAAATATGCCCGCCGTCCGAGTTGGTGCGGTGTGGATAAAACACGCACAATATCCCACGCCGATTACGGTGGCGGCGGGCGCTGATCCGACGAATATTCCAGGCCGTGCGGTGGACGCCCGCCGAGCGATTGAGGGCCCGCGCAGACTCCAGCTAGTGCGGGTCTGGCGCCATTGGCAAGGCGCCACGCTGCTGGTTCGGCCGGGCGCAAAGACCCGGCCGACCGTGAAGTGTGGATAAAACCCGCACAATATCCCACGCATTGACTTATGCGCGGTGCGGGCGCAGGGTCGGCGGGGGTGAGGACTAAAGTTTAGTCCCACCTCGCCCGCCGAACGACGCCGCGACCGCCTTATATACCTGCCTCCCACCTTCCTTTCGAACTCCTCTGATTCCCGCCCGTCGCGCCATCGCTTCGATTGATCGTCTTTGCAGTCAGGCCGGGCCGAAGGTCGGCCTTTCACGCCCGGCTTGATCGGGCCGGACCGATTACGCGCAGTTGCGGCCTGCAACCACGTTGGGCTGTTTTTTTTTTGCATCACTTATTTTTTTTGCCTTCCATGAGTCACGGCACGGGGGGAGGTGGGAGGGACGCTTTTTTAGTCCCACCTCGCGCGCCGAGGGACGCCACGACCGGCTTATATAGCCGCGTTCGTGCTCTTTGTTACATATAAAATAGCTAATACTAAAGAGATTTGACGTTACATACCTGCCCGGGCGGGCTGCTGCCCGGCAGCTATGTAAAGTCAAATCACTTTATTAACTAGCTATCTTATTTTTTTTCATTTTGTCCCTCCGTGCACTTGTTTAAAAAAAATGTATGTTTAATTTGATGTTAGTCGTGCAACTTCCAAAAATAAACGGAAACATGCATTTCAACGTTACAAGAAACATGTTGCGTCACGTCCGGGGGTGTGGTATGTGGTGTTTTCACCGAAAAAATTATTGAAAATTCATAAAGTAAAAAGAAGCCACAAAAATAATGAGTTCTTTATTATACTTTATAATGAATATTATGTTCAGTTATTATACTTTATAATAAATAATAATAATGAGTTCTTTATTATACTTTATAATGAATAATAATAATGAGTTATTTATTATACTTTATAATGAATAATAATAATGAGTTCTTTATAATTACGAGGTGGCATGCCCATCTTAGGGCCCCACGCAAGAGTTGAATGAAGAAAACCGTAGAAAATTCATATGGTGCCGGCAAATTATGAAAACTTGCATGCATGATGGATCTGGCGATGGGTGCGTGTCCAAAAAGTTTGGGGTCCACCGGCTGACGTTAAAATGGTTGCATTAAAAAATGCATGAATAATATCTGAGGTTAAAAAACATCGAAGATAATGGCTCTCTTTTTGAAGAATATGCATGATCCATGTGAACCTTCACAAGCTCTAAGCAGGTGAAGACTCACATCGATCATGCATATCCTCCAAATAGAGTCCCACGAACTGAGATGTTTGTGCATTGACCGAAAGAAAACTATATAAAGAAGTCAACGGCTACCGTTTAGCGATGTGGTATTAAACTACAATGCATGTTTATAATAATTGCATCGTGGGCCAGCCGGGCGGTAGTTTGACGGACGGGCCAAGTGGCCCACTATGGCGTGACCACGCCGATGACACCAGACGTGCGTGCATGGCATGGAAACCAAGCCGCCATTACCTCGCCCCAAGACCGCTTAGCCCCGCCGCCCACGCGCATCCTCACCCGTCCTCGATCTCGACGGTCGTGACCGCTGCGGGGCCGTCCAAACTCCCTTCCTGCCCGGCTGACGGCGGCCATCTACGTGCGACTTGGATCTCAGTTCGCCGCGTTGCCTCTCGGCAAATTTGTCGGCACCCTAAACCCTAGGACGGGCGGTCGGCCGCCAAGCTCGTGTGGGAAGAGGGCGGCGGGTTACCACGGCCAACCCCCACCGGCTGGGGTTTGGCACCCGGGGCTGCCGGTGCTCGTCTAGACGCCGGAAGGTATGGTATTAAACCATATGTAATTTTATTTGAATCTCCTAAATAGTTAGATAACTGGCATCTTATTTAGAATGCAAGAATTGGGAGATGTGTACTGCTCGGTTGAGAAGTGGTGTGAATTGGTGGAAAAATTCACACCTAGACAACGCATGATGCTACGTGGCACAAGTTTGGACTGTATGTTGAGAATTCCTTCCGTGAAAATGAGGAAAAATTTATTGGAATTTATGATTACAACATATGATAGTACTAGAAAGCGATTTATTATTCGACCAAATACAGACGGCATCAGTGTGCTTAATGAAGATGTTTACGACATATTCGGGCTACGTAACGAGGGTGATGATGTCAGTAGCATGATAGCAACAGTACAACTAGATGCCAAAAAAATTGTTCCGAATCGGTTTCTAGACAAAAGAACAGGCCTAACCCTCATCGATGAGTTGATAAAAAATATTGTTGACACTCAGTCATATGATGATGATTTTGTGAGAAGGGTCGTACTGGTTCTTATGGTTACAGTCTTAGCACCACAATCCACCAAGTTTGTTCCTTATCGTTATTACAAAATGGTGGAAGACGTGAACGCTATCAAGTCATACAATTGGAACGATTTTACGTTGAGGGTGTGCATGGATGCTATTAAAAAATCGGTCGAAGATCTTGAAAAATTCAAGTGGCCTATCGGGAACTTGGCTCTTATTCAGGTACAAGAAATTTGTAATAGTTGTATGTACATATATTTTTTATGTGATCTATGTGTCCGACTAGTTGTGTTTACTATGATGTAGTATATATACTGGGAAAAAGTTGAGCCAATTGGTGTGGATACATTTGATCCTTTGTCTCGTGAATACCCACTAATGGTTAACTGGCCAGAAACGGAAGGGAAAAAGAGAGACGACTATGACAACATGCACGGGCGTGGCACCGGCAATGTAAGTCAATAAGTATAGTCCTTATTGGTTGCAAATAGTAATTAACTATAGTTGTTATTATTATTATTTTGTTGTACAGCTTGAAAATTGCGTTAGCCAAGAGTACAGACGTGCTAAGGTAGCACGTGAAGGGACTGTCCCAGATGAAGAAACGAAGAAACCTAAACGGAAAGGTGGTGGCAGGAGTAGAAAGCCAAGCACATCGGGGGTTTCATCGAACACGACTAACAGTATGGACCGTGTGATGACATACATAAAGCTGCTTCACAAGGAGGTTCTCAATATACCCGAAAGATGTGCACAGGTAATGTACAAGTTATATTAAACATGTTAGTTGTTCAAATGCTGATCGTGTTTCATTTGTGTTTGTAGATGGTAATGGAAAAGTTGAACACGGAAGGTGTGTTGTACAAACCCAATAAGAGGGACAACAATGATGAATTTGTTAATGTACGTCAAGGAGGTGGGATGGAGAATGGCCAGTACAAGTCATCAAAATATTGGCCAGATATTGATTCACCTACCGACGTGGAGCTAGTAACATCTTTCACGTGTTTCAATGATACGGACGTGCCCGTTGATGACACGGGTGCTCCGGACGACGACACCGGGTAAATGTGAAGCTAATGATCATTTAATTATACACGATAATGTAAAATCCCCATGTTCGTCATCAACTGTACGTACAAAAGAGTTTCCGTCTATGTCCCGAACCCCGCTGAATGCTGATATTTCTGATGAGTCTATGGGTGGTTTGTCACCAATAAAGTCTGAAGACATGTCTGAGAGTTTCCCGGCAAAGAGCAACATAGGTGACGGTGAAGGCATTCAGGACAATGAAGGTAAACGCAAACGAAATCCGTCGAAATATTGTCAATCCCCGTACGACCTTCTCATTACCCGCAAGAAACATGTTAAAAAAAGTAAGTCAAGTACTACTTTATAATTCATTCATGCGTTACGTAAATTTTTTATTATTTTTAACAACTGTAGCTGCATTGTTTTAGATCTGTTTGCATCGTCACCATCTTCAATTCTGGCAAGTACACTTAATATGACTCCGGATCACATAGAGGCAGCCAGAGTTTTTGTTGAGACTCTCGCATCGACTAAGAAGCATGCACACCGAACCGTGGTCGATATGCCGCCACCAGATGGGGACATATGCACGCCAGCTATGCTTCACGATGTCCTGAAGTTTAAATGGTTGAATGGCGCTGTAAGTAAGACTTTGGTTTTAACAAGACTCTCATTTCAACTTCACAAGTTGATAGAATTTTTTTGTTTATGTATGCAGATAATCAATGCATATTGTAAACACCTACAACACCGTGATTTCTCTGACCGTTTCATATCAACAACGTGGTTCCCAAAATTTATGTTGGGTAGGGCTAGGGGAAAGACCGAGTCAATTAATGATTTAGAATCAGAACAAGTTACAAAGAAAGCAAAAGTCGTCGCAAGAGTAATGGATGAGTATTTCAAACGGGACAAGGTATTTCTTTCATATTTATTTGTTTTTGTTATTCATTGCTATTTAATTGCGCTAACATCATTTGATTACTATATAGGCGTATTTTCCTATGCACGTTAATGATAATCATTGGATAACCATAGTGATGCACACCGTCAAGGAGGAGTTTCAAGTTCTTGACTCAAATTCTAAAGGCGCAATTAGCCAAAGAATTAGCAATATGATTGGCACCTTGGTACGCTAAAATTTTCACACTCGCATTCAGAAAATTATTGAGTCATACATTAAATTCTGGTTTGTTAATTTCTTTCAGAGAGCTGAAATATCTAAGGATGTTATGGAGGCCAACTCTATTATTGAATCAAAAAAAATTCCAGATGTCTCATCGTGGCCAATTAATGAGTATAAAATGCCGGCACAACATGATGGGTAAGTTAAATGAGTACATGATGCCGGCACAGCATGCTATATCCTAAGCTGATCACACATGTTTATTGTAGAGTGTCTTGTGGACTTTTTGTGATGTGGTGCATAAAATACTGGGACGGAGATCGCTGGACACATGAATTTGACCAGCAAGAGATTAATGAGTCAAGGCCACGTATTGTCGCGGAAATCATTTTTTCCGAGGTCAACAGATTAGACAAAGTGAAGATGAAAATTGTTAAAATCATGGAGAAGGAGTAGTTATTAGCATTGGTAGGGTTTTTGTCCCGTAGAAGGTTTCCCTATCGTTGTTGGATACTTTGATCGATTGTAGTGCGACATGGCACTGGGATAGATTTCGACAATTTTCTACGTTTTATTTATTGCTTTCGTGAGACACTACACATTTAAATGCGTGTAGGCAAATAATATTTTTCTGTACTAAAATGTATCAGCTTGCCTCTGCCATATTACGGGCATGTTTGGTTCATGACTTAGCTAGCCACGCCAAAGGTGTGGCACTTGTTTTAGCCGCCACACTTTGCTGTAGAAATTTGGCCCTAAATGTAGTGTTGTTGTTGTTCCTACTCGCGGCGGTCTTTTTTATTAAAAAATATGCCCGCCGTCCTGAGTTGGTGCGGTGTGGATAAAACCTGCACAATATCCCACGTTGATTCTGGTGGCAGCAGCGGCGCCGATCTCGACGAATATTCCAGTGCCGGCGGTGGACGCTCACGAGGCGATTCTGGGCCCGCGACTCCAGCTTAGTGCGGGCTGGCGCCATTGGCAGGCGCCACGCTGGTCTGGCTGGCGCAAGACCCGGCCGACCGACAGCGCCAAGACGCTTCGCCCCGCCTCACCAGCGGGCACATGCAACGATCCCGAGGGAATATGGCGATCTGTCGGCCCATAAACGACGTGCGTTGGGCGCGTCGGGCCGATCCTATTCATGCGCTGCTTCTGCCGAGTAGGTTTAGTCCCACCTCGCTCATGCGGAGAGACGCTACCGACCGTTAACATACCCGCGTCTTCGCTTAGGCGCCGTGGCCTCCACGCCGCGCTGTATATGCTAGAAGCCATCGTCTGCGGCGCTGCAGCCGCCACGGCTGGGTTTTTTTTTAAATGGTCACATACATTAAATTTTAAAATGTTCAAAACTTGACTAAGCCATGACAGCAGTAACACATTCATACAAATATAAGATGTTTCACACATAAAAATATAAATCGCATGTCCTCATATAAATCGCATGTCTCATAACATTGAACAAGGTGGCATAAATATTAACTCAAAGTGCCATGTCTATTATTCTTAAACAAATAAACTGAAAGGGGTAATGACTTTCATCGAACAAGGTGGTTTAGAGAATAAACTCAAAGTGCCATGTCTCTTATTCTTAAACAAATAAATTGAAATTGCCACTGGCTTCAATTGATTATGAATACTTCATCTTTATGCCCGGTTCCTACATAACAAATTGTAAAGAACTCATCAGACAATTGTGAAGAGAGAACCAGAAAATAATTAAAATTATGGAAAACTTACTTTTCATTCTCGTGGCACGCTTTGCCGCCTATGGCCCTCTCTCTTACAAATGCCACAAAGAGGACCGGTTTTTCTCGTAAAATGATATTGGTCTTCCATTTTTGTAACATTTGGATCTTTCTTTGCCCGCCTGTCTTGCTCTGTTTAGGGCGCCTTCGTGGAAACTTTCACGGGATCACCTATGACATCAACATGTTGTTCCTACCGACGTGGCTCCTCATGCACATTTCTTGTACTACCAACAGCATCATCATCAGGGACCTTTTTCTTCGCTATTATATTCTGCAGACACTGCATCAACTCATCATACACAAATGGATCATTTGAAGCAACATGAAAAGCTTCAGCTCCTGTTATAATCGAGTTGACTATAGCGAGCACGCTGCTCTGCCCTGTCCAACCCCAGCCAAACAAGTCACTCTTTTCATTGTGCAGGCAGCCCACGTCTCGCAACTTTCGACATTCTCTTAAGGATGCAACACTTAGGTATTTTAGATATTTTAGATGAACCAACACATACAGAATGTGTTTGCAAGGCAATCCTTTCCGAAGCATTCGTCCACAACTGCATTCTATCGTATTCTCGAGTTTTCAGCTCGATAATTCACGCTGAACTGAAATTTCCGGTTATTCCTCCATGTCACGATGAAGGTGTGGCAGTCAACTCCACTAGCGCCTCAAAATCTCAAGCTCTCCCATCTTCTTCAGATCTTGTTGAAGAATATAAAATTGGAATGAGTGAATACTTTGGCGGCATGCTTCTCAATATCCTTATATTCTCAGGATCGATGGTGGCAATGACTGATTTGAAACACAGTCATCATGCGCCTCGTTCTCACGTAGTCGGACTATGCAATTCTCATAATGCACAACTAGGTCAACAATAGTCATACCGCCGTCCAAGTGCAGGTGAAGACAAGAGTTAAGACTTTCACTCCTCCGACATCGCAAGATACCCGTAAAAAAACCATCCGACAGATATGATGCTGCCCACAGAGTCCTCTTCCTGTACATCCTACTCAACCACTCTTCTGTTTTATCAGTCTTCCATTTACTTAACGAAAGCGTGCCATCTCGCCTCAAAGTTGGCCGGAGAGGTGGAGTAGTACAAGAGTGCCCTGAACTCACTTAGCAATTTGTAATTAAGGTGCTTCTGCATGTTTTTTCCACGTGCCATGAGCAGAGACGGTGCAACACATCAACCAAAACCAACCGAATAGCTTGTATCATTGCAGCGTCTCCATCCGTGATGATTGACCTTGGCTTTTTCTCGACAATTGGCCTTCAGGAATGTCGGAGCAGCCACACATATGTCGCCGGTCTCATCGGACACAATGGCACAACCAAAAACTGTGGTGCAACGGTGATTGTTTACACCAACAAAGGGGATGAACGGCATACCGTATCTGTTCATCTTATATGTGCCGTCGAACACCGTGACATCTCCATACTGATTGATAGTCCCGCCGCGATCGTGCATCGCACCGAACATGCTCTTCAAACGACCCTCTTTATCGAAAGCACGTACTCAAAGAAAAACTCTGGATCCTTCTCTTTCGCTCCTCATAATCCCAATTGCCGTGTTAGCATCACCCTTCGTAATCAACTTCATTTTTCTCGGCAACATAGGTTGTACACGCCTCGTCTCGTAAACCCACACTTATCATACGAGCCATACCTGCTAATGAAGTTGTCAACGATGATATGCTTTCGATCCCAGCTCCTTCCATCGCCAAGATCTCAGCTATCCGGTGATCTCCCATCACCGATGTGACCGCAGAAATACCACCTCATCCGGTCTAGCCAACAAATGGTTGTGATCATCCATAATAGCTGCCACGAACCAAACTCCACGTCCTTTGTCCAACTTCACGACTAAATGTGCGCCACACTCGAACGACTCTCTGGTCTTAGCTCATGGGTACGGCCCTCCGGTTTAAAAATTTATCGCGACGCTTTCCTGCCCTCGAGCAAACGTATCTCCTATACCGAACAGTGGTTGAAAGTCCTTTTCCTCGCTTTCACCTTATCTTTTCTCGACATCGAATCCACGGTCTTTGGCGATAGAACATGTGAGCCTCCCATTGTGATGCAAATGTCATACCCATAACCTTCAACTGTGGTTCCAGCCAAGACGTTGCTGGATTTCAGCTTCCTCAATGTCCATATTAGCTCCATCCTCATGCTCATCTCCATCTTCACCACTCCAACCATCAAAGTTAGCCTACAATATTCCACACAAGCAAGTGTAAGTTGTCATTACCAACTATTTATTATTCAATGACATCTTAAATTGTGGACCGAACCTGGCTTATGTTATCCCGAAAGATTCAACACCATGATTTTCCTCGCTAGAACGTCAATATCCTCCTGCACATAAAAAATCATATGCACGTGTAAGTACCATATGGTTCTTCATCCGACAAAAGAATGAACAAGACACTTACGTTTTCACTACAAGCACCCTCCTCCTTCTTTTCAAAATCCTCCTCGTAAATTATCGCATTTACGACCAGGATTCATTGTCGCTGCCATCATCATCATCTGTACTATCATTACCATTCGTGACGATCAACACTATCGCTACCATCCCACTCACTCGTGTCCAAAAACAGATCCAGAATCCAGTTTCTTTATCCATTAAATGATCTCTCAACCTACACTGCAATATTATAATAAAAATTGATCTATCAATTTTAAAACAAATTAAATGTACTACGATCATACAGATGAGAAATTCTTATCTAACAAGAGATTGCACATAATTATTTACAGATTCAATTTTTTTAACGAACTAGAAGGCTTACATGGCATGCACGTGCACTTCGCCCGCTCGGGCGTGGCTGCGGACGGCGAGGACGTTGCCGGAGAGGTTGATCACGGAGTTGCGGGCGGCGACGGCGTCCACGTAGGCCACGCCACCGCGACGACCTGCACGGAGGCGACATCACGCACGGCGGGCGACTTCGAAGATCTGTCTGCCGCCGCATCCCGGGTGAAGACGGGGAGAAGGCGGCGATCGGCCGAACGGGAGGACGTTGGAATTGGCAGCGTGATCACGTCTAGATCGGCGGGGAAAGGCGGCTATCGGCGGGTAAGGGCGGCGATCGGCAAGGCGGGGCGACGTTGGAATGGGCCGTCTGATCAGCGCAGGTCGTGGGTTTTTTTTTTCACGCGACGGCGAGAGGGTAGTTGCGAGCCACCAGATCGGCTCGAGCCAGGCGCCGGCTCTATCAGATGGGTACGCCAGATACGGCGCGGGATACGTTAAGCACCGTATGCCCAAAATGCCCTTATACGTTAAGCGCGGGGGGGGGGGGGTGTACCGAAGCAGACCTCTAAGCTATTCAGTCTAAGCGAAGACTCGTCCTTGGAGATGCTCGTCTGGGAGCCGACCTGCCCCCCGCCGCTGGGTCGGTCTCGCGGCGTGGAGTGGTCATGGGAGCGGCTCCCGGACCCGCCGTTCAAGGTTTATGCCGTCGCCTCCTACGCCGTGCACCCCGACGGCCGGACCTTAGTTGTGAGCACCACCAAGATGGACGTCACTGACACGGAGGAGGAGGAGGAGGAGGCCACCTGATATGACCATGTCAATAACTGGCAGCATTAATAAAGTAGCAGTTGAAGTCGCAGATGATGTTTCTGTTATGCTAAATCTGGAGATTGATAGTAAGAATTACAAAGTTGAGAAGAAGCTAACTGATGTGTCATGTACGTGTGTGTATCTGCAAGAATTGAGGGCAAGTAGGTATTTTACATGGGAATCAGGAGTTGGAGCCCCTCACTTTGCCATGGACGGACGTAATTTGAAAAGGGATTTGTTTTCTTTAAGACAAGTACACGTGCATGCACACCAAGGAGTCCATGGCTACTTCTACTACTACTTTGAAAGGTCACGGCCACCTGAGATACATATGCTCGCTCGGAGTCCTCGTCCACCAAAGGATTTGATGTGCTTGTGCTCACCCGGATGGGGGCCACCGAAAGCATCGAAGGTTGCCAAAGTTTCAGAGATTATATTAGCCTAAATTTAAGAGTCCTTAGTTGTTACGTGAGTTGTTAGGGTCGGTAGTTTATTTTCTTTTGAGATACTAGCAAAAGAGCCCGTGCGTTGCAGCGGGAGAGAAAACATAACGCACGCTCTTAACCCAACAACCATCACTCAAGACCATCATAGGTCCATCTTCTTTGTTTTTGCGAGGCATCATATTCGTGTTGCCGCTTATCCTCCTTCTCACCCTTGCCGGCGATGGTCTCGGTGTTCACACAAAACAAAACAAAAACGTGTTTGAATATGGTTAATCCTAAGGCGTCTCTCTCTCCCTCTCTCTCTCTCGCTATCTCTCACTCCCGCGATGAGAAATCTATTGTTTTTCCCTGTGACATTTTTCAGAGGTATGCATGTGTAGTTAGAGATGTTTTGTTTTCCCTATATGGTTATAGTGGGGTTTTTTTTTACAATCCGGATCGCCGCCGGTATGAAAAAAATGGATCTTGCGCTATAAATTATAAGTTTGCTTCCAAAACAATATTTTAAAAATATTTAAAGGTAAAATTAACAACATATTTAGATTCCACACATTTTTCTAATAAAATTTCATATATAATATGTTAAAATCGAAGTTACGGTTTAAAAGATACGGATAATTTAGAAAAGCATTTGTTTGACTTAAATATATTCCAAAATAATATTTAAAATACTTAACAGGTAAAAATAATCTCATATTCATATTCTACATATTTTTCTAATCAAATTTCATATATAACATGTTTAAATCGGAGTTACGGTTTAAAAGATATGTATGATTTAAAAAAACATTTGTTTGACTTAGATATAATCTGCGGATGAATTACCTAAAACATCAAGGGGGTTTTCAAAAAATTTAAAATAACGGTTCGGGTGCGACTTAAATCCGGACTGCGGATTGATTTCATCAAAACACAGGGACTTTTTAAAAAAATGCCATGACGGACCACCGAAACCCAATTTGCTTTATTATTAGGTAATAAAGATATTTTGTACGTGCGTCAAGTCAAAGCTATATATAAACCAAGGGCAGCTATTGTAAGAGAGGAGGTTATTTTGAGATGAATTAGACATCGCGTGTGATTCGGCCGTCGGCCATTATCGAGTTTTAAGAAATCTTGTCAAAAGCCTCTACTGGCGTGTGAGTTCCTGCGACGTGACGCGTAGGAGATTACAAGCTGAACCTGTACAGTTCGTCCACGCTATTTCTTCCGATCAAGGGGTTGACATGTTATTTTTGCGAGGTTTGTGAACATCTTCATAAACCTGTAACTAGTTCTTGCTGCGATGGAGTTTTGTGCCGTGAAAGATCGGGCCAATAATGGATCGACCCTCGTCTCGAGGTTCGCTCTTCATCACCACCTTCACCTTTGATACGGAGGAGCTGTTGTGGAAGCGACTTGGCAGGTGGGCGCTGCCCATCGCCGGCCGCTGCCCATCGCCGGCCGCTGCCACTTTGAGCCGCAGCTCGACGCCTTTGTCGGGCTCTCCAAAGACCCGGACACCCTCGGCCGACTCTGCTCCTGCTATGCGCTCGGCTCCACCGCCGGCCCCGCCCCGACGTGGAAGCTTGGCAAGGAGAATCTGTTCAGCCAGGACCCAGCCGAGAGGCATGTGGGCGCTACCCTTGTCTACATGGGACAACACCGCAAATTCTGCCTCGTACAGTGTGTCTCCATTGAGGACGAGGACGAGGGATATGTGCGACCACCCGGTTGCTGTGTCTCCATTGAGGACGACAAAGATGATCAGAAGTTCAAGGAGGACGAGGGATATGTGCAACCATCCGGTCGCTATGTCTCCATTGAGGACGACGACGTTCATCAGGAGCTCAAACATGATCACGAGTTCAAGGAGGAGGACGAGGGATATGTGCGACCACCTGGTCGCTCTGTCTCCATTGAGGACGACTACGTTTATCAGGAGCTCATAGACGATCAGGAGTTCAAGGAGGAGGACGAGGGATACTTGCCACCACGACCACCCGGTCGCTGTCTGTATCGATTGACCACATTCTATCTCAGCCATGACATGAATGGAGACCTCACGACTGACAAGAGCCGTTTGGTGCAATACTACAGAGTGCCTAAAGCAACCAATGAGCGATTCCTCACTCAAGATCCTGTGGCATTTTGGATGTAAAATTATAAAATCATATCATGATAATGAGTCCCTGTGTTTTCTCACTCAGTTGTGACTCTCCTTCCCATGTTTTCATGTGTATGAGTTCGCATCAAGAAAAAAGGATTCCATGCAGTTCATGACATTTTTTTCGGTATGGAGCTTTATTGATTTTTTTCCGTCAAATAACACTGAAGACGTCGCATGTTGCTTGATACTAGCAAAGGAATGCCTCATTTTAATCTGTTTTTCTTTCTATATCTTATCTGCATGTGATCTACGATTAGTTTCATGTGTTTCATTCCTCCTATCTGAATGCGTGTGCTAGTGATGTTGAATCGGACAGTTTAGAAGCAGTGAAGATGATTCAAGGGGGAGATGATAATATATCTAAATGTCTTTTTAATAAAGGAGATCAAAGATAGTTTGATCGAGCGTAATTCTTGTAGAGTCTCGCTTCAGTACAACCCCCTAGAAAATGTATAAAGGGCAGTATAGTCTTTTCACAAGGTTTCTTACTTTGCATGTATGATACCCGCGAATATATACGCCACACGTACCCCTGACCGGGCTGGCCCATTAAGGTTTCCGCATTATGCAACAGTATGACAGCGATCTAATATATAGACAAGAATAAAAAGCAATCTCATAATGATTCGAACCACACACCTCTAGCACACAGAGGAAAGTTGCAAACCAGTCACCCTGTGAAGCTTTGGTGATAAAATCTGAGCGCGCCCCTTAAAGAGCTACTACGCAGAATATGAAAACACGAGCATTTCTGAAATAAAAAAACAAAAAATCAAACATTTTAGAAGTCGTGAATATTTCTTTTTAAAAAGAAAAAAATCTGGAATTTCCGAGTTTTTGTGAAAACGTGAATGTTTTTAGAGTTCCGAGAAAAAATCCAACATGGCATCGTTTTTTTAACAATCAGAACAAGTTTTAGAGAACATATTTTTTTTTGGAAAACCCTGTACATTTTAAAATACTAAAGAACTTTAAAAATGTGAATATTGTTTTGAAATGTTCGAAAAAAGTCACAAACATTTTTGAGAAGAAAAATAAATATGAAAATAACGAACAAACAAAAAAGAAAACAATGAAAAAGAAACACAAAGCAAATAAAAGGAAAAAAATAAAAAGAATAAAACTGGAAACACGGTAAAATAAAAGTAGAAAACTAGAAGGTTCCCAAGTTGGGGTGGGGGTAGTTCCTACGCTATCTACAGAAATGGCTGACCCAAACTCGTCTCTCGGCCGCTTGCCTTATGCGAAACAGTGGCAATCTAAAGTATTTTGCTGCTTTTCTCAAAGAAAAATCTTTATTCTTCCCTTCTTTTTCTACTTTTTTGTTTTCATTCTCTTTCTTCGTCAATTCTTTTCTATTTTTTACTTTATTATTATTTTTGAAATCTTTATTTTTTTTATTGTTTGCAATACCAAAATAGCCATACAATGATGAAAGGCGTTCAAACCTTGCATGCATGCTTTCCATGGGCATTCCCACCTTGTTGAAAAAGTTGTGTCATTTTAATATGTCAAAAAACAGATGATATTCATTGGAGGGTGTTCGGGTAAGGCTAGAAGGGCCCATTTGAAAGCACATTTTTTTCGACGTCCCTCAAATGATCCAAATGCTTTCCACCAGCTTATGTGACCAACAATGCATCATGCCAAGTTTTTTGGATTTTTGACAAGTTTTGCATTTTCTGGAGTTTTCTTGGTGACAAGAGCCGATAAGATGATCGGAAGCGTCGCATCGTGTAAACATGTCAGAACTTATTAATACCTAACATTAATGGCTCATATGTCTGTGGCAGGATGCATAAAAAAGTTGGGGTCATTTATCCATAATACAAAAAAACACCATTTGAAAAGTGTGTGTCACATCAGGCCTCACTGAGCATGTTCCTTTTCCTAATTGATTGCTTCTGTTAATTGCGATTTTGTCATTATCAATCAATATGAACTTTTTCCTATGTCCTAACCATTTATTGAAATTGCTCGACAGTTTCGAAATTTCAAATTGTGTATGAAAAATTTACAAACTTGATTTTTTTTCCAAAAGTGTTACAAAATCTCAACAATTGACGAAAGTTGTAAGGCATGTACTTTAATTTTTTTTTATTAAATGCAAACATTTCTAAATTTGTGAACTAAAAATACAAAATGTGAAATGTTGTGAAATTCCAGATAATTTTTATTGTAAACTATATTTAAAAAAAGATCAAGTATTATAAACAAAATTTCAAATTTTTGAACAAATTCCTAAAAGAAGAATAAAGTTCAAGAAGGAGAAAAATGAATTAACAAAAAAGAGAAGAAAAACCAAAAATATATAGAACAAAAATTGCTTATGCACTACAAAATGAAAACATGTATTCAAAAAATGTTCGTAATTCTGGAAAATTGTTTGTTTTCCAATGCTTGAAAATTTGAAATAATATTTGTGTTTGTCAGTACGCGACACATCTTCCACGAACTTGCTGGGATCGAGTCCTTGAGGTCGCCTATTTCAACGCGAATAGCCCACCGGACAGAATAAATCACTAAAAAGGAAAGTGGGAGCTCCATCCCTACCACTCCTGGCCTTTACTGGAACAAACAGTACGCCAAATCATCTGAACAGCAATAATCTGCATTTGTCTAAAAAAAAGCAATAATTTGCATAGCCGCAAAGGTATCGTATATGATCATTTGCACAGACCAAATTCCAATATTTCAAAATAAAAATGATCGGTAGCATATTTTCTGGGAGTAACGGAAAATCCCGTTTCGACCCGTTTCCGAAAAATTCGTCCGAGAAAAAAACCTAGTTACAGTACATCAAATATATATGATGATACATGGCGCTGCATATGTAACACTATAGTTCGTTTGTCCTACTGGCAAGCAACATGTTCACTGCCGGTCGAGGTTCCTGGTTCGATACTTAGTAGCCCGCATTATTTTTTGATTTTCGGTACCCCGCTACAGGATACACTCACTAATGGGCCGGCCCATGGCGGACTTTCTCTGGGTTGTCTTTAATTTTAAGCGCGTGCGACGTATTTTTAAGAAAGACTATCCTACCCTTTATTATGAAGGGGTATTAATAGATCTCATCCGTTGATGTGATTTAGGGGGGTTGTATCGAAGCGGAAGTGATTCTTGTATTGCTCATATTGCCCGTAGCAAAAACAATGCTAGTCACTTCCTAGCAAGTTTTGGACGATCGCAGTGCCAAACTGTTGTGTGGCTTGGATCGGGTCCGGATGAACTCCTCGGCATTGCCAGTCGTGTTTGTAATCTTTGAGTCTTGAGTAATACAAGTATTATCCCGCAAAAAAAAAAAGAATGCGTGTGCTATTGTGTGTGGTGTTGTCTGAAACTCTGACTGTATGCAGATGGTTGGCCAAGAAAGCTGTCTGATGACAAAGATAGCATTAGAAAATAAAGAAGATGCTAGGCCTCCATACATTGTAATTAAACTTGTACACGAACATCCAAGCATTTGTTGAGTGTCTCATAAGTAAAAATCATGATAATACTGAACAATGATGTGTTTTATACCTTTGTATATTTACAATTGCTTTATTGCTCAGTGATATCATTACTTGCTGAGTTGCTAAAAATATTTTAGTGAATATCTGGCTATTCTTCAGTGCTCAACTAATTTTTTTCCCTGTGTAATATATATTTCATTGATAAGATCAAGTATCACATAGGTTCATTTTAGTGCTAGAAAGATGTATTCCCCCGACAGTCAGTTTGTGGTGTGCAGATAGCTTGGAGTCTGATGAGTACGGTCATGCCAATGCTACATGGAACTGTTCCTTTTGTTAGACCTAGTTAGCTAGTTCTTGCTGGGACCTAGAATTGACTGAAAAATAGTGCCTCTATTTGGCATGATAAATTAGGATGCATTGTACTAGTTTATAATTCAGTGGGAAGCATCATGTATAGAAGCTACACATTGTTCACAACTACAGTAAAAGCTCAAATGAAAGAACTACAGGGCACTAGTATTTTTCCTTTCCCTCCATTTGCGATTTTGATCACTGCATTCTCTTACCCTTTTAAGCATTTTGCCGTATGCTGCATCGGATGCCATGTTCATGCTTTGTCAGATGATGACTTCTGCTCATCGTCGTGAAATAGCGATCAGTTTATTCAAGCGGTATAAGGTTGTTATTGACCGAGTTTATCACTTTAAGACTCCTTGACACAAGTTTTGTAATGCTAATCAATAATTACTATAATTGTCAGTATTATCAGGAGTTTATCAGTGCTGTGGAGTAAAGGCAGATGTACTACTAGGTTGCACAGACGAGGGGCTTAGAAATGAACTGCTGGATATCAAAGATTCTCGTCTTGAGATTGAAGGCTTGGTGTCCTATGGAGTATGAAGGAACTAGTTTTAAGTCAGCATGCACATCATTTAATTCTACAATTAGTGTTCAGCGTCATTTTCTGTCGCTGTGGTATATATAGTCAATACAAACAGTTTTGCGTTGATGTTATTTTTAGCAAAAAAATGCATTTTTTTCGTGCAATATCTTTGTTACTTTTAATAATTTTTCTGCCAACTAGTTCTGACAGGATATGAAGCTTGATATATGGTAGTAGTATCTACTCCTTCCGTTCCTAAATATTTGTCTTTCTAGAGATTTCAACAAGTGACTACATACGGAGCAAAATGAGTGAATCTACACTCTAAAATATGTCTATATACATCCGTATGTAGTAGTCCATTTGAAATCTCTAAAAAGATAAATATTTAGGAACGGAGGGAGTATCATGTAGTCCAGCGGAGAAGATGTTTATCATACAAACGCCCCCCATACACGATCTTGTGTAGATTCGTGCGTGAGACTCTTTTATGCAGATTCGTGAGTGCATTTTGTGGCTCGGTGTAGCATTCATCACAATATTGTGCACTGTCAGGATCCCTCCTACTAGGGAAAGGGAGCCTCTGCTGAGAAACGATCTGAACCATTGATCTGACTGACGAAACTGACGAAGTGTCAAGTGTCAACCGAAGAGGAGTGTAGAGAACCTGGCGTGCACCCTGAGTTATCATGTGGTTCTCATCTGCTCACGTCTTGCATCAGTGGAAAGGATTTTGTGCAAACACCCACTTGCCAAAGGAATAATTGCATGGTAAGGGCAGTTTAGGTCAGCATCGTTGTTCTTCTTTTACCTCAGAATCTGAACCAAGTTCGCTAAAACTGACGCTGCATGTTACCGATGAAAGCCTTGCATCCTGAACAGAGGAAATGCAGAGGAACCATTTTCAGCACATAAGAGGTTTGTTTGTAGCAGCATCTTCAACATGCGCGCACTAAGTAAAAATGATGATACGCACATACACGGACAAATGGGGTGCCAAATCAGAGATGCTCTAAAGAATATTTTGGAAATGGAGAGATGCTCTAAACAATGACTATCCAAGTTCATATCTTTGTCTTTGTCATTGTGCAATGAATGAATCTTTATGTCCATCTGAACTCCAATGTTAAAGCACTCGCGGTAAAATGTACACAAAATAAAACTATTTATGTACAATAAATTCTATCAGCTTTGGCGCTTCGATTAAGCAAGTACTATCTTTGTAAACTGATATAAAATTGTTTAGATCACTATACAGGGAGTATCTATCTCCTATTGCTGCAATATAGTTAATTAAATTAAAACGTGGGGGTGTACCAAGGCCCCTGAAGAACTTGTGGTGCTCTTTGGTTAGGCCTGGTTGGTGAGCAAAATAGAGCTTTTCTTAGGGCCTGTTCTGAACCCCTCCAGCTTCACAAAACTTCATATATCCAGCTTCTCAAAGTAGCTTCTCGCTCCACCCGGTGAATCCGGTCTGTTTTGCACCGAGCGTAGCTTCTCCTATCGCCAGATTGGGCTTGCAGCCCAGACGTGGAGAGAGTTGGCCTGTTTAGCGCCACTTTCGGCCCTCTGGAACCAGCCCAGCTCGAGATGCTGATCATGGCTCGTGTGAGGTGGCTCTGGCATCAATGGCGTCTGCTGCGTCAGATTGGGTGAGCTCACTGCTCCTGGCTGGCGGCAAGGGAACAACATAGAAGGGACGGGATTCAACAGGAAGAGGCTGGGATGGCCCGATCTGCCGGCGGAGAGATCATTGGGCGGCGACAGGGGGGAGTCGGGCGTGGCGGCGGACCGACGGCGCTGAACTGTGGTAGTTTTACGAGAGGGAAACTATCAAGGGAGATGGGAAGGTAGCAATTCGAGCGAGAATTGCTTGTGTGATCATGCGCAATATGATCGTAGAGGATGAATGACCGGAACGTATCTACAACCAAGGGTTTAATTTCAGGGTGACAATGTTGTTCATGAGCATGGAGGAGCGGCAACGTTTGCACAGTTCACTGAGTTTCATCATCAAATGCGTGATCGGAAAACTCACATTCAACTGCAAAATGATTTGATTGAGTATATGTAGGCTCACGTTGACAACCAATAGATGTATCTTTTTTAATGCATGTGAGACAATTTAATTTTTATTTGGCTTGTAAACTATGACTTATTTGTTAGGTTTGTGAAATTATATAAGATGTTTGTATTTTGTTTGAATTATGTAAACTAGGGTCAAATTTCCATATGTTTGAGACGCACGTTGGGTGCATGGCCGACCCAAACGCAAAAGGGGCGGACGACAAGCGGACGACTGACCCAAACGGACAAAAGCGGACAAAATGTGCATCAGTTTGGTTTGCGGCGTTGGAATTGCTCTAATCACTCGACGGATTGCAGCTCTCATGTCCGCCATCTTCCATGGACGTCACGTGCCACGTGCCCCACGGAGCACCACCACTAGATTTGCAACTGGCCGGTTGTTGCAATCTTACCACCGCAAAAATTGGTCTGTTGCAGACAGTGACATCCAGATCTTTGTAGCGCCGAACGAGAAACATGAGTTACTGAAGTTTTGGTGTCGGCGCTGACAACAGTACCTCGCTGGAGAGGAGGATGGGGTGCCAAGGTTGTAGCCGGCAGGGACGGGCGGCGCTACTCCTCCCTCACCACCATTCAATGGGAGCTTGCAGCGGACGATCGACGCTGATTTTACTTGCAACATCTTCCTGTTGCAAGAAAGATTCTACAACATCTTTCCTGTTGCAAGAAAGATTCTGCAACATCACTAATGTTGCAAAATTTTCTTCCTTAAACACCTATATAAAGGTGAAGTGATGACAAAAAAATCCGCAACAATGTCTCTGTCATAAAAAAAAATCTACAATAATTCCTCAGTCACATAAGTTCTGCAACATAAACTCTGTTGCAAACGTTCGAGCTTAATATCATCCTTGTTGCAAAGCTGACAGCTGAATCTTACGGCCATCTTACGTTTGAATCCTCGCGAGACCGAGCCGACGTGTAGCGTGGCCTTTTTTTTGAAGGATAGCGTTGCCCTTTCTTAATTGAGAATTGCGTAATAGAGTTGATCAAATCCATCAGCAATATAGATCGGTCTTGACTCCGAGTCGGGGTGTGGGTTCGAGCCCAGTACCGCACGCAGTCGTTATGCTAGACAAATCAACGTTTTCCCAACGTGTATGTACATATATATACTTCAACTCGTTGTATCTCCACCTCCCTGCCTAAACTTGTTACTTGCCTCCTGGCGATCGAACCTGCGTGCACCGGCACGGACGCCATGGCAGCTTCCGCCGGAAAGAAAGAGGCCGCCTGGCCTGCCACCATGGCGCGGTACGAGCGGCTGGAGAAGCTGGGAGCGGGCATCAACGGGGAAGTGTTCAAGGCGTGGGACACCCATGACTACGTGGGGCGCCTCAACCTACGCGGCTACATGCAGCGCCGGGTCCGTCTTCGTCGGGCGTTCTCCGAGGACGAGGTGCGCCGGATCATGAAGCAGCTCGTGGAGGGGGTGAAGGCCGTGCACGGCGTGGGCGTCCTGCACCTCGACATCAAGCCGGAGAACGTGCTCCTCGACGACGGCACCGAGGACAGGAAGCAGAAGCCCAAGAAGAAGGGGGCCGTGGAAGCCGATGTTGGCGGCGAGGTCAAGGACGACCGCATAGTCTACAAGATCGGCGGTTTTGGGATGTCCACGAAAGAGTGGGGAAAGAGGCAGCCGGAGGTGATTATTCTGACGCCGTACAGCGCGCCGGAGCTCCTGCTGCACTCGCGCGAGTACGACGATCGCGTGGACACGTGGGGGCTCGGATGCATAATGGCCGACCTCCTCTCGGGCACCGGCGCCTCCTTGTTCGACGGCGAGTCGGACATAGAGATCATGGCTAAAGTGTTTGACATCGTCGGCACGGAGGGGATCAAGGAGTGGTCTGGATACTCGGGGCTAGCGGCAGATCAGAAGTCGAAGCTGCCGGGTGACGGAGGCATCAGCCGCCTTCGGCACAAGTTTCCCCGTCGCAAGTTGTCGTCGGCCGGGTTCGAGGTGCTCAGCGGGCTGCTGGAGAGCAACCCGGAGAAGCGGCTTACCGCAGCGGAGGCGCTCAAGAAGCCTTGGTTCCACAACCGACCACGTGGCTTTGCCGGTTTCTTACCGGAGAAGCGGCTTACCGCAGCGGAGGCGCTCAAGAAGTCGTGTGTGGGAGGAGTCTTACCGGAGACATGGAATTAATTTTGGTCACTCCATATGCTTTGCTTTTTTTTTACGTCTTCTGCAAAAATGTACTTCCTTCTTCCCAAAATATAAGGTGTTGTTGACATTTTTTTTGTCTTCAACACACAATTTTGACTATGATTTCTCTTATCATATGTCTACAGAATTAGTGTAAAGATATGTAAAATAAAACTTATACATGAATATTGTCTAAAACTCTGAATGTATGCAGGTGATTGGCCATAAGAGTTGTCAGATGACAAACATAGCTTTAGAAGAGAAAGAAGATGCTAGGCCTCCATCATTGCAATAAAACTTGTACATGAACATCCAAACATTTATTTTTTCGACAAAGGATGAATTTTATTTACTCAAAAGAAGCATCAAGATAATACGATATAATGAACACACACCCGGCCTCTGCATAACTGAGATGCACACAGCCAACCAAACCAGTGGCAGGTCCAGGAATTTAATATTGGGTGTTAAAAAAATTCACACTAATAAAGGAGACAATTGGTTCACAGCAATACAAATTCAAATATAAATTGTTCACTAGCAACAATATCTCGAATGATTAAGGAAATTACAAAATAGATAAGAAAATTACAACTCGACCATACGCTTTGTCATGGCTTGAAAGCAAGACATGACAACATCATCCTTCACTTCAAAGAAGAATTCCCTCTCAATAAATGTAACCAGGTAGTCATTCAAGAGTTGATTCCACATTTTATTCGTAGCTTGTTTTTCACATAAGTCATTGAAGAGAATACTCTCTCAACACTAGTTGTTGCTACTGGTAGGGTTAGAACCAATTTGAGAAGCTTGTAAACAAGGTTATAAGTGACACTCTTGTTTGTCTCAACAAGCATAATAGAAAGGTCAACTATATTTTTCACCTTTCTAAACCTCTCATCTCTACGCATATCAGTAATGAAGTGTGTAAGTTGATATGGAATATGCATCAAATCTTCCTCCGTGAAATCCAAAGGATAAAGATGTGCAAGCTTAACCAAGTTTTCCTTATCATAAACAGCAAAAGAATTAACCGGACTGAATGATCCCATGCAATGAAGTAATTCGGTGTTTATCTCATCAAATCTATATCCAAGCTCTCGAAGTTGCCTATCAATAAGAGCCAAAAACATCTAAACATGGAAGCGGTGGAGATTCGTGAGATTTTTGTAGAATCTTGAGAGTCTTCCAGGAGGCTTGTACTGACCACCCATTTGAGGAACTCTGACTTTATGCTTGATATAATAAGAAGTAACCTCTTCAAGAAAAGTTTCCCATCAACCATCATCTCTCAACAACTGCAATTGAATCTTTGTCAAATGAATGAGTTCAGCGACATTAACAATGTCTTGATCTTTCTTTTGTGAAGCACGACTTAAGTCATTGGTGTGCCCAAATATGGTTTGCAACAAGTGTGCCATGAAAACAAAGTCAAATGACTCGAAATATGTCAACATGGTTTCAGCAAGCATAGCCTCATTGCTTTGAGTTTGGTCTTTAGATATCTTGATGAGAACTAGCCGGATTGAAGGATACATGCGGAGAATATGCATGATAGTTTTGTGGTGAGATCCCCAACGAGTGTCACCAGGCCTACTCAAACCCATCTCTTGATTCATGCCTTTACCAATTTCAATTTCCTCCAATTCCAATGCTTGAATGATCCGTTCAGCTTGAGCCACACGAAGCATTCTAATCTTCTTACAAGACAACCCAAGAACATTCAAAAGATTAGCAAGCTGTTGAAAGAACAAAACACAATCACGGTTCTCCTTAGCAACAACAACTAGAGATAACTGAAGTTGATGAGCAAAACAATGTACATAATAGGCAGAAGGGGACTCGTCCATAATTAGTTTCTTTAGACCATTGACATGACCCTTCATGTTGCTGGCACCATCGTATCCTTGCCCACATACTCTAGAGAAGGCCAAACCATGTTCCATAAGCAAACTCTCAATTGCTGTTTTGAGTGTCAAAGATGTGGTGTTTTCAACATGTAAAATACCAAGAAACCTCTCAACCACCCTTCCTATTTTATCAACATACCGTAGACAAAGTGCCAATTGTTCTTGTAAATACACATCACTAGATTCATCGGCAAGTTTTGAGAAACAAATATCACTAGCTCTTCCATCATAAGCCTAGTAGTTTCTTTGGCACAAGAGTTGATGAGGTCTGTTTGTATTTCATGAGCTACCATTTTATTGTTCTTTAGAGCATTCTTAAGAACCACTTTGTCCACTTCTTCAAAATTCTCTGCTAGCCAATGTAGAAGCTCAAGGAAATTACCTTTATTTAGTGAAACTTCTCTTTCATCATGTCCATGGAAAGCTAACCCTTGACGCAAAAGAAACCTCATGCATTTAAGAGAATATGTCAAGCGAGCAATATATAGAATCTTGTCTTGTTTGGTGGTTGAGGAAAATGACTCTACAATTGCTGTTTTGAGTGCAATTAAGAAATTGTATTTTTCTTGTGCTTTGTTGTGTGCACTATTGATTCCACCTTCATGTTTCAGAAAACTATCCTTGTGATTCCAGTTTCTAAACCCTCCATTCACAAAACAATATCCACCAGCATGTGAATTTTTGTTTGAAAAGATAATACACAAAGCAGAAAGCGGCATCTTTTTCTTTACTGTACTCAAGCCAACCATAAGACTTGAACCACTTAGCGACAAATAGACGCATACCTCCAACAAGGTGTTGTGGAAAAACATACTTTTTTGGTCGACAAGCCCAGGATCAAGTTCAAGCAATTGAACATCATAAACTGCATCTTCACTGTCATCCTCTTCCCCTACATTTTCAGATTCTTCACTTGCTTCGCTCTCAATCTCAGGTTCGACATTAATGGCACTAGCAATCTGTAGTTGTTGAACTGAAGGGGATACATCATGCACTTGTTGCTCAACCTGAATGCATGCCTTTGATTTCTTCCCAGCTCTACTCCATAAAGTTTTCAAACCGATGGTCTTCCTCTTGAGTTTTGGATGTTGTACTGCCTACAATACAAAGAGAGTTCCTTTGTTATTTTTCTGCTAATAAAATCAACCAAATCCTCCCTCCTCAACCACATCTATAGTTGTTTCTCTCTGAATTGAATAGAAGCTACAAATTGACTTGGGGATTTCACACTGAATAGAATCAACAGAAAAATTCAGACTTGGAAGATGGAAGATGGAAGGGGATTTACCTTAGGCTTACAGATTGACTGAGGTGTTGGAGTCAATCGCTCCACTGTCCCCTCCCCCGGCTCCCCGGTTTTTGCTACTGCAGCGGCGGCTGCCGGGACCCTCTCTGGTGCCGCGACGCTTGGTCCGGGCCATCGGTCCTCACCAACGGCGGATGCGGGCATGGTGTAGCTGTTGGGCCTGGGCGTCGTGTCTTCCGCAAAAAAGACGAGGAGCTCCTCCGCCGGTGGCTCCCTGGCCATGTGATACGTCCATTTTGCATCATGCTTTTATATCGATATTTATTGCATTATGGGCTGTTATTACACGTTATGTCACAATACTTATGCCTATTCTCTCTTATTTTACAAGGTTTACATGAAGAGGGAGAATGCCGATACCTGGAATTCTGGGCCGAAAAGGAGCAAATATTAAGAGACCTATTACGCACAACTCCAAAAGTCCTGAAACTTCACGGAGGCACGCTTTGGAATATATAAAAATACCGGAGAAAGAATCAACCAGAGGGGGCCCACACCCTGGCCAGGAGGGTGGGGGGCGCGCCCTACCCCCCTAGGCGCGCCCCTGCCTCGTGGGCCCCCTGGCAGGCCTCCGGTGCCCATCTTCTGCTATATGAAGTCTTTTACCTTGAAAAAAAATCATAAGCAAGCTTTCGGGAAGTAACACCGCCGCCACGAAGCAGAACCTTGGCGGAACCAATCTAGGGCTCCGGCGGAGCCGTTCTGCCGGGGAAGCATCCCTCCGGGAGGGGGAAATCATCACCATCGTCATCACCATCCATCCTCTCAGCAGGAGGGGGTCAATCTCCATCAACATCTTCACCAGCACCATCTCCTCTCAAACCTAGTTCATCTCTTGTATCCAATCTTTGTCCCAAAACCTCAAATTGGTACCTGTGGGTTGCTAGTAGTGTTGATTACTCCTTGTAGTTGATGCTAGTTGGTTTATTTGGTGGAAAATCATATGTTCAGATCCTTTATGCATATTAATACCCCTCTGATTATGAACATGAATATGATTTATGAGTAGTTACGTTTGTTCCTGAGGACATGGGAGAAGTCTTGCTATAAGTAGTCATGTGAATTTGGTATTAGATTCGATATTTTGATGAGATGTATGTTGTCTCTCCTCTAGTGGTGTTATGTGAACGTCGACTACATGACACTTCACCATTGTTTGGGCCTAGAGGAAGGCATTGGGAAGTAATAAGTAGATGATGGGTTGCTAGAGTGATGTAAGCTTAAACCCTAGTTTATGAGTTGCTTCGTGAGGGGCTGATTTGGATCCATATGTTTCATGCTATGGTTAGGTTTACCTTAATACTTCTTTTGTAGTTGCGGATGCTTGCAATAGGGGTTAATCATAAGTGGAATGCTTGTCCAAGAAAGGGCAGTACCCAAGCACCGGTCCACCCACATACCAAATTATCAAAGTAACGAACGTGAATCATATGAGCGTGATGAAAACTAGCTTGATGATAATTCCCATGTGTCCTCGGGAGCGTTTTCCTTCATATAAGAGTTTGTCCAGGCTTGTCCTTTGCTACAAAAAGGATTGGGCCATCTTGCTGCACCTTATTTACTTTCATTACTTGTTACTCATTACAAATTACCTTATCACAAAACTACCTGTTACCGATAATTTCAGTGCTTGCAGAGAATACCTTACTGAAAACCGCTTGTCATTCCTTCTGCTCCTCGTTGGGTTCGACACTCTTACTTACCGAAAGGACTACGATAGATCCTCTATACTTGTGGGTCATCAAGACTCTTTTCTGGCGCCGTTGCCGGGGAGTGAAGCGCCTTTGGTAGGTGGAATTTGGTAAGGAAAGATTTATATAGTGTGCTGAAATTTACTGTCACTTGTTACTATGGAACATAATCCTTTGAGGGGCTTGTTCGGTGTCCTGGAATTGTCACGGCAGATGTCCTCGTGAAAGGACTTATTCGTGGAGCCATCACAACTAGGAAGCTTAAAGGGGTTAAAGCGGGACAAAGGACACGAGGGTTTATACTGGTTCGGCCCCTTGCGGTGAAGGTAAAAGCCTAATCCAGTTGAGGTGGAATTGCTAGGGTTTCGATGACCAGGGAGCGAATCCGCTATGCCTGGCTCTCGATTTGATGTTACTTGCCCTAAGCCGTCGCTGGGTCGTCCCCTTATATACACGGGTTGACGCCCTGCGGTCTACAGAGTCCCAGCCGGCTTATAAACAGTGTCCGGCTCGGTGACTAGTTAATCTTGCCTTATAATACAAGTCATACCATTACGACGGTTTATCACTATGGGCCTTAAGTCGCCTTTGGGCTTTGGGCCCTTAACTGAACCGCCATCTTCAAGCTTGGTCTTGGGCTTCGAGAGTCTTCGTAGGTATAACCCGGCCCCTCCTGGGCGGGTCATACCTACTAGTTATATCCCCAACATTAGGCCCCAGATTGATTTGAACTGGTTCATGTCAATCTTCAATACTTAAGCAAAATCTTCTGCTCTTCTCTTGTATAATTTTTTTTGTAACCCGCCATGACATCATCCTTTGGATTTATGGTGACCCGCCATGACGTCATCTGCCATTAATGCATGTTTTTCCCAACGTATCTCAACGGATCCTTATCTTAATGACCGTCTCAAGAATTGAGGCGTCTTTGTAGTTGGATAATCATGTTTTCGGCCTCCTCATTTTTTGCACCCACTTATCAGTCTTCCCTTATAAATAGGCACGACCAGGTCTTTCCTCATTCTCCACTTTCCTCGTCTTCTTCCTCTCGCAACCCTACTGCCACTCGAGCTCCGCCGCCATCGCAGATCACCTCGTCTTCCTCGACCTCGGCCGCTGCATCAACCTGAATCAGTCCAGAGAACGACGGCGACCCTCCGCAGTAGATCTGCAGCTGTAAGTCTTCGCCTTCCCGCACCTCAGATCCGCATTAGGGTTTGCGAGTTCCTCTGTGTTCTTTGCTGTTCATCACGGATTCTCCATGGTTTCTTCATTGTGTCCTTTTTTTATCTAAAAGAAGTACTAAACTCACGCGGTAGTTGTTTCACATCCATTTCAGACGCTAGTAGATCCCCTTTTCTTGTATAAAGGCCTCTTTAGAACTGATGAACTCCTCTGTACTGGTTTGTTAGGTCTAGAATATTTTTCCATTTCTGAGCATCCGTTGATCCAAAATAATAATTGCAATCTGTGAAACCTGTTTTTGCACACTTAGTCGATGCCATCTTGATAGATCCACCTAGCCATGGCGGCTCATACCACCGGCTTCAATTTGAAATGCTCAATAGCTAACTTCAACCACACATGGAGGCTTAAATAACTTAACTGCTCACGGCGGCCTAAATAATCTGACATAATTAGCCATATACCATTAGGCCCCTTTTATAAGCCGCCATCTTGAGTATGATTTGAAGTATTTCTCTCCGGCTTAAATTTGAGCTGGATATTTTTATTTTTTTCATAGGTTTCCATCTTTATAATGCCGCCGAAAGCGCCCAAATCACCCGTTACATGTAATTGGGTCAAATCCATCGTCAAAGAAAACACCCTTGCTGATTTTTTGAAGACTGGCTATCTGCCAAAGAAGGAAGTCATGTCCTATCGTGCTCCTGATCCAACAGAGGAAAAACCTCAACCCAAAGAGGGGGAAGTCATCTTCTTTACTGATCACATGAATCGGGGCTTTTCTCCACCCGGCTCAAAGTTTTTCAGAGATGTCCTGCACTTTTTCGACCTCCGACCTCAAGATATCGGTCCCAACTCCGTATCTAACATTTGCAATTTCCAAGTGTTCTGTGAGGTGTACCTTGGAGAAGAACCCAACTTGCTTCTCTTCAGGGAATTATTTTATTTGAACCGCCAAAATGAACGTGCCAATGGACCTAGCTTGGAGCTTGGCGGGATCTCAATCCAGCGAAGGAGAGACTGCATTTTTTCGTATGCCGATCCACCGAGCCACCCCAAAGATTGGAACCAGACATGGTTCTATTTTAAAGATACTTCTCCGGCTGGTGAAAACCCTCTGCCCGGCTTTCGCACCCTGCGCCTCGAGTCTACTCATCCTCTACCAGATAAGTCGTCAATTTCGAGCATGAGAAACTTGCCCCCACCATGAGCAAAGTCAAGGCTCTTCTGGGGAATGGCTTGAATGGCATTGATTTGGTCCGGGTTTGGCTTGCCTGGCGGGTTATTCCTGTTGGGGAACGTAGTAATTTCAAAAAAAAATTCCTACGCACACGCAAGGATCATGGTGATGCATAGCAACGAGAGGGGAGAGTGTATGTCCACGTACCCTCGTAGACCGTAAGCGGAAGCGTTATAACAACGCGGTTGATGTAGTCGTACGTCTTCACGATCCGACCGATCCAAGTACCGAACGGACGGCACCTCCAAGTTCTGCACACGCTCAGCTCGATGGCGATCCCGGACTCCGATCCAGCAAAGTGTCGGGGATGAGTTCCGTCGACCTGACGGCGTGGTGGCGATGATGATGATCCACCGACGCAGGCTTCGCCTAAGCTCCGTGACGATATGACTTCACCGGCGCAGGGCTTCGCCTAAGCTCATGACGATATGACCGAAGTGGAATATGGTGGAGGGGGGCACCGACACGGCTAAGGAACGATCCGTAGATCAACTTGTGTGTCCATGGGGTGCCCCCTGCCCCGTATATAAAGGAGTGGAGGAGGGAGGGCGGCCCTCTCTATGGCGGCGCCCTAGGGGAGTCCTACTCCCACCGGGAGTAGGATTCCCCTTTCCTAGTCCAACTAGGAAACCTTCCATGTAGTAGGAGTAGAAGAGAAGGAAAGGGAAGGGAAAAGGAGAAGGAAGGAAGGCGCCCCTTCCCTAGTCCAATTCGGACCAGACCAAGGGAAGGTGCGGCCACCCTTGAGGCCCTTTTCCTTCTTTCCCGTATGGCCCAATAAGGCCCAATACGTATTCCCGTAACTCTCCGGTACTCCGAAAAATACCCGAATCACTCGAAACCTTTCCGATGTCCGAATATAGTCGTCCAATATATCGATCTTTACGTCTCGACCATTTCGAGACTCCTCGTCATGTCCCTGATCTCATCCGGGACTCGAACTCCTTCGGTACATCAAAACTCATAAACTCATAATATAAGCATCATCGAAACCTTAAGCGTGCGGACCCTACGGGTTCGAGAACTATGTAGACATGACCGAGAACTATTCTTGGTCAATAACCAATAGCGGAACCTGGATGCCCATATTGGTTCCTACATATTCTACGAAGATCTTTATCGGTCAAACCGCATAACAACATACGTTGTTCCCTTTGTCATCGGTATGTTACTTGCCCGAGATTTGATCGTCGGTATCCAATACCTAGTTCAATCTCGTTATCGGCAAGTCTCTTTACTCGTTACGTAATGCATCATTCCGTAACTAACTCATTAGCTACATTGCTTGCAAGGCTTATAGTGATGTGCATTACCGAGAGGGCCAGAGATACCTCTCCGACAATCAAGTGACAAAACCTAATCTCGAAATACGCCAACCCAACATGTACCTTTGGAGACACCTGTAGTACTCCTTTATAATCACCCGATTACGTTGTGACGTTTGGTAGCACCAAAGTGTTCCTCCGGTAAACGGAGTTGCATAATCTCATAGTTACAGGAACATGTATAAGTCATGAAGAAAGCAATAGCAACATACTAAACGATCAAGTGCTAGGCTAACGGAATGGGTCAAGTCAATCAGATCATTCAACTAATGATGTGATCCCGTTATTCAAATGACAACTCATGTCTATGGTTAGGAAACATAACCATCTTCGATTAACGAGCTAGTCAAGTAGAGGCATACTAGTGACACTCTGTTTGTCTATATATTCACACATGTATTATGTTTCCGGTTAATACAATTCTAGCATGAATAATAAACATTTATCATGATGTAAGGAAATAAATAATAACTTTATTATTGCCTCTAGGGCATATTTCCTTCAGTCTCCCACTTGCACTAGAGTCAATAATCTAGATCACATCACCATGTGATTAACATCGATAGTTCACATCATCATGTGATTAACACCCATAGTTCACATCGCCATGTGACCAACACCCAAAGGGTTTACTAGATTCAGTAATCTAGTTCACATCGCTATGTGATTAACACCCAAAGAGTACTAAGGTGTGATCATGTTTTGCTTGTGAGAGAATCTTAGTCAACGGGTCTCATCACATTCAGAGCCGTATGTATTTTGCAAATATTCTATGTCTACAATGCTCGCATCGGGCTACTCTAGCTAATTGCTCCCACTTTCAATATGTATCTAGATCGAGACTTAGAGTCATCCAGATCAGTGTCAAAACTTGCATCGACGTAACCCTTTACGACGAACCTTTTGTCACTTCCATAATCGAGAAACATATCCTTATTCCACTAAGGATAATTTTGACCGCTGTCCAGTGATCTACTCCTAGATCACTATTGTACTCCCTTTGCCAAACTCGGTGTAGGGTTTACAATAGATCTGGTACACAGCATGGCATACTTTATAGAACCTATGGCCAAGGCATAGGGAATGACTTTCATTCTCTTTCTATCTTACGCCGTGGTCAGGTTTTGAGTCTTACTCAATTTCACACCTTGTAACACAGGCAAGAATTCTTTCTTTGACTGTTCCATTTTGAACTACTTCAAAATCTTGTCAAGGTATGTACTCATTTGAAAAAACTTATCAAGCGTCTTGATCTATCTCTATAGATCTTGATGCTCAATATGTAAGCAGCTTCACCGAGGTCTTTCTTTGAAAAACTCCTTTCAAACACTCCTTTATGCTTTGCAGAATAATTCTACATTATTTCCGATCTACAATATGTCATTCACATATACTTATCAGAAATGCTGTAGTGTTCCCACTCACTTTCTAGTAATTACAGGCTTCACCGCAAGTCTGTATAAAACTATATGCTATGATCAACTTATCAAAGCATGTATTCCAACTACGAGATGCTTGCACCAGTCCATAGATGGATCCTTTGGAGCTTGCATATTTTGTTAGCACCTTTAGGATTTACAAAACCTTCTGGTTGCATCATATACAACTCTTCTTTAATAAATCCATTAAGGAATGCAGTTTTGTTTATCCATTTGCCGATTTCATAAAATGCGGCAATTGCTAACATGATTCGGACAGACTTAAGCATAGATACGAGTGAGAAACTCTCATCGTAGTCAACATCTTGAACTTGTCGAAAACCTTTTGCGACAATTCTAGCTTTGTAGACGATAACACTACTATCGGCGTCCGTCTTCCTCTTGAAGATCCATTTATTTTCTATGGTTTGCCGATCATCGGGCAAATCCATCAAAGTCCATACTTTGTTCTCATACATGGATCATATCTCAGATTTCATGGCCTCAAACCATTTTGCGGAATCTGGGCTCACCATCGCTTCTTCATAGTTTGTAGGTTCGTCATGATCTAGTAGCATGACTTCCAGAACAGGATTGCCGTACCACTGCAGTGCGGATCTCACTCTGGTTTACCTACGAGATTCGGTAGTGACTTGATCTGAAGTTACATGATCATCATCATTAGCTTCCTCACTAATTGGTGTAGGAATCATCGAACTGATTTCCGTGATGAAATACTTTCCAATTCGGGAGAAGGTACAAATTACCTTATCAAGCTCCACTTTCCTCCCACTCACTTCTTTCGAGAGAAACTCCTTCTCTAGAAAGGATCCATTTATAAGCAACGAATGTTTTTGCCTTCAGATCTGTGATAGAAGGTATACCCAACAATTTCCTTTGGGTATTCTATGAAGACGCACTTCTCCGATTTGGGTTTGAGCTTATCAGGATGAAACTTTTTCACATAAGCATCACAACTTCCAAACTTTAAGAAACGACAGCTTAGGTTCTTGTTAAACCATAGTTCATACGGTGTCGCCTCAACGGATTTAGATGGTGCCCTTTTTAACGTGAATGCAGCTGTCTCTAATGCATAGCCCCAAAACTATAACGGTAAATCGGTAAGAAACATCATAGATCGCACCATATCAAATAAAGTGCTGATTCTGACGTTCGGACACACCATAACATTGTGGTGTTCGGTGGCGTGAGCTGTGAAACTATTCCACATTATTTTAATTGAAGACCAAACTCGTAACTCAATTATTCGTCTTTGCGATTAGATCGCAAAAACTTTATTTTCTTGTTACGATGATTTTTTCACTTCACTCTGAAATTCTTTGAACTTTTCAACTATTTCAGACTTATGTTTCATCAAGTAGATATACCCATATCTGCTCAAATCATTTTGTGAAGGTCAGAAAATAACGATACTTGCCACGAGCATCAACACTCATTGAATCGCATACATCGGTATGTATTATTTCCAATAAGTCGGTAGCTTGTTCCATTGTTCCGGAGAACGGAGTTTTAGTCATCTTGCCCAAAAGGCACGGTTCGCAAGCATCAAATGATTCATAATCAAGTGATTCCAAAAGTCCATCGACATGGAGTTTTCTTCAAGCGCTTTACACCAATATGACCTAAACGGCAAGGTGCCACAAATAAGTTGCACTATCATTATTAACTTTGCATCTTTTGGTTTCAATATTATGAATATGTGTATCACTATGATCGAGATCCAATGAACCATTTTCATTGGGTGTGTAACCATATAAGGTTTTATTCATGTAAACAGAACAACAATTTATTCTCTTACTTAAATGAATAACCGTATTGCAATAAACATGATCAAATCATATTTATGCTCAACACCAAATAACACTTATTTAGGTTCCACACTAATCCCGAAAGTATAGGGAGTGTGCGATGATGATCATATCAATCTTGGAACTACTTCCAACACTCATCGTCACTTCCCCTTCAACTAGTTTCATTCATTACGTAACTCCTGCTTTCAAGTTACTACTCTTAGCAACTATACAAGTATCAAATAACGAGGGGTTGCTATGAACACTAGTAAAATACACATCAATAATCTGTATATCAAATATACCTTTGTTCACTTTGCCATCCTTCTTATCCACCAAATATTCAGGGGTAGTTCCGCTTCCAGTGACCAGTTCCATTGCAGCAAAAGTACTTAGTCTCAGGCTTAGGTCCAGACTTGGGCTTCTTCACTCGAGCATCAACTTGCTTGTCGTTCCTTTTGAAGTTCCCCTTCTTCCATTTGCCCTTTTCCTTGAGATTAGTGGTCTTGTCAATCATCAACACTTGATGCTCTTTCTTGATTTCTACCTTCGTTGATTTCAACATCACGAAGAGCTCGGGAATCGTTTCGTCATCCCCTGCATACTATAGTTCATCACGAAGTTCTAGTAACTTAGTGATGGTGACTAGAGAATTCTGTCAATCACTATCTTATCCGGAAGATTAACTCCCACTTGATTCAAGCGATTGAAGTATTCGGACAATCTGAGCACATGCTCACTAGTTGAGCGATTCTCCTCCATCTTTTAGCTATAGAACTTGTTGGAGACTTCATATCTCTCAACTCGGGTATTTGCTTGAAATATTAACTTCAATTCTGGAACATCTCATATGGTCCATGACGTTCAAAACGCCTTTGAAGTCCCGATTCTAAGCCGTTAAGTATGGTGCACTAAACTATCAAGTAGTCATCATATTGAGCTAGCCAAACGCTCATAACGTGCGCATACGCTCCTGCAATAGGTCCGTCACCTAGCGGTGCATTAAGGACATAATTCTTACAGGCAGCATTGAGGATAAACCTCAGATCACGGATCCAATCCGCATCATTGCTACTAACATTTTTCAACACAATTTTCTCTAGGAACATATGAAAATAAACATATGAAAGCAACAACGCGAGCTATTGATCTACAACATAATTTGCAAAATACTACCAGGACTAAGTTCATGATAAATTTAAGTTCAATTAATCATATTACTTAAGAACTCCCACTTAGGCAGACATCTCTCTAGTCATCTAAGTGATCACGTGATCCAAATCAACTAAACCATAACCGATCATCACGTGAGATGGAGTAGTTTTCAATGGTGAACATCACAATGTTGATCATATCTACTATATGATTCACGCCGACCTTTCGGTCTCCGTGTTCCGAGGCCATATCTGCATATGCTAGGCTCGTCAAGTTTAACCCGAGTATTCCGCGTGTGCAAAACTGGCTTGCACCCGTTGTAGATGGACGAGAGCTTATCACACCCGATCATCACGTGGTGTGCAGGGCACGACGAACTTTGGCAACGGTGCATACTGTGGAGAACACTTCTTGATAATTAGTGAGAGATCATCTTAAAATGCTACCGTCAATGAAAGCAAGATAAGATGTATAATAGATAAACATCATATGCAATCAAAATATGTGACATGATATGGCCATGATCATCTGGCGCCTTTGATCTCCATCTTCAAAGTACTGTCATGATCTTTATCGTCACCGGCACGACACCATGATCTTCATCATCTTGATCTATATCAATGTGTCATCACATGGTTGTCTCGCCAACTATTGCTCTTGCAACTATTGCTATCGCATAGCGATAAAGTAAAGCAATTATTTGGCACTTGCATCTTATGCAACAAAGAGACAACCATAGGGCTTCGCCCGATTGCCGATAACTTCAACAAAACATGATCATCTTATACAACAACTTATATCTCATCACGTCTTGACCATATCACATCACAACATGCCTGCAAAAACAAGTTAGACGCCCTCTACTTTGTTGTTGCAAATTTTACGTGGCTGCTACGGGCTTAGCAAGAACCTTTCTCACCTACGCATCAAAACCACAACGATAGTTTGTCAAATAGACTCCGTTTTAACCTTCTCAAGGACCGGGCGTAGCCACACTCGGTTCAACTAAAGTGAGAGAGACAGACACCCGCCAGCCACCTTTAAGCACGAGTGCTCGTAACGGTGAAACCAGTCTCGCGTAAGCGTACGCGTAATGTCGGTCCGGGCCGCTTCATCTCACAATACCGCTGAACCAAAGTATGACATGCTGGTAGGCAGTATGACTTGTATCGCCCACAACTCACTTGTGTTCTACTCGTGCAAAACATCAAACCATAAAAACCTAGGCTCGGATGCCACTTTGTTGGGGAACGTAGTAATTTCAAAAAATTCCCTACGCACACGCAAGGATCATGGTGATGCATAGCAACGAGAGGGGAGAGTGTATGTCCACGCACCCTCGTGAGACCGTAAGCGGAAGCGTTATAACAACGCGGTTGATGTAGTCGACGTCTTCACGATCCGACCGATCCAAGTACCGAACGACGGCACCTCCGAGTTACGCACACGCTCAGCTCGATGACGATCCCGGACTCGATCCAGCAAAGTGTCGGGATGAGTTCCGTCGGCCTGACGGCGTGGTGGGACGATGATGATGCTCCACCGACGCAGGGCTTCGCCTAAGCTCATGACGATATGACTTCACCGGGCGCAGGGCTTCGCCTTAAGCTCCATGACGATATGACCAAGTGGAATATGGTGGAGGGGCACCGCACGGCTAAGGAACGATCTGTAGATCAACTTGTGTGTCCATGGGGTGCCCCCCTCCCCCGTATATAAAGGAGTGGAGGAGGGGAGGGGCCTGCCCTCTCTATGGCACGCCCTAGGGGAGTCCTACTCCCACCGGGAGTGGGATTCCCCTTTCCTAGTCCAACTAGGAAACCTTCCATGTAGTAGGAGTAGAAGAGAAGGAAAGGGAAGGGAAAAGGAGAAGGAAGGAAGAGGCGCCCCCCTTCCCTAGTCCAATTCGGACCAGACCAAGGGACGGGGTGCGGCCACCCTTGAGGCCCTTTTCCTTCTTTCCCGTATGGCCCAATAAGGCCCAATACGTATTCCCGTAACTCTCCGGTACTCCGAAAAATACCCGAATCACTCGGAACCTTTCCGATGTCCAAATATAGTCGTCCAATATATCGATCTTTACGTCTCGACCATTTCGAGACTCCTCGTCATGTCCCTGATCTCATCCGGGACTCCGAACTCCTTCGGTACATCAAAACTCATAAACTCATAATATAAGCATCATCGAAACCTTAAGCGTGCGGACCCTACGGGTTCGAGAACTATGTAGACATGACCGAGAACTATTCTTGGTCAATAACCAATAGCGGAACCTGGATGCCCATATTGGTTCCTACATATTCTACGAAGATCTTTATCGGTCAAACCGCATAACAACATACGTTGTTCCCTTTGTCATCGGTATGTTACTTGCCCGAGATTTGATCGTCGGTATCCAATACCTAGTTCAATCTCGTTATCGGCAAGTCTCTTTACTCGTTACGTAATGCATCATTCCGTAACTAACTCATTAGCTACATTGCTTGCAAGGCTTATAGTGATGTGCATTACCGAGAGGGCCCAGAGATACCTCTCCCACAATCGGAGTGACAAAACCTAATCTCGAAATACGCCAACCCAACATGTACCTTTGGAGACACCTGTAGTACTCCTTTATAATCACCCGATTACGTTGTGACGTTTGGTAGCACCAAAGTGTTCCTCCGTAAACGGAGTTGCATAATCTCATAGTTACAGGAACATGTATAAGTCATGAAGAAAGCAATAGCAACATACTAAGCGATCAAGTGCTAGGCTAACGGAATGGGTCAAGTCAATCACATCATTCAACTAATGATGTGATCCCGTTAATCAAATGACAACTCATGTCTATGGTTAGGAAACAT
The DNA here is from genome assembly GCA_021605145.1 of Aegilops bicornis. Lineage (NCBI taxonomy): Eukaryota > Viridiplantae > Streptophyta > Magnoliopsida > Poales > Poaceae > Aegilops > Aegilops bicornis. Next base: position 527,209,797 of record CM038675.1, on the reverse strand, counting down.
AACCATCTTCGATTAACGAGCTAGTCAAGTAGAGGCATACTAGTGACACTGTTTGTCTATATATTCACACATGTATTATGTTTCCGGTTAATACAATTCTAGCATGAATAATAAACATTTATCATGATGTAAGGAAATAAATAATAACTTTATTATTGCCTCTAGGGCATATTTCCTTCAGTCTCCCACTTGCACTAGAGTCAATAATCTAGATCACATCACCATGTGATTAACATCGATAGTTCACATCATCATGTGATTAACACCCATAGTTCACATCGCCATGTGACCAACACCCAAAGGGTTTACTAGATTCAGTAATCTAGTTCACATCGCTATGTGATTAACACCCAAAGAGTACTAAGGTGTGATCATGTTTTGCTTGTGAGAGAATCTTAGTCAACGGGTCTGTCACATTCAGAGCCGTATGTATTTTGCAAATATTCTATGTCTACAATGCTCTGCACGGGGCTACTCTAGCTAATTGCTCCCACTTTCAATATGTATCTAGATCGAGACTTAGAGTCATCCAGATCGGTGTCAAAACTTGCATCGACGTAACCCTTTACGGCGAACCTTTTGTCACTTCCATAATCGAGAAACATATCCTTATTCCACTAAGGATAATTTTGACACTGTCCGATGATCTACTCCTAGATCACTATTGTACTCCTTGCCAAACTCGGATTGTAGGGTTTACAATAGATCTGGTACACAGCATGGCATACTTTATAGAACCTATGGCCAAGGCATAGGGAATGACTTTCATTCTCTTTCTATCTTACGCCGTGGTCAGGTTTTGAGTCTTACTCAATTTCACACCTTGTAACACAGGCAAGAATTCTTTCTTTCGACTGTTCCATTTTGAACTACTTCAAAATCTTGTCAAGGTATGTACTCATTTGAAAAAACTTATCAAGCGTCTTGATCTATCTCTATAGATCTTGATGCTCAATATGTAAGCAGCTTCACCGAGGTCTTTCTTTGAAAAACTCCTTTCAAACACTCCTTTATGCTTTGCAGAATAATTCTACATTATTTCCGATCTACAATATGTCATTCACATATACTTATCGAAAATGCTGTAGTGTTCCCACTCACTTTCTAGTAATTACAGGCTTCACCGCAAGTCTGTATAAAACTATATGCTATGATCAACTTATCAAAGCATGTATTCCAACTTCTGAGATGCTTGCACCAGTCCATAGATGGATCCTTTGGAGCTTGCATATTTTGTTAGCACCTTTAGGATTTACAAAACCTTACGGTTTGCATCATATACAACTCTTCTTTAATAAATCCATTAAGGAATGCAGTTTTGTTTATCCATTTGCCGATTTCATAAAATGCGGCAATTGCTAACATGATTCGGACAGACTTAAGCATAGATACGAGTGAGAAACTCTCATCGTAGTCAACATCTTGAACTTGTCGAAAACCTTTTGCGACAATTCTAGCTTTGTAGACGATAACACTACTATCGGCGTCCGTCTTCCTCTTGAAGATCCATTTATTTTCTATGGTTTGCCGATCATCGGGCAAATCCATCAAAGTCCATACTTTGTTCTCATACATGGATCATATCTCAGATTTCATGGCCTCAAACCATTTTGCGGAATCTGGGCTCACCATCGCTTCTTCATAGTTTGTAGGTTCGTCATGATCTAGTAGCATGACTTCCAGAACAGGATTGCCGTACCACTCTGGTGCGGATCTCACTCTGGTTTACCTACGAGATTCGGTAGTGACTTGATGCGAAGTTACATGATCATCATCATTAGCTTCCTCACTAATTGGTGTAGGAATCACTTTGGAACTGATTTCCGTGATGAAATACTTTCCAATTCGGGAGAAGGTACAAATTACCTTATCAAGCTCCACTTTCCTCCCACTCACTTCTTTCGAGAGAAACTCCTTCTCTAGAAAGGATCCATTTATAAGCAACGAATGTTTTTGCCTTCAGATCTGTGATAGAAGGTATACCCAACAATTTCCTTTGGGTATTCTATGAAGACGCACTTCTCCGATTTGGGTTTGAGCTTATCAGGATGAAACTTTTTCACATAAGCATCACAACTTCCAAACTTTAAGAAACGACAGCTTAGGTTTACTGTTAAACCATAGTTCATACGGTGTCGCCTCAACGGATTTAGATGGTGCCCTTTTTTAACGTGAATGCAGCTGTCTCTAATGCATAGCCCCAAAACTATAACGGTAAATCGGTAAGAAACATCATAGATCGCACCATATCAAATAAAGTGCGATTCTGACGTTCGGACACACCATAACATTGTGGTGTTCCGGTGGCGTGAGCTGTGAAACTATTCCACATTATTTTAATTGATGACCAAACTCGTAACTCAATTATTCGTCTTTGCGATTAGATCGCTAAAACTTTATTTTCTTGTTACGATGATTTTTTCACTTCACTCTGAAATTCTTTGAACTTTTCAACTATTTCAGGACTTATGTTTCATCAAGTAGATATACCCATATCTGCTCAAATCATTTTGTGAAGGTCAGAAAATAACGATACTTGCCACGAGCATCAACACTCATTGAATCGCATACATCGGTATGTATTATTTCCAATAAGTCGGTAGCTTGTTCCATTGTTCGGAGAGAACGGAGTTTTAGTCATCTTGCCCAAAAGGCACGGTTCGCAAGCATCAAATGATTCATAATCAAGTGATTCCAAAAGTCCATCGGCATGGAGTTTTCTTCAAGCGCTTTACACCAATATGACCTAAACGGCAGTGCCACAAATAAGTTGCACTATCATTATTAACTTTGCATCTTTTGGTTTCAATATTATGAATATGTGTATCACTATGATCGAGATCCAATGAACCATTTTCATTGGGTGTGTAACCATATAAGGTTTTATTCATGTAAATGTAACAACAATTTATTCTCTTACTTAAATGAATAACCGTATTGCAATAAACATGATCAAATCATATTTATGCTCAACACCAAATAACACTTATTTAGGTTCCACACTAATCCCGAAAGTATAGGGAGTGTGCGATGATGATCATATCAATCTTGGAACTACTTCCAACACTCATCGTCACTTCCCCTTCAACTAGTTTCTGCTCATTACGTAACTCCTGCTTCAAGTTACTACTCTTAGCAACTATACCGGTATCAAATACCGAGGGGTTGCTATGAACACTAGTAAAATACACATCAATAATCTGTATATCAAATATACCTTTGTTCACTTTGCCATCCTTCTTATCCACCAAATATTCAGGGGTAGTTCCGCTTCGGTGACCAGTTCCATTGCAGCAAAAGTACTTAGTCTCAGGCTTAGGTCCAGACTTGGGCTTCTTCACTCGAGCATCAACTTGCTTGTCGTTCCTTTTGAAGTTCCCCTTCTTCCATTTGCCCTTTTCCTTGAGATTAGTGGTCTTGTCAATCATCAACACTTGATGCTCTTTCTTGATTTCTACCTTCGTTGATTTCAACATCACGAAGAGCTCGGGAATCGTTTTCGTCATCCCCCATACTATAGTTCATCACGAAGTTCTAGTAACTTAGTGATGGTGACTAGAGAATTACATCAATCACTATCTTATCCGGAAGATTAACTCCCACTTGATTCAAGCGATTGAAGTATTCGGACAATCTGAGCACATGCTCACTAGTTGAGCGATTCTCCTCCATCTTTTAGCTATAGAACTTGTTGGAGACTTCATATCTCTCAACTCGGGTATTTGCTTGAAATATTAACTTCAATTCCTGGAACATCTCATATGGTCCATGACGTTCAAAACGCCTTTGAAGTCCCGATTCTAAGCCGTTAAGTATGGTGCACTAAACTATCAAGTAGTCATCATATTGAGCTAGCCAAACGTTCATAACGCCTCGTGATTCCGCTCCTGCAATAGGTCTGTCACCTAGCGGTGCATTAAGGACATAATTCTTCATGCGGCAGCATTGAGGATAAACCTCGGATCACGAATCCAATCCGCATCATTGCTACTAACATTTTTCAACACAATTTTCTCTAGGAACATATGAAAATAAACATATGAAAGCAACAACGCGAGCTATTGATCTACAACATAATTTGCAAAATACTACCAGGACTAAGTTCATGATAAATTTAAGTTCAATTAATCATATTACTTAAGAACTCCCACTTAGACAGACATCTCTCTAGTCATCTAAGTGATCACGTGATCCAAATCAACTAAACCATAACCGATCATCACGTGAGATGGAGTAGTTTTCAATGGTGAACATCACAATGTTGATCATATCTACTATATGATTCACGCTCGACCTTCGGTCTCCGTGTTCCGAGGCCATATCTGCATATGCTAGGCTCGTCCAAGTTTAACTTTGAGTATTCGCGTGTGCAAAACTGGCTTGCACCCGTTGTAGATGGACGAGAGCTTATCACACCCGATCATCACGTGGTGTCTGGGCACGACGAACTTTGGCAACGGTGCATACTCAGGGAGAACACTTCTTGATAATTAGTGAGAGATCATCTTAAAATGCTACCGTCAATCAAAGCAAGATAAGATGTATAATAGATAAACATCATATGCAATCAAAATATGTGACATGATATGGCCATGATCATCCGCGCCTTTGATCTCCATCTTCAAAGTAATCTTGTCATGATCTTTATAAATCACCGCACGACACCATGATCTTCATCATCTTGATCTATATCAATGTGTCATCACATGGTTGTCTCGCCAACTATTGCTCTTGCAACTATTGCTATCGCATAGCGATAAAGTAAAGCAATTATTTGGCACTTGCATCTTATGCAACAAAGAGACAACCATAGGGCTTCGCCGATTGTCGATAACTTCAACAAAACATGATCATCTTATACAACAACTTATATCTCATCACGTCTTGACCATATCACATCACAACATGCCCTGCAAAAACAAGTTAGACGCCCTCTACTTTGTTGTTGCAAATTTTACGTGGCTGCTACGGGCTTAGCAAGAACCTTTCTCACCTACGCATCAAAACCACAACGATAGTTTGTCAAATAGACTCCGTTTTAATCTTCTCAAGGACCGGGCGTAGCCACACTCGGTTCAACTAAAGTGAGAGAGACAGACACCCGCCAGCCACCTTTAAGCACGAGTGCTCGTAACGGTGAAACCAGTCTCGCGTAAGCGTACGCGTAATGTCGGTCCGGGCCGCTTCATCTCACAATACCGCTGAACCAAAGTATGACATGCTGGTAGGCAGTATGACTTGTATCGCCCACAACTCACTTGTGTTCTACTCGTGCAAAACATCAAACCATAAAAACCTAGGCTCGGATGCCACTGTTGGGGAACGTAGTAATTTCAAAAAAATTCCTACGCACACGCAAGGATCATGGTGATGCATAGCAACGAGAGGGGAGAGTGTATGTCCACGTACCCTCGTAGACCGAAAGCGGAAGCGTTATAACAACGCGGTTGATGTAGTCGTACGTCTTCACGATCCGACCGATCCAAGTACCGAACGTACGGCACCTCCGAGTTCTGCACACGTTCAGCTCGATGACGATCCCCGGACTCTGATCCAGCAAAGTGTCGGGGATGAGTTCCGTCAGCACGACGGCGTGGTGACGATGATGATGCTCCACCGACGCAGGGCTTCGCCTAAGCTCCGCGACGATATGACTTCACCGGCGCAGGGCTTCGCCTTTAAGCTCATGACGATATGACCGAAGTGGAATATGGTGGAGGGGCACCGCACACGGCTAAGGAACGATCCGTAGATCAACTTGTGTGTCCATGGGGTGCCCCTGCCCCGTATATAAAGGAGTGGAGGAGGGAGGGCCGGCCCTCTCTATGGCACGCCCTAGGGGAGTCCTACTCCCACCGGGAGTAGGATTCCCCCTTTCCTAGTCCAACTAGGAAACCTTCCATGTAGTAGGAGTAGAAGAGAAGGAAAGGGAAGGGAAAAGGAGAAGGAAGGAAGGGGGCGCCCCCCTTCCCTAGTCCAATTCGGACCAGACCAAGGGAAGGTGCGCCACCCTTGAGGCCCTTTTCCTTCTTTCCCGTATGGCCCAATAAGGCCCAATACGTATTCCCGTAACTCTCGGTACTCGAAAAATACCGAATCACTCGGAACCTTTCCGATGTCCAAATATAGTCGTCCAATATATCGATCTTTACGTCTCGACCATTTCGAGACTCCTCGTCATGTCCCTGATCTCATCCGGGACTCCGAACTCCTTCGGTACATCAAAACTCATAAACTCATAATATAACCGTCATCGAAAGCTTAAGCGTGCGGACCCTACGGGTTCGAGAACTATGTAGACATGACCGAGAACTATTCTTGGTCAATAACCAATAGCGGAACCTGGATGCCCATATTGGTTCCTACATATTCTCTGAAGATCTTTATCGGTCAAACCGCATAACAACATCGTTGTTCCCTTTGTCATCGGTATGTTACTTGCCCGAGATTTGATCGTCGGTATCCAATACCTAGTTCAATCTCGTTACCGCAAGTCTCTTTACTCGTTACGTAATGCATCATTCCGTAACTAACTCATTAGCTACATTGCTTGCAAGGCTTATAGTGATGTGCATTACCGAGAGGGCCCAGAGATACCTCTCCGAGCAATCGGAGTGACAAAACCTAATCTCGAAATACGCCAACCCAACATGTACCTTTGGAGACACCTGTAGTACTCCTTTATAATCACCCGATTCGTTGTGACGTTTGGTAGCACCAAAGTGTTCCTCCGGTAAACGGAGTTGCATAATCTCATAGTTACAGGAACATGTATAAGTCATGAAGAAAGCAATAGCAACATACTAAGCGATCAAGTTCTAGGCTAACGGAATGGGTCAAGTCAATCAGATCATTCAACTAATGATGTGATCCCGTTAATCAAATGACAACTCATGTCTATGGTTAGGAAACATAACCATCTTCGATTAACGAGCTAGTCAAGTAGAGGCATACTAGTGACACTCTGTTTGTCTATATATTCACACATGTATTATGTTTCCGGTTAATACAATTCTAGCATGAATAATAAACATTTATCATGATGTAAGGAAATAAATAATAACTTTATTATTGCCTCTAGGGCATATTTCCTTCAGTCTCCCACTTGCACTAGAGTCAATAATCTAGATCACATCACCATGTGATTAACATCGATAGTTCACATCATCATGTGATTAACACCCATAGTTCACATCGCCATGTGACCAACACCCAAAGGGTTTACTAGATTCAGTAATCTAGTTCACATCGCTATGTGATTAACACCCAAAGAGTACTAAGGTGTGATCATGTTTTGCTTGTGAGAGAATCTTAGTCAACGGGTCTGTCACATTCAGAGCCGTATGTATTTTGCAAATATTCTATGTCTACAAAGCTCTTGCGGGGCTACTCTAGCTAATTGCTCCCACTTTTAATATGTATTCAGATTGAGACTTAGAGTCATCTGGATCAGTGTCAAAACTTGCATCGACGTAACCCTTACGACGAACCTTTTGTCACTTCCATAATCGAGAAACATATCCTTATTCCACTAAGGATAATTTTGACCATTGTCGATGATCTACTCCTAGATCACTATTGTACTCCTTGCCAAACTCAGTTTAGGGTTTACAATAGATCTGGTACACAGCATGGCATACTTTATAGAACCTATGGCCAAGGCATAGGGAATGACTTTCATTCTCTTTCTATCTTCTGCCGTGGTCGGGTTTTGAGTCTTACTCAATTTCACACCTTGTAACACAGGCAAGAATTCTTTCTTTGACTGTTCCATTTTGAACTACTTCAAAATCTTGTCAAGGTATGTACTCATTTGAAAAAACTTATCAAGCCGTCTTGATCTATCTCTATAGATCTTGATGCTCAATATGTAAGCAGCTTCACCGAGGTCTTTCTTTGAAAAACTCCTTTCAAACACTCCTTTATGCTTTGCAGAATAATTCTACATTATTTCCGATCTACAATATGTCATTCACATATACTTATCGAAATGCTGTAGTGTTCCCACTCACTTTCTAGTAATTACAGGCTTCACCGCAAGTGCAGATAAAACTATATGCTATGATCAACTTATCAAAGCATGTATTCCAACTCTGAGATGCTTGCACCGGTCCATAGATGGATCACTTTGGAGCTTGCATATTTTGTTAGCACCTTTAGGATTTACAAAACCTTACGGTTGCATCATATACAACTCTTCTTTAATAAATCCATTAAGGAATGCAGTTTTGTTTATCCATTTGCCGATTTCATAAAATGCGGCAATTGCTAACATGATTCGGACAGACTTAAGCATAGATACGAGTGAGAAACTCATCGTAGTCAACATCTTGAACTTGTCGAAAACCTTTTGCGACAATTCTAGCTTTGTAGAAACAGTAACACTACTATCAGCGTCCGTCTTCCTCTTGAAGATCCATTTATTTTCTATGGTTTGCCGATCATCGGGCAAATCCATCAAAGTCCATACTTTGTTCTCATACATGGATCATATCTCAGATTTCATGGCCTCAAACCATTTTGCGGAATCTGGGCTCACCATCGCTTCTTCATAGTTTGTAGGTTCGTCATGATCTAGTAGCATGACTTCCGAACAGGATTGCCGTACCACTAAGTGCGGATCTCACTCTGGTTTACCTACGAGATTCGGTAGTGACTTGATCTGAAGTTACATGATCATCATCATTAGCTTCCTCACTAATTGGTGTAGGAATCATGGAACTGATTTCCGTGATGAAATACTTTCCAATTCGGGAGAAGGTACAAATTACCTTATCAAGCTCCACTTTCCTCCCACTCACTTCTTTCGAGAGAAACTCCTTCTCTAGAAAGGATCCATTTATAAGCAACGAATGTTTTTGCCTTCAGATCTGTGATAGAAGGTATACCCAACAATTTCCTTTGGGTATTCTATGAAGACGCACTTCTCGATTTGGGTTTGAGCTTATCGGGATGAAACTTTTTCACATAAGCATCACAACTTCCAAACTTTAAGAAACGACAGCTTAGGTTTCTTGTTAAACCATAGTTCATACGGTGTCGCCTCAACGGATTTAGATGGTGCCCTTTTTAACGTGAATGCAGCTGTCTCTAATGCATAGCCCCAAAACTATAACGGTAAATCGGTAAGAAACATCATAGATCGCACCATATCAAATAAAGTGCGGTTGATTCTGACGTTCGGACACACCATAACATTGTGGTGTTCGGTGGCGTGAGCTGTGAAACTATTCCACATTTTTTTAATTGAAGACCAAACTCGTAACTCAATTATTCGTCTTTGCGATTAGATCGCAAAAACTTTATTTTCTTGTTACGATGATTTTTTCACTTCACTCTGAAATTCTTTGAACTTTTCAACTATTTCAGACTTATGTTTCATCAAGTAGATATACCCATATCTGCTCAAATCATTTTGTGAAGGTCAGAAAATAACGATACTTGCCACGAGCATCAACACTCATTGAATCGCATACATCGGTATGTATTATTTCCAATAAGTCAGTAGCTTGTTCCATTGTTCCGGAGAACGGAGTTTTAGTCATCTTGCCCAAAAGGCACGGTTCGTAAGCATCAAAAGATTCATAATCAAGTGATTCAAAAAGTCCATCGACATGGAGTTTTCTTCAAGCGCTTACACCAATATGACCTAAACGGCGATTACCACAAATAAGTTGCACTATCATTATTAACTTTGCATCTTTTGGTTTCAATATTATGAATATGTGTATCACTATGATCGAGATCCAATGAACCATTTTCATTGGGTGTGTAACCATATAAGGTTTTATTCATGTAAGCGAACAACAATTTATTCTCTTACTTAAATGAATAACCGTATTGCAATAAACATGATCAAATCATATTTATGCTCAACACCAAATAACACTTATTTAGGTTCCACACTAATCCCGAAAGTATAGGGAGTGTGCGATGATGATCATATCAATCTTGGAACTACTTCCAACACTCATCGTCACTTCCCTTCAACTAGTTTCGTTCATTACGTAACTCTGCTTCAAGTTACTACTCTTAGCAACTATACCAAAGTATCAAATACCGAGGGGTTGCTATGAACACTAGTAAAATACACATCAATAATCTGTATATCAAATATACCTTTGTTCACTTTGCCATCCTTCTTATCCACCAAATATTCAGGGTAGTTCCGCTTCCATTGACCAGTTCCATTGCAGCAAAAGTACTTAGTCTCGTGCTTAGGTCCAGACTTGGGCTTCTTCACTCGAGCATCAACTTGCTTGCCGTTCCTTTTGAAGTTCCCCTTCTTCCATTTGCCCTTTTCCTTGAGATTAGTGGTCTTGTCAATCATCAACACTTGATGCTCTTTCTTGATTTCTACCTTCGTTGATTTCAACATCACGAAGAGCTCGGGAATCGTTTTCGTCATCCCTGCATACTATAGTTCATCACGAAGTTCTAGTAACTTAGTGATGGTGACTAGAGAATTCTGTCAATCACTATCTTATCTGGAAGATTAACTCCCACTTGATTCAAGCGATTGAAGTATTCGGACAATCTGAGCACATGCTCACTAGTTGAGCGATTCTCCTCCATCTTTTAGCTATAGAACTTGTTGGAGACTTCATATCTCTCAACTCGGGTATTTGCTTGAAATATTAACTTCAATTCCTGGAACATCTCATATGGTCCATGACGTTCAAAACGCCTTTGAAGTCCCGATTCTAAGCCGTTAAGTATGGTGCACTAAACTATCAAGTAGTCATCATATTGAGCTAGCCAAACGTTCATAACGTGCGCATCTGCTCCTGCAATAGGTCTGTCACCTAGCGGTGCATTAAGGACATAATTCTTACGTGTGCAGCATTGAGGATAAACCTCGGATCACGGATCCAATCCGCATCATTGCTACTAACATTTTTCAACACAATTTTCTCTAGGAACATATGAAAATAAACATATGAAAGCAACAACGCGAGCTATTGATCTACAACATAATTTGCAAAATACTACCAGGACTAAGTTCATGATAAATTTAAGTTCAATTAATCATATTACTTAAGAACTCCCACTTAGACAGACATCTCTCTAGTCATCTAAGTGATCACGTGATCCAAATCAACTAAACCATAACCGATCATCACGTGAGATGGAGTAGTTTTCAATGGTGAACATCACAATGTTGATCATATCTACTATATGATTCACGCTTTCGACCTTTCGGTCTCCGTGTTCCGAGGCCATATCTGCATATGCTAGGCTCGTCAAGTTTAACCTGAGTATTCCGCGTGTGCAAAACTGGCTTGCACCCGTTGTAGATGGACGAGAGCTTATCACACCCGATCATCACGTGGTGTCCGGGCACGACGAACTTTGGCAACGGTGCATACTCAGGAGAACACTTCTTGATAATTAGTGAGAGATCATCTTAAAATGCTACCACAATCAAAGCAAGATAAGATGTATAATAGATAAACATCATATGCAATCAAAATATGTGACATGATATGGCCATGATCATCCGGCGCCTTTGATCTCCATCTTCAAAGTACTGTCATGATCTTTATCGTCACCGGCACGACACCATGATCTTCATCATCTTGATCTATATCAATGTGTCATCACATGGTTGTCTCGCCAACTATTGCTCTTGCAACTATTGCTATCGCATAGCGATAAAGTAAAGCAATTATTTGGCACTTGCATCTTATGCAACAAAGAGACAACCATAGGGCTTACGCGATTGTCGATAACTTCAACAAAACATGATCATCTTATACAACAACTTATATCTCATCACGTCTTGACCATATCACATCACAACATGCCCTGCAAAAACAAGTTAGACGCCTCTACTTTGTTGTTGCAAATTTTACGTGGCTGCTACGGGCTTAGCAAGAACCTTTCTCACCCACGCATCAAAACCACAACGATAGTTTGTCAAATAGACTCCGCTTTAATCTTCTCAAGGACCGGGCGTAGCCACACTCGGTTCAACTAAAGTGAGAGAGACAGACACCCGCCAGCCACCTTTAAGCACGAGTGCTCAGAACGGTGAAACCAGTCTCGCGTAAGCGTCTGGCGTAATGTCGGTCCGGGCCGCTTCATCTCACAATACCGCTGAACCAAAGTATGACATGCTGGTAGGCAGTATGACTTGTATCGCCCACAACTCACTTGTGTTCTACTCGTGCAAAACATCAAACCATAAAAACCTAGGCTCGGATGCCCCTGTTGGGGAACGTAGTAATTTCAAAAAAATTCCTACGCACACGCAAGGATCATGGTGATGCATAGCAACGAGAGGGAGAGTGTATGTCCACGCACTCGTGAGACCGTAAGCGGAAGCGTTATAACAACGCGGTTGATGTAGTCGCACGCCTTCACGATCCGACCGATCCAAGTACCGAACGTCACGGCACCTCCGAGTTACGCACACGCTCAGCTCGATGACGATCCCGGACTCGATCCAGCAAAGTGTCGGGGATGAGTTCCACAAGACGACGCGGCGTGGTGGACGATGATGATGCTCCACCCGACGCAGGGCTTCGCCTTAAGCTCATGACGATATGACTTCACCGGCGCAGGCTTCGCCTAAGCTCCGCGACGATATGACCGAAGTGGAATATGGTGGAGGGGCACCGCACACGGCTAAGGAACGATCCGTAGATCAACTTGTGTGTCCATGGGTGCCCCTGCCCCGAGATATAAAGGAGTGGAGGAGGGAGGGCGGCCCTCTCTATGGCACGCCCTAGGGGAGTCCTACTCCCACCGAGTAGGATTCCCCTTCCTAGTCCAACTAGGAAACCTTCCATGTAGTAGGAGTAGAAGAGAAGGAAAGGGAAGGGAAAAGGAGAAGGAAGGAAGGGCGCCCCTTCCCTAGTCCAATTCGGACCAGACCAAGGGAAGGGTGCGGCCACCCTTGAGGCCCTTTTCCTTCTTTCCCGTATGGCCCAATAAGGCCCAATACGTATTCCCGTAACTCTCCCAGACTCGAAAAATACCGAATCACTCGGAACCTTTCCGATGTCCAAATATAGTCGTCCAATATATCGATCTTTACGTCCTCGACCATTTCGAGACTCCTCGTCATGTCCCTGATCTCATCCGGGACTCCGAACTCCTTCGGTACATCAAAACTCATAAACTCATAATATAAGCATCGCATCGAAACCTTAGCGTTGCGGACCCTACGGGTTCGAGAACTATGTAGACATGACCGAGAACTATTCTTGGTCAATAACCAATAGCGGAACCTGGATGCCCATATTGGTTCCTACATATTCTACGAAGATCTTTATCGGTCAAACCGCATAACAACATACGTTGTTCCCTTTGTCATCGGTATGTTACTTGCCCGAGATTTGATCGTCGGTATCCAATACCTAGTTCAATCTCGCTATCGGCAAGTCTCTTTACTCGTTACGTAATGCATCATTCCGTAACTAACTCATTAGCTACATTGCTTGCAAGGCTTATAGTGATGTGCATTACCGAGAGGGCTCAGAGATACCTCTCCGACAATCGGAGTGACAAAACCTAATCTCAAATACGCCAACCCAACATGTACCTTTGGAGACACCTGTAGTACTCCTTTATAATCACCCGATTACGTTGTGACGTTTGGTAGCACCAAAGTGTTCCTCCGTAAACGGAGTTGCATAATCTCATAGTTACAGGAACATGTATAAGTCATGAAGAAAGCAATAGCAACATACTAAACGATCAAGTGCTAGGCTAACGGAATGGGTCAAGTCAATCAGATCATTCAACTAATGATGTGATCCCGTTAATCAAATGACAACTCATGTCTATGGTTAGGAAACATAACCATCTTCGATTAACGAGCTAGTCAAGTAGAGGCATACTAGTGACACTCTGTTTGTCTATATATTCACACATGTATTATGTTTCCGGTTAATACAATTCTAGCATGAATAATAAACATTTATCATGATGTAAGGAAATAAATAATAACTTTATTATTGCCTCTAGGGCATATTTCCTTCAATTCCATTGAGCCGCCGCCTTGGTTTGATGTGCGACTACACAGGCCAGAAGAATGATCCTCTGCGGCACAGCCCTGACGATTTACCTGATGACGTCATTGATGATAGGACAAAATCACTCCTGAATGAGAGCCTGGCAGACTGTGGCAAAGTAGGTTTGAGACCTTTCTGCAAAGCTAACCCGGCTCCAGCCGTAAGCTAGTAACTTTTAAACATTTTTATTTTATACTCTCACCTGTGAGGTTTTACCTTTACTCAAAACTCTTGTTGAAATTCACAGGCCACTGACGAGTTTTGGAATGCCAACTATGATCATGAGGCTGCAAAGAAGGCCAGAAAAGCTAAGAAAGCCGCCAGGAGAGCCGCTGCCAGGAAGAAAGGAAACAAACCCAGCGCCTCAGACATGCTTCGGCTAGAAGAAACCTCTGAATTAGAGGTAGCCATTGATTCTCTAGGCTACTTTTTTAACTATCTTATTGACACTGATTATCCTCAGGAGGATACAGGAGCGAGTCATGCAGCGGTTGAAGAGGTAACTATCATTTCCTCCGACTCCGAGCCTTTGCCAGGACAGAAAGTCCTAAGAGTAACCCAGAAAGTAAGATTTTCACATCCTTTAGCTTACCAAGATCCTCAATTTCTTTTGAAGCGACAGATTCATGAGAGCCGGAGGCAGACCCGGACCAGCAAAGATGCGGAACTCTCCTCCGGCTTGCCCAATACACCAAGAAAGCGTCGGAACAAGGTCACTTCCGACTTATATCCCTTTTATCCTTTGGCGGGTCTCACTCGTCAACCACTCAATTCTTCTGACTCAAATTATCAGGAAACTTCACCTTCCTCCGGCAAATCAATGCAGTCCAATATGCCGGCTTTTAAAACCACTCCAGGGTAATGATAACCTGCTTATCCTGTATTCATTTCAATTTACTACACTTGTACTGACCTTTTGATCTTATGCAGTGGCCAAGCAAAGCCCAGCAAGAGGGTGAAGAAGAACAAGCCGGCCGAAGAGCCAATCTTAAATGAGCCGGAACATGGAACAGCTGCCCCTGAAGCCTCCACTCATGAGCCGCCGCCTGAGCCAGCTCATGATATACCGACGCCCGCTGCTGACCTACCTGTCGAGCAAGCCGTCGATGGTTCTGAAAACCCAGAAGTCCCTAGCCTTGCCAGGACAGATGATCCTTAAGATGCTGATGTTGAAATCACCAAGACCGGCTTTATTGAGCCGGGGAGACCAACCGTGCTGGCCAAATGTTTTGCCAAGGATGAACTTCTGGAACGCAGCCGAGTTAAATTCGACGTCACTGATTATACTCACATGAGCATTGGTGAAGTCTTTTCTGGCTATATGAGCCAAGTGCACAACAGTCGTGACACCGAAATTGATATGGTGAAACAAATGTATCAGAAGTTTGAGGTACAACCTTTTCTCCATATTCATTTATCCTTACCGTGCCAGCCACCAAGTCTATTGCTTATGATGAATATGCTGTAGACTTTTAGAAAGAAACTTAGCAATATTAGTAATATAGTTGAACGAAAACACCGAAGAACTCTGGCTTACTCCGTAGTCCCCAAAGGGCGGTTTAATCAGTATGATTGAACCGGTTCTTCATATGGTTGCACAGAACAAACTATTTAAAATGCCTTTAATAGCAATATGCATTAGCCCCCAAGTGCCAAATACTCTTTCTTGCAAAATTATTGGGACTTACTGTCATGAGCCGCCACTTTAAACAAAAATTCTTCAGTATGCATTAGTCCCCAAGTGCCAAGTGTTATTGCTTGCAAAAAGACCTGGGACTTAATATTGTCTCATGAAAATCCTGATTTTGACCTGGTATTTGTACAGGCCACCAATAGTCAATTTGAACAGAAATATCTGACTTGAAGAACCGCCTGGAAGCTCAGGAGATTGAAACTCAAAAAGCCAACTCCAAATTCGAGTTCAGCGTATCTGAACAAGAAAAACTGAAAAAAGGCTTTGAAGTAGAGAAGAAGGCCTGGGCTGATGAAAAGAGCACCTTGATCAACCGAGCTGAGAAGGCAGAGGCGGCTCTTGCAGAAGCAACCGCCGAACTATCTTGTTTAAAACGCCATGTATCTTAGATGGTCTCAGCAATCTTTGGTAAGCTATTCTGCTAGTGTTAGATATGTGAATCTGTCAAATGAGCATAATATTGTCATCAACTCACCTAACATTGTAATGCAGGGCCCAGGAGTTCCAATCTAAACCAAAGCATGTTGATAAAGCTGAAGGCGGTTTATACACTGGTGGAGCAGCTCTACACCGGGTCTCAACGTGCCTAAGCCGGAGTGGCCCTGTCAAATGAAGTTCCCACTCTCCTTTTGAGATGTATTAAAGCGGCTTGCTGTGCTACCTCAGCAGTTTAAGGAATTAGGGCGATCTTCTACGAGAGCCGGAGCCGTAGCTGCATTAAGCCGGGCCAAGGCGTGGCTACCGGAGCTAGACCCGGCCGACATCGCCATTGGGTATCCAAGATTAAAGGAGGACGGCACACCTTTTGGACAGGAGGAATTCACCACTTGTGTTAAGGAAATATGCCCTATGGCCACCCTGATTGCTAATGACACGAATCTTACCAAGTATCATCCGGGTTATGATGCTGAAAACCGGAGGATTCCAACGTCGCATTATGAAGTGGTCAGCCTGATCCCTCCAATTCGTAAGCATACCTTCGCCCCTGAAGTTGACCCGGCTGGATTAATTGATGATGAAGCTGAGTTCGAAGCTATGAATGGCATTGACTGGTCATCATCAACCTTCCAGGACAGGGAACAGGATGGAGGAGCGGAAAGGGATGATCTGGAAGCTTCAGGCCAACCACGCAATTGATCCGTCGGGCGGCTCATATTTATGCTTTGCTTGAAAAAAATGTTAATCATTTGGACTCGGGGAGTCATGTAATAGAGTAGACATAACGTGGTTTTGCCGTGCCTTCGTGCACGTGTTTGGTGCTTAATATTGTTAAGCCGCCATCTTATATTCATCCATATTATGCTTGTTTTCCTTATGCTTAAGAAAACTTTTACACTATCCTGTATACAGAAATAAATCACAAGACCCTTGGCGGCTTACCGCAGGGCGGGTCATATATCTTATATAGAACCCGAAATATGCAAAAGAGTCATAGATAAACTGGTTATCATTTATAACTTTGAAATATAACCATAATATCATACCTGTGATCCTTTGATTTATACTGCCGGTTTATGTGACCCAAACAGTAAGGGTGACAACCCAATCTTGTAGAAGCTGGTACTTCCACACATATGATTATTGTTATGTGATGGCGACTTATTGATTAAGGCCAAGCCGGGTTAAATAGAAGCCACTCATTAGACGCTTCCAATAGGATCAAAAAGAAGTCTCAAGACAAAAACTCAAAAAGAAACTGTTTGCAAAAAACATCAAAAATAAACAAAATTTATATGCTTCTGATTCGAATACGATCAGTAAACCGTTCCAAAGGGGTTGAGCTAGGATTCGAATACCACCATGTAGCCCCCAGTGGCTTTGGCGTTGCGCCGATCAAGAGGGTACCGACAACTATGTTCTCTTTGGTTCGAATACGACCTATGTTTGAACAGGAAGCCCCCAAATGACCTTGAGAGTTTTTTAACGACGCTGATTCGAATACGATCAACGTCGGACCCAAAAGGGGTTGAGCTATGATTCGGATACGATCAAGAAGCCCCCTAGTGAATTTGGCAGTGTGCCGATCAAAAGGGTATCAACAGCTATGTTCTCTTTGGTTCGAATATGACCTATGTTTGAATAGGAAGCCCCCTAGTGACCATGAGGTGTAACGGCTAGATTCGAATACGATCATGAGCCGGACCAAGAGAGTTAAGCTGGATTCGAATACGATCAGCCCCTGAAAGCACAAGTGCTCCCTATCGGAACCACGCCAAAAACATTCGTGTCTCCAATTGCGTTTGTGTAATCGGTCTTACCAAGATTACGTTATGCCCTAACCCTAATCATATCGGTCTCACCGAGTTGCATTTCGGTCCCACCGAAAATCCTAACAGTCACTAGGTTTTCTAAATCGGTCTGACTGAGTCTGTTGACTCGGTCCCACCGAGTTTGGTAAATTGTGTGTAACGGTTAGATTTTGTGTGGAGGCTATATATACCCCTCCACCTCTTCTTCATTCGTGGAGAGAGCCATCAGAACAAGCCTACACTTCCAACTTGCTATTTCTGAGAGGGAACTACCTACTCATGTGTTGAGGCCAAGATATTCCATTCCTACCATATGAATCTTGATCTCTAGCCTTCCCCAACTTGCTTTCCACTCAAATCCTCTTTCCACCAGATCCAAATCCTATGAGAGAGAGTTGGGTGTTGGGGAGACTATCATTTGAAGCACAAGAGCAAGGAGTTCATCATCAACGCACCATTTGTTACTTCTTGGAGAGTGGTGTCTCCTAGATTGGCTAGGTGTCACTTGGGAGCCTCCGACAAGATTGTGGAGTTGAACCAAGGAGTTTGTAAGGGCAAGGAGATCGCCTACTTCATGAAGATCTACCGCTAGTGAGGCAAGTCCTTCATGGGCGGCGACCATGGTGGGATAGACAAGGTTGCTTCTTCGTGGACCCTTCGTGGGTGGAGCCCTCCGTGGACTCACAAGCAACTGCTACCCTTCGTGGGTTGAAGTCTCCATCAACGTGGATGTACGATAGCACCACCTATCGGAACCACGCCAAAAACATCCGTGTCTCCAATTGCGTTTGAATCCTCCAAAACCCTTCCCTTTACATTCTTGCAAGTTGCATGCTTTACTTTCCGCTGCTCACTTACTCTTTGCATGCTTGCTTGCTATGTATTGTGAATGTTAAACTTGTGCCTAAACTCCACTTAAACTTAAAGAGGTTAAAACTACAACTTTGGTACTTAGTGTCTAATCACCCCCCCCTCTAGACACCTCTTCTCAAGATCCTACAGCCCCCAACTGGTCGTTTATTTTAAAATAATAAGAACATATGATCATTGAGGATGAAAAGGACAGAGGTCCTGCTTTATTACTTGTCATAATATATACATTTTATAATATGTACATCATGAGAGCTGGTGGCTCAAGTGTAGTAAGGCCGAAGATGAGCAGTGTTCCACAGCCGGCGGGTCTCCTCCTCCGACTTACGTGAGTCTTTGTGCTTTCGAACATCGATAAGGTAGTATGGCCCGTTGTTCAGGTTCTTGCTGACCACAAAGGGTCCTTCCCAAGGTGGGGATAGCTTGTGCATATCGGACTGATCCTGGATGAGCCGGAGCACCAAGTCACCTTCTTAAAAGGTTTTGGACTTAACCCGGCGGCTGTGATAACAGCGCAGGTCCTGATGGTAAATCGCTGAGCGGGCTGTTGCTAAGTCACGCTTCTCATCCAATAGGTCAAGTGCATCCTGACGAGCTTGTTCATTATTAGCTTCAACATAAGCCGCCACTCGGGGCGAGTCATGACGGATGTCACTCGGCAGAACCGCCTCTGCTCCGTAAACCATGAAGAAAGGCGTATAACCCGTAGATCTGTTAGGTGTAGTATTGATGCTCCAGATCACAGAAGGCAACTCCTCCACCCAACAACCCGGCGTCTGCTGTAAAGGGACCATGAGTCGGGGTTTTATGCCTTTCGAGATCTCTTGATTGGCTCTTTCAGCTTGACCGTTGGACTGAGGGTGAGCTACTGATGAAACATCGAGCCGGATATGCTCACGTTGACAGAACTCTTCCATGGCACCCTTGGACAGATTAGTACCATTGTCAGTTATGATGTTGTGTGGAAAACCAAAACGAAAGATCACCTTCTTCATGAATTGAACCGTTGTGGCTGCATCACACTTACTGACCGGCTCTGCCTCAACCCACTTCGTGAACTTATCAACCGCCACCAGAAGGTGTGTCTTTTTATCCTTGGACCTTTTGAAAGGCCCAACCATATCAAGCCCCCAGACTGCAAACGGCGAAGTAATTGGAATCATCCTCAATTCTTGAGCCGGCACATGAGCCCGTCGTGAGAATTTATGGCAACCATCACATTTACTGACCAGATCCTCCGCATCAGAATGAGCCGTCAACTAATAAAAACCATGACGGAAAGCTTTGGCCACAAGAGATTTTGAACCGGCATGATGACCACAATCGCCTTCATGGATCTCACGAAGAATATCTTGACCTTCCTCGGGCGAAACACAATGTTGAAACGCCCCAGTAACATTGCGATGATGCAACTCACCATTAGCAATTGTCATCGACTTAGACCGCCGGACGATTTGTCTAGCCAAGGTCTAGATCCTCGAACAACTCGCCCCGGGTCATGTAAGCCAAATATGGCACTGTCCAATCTGGGATGACGTGAAGAGCCGCCACCAATTGCGCTTCTGGGTCTGGGACAGCTAAGTCTTCCTCTGTGGGTAACTTAACAGAAGGGTTATGCAGAATATCTAAGAAAGTGTTAGGTGGCACCGGCTTACGCTGAGATCCCAGCCGGCTTAAAGCATCAACCGCCTCATTCTTTCTTCGATCAATGTGCTCCACTTGATAACCTTTGAAGTGTCCAGCGATAGCATCAACTTCACGGCGATAAGTCGCCATGAGAGGATCCTTAGAATCCCACTTGCCTAACACCTGTTGAGCCACCAAATCCAAGTCGCCAAAGCACCTTACCCGGCTTAAGTTCATCTCCTCAGCCATCCGAAGACCATGGAGCAAGGCCTCATACTCAGCTGCATTGTTAGTACAGGGAAACATCAACTGGAGCACATAACAAAATTTGTCACCTCGAGGGGAAGCTAACACAACTCCAGCCCCCGAGCCCTCCAATTGCCTGGACCCATCAAAGTGAATAGTCCAATATGTGTTGTCCGGCTTTTCTTGAGCTGCAGCTCTGTCCAATCGTTGATGAAGTCCACCAGTGCTTGAGACTTAATAGCAGTGTGTGGCATATACTTTAAGCCATGAGGCCCAAGTTCAATGGCCCACTTGGCGACTCGTCCTGTGGCTTCTCTATTCTGAATGATGTCTCCCAAAGGAGCAGAACTTACCACAGTAATGGGGTGACCCTGGAAGTATTGCTTAAGCTTATGGTTCGCCATGAACACCCCGTAAACAAGCTTCTGCCAATGTGGATATCTTTGCTTAGACTCAATAAGCACCTCACTGATGTAGTAAACCGGCCGTTGAACCAGATGCTCCTTGCCAGACTCCTTGCGCTCCACCACAATTGCAACACTGACAACACGTGAATTAGCAGCCACATATAGCAGTAAGGGTTCCTCATCAATGGGAGTAGCAAGGACCGGCGGCTCAGATAACTGTCTCTTCAAATCTTCAAAGGCAGCATTAGCAGCACCACTCCAGACAAAGTTGTCTGTCTTCTTCATCATCTGATACAGCGGTATAGCCTTCTCACCTAACCGACTTATGAACCGGCTTAACGCAGCGATACAACCCGCCAGTTGCTGAACATCATTGACGCACGCCGACTTAGCCAAAGAGGTGATTGCCTTGATCTTCTCTGGGTTAGCCTCAATGCCTCTGTTAGAAACCAGAAAACCCAAAAGCTTGCCTGCTGGCACGCCAAAAACACACTTGGCTGGGTTAAGCATCATTCTGTAGACCCGGAGATTATCAAAGGTTTCCTTCAGATCATCTATCAAGGTCTCCTTCTCTCTGGATTTCACCACAATATCATCCACATAAGCATGAACATTACGCCCAATCTGATTATGGAGACAGTTCTGCACACATTGTTGATAAGTCGCCTGGGCACTTTTAAGCCCAAAAGGGATAGACACATAACAGAAGGCTCCAAACGGAGTGATGAAAGCCGTCTTCTCCTGGTCCTTATCTGCCATCTTGATCTGATGATAACCAGAATAAGCATCCAAAAAACTCAAACACTCACAACCCGCCGTAGCATCAATGATCTGATCAATACGGGGGAGAGTGAAAGGATCAGCCGGACAAGCCTTGTTTAAGTCCGTGTAAGCCACACACATATGCCAGGTGCCGTTCTTTTTTAGTACAAGCACCGGGTTAGCCAACCACTCCGGTTGAAAAACTTCGACAATAAACCCGGCCGCCAAGAGCCGGGCCACCTCCTCACCTATAGCTTTACGCCTCTCCTCGTTAAACCGCCGAATAAACTGCCTGACCGGCTTAAACTTTAGATCAATATTGAGAGTGTGCTCAGCGAGTTCTCTCGGTACACCCGGCATGTCAGAAGGTTTCCATGCAAAGATGTCCCGGTTCTCACGGATGAACTCGATGAGCGCGCTTTCCTATTTGGGATCCATATTGGCACTGATACTGAATTGCTTAGATGAGTCGCCTGGAACAAAATCAACAAGCTTGGTGTCATCGGCCTACTTAAATTTCATCACCGGCTCGTGTTCCATGGTTGGTTTCTTCAAGGACGTCATGTCCGCCGGGTCAACATTGTCCTTATAGAATTTCAACTCCTCTGTTGCACAAATAGATTCAGCGTAAGCAGCATCACCTTCCTCGCATTCCAAGGCTATCTTCCGGCTCCCATGCACTGTGATGGTGCCCTTGTGACCCGGCATCTTGAGTTGCAGGTAAACATAACATGGCCGTGCCATGAACTTTGCGTAGGCTGGTCGTCCAAACAACGCGTGATATGGACTCCGGATTTTGACCACCTCAAATGTCAACTTCTCAGCCCTAGAATCATGCTCATCCCCAAAGGCTACTTCCAGCTCAATCTTACCCACTGGGTACACCGACTTACCAGGCACTACTCCATGGAAAACAGTGTTGGATGTCTTGAGATTTTTATCAGTCAATCCCATGTGACGAAAGGTCTCATAATAGAGGATGTTGATGCTGCTGCCTCCATCCATGAGCACTTTTGTTAATTTGTATCCACCAACTTGAGGTGCCACCACTAAGGCCAAGTGACCCGGATTGTCAACCCGGGGAGGGTGATCCTCTCTACTCCATATGATAGGCTGCTCAGACCATCTCAGATAACGAGGGACCGCCGGCTCAACAGCGTTCACAGCCCTCTTATGAAGTTTCTGGTCCCTTTTGCACATCGGTGGTGAACACATGATATTGTCCATTATTCGGTTGCTTGGGTTACTCGATACCGGATTGCTGCTTCTTGACCTCCACAGCCAAATTGCTGATTATAACCACCTTGGTGACCTTGAGGCCACAGCCATGAAAGCCGCCACCACCTGAGCCGCCGCCTGGGCCATGAAAACCGCCACCGCCTGAGCCGCCGCCCGGCCCGTGATTACCGTCGAACATGTTAGAATTCTTGAAAGCCTTCATAATCGTACAGTCTTTCCACAGATGAGTGGTCGGCTTCTCCCGGGTGTCGTGCCTTGGACAAGGCTCATTCAGCAACTGCTCAAGGGTGGGACCGGACCCGCCAGACTGAGGAGGTGGCCTCCCCTTGCGTCGTTGATTGTTGCCCTGTGTATTCGCCACAAACTCCGAGCTACCATCAGCCTTACGTTTATTATTGCCTCCTTGATTCACTGGGTTATGCCGAAGACCCTTAGCGTTACCGTTCTTCTTTCCCTTCCTTGTCTTCTCTTCATCAGACACGGGATCCTTGGTACTATCAGAATCGACATATTTAACCAGAGCCGCCATCAGCTGGCCCATGTCATTACAATCGCACTTGAGCCGCCATCAGCTGGCCCATGTCATTACAATCACGCTTGAGCCGCCCCAACTTCTGTTTCAGAGGTTCAAAACGGCAATTTTTCTCCAACATTAAGACTGCAGAGCCGGCATCCATCTTATCAGATGAATGTATTATTTCCTTCACCCGGCACACCCAATGGGTCGTGGACTCACCTTCCTCTTGCTTGCAATTAGTCAAGTCCACAATCGACATAGGCTGCTTGCATGTGTCCTTGAAGTTCCGAATAAACCGGGCCTTTAACTCGGCCCAGGACCCAATGGAATTAGGTGGCAGTCCCTTTAACCAAGTGCAGGCCGTTCCATCCAGCATCATAGTGAAATACTTGGCCATCGCTGCATTACTGACCTCCAACAGCTCCATGGCCATCTCATAGCTTTCAATCCACGCCCTAGGCTGTAAATCAGCTATGTAATTTGGCACCTTTAGAGGTCCCTTGAAATCCTTGGGTAAACGTTCATTACGCAGGGCCGACACCAAACAAGGAACATCACCGGTTCTTGTGGCCACGCCTGCCTCAACAGAAGTCGTCGGATAAGCCGAGAAGGTTTGGTGAGCCGCCTGCTGAGCCGCCCGCTCAGCCGCCTGCTGAGCCTCTTGACGTATCCTGTCCTGTACCGGGTTATGCCCACCTGGCTGGTTACGGCGATGGGCATTGCTTGATACGGCCGCTGAATCCATATGTCTGCTGTAACTCGGGCTCGGGCTCGGGCGAGGAGTCGAATGAATCCTCTCCCGACTATAAGAATAAGCCTCCTGCTGCACCAGAGCCGTTTGAAGAAGTTCTCTGACCCTTCACGTCTCAACTTCTGTTGGAGAGTCACCCTCCGCCGGGAGAGCCGCCAATTGCACCGCCGCAGCGATCATGTTCTCCAGCGGGTTAGAATAATGACCCGGTGGTGTTGGCACATACTGAGGCGGAGCAGTATTTACTCGGGGAGGTTCCGTCACCCGTGGTTGAACCGGCGCCCCAGCTCCGGGCATCGCAGCCGGGTTTACCTCTGGCGGATTACTGGGACCTGCACTGGGTGTGCGGAAGAGATTTCTAGGATCGTAAATCAAAGTCAGACGGGATTGAGACTTCTGGTGCCTTCTCCTCATGACCTCATTTGATGCGTTTAAATCCATCGTAAGCTGGAACTCTGCTGGGCCCGAGCATCCAAAGCCACCCGCTCCATAGCCAATCTGGTGCCTGATACGTCTCCAACGTATCTATAATTTTTGATTGCTCCATGCTATATTATCTATTGTTTTGGACTATATTGGGCTTTATTTTCCACTTTTATATTATTTTTGGGACCAACCTATTAACCTGAGGCCCAGCCAGAATTGTTGTTTTTTTGCCTATTTCAGTGTTTCGAAGAAAAGGAATATCAAACGGAGTCCAAACGGAATGAAACCTTCGGGAACGTGATTTTCTCATCAGATAAGATCCAGGAGACTTGGACCCTCCGTCAAGAAAGCCTAGAGGCGGTCACGAGGGTGGAGGGCGCGCCCCCTACCTCGTGGGCCCCTCGGAGCTCCACCGACGTACTTCTTCCTCCTATATATACCTACGTACCCCCAACAGATCAGATACGGAGCCAAAACCCTAATTCCACCGCCGCAACTTTCTGTATCCACGAGATCCCATCTTGGGGCCTGTTCCGGAGCTCCGCCGGAAGGGGAATCCACCATGGAGGGCTTCTACATCATCATCATAGCCTCTCCGATGAAGTGTGAGTGTTGGGGAGGCTGATCGTACCCACGGACACCTATGGGGCCGGCGGACCAGGCCCCTTTGTGGTTCGGAGGGGGGCGGAGATCGCACGAAGAGTGGATCGAGGCGAGGCACACGAGTAGTTTACCCAGCTTGAGCTCTCGGAGAGATAAAACTCCTACTGCTGCTTGTTTGATGTATTGTGTTCTTGCTAGGGAGCGATGAGAGCTACAAAACCTAAGCGTGAGTGTATCTGGTCTCGAGTGAGTCGAATGAACCGAACCCTTTCTACGCTATGCATGGGCCTCCTTTTATATGCTCAAGGGGTCTCCGGCAGGTGGCAACATAGGCGGGGTACAAATGTAAAACAGGAGTTGGTACACCTACTCGAGCGATTATGCGATGCAAAATACCTAACTCGGCGGCAAGGGACAAAAGCAATAAATGCCCGTCGATTATGCCCAAACAGTGCAACATAGACCGTCGGGTGCGCCTCCGCTCGCCACGATGGCAAGCTTGTCAGCGCCGCTTATCGCTGCTCTCCGCTGGCTGCACAACCTCTTGACACGCGTGCATGGAATGTTCCCATGGCGACACGTTGCGGGGTGAGCTGGAGCAGAGATGGAGAGAGGTTGCTTGCCGCGGCAAGCGCCTTGCCGCGGCCGAATCCTTGTCGCGTCCGGAGGCTTGTCGCTCTCCGAGCCTTCCCGGCAAGCTCCTCTTGCCGGGGCCTTGTCTTCTGCATGCCTTGAGTGGCCTTCCCGACAAGCTCCTCTTCTTTGGGGCCTTGTCTTCTTAATCAAATACTTTGTTCTTGAATGGCTCCAAAGGAGCCACGGAGGATCTTAGCGGTGACGAGGCAAACCTTGCCGCTGGTGTTGCAATCGTCCAGGTGCAGTACGGGATACTAGGGTACCCCTACTCTAGTACACCGACAGAGCCCGGCTGGGCATTACACAGTGCCGAAGCGCTTGTCGGGCCAGGCCCAAAAGCAGTGCACGGTCACACGCGGCCTCGACCACGCCGCAATCGCCCGGACCCACCACGATCCCCACTAACGGCACGCACGGACGTGGCATCGTGCGAGAGATCGTGGGCGGTCGTGGGGTTTCTTTATTAGTATAAGCGAACGTCCGCCCCTCCCCTCTTTATAAGCGGAGGAAACAGGGCAGGCCGTCCACTCGCCATCGCTGTCTTGTCAAGAAAACCGCCGCTCCCCTCTTCTTCTCCGGTGCGAAGAGAGCAGCGCCCCGCCCCCTTTCGCCACAAGCACGCTCACCGCCGTCGGCCTCCTCCGCCGCCCTCGCCATGGCTCCGAAAGCCGACAAGGAGAAGGGCGTCAAGTCGGCGGCGCAGCGGCTCGCGGCGTTGCGCAAGGAGCGGACCATCTTCCCCGCAGCTCGGCGCAAAGGGAGCTGCGAGACGTCTTCTACCTCTTACGGTCGACGGAGACGCGTGCGCATCCGCGACGAGGGTACTCCCGCCTCCGCCTCTGATTTGGCCCCAACAGGTACCTTTTTCGCCCTTTTCTTCTATTGCGGGCTTTGCCCGCCCTTTTCCGAGTTCTTCTGTGACATCATGAACACGTTTAGCCTCCGCCTCCTTGATTTCACCCCAACGCCGTCTTGACCATGGCAGTTTTCGCGCATCTTTGCGAAAACTTTGTCGGAGTCCACCCAAATGTGGCACTCTTCCGCCACTTCTTTGTGCCCAGCGTAGAGAGGAGAGCCGCTTGCGGGAGGGATAGCTTGGGTCTCCGGATCGGCAAGAAAGAGGCCTACACGGAAGGGGAGTTCCGCAACAAGTGGGAGGAGTGGAGAGCCAATTGGTGTTGGGTCGTGAGGAGAACCGCAGCCCTTCACCGCCGGCGCCAAACCCCAATAGTGCGCGGCAGAGATTGGAGTAACTTGGCGCGGAGGATGCGAAGGCGAAGATAGCCGTGACCGGATTTTGCGCCTCGGGCTTGCGGGTTAACCGTAGGCGCAGTTGGCGTAGATTTCGCCGCCGCATCGCTCCCTTGCAGGAGAGGAGGAGGCCTGCTTGGGAGTTCCAGAATGCGGCAGACATCATGAGGTTGCGCCCGGGTCTGAACTGGAACTTCACCGTCTTGGAGCTGGACGCGATGCTGCTCGAGCTGTTCAAGAACGACCCCGACCATCCAGAGTGGTTCAGGTTGCCGAGGGGGGTCGTCCCATTGTGCAACAACTCGGCGCTCGACCGCATTCGCGCCATGATGCCATTGTGCGATTCCCATGGGATCGTTCCAACTGGCAGAGCCCCGACGAGGTCGTGCGGCGATTCTTCGACGACTTGGAAGAAGTGCCGATCCGCCCGACGAGCAGCAAAGGCTCACCCACGACACCACCGACGAGGAGATGGCGCGGATTGCCACCAGGGTGGAGGAGGCGGCAGCAGCTGCCGCTACTGGAGCCTTCGGGTTCACCGTGGAGGAGGCGGACGCTGCGAAGGCGGCAAGCCTTGCCGAGCGAGGAGAGGTCGTCGGCGAGGACGAGCTTGTCGAGCCCGAGGCCGGGTCGAGTGGACCCGCCGAGGGCGCTTCTTCTCCACCACCCAGCGACTTGCCGCGTGAGCCCCGGCTCCGCCAAGAGGCGTCTCAAGAAGGCCGGAGACGAGTCGGGCGGCAGATCCGCCCACAAGAAGAGCGCCATGACGGCCCACCGCGGCAAGCGAGGTTGCCGCGGGAGTGCCTCACACCGCTGCGACAACTGGGGCAGGATCTTCTCAGGCCACCGCCGACGCCTCCGCCAAGCGGCCAAGAGAGCCCACTCCCCCGCCTCGTCGCACCGGAGGCGAGCCGGAGTTTGACTTCTCCGCGCTCAGCTCCGAGGAGGAAGGCGAAGAGTAAGCTTTTGAGATTTGTGCTTGTATTTCTTCAATTTCATTGCTTCATCTTGAATCTGATTTGCTTCGTTCTGGACTCTTTCCTTTTCAGGACGCTGGCCCAGAGAGCGTCGAAGAGGGCCAAGATCCCGACGGTCGTTATTGAGGACGATTTTCCCGTGGCGACAGGGGACGCGTCCGAGACCGCCTTGCCGGACCCGGCAACGCTTCCTCAGAGCAGCCCCCAGCACAGCCCCCAGAGTAAGTGTGCAGTTTTCTCCTTACTATTAGGTGTGCAGGGGTGCCCTTTCTTCGTTGATATCTAACTGTGGGCTTGTGTAGGAGCAGAGCAGCCTCATCAGGAGGGCACGGAAGCCGCCCCCGAGATCCTGTCTGCTGCCACTACGCCCGCCAAGGGAGGAATCTCCGGCAAGGGAGCGCCCTCCGACAAGGGAGGCCACTCCGGCAAGGGAGGCCACTCCGGCAAGGGAGGCTACCCCGGCAAGGGACAGCGCCAGTGACCCTCCAGTGGTCGAGGCCATGGCTGCAGATCCCGTTGCAGGTAACTGCCTTACACGAAAATCTCCCTTGGGTCTGCTTTCTTTTGTTTCTCTTTTTGAACATTTGCTTGACTGCTCTTTCTTCGTCGGCCTTGAGCCGATGGAGGTCGAGGCCGGCGAGGAGGAAGCGCCAAGGCAACACCGACGAGGCCACCGTCGAGGAAGAAGAGGTCGTTGTTGTGGAAGAAGAGGCTGCCGCCGACGAGCTCATGGCGAGGAGGCCACCGAGGCTGCCGACGCAGAGGCCGGGCGGGGGGTCGGGCGATCGTGACCGACGGCCCCGAGGCCGCAGGAGCGCCAAGCGCCACACCGACAGCCGACTTCGCCATTGCTGGCAAGGCCAGTTCGAGGAGCCCCAGCCCGGCGCCTACCTGAAGGCCGGCGAAGGCGTCTTCATCAAGCTCCCCTGGGAACCGAGCTCCAGGGCGCAGGTCGAGGGAGAGATCTTCGACGGCGAGCTACTCGCCTCCGCTGGGATGACGCTGGTGGACGCGCCAAGCAGCAGCAGCGGCGAGTCTGAGGAGGAGCAGCTGCTGAAGAAGCTGATGTCGCTCTACCGCGCCCAGCAGGCCAAGTTGGAGACCCGGGAAGCACTTGTCGCGAGGGCAGGAGCGGACATGGAGAAGCGCGCAGAAGAGCTCCGGAGCACCAACCAAGAAGCCCTCCGCGACGTAGCAGAAGCGCGGGGGCAACTTGCAGAAGAGCGCACGGCCTTTATCCTTGACCGCGGCTGAGGAGGAGCAGCGGCTGGCTGCCGAGAAGCTCTCCGCAGAGCGAAGCGGCGCAGCGGAAGGTCAACCTGGACAGCCACGAAGAAGACCTTGCCGACGCGAGGAGTCACTTGGCGGGCGCTTAAGGAAGCAAAGGATCTTGCTGCAGCAGCCGAGGCCGCCAAGGAAGAGCTGAAGGCGAAAGTGGCACAGGTGGAGGCCAGCCTCAAGAAGAGCGGCGAAGAGCTTGCCGTGCTCAAGCGTGAGCGTGAGAAGGACGCTACACCCTTGGCGAGCTGCAGAGTCGCCTCGCCGATAGAGGCAAGGAGCTCGACGCCGCCAAGGATTCCAAGGCGGATCTTGAGCTGAGCTGACCACCCCGACGCAGACGTTGGGCGGCGCCAGAGCGGGAGGTGGGCTTGTTGGAGGCGATCAAGGCCAAGGAGGAGCTGCTAGCGAATGCTGCCTCCATCCAGAGCACCTTGAGGGAGAGCGTGGAGCACTGGGTGAAGGTCTTGTGGACACCGCCGGCCGACATCCACAACGAAATGATGGAGCTGGGATGGTGGACCTTGCATACTCCTCCGACGAGCATCTCCAACCCAGCGCCAAACTCAGCTTATTCTTCAAAGGCGTGGTGACGGGTCTCCGGCGACTCCGGAAGAGGTCCCAAGCGGTGGCCGAGGAATCGCGCCAGATCTGTGCAGGAGCCCTCGAGAAGGTGTTGATAAAGGTGGCCTTCCGCAATCCGGGCCTCAACCTTAACGGCGTCCTCGAGATCCTTGCCGCCAGATGCCAACGTGGAGGAGCTCAAAGCCCTTGTCGCACCCATTGTGGACAAGGTGAACAAGATCAAGCGGATTGAGGCGACCCGCATAGACTAGGCCGCCAATTTTACCTTCCCCTTGTCGCTGCCGATCATGTTTAGAACACTTTGTTAGATCAGCGACAAGTTATTTTGTAATATACTCTATCTTAGGCGATCAATGCAACGTTATTTCCTCTACTTGATTCCTTCCTTTGTATGTTTCTGCCTTACGCATTTGGGGGACTTGTCGGTGCGGGCACTTTTGTCATGAAAGGCCGAGTGCGAACGTCCAAGAGCTGCCGGGCGATGCCGCCTCCGACAAGCAACCTTGTCGCGACTAGCTGCAGCTCACTTAAGTTGTTGAGCGGACTCGAAACAAAGTAAGGGCGCGACTAGCCCGAGTTGGTTCCCCTCATACAGGTTTTCCATACAAAGTACTATCGCTCGAGGAAGATAACTTAAAATTTAAAAATTGATTGCTCAAACTTTGGCAACTTAGCTTTTCTATCTCTTGCTTCCGATGAGGTGAAACTTCCTCGAGCGGTGCCTGGTCCATAGTATTATCTCCTCCTCCCCTGGTTAACTTGTGCGAGGGAGCCTTCCTTTCTTTGAGAAAAGAGAAAGAAGAGGAAATAGTTATGGAGCCTAGCGGCTCGATTTTGCTTACGGTGTGGTTTACGCACAAAGTGTTAGCCAAAACATGCAATAAAATGATGAAAGCATGAATTTGACAAGTTGTGCGCAACACATGAGCTTTATCGATGCATCGGGTCTGCGCCCGGCTTTGTACAAAGGATTAGATGCAACAGCGGCAAGACTTGTACAAAAGGTGGTTGCCGAACGGGTTCCGACAACCGCGCCCTATGGGTAAAACTTACGAAGATGCTCAATGTTCGGGAGTTGCTCACCGAATGCCATCTTCGGTCTCAAATGACAGCGCCAGCCTAGTGACTTCGTTTCACCCGATAAGGGCCTTCCCACCGGTGTCAACTTGTTTGAATTCTTGGCGGACTGAACGTGCCGAAGAACAAGGTCGCCTTCCTCGAGACTTCTGGCACTAACTCTGCGGCTATGGTAGCGATGCAAAGCTTGCTGGTAGCGAGCAGCTCGCACAACGGCCTGAAGACGATCCTCCTCAAGGAGCAGCGCGTCATCTTGTCGCAGCTGCTCTTGCTCAAGCTCATCATAAGTGAGCACTCGAGGCGATACGTATACGAGTTCCGTGGGGAGAACTGCCTCTGCTCCATAGACTAGAGCAAAGGTGTCCGGCGGTGGCTCGATTTGGCGTCGTCTGATTGACCAAAGAACCACCGGCAGCTGCTCGATCCAGTTTCTTCCGCACTTGTGCAGCCTGTCGAAAGTCCTGGTCTTGAGCCCGCGCAGCACTTCAGCATTTGCCCTCTCTGCTTGACCGTTGCTTCTCGGGTGAGCAACGGAAGCAAAGCAGACCTTGGCGCCAAGATCTTGGACGTACTGCATGAAGGTGCGATTCGTAAATTGTGTGCCGTTGTCGGTGATGATCCTGTTAGGGATTCAAACGGCAAACAATCGACTGAAGAACTTGATCGCCGATCGTGCTGCCACCTTCCTCACTGCTTCCACTTCCGCCACTTTGTGAACTTGTCGATGGCGACGTACAAGTACTCAAAGCCCCGACAGCTTCGGGGAAGGGGCCGAGGATGTCGAGCCCCAGCGAAAATGGGCGGGATAAAGGGATCGTCTGGAGAGCTTGAGCTGGCTGGTGTATCTGTTTGGAATGGGCGGCACACTTCACACT
Organism: Aegilops bicornis; assembly: GCA_021605145.1. Taxonomy (NCBI): domain Eukaryota; kingdom Viridiplantae; phylum Streptophyta; class Magnoliopsida; order Poales; family Poaceae; genus Aegilops; species Aegilops bicornis. The sequence goes on along the minus strand of CM038675.1, from coordinate 527,177,708 downwards.
TGGTTACTTGTGCAGTTGCATCACGGAGGGCTGTCGGCGGAAGAAACCTTGCCGGAAAGCTTTGCTTGGCAAGTGCTCTTCTTGCCAATGTGGTGGCCACATATGCCTCCATGTATCTTCGCCAATGACTTACATCCATCTTCCACAGGAATACACTTCAATTTCACACCGGCTGAGTCTTCTTACATGCAGTATCTTGTCGACAAACTGGTACATACTTGACTGCCGGGCTACTCTTTCCGCTTCTTCTTGCTCTTGGGAAGTTCTCCGTCTGAAGGAAATGGACAATCTGCTGCGCCCATCTTTGGAGCTTGCGGCTCGACAACAAGGACCAAAGGCACATCTGTTGCTGCGGGAACATCAACTTCTACGGCAAGAACATGCGGCTCTGCCGGAGCTTGATGCTCCCCGACAAGCTTGCCGGAGCAAGACTTGTCGGGAGCGTCTGCTTCAACGAAACAAACCTTGGGGCCTGTCGGAGCGGTTGCTCCTCGGCCTTGTTGGTGTTGATCTTGGGGACCTTTGCAATGACGGCTTCGGGAAGCTCAGCCGGAAAGTAGTCACCAGAGGTCAACTTCCTCTTCTTGCTTTGTCCGATTGATGGTGTTACGGTTGGTTGAGTCAGCTTGAGCACGAAAATCCCTGGTTCCACGGGCAACTTAAGTCTGGCGCACTTTGACAGCCGTCGGCAATATCATTCGAGCTCTTGGAACATGTTCCATTTGCAGCCGTCAAAGTGCTCTTCTAGCTTCCTCACTTCATCGACGTAGGCTTCCATCAACGGACTCTGGTAATCTTTGTTCACTTGGCGAGCGACAAGTTGCGAGTCACCCACGACAATAAGCTTTTTGATCCCAAGGTCCATGCGATCCACGAGACGGCAAGCAAACCTTCATACTCTGCAGTATTGTTTGTCGCTTGCTCCTTGGGAAAGTGCATCCGGACTACGTGCTTGAGGTGCTCTCCGGTGGGTGCGATAAGCGACGCCGGCACCGGCGCTTGCGGCGAGAAGGCACCATCGAAGTACATCATCCATTCTTTGCTTGCTTCTTTGATGGGAATGCTCGTCTCCGGAATCTCTTCATCTGGTGTTGGCGTCCATTCTGCTATGAATTCTGCCAACGCTCTGCTTTGGATAGTTGATGTGCTTTCAAACCTAAGACCAAAGCTTGACAGCTCCAATGCCCACTCAACAATCATGCCTATTGCTTCTGGATTCTGCAGTATCCTCTTCAGCGGAAAGCGAGTGACAACAGTGATCTCATGTGCTTGGAAGTAATGGCGCAGCTTTCTCGAGGCCATGAGGAGGCCGAAAAGCAATTTCTGCACACCAGAGTACCTTGACCTAGCCACCTGCAGGAGAGGCCCGACAAAGTAGACCGGGCGCTGCACCATCCTTTTCCGCATCTGGTCATGCGTCTGCGCGGATTCTTCCTTGTCGGGACCAGAGCTTGGCGGCGAAGCCCCACCTTGTCGCTGGATGTGCTTGCCGTGGTTGCTGGCTCGTCATCCGCCTCCCTCTCCGCTACTAACGCAGCACTAACCACTTGATTGGTTACCGATATGTATAGCAGCAACTTCTCTTGTGGCTTAGGTGCGACAAGTGTTGGAGTGGAGGACATGTATCTCTTCAAGTCCTGCAGCGCAGCCTCCGCTTCGGGAGTCCATTTCATTGGACCTGCCTTTTTTAAAATCTTGAAAAACGGCAGGGCGCGTTCAGCAGACCTAGAAATAAACCTCCGAGAGCAGCCACGCAACCGCAAGTCTTCGTACATCCTTGACGCGCTTTGGTGCTTCAATCTACTCAATGGCCTTGATCTTATCGGGATTAGCTTCAATCCCTCGTTGAGACACGAAGAACCGAGAAGCTTGCGGAAGGGACTCCAAACACGCACTTCTCGGGGTTGAGCTTGAGGTTGATCTTGCGCAGATTCGCAAAGGTCTCGTCCAAATCTTGAACCAGAGTTGCTTTGTCCTTGCTTTTGACCACTATGTCATCCATGTAGGCTTCTACATTTCTGTGCATTTGCGGCTCAAAAGCGTCATGGACTACCCTTACAAATGTTGAACCAGCATTCTTCAAACCGAAAGGCATCCTATGAAACAGTACGTGCCACATGGTGTGATGAATGCAGTCTTCTCCTCATCTTCTTTAGCCATGAAGATCTGATGGTATCCTGAGTATGCATCAAGAAACGAAAGCAAATCACATCCAGCCGTGGAGTCGACAATCTGGTCAATGCGCGGCAAGGGAAATGGATCTTTGGGACAAGCTTTATTAACATCCGTGAAGTCAATACAAAGTCTCCATTTTCCATTTGCTTTGCGCACGACTATAGGATTGGCCAACCACGTAGGATGGAGCACTCCTCTGACAAGGCCTGCTGCTTCCGGTTCTTGATCTCTTCGACTATGAATTCTTGGCGCTCCTTTGCTTGCTTCCGACTTTTTGCTTGACGGGCGGCGCGATGAGGACAAACGACCAGCGGTGCTCAATCACTTTCACAGGAACACCGGGGATGTCGACGGTTGCCATGCAAACACGCCGACATTCGCCCTTGAGGAAAGCAACGGCGCGCCTTCCTATTTAGGGTCGAGAGAGGCAGCGATGGTAAAGGTACCACCAGTGCCGTCCTCCTTGGCGGGCACCTCTTGGTCTTTGGCGGAGCCACCATCTTCTTGCACTTGCCGGTGGAGCTCGATGGTGCGTCCTCGACGGTAGCGCATCACTCCGAAGAGGTGCGCTTGCCGGAGTGAGCATCAGAGCCCTTGCCGGACTTGGACTTCGTCTTCTTCCCCGGGAGCTTGGCGGCAAGTGTCCGGCAATCTGTCATGGCTGCTGCATCCCGGTAGATCTTGTCGGCACAGATAAGGGCATCCTTCTTGTCGCCATGGACAGAGATGACGCTTATCGGGCTGGCATCTTGAGTAAGTTGTAGGCGTAGTGAGAGGCTGCCATGAACTTGGCGAGTCTTTGACGGCCGAGTATCCCATTGTAAGGCAACGGGAAATCGGCAACGTCGAATGTGACCCTCTCAGTCCTAAAGTTCAGCTTGCTGCCAAATGTTACCAGCAACGTAATCTTCCCCTTCGGCTTGCTCCTTCTCGGATTGATTCCTTGGAAGGTGCCGCTCTCTTCGAGCTCGCTCTCAGGGATTTGAAGCTTCTGGAGCACCGCGGAGGAGATCAGATTCAAGCCGGCCCCGCCGTCAACTAGCATTTTGGTGACCTTGAGGTTGCGGATGGTTGGTGAGACCAACATCGGCAAGCACCCGACAGCAGTTATGCGATCAGGTGGTCCTCAATATCAAAAATGATAGGCGTCTTGGACCACTTGAGAGGCTTGCGTGACTCTACGGATGGTTCCGCTGCATTGACCTCCCGCATCCATTGCTTGAATTGGCGGCGGGAGGTATGCAGGGAAGCACCTCCGTCAACGCAGAGGACCTCTGTGGCTTTCTGAAATCCTGCTCATCGGCGTCGTCGTCTTCCATATCTTCGTCGTCGTCATCATCTTCATCTTTGTCGCGGCCGCGGGTAGGTCGATCTCCTTGCCGCTGATTGGCCTTGCCGCGGCGTCCCGGCCGGACGTTTCTTGCTTGCTCCCCAGCACCTTCTGGGCCTTCTCCTTGTCGCGCCGCCGTACTCAGCTCTCTGTTCGACAAGCTGCTCTCGACCTTCTTGCAGCTCTGGAGGTCATGGCCCTTGGTGCGGTGGATCTTGCAGTACTGCTTGCCGGAGCTGTCCTGCTTGTCGGCGGCCGCCATCGACTGGTGGTTGGCGTCAGCGGCAACCTCCTTACCGGACCCACCAGCCTTGGCGTTCTTGTCGCCGCCTCCATTGCCGGACTGCTCAACAACTAGCACTTCTCTGCCTTTCTTCTTCCTGTTTCCTCGCCGCCGGCCTTTCTTTGCCGGGGCGGTGTCCTCACTGTCAGATCCTGCTTCCGCATTCTCTCCTGGGAGTCTTCTCCCTTCCTCGGTAGCGTGCACACTTGTCGGCCAAGGCGTACAGCTCACCGACGTCCTTGACTTTGCACATCGCCATCTCCTCCTCATCCTGCGGTTCCGCACATTACGATGAAATGCACCGATCACCGCGGCAGGGTGGGCGTGCAGGGATGTTGTAGTGCACACGGCTGAATCTCTGAATGAACTTGCGCAGGGACTCTCCTTCCTTCAGGCGGCGAGATGAAGGTCGCTCTCTTGGCCATGAGGCTTGTGGCCACTGTGAAGGCGCCAACAAACTGATGGCATGATCAGCCAAGAGGATATGGAGCTGTCTGGCAAGTGCATGAGCCAAGATCTGACGTTGGGCTTGAGCACGAGCGGGAAGTAGTTGGCGAGGATCTTGTCGTCCCGTCCCCCTGCAGCCTGCACCGCGATGGTGTAGATGCTGAGGAACTCCGACGGATGCGTCCTGCCATCATACTTCTCCGCACGCGTCTGGTTTGAAGTTTTTACGGCTGGGCCCTTTGGACTTGCCGCAGCTCACGAGTGAACGCAGGGGCAACCTACCGCAGACGGCAAGTCGCTGGCTCCTCCGGCGCGCGCATGTCAACAGAAGGCCCAGCGGCAGCCGGATGACGTCGCGCTTCTCTTCGGCGCTCGATGCGAGTTCGAGCGTCCTCTTGTTGTCGCTCATGAAGAACTTGGCGCTGATCGCGGCGAGCCCGCGGATCCGACGACGCGGTGGAGTCGCTGTCGAGGTGGATCCGGTGAGTCGGCGATCTTGGCCTTCGTGGCGGAAAGTGCACGGTGGTTGCACCTCCGATAGTCTCGTCGCCACCGGCTCGTGCCTTGTCGTCTCGCCGCGGCAATGATGGCGTTGGTTGCCGCGGGCGTCGCGTTAGCAAAGCCGATGAGGCTCTGGATAGTGGCCCTCCACTCGTCGACCTTGTCGGCCGTTGGAGGGTAGTCGAGGAGCAGCTGAGCTCTCGCGAGCTTCTGCTGGAGTAGTGGGTGGCATTGGCGAGCGGTGCGAGGAGCGGATATGCTCAGACTTCTAACTACGTTAGAAGGAGCAGCACCCGTCCGGGCGACCGTATCTCACTCGTGCCGGCATGTTGGCGCGCATGCTGGTCTTGAGGGTCTCGATCCAGCGAGCGTATGGCATTGTGAACGCCATGGCGTTGTTGGTCCCGCATCTCTGAGATGGGCGCGGGGATCTTGCGCAGACGCCGAGGTTTGCGGGCCTTGTCCTTGGACTTGGCAGCGTCGTGAGCACCTTCGTCGGCGCCCGTTCCTCCGCCAGCGTCCGCCCCACCACCCGTTTGCTGCGGTGAGGGTGGAGTGCAGCGACGGCTCTGCTTGCCGCGAAGCCTTCTTCTTCGGTGGCATGTTGAGGAAAATGTTGATGACGCTGCTCGTGTGAATGCCGGATCAGATTCACACGGCCTCGACGCCCTACCGGGCGCGCCAAAGATGTCGGGCGGCTGATCGCACCACGGACACCTATGGGGCGGCGGACCAGGCCCTTTGTGGTTCGGAGGGGGCGGAGATCGCACGAAGAGCTGATCGAGGCGAGGCACACGAGCAGTTTACCCAGCCGGAGCTCTCCGGAGATAAAACTCCTCTGCTGCTTGTTTGATGTATTGTGTTCTTGCTAGGGAGCAATGAGAGCTACAAAACCTAGCGTGAGTGTATCTGGTCTCGAGTGAGTCGAATGAACCGAACCCTTTCTACGCTAAGCATGGGCCTCCTTTTATATGCTCAAGGGTCTCCGACGGTGGCAACATAGGCGGGGGTACAAATGTAAAAACAGGAGTTGGTACACCTACTCGAGCGATGTATGATGCAAAATACCTAACTCGTGACGGCAAGGGACAAAAGCAATAAATGCCCGTCGATGTCGCTAAACAATTACAGAGACCGTCAGTGCGCCTCCGCTTCGCCACGATGGCAAGCTTGTCAGCGCCGCTTATCGCTGCTCTCCGCTGGCTGCACAGCCTCTTGACACGCGTGCATGGATTGTTCCCATGGCGACACGTTGCGGGGTGAGCTGGAGCGGAGATGGAGAGAGGTTGCTTGCCGCGGCAAGCACCTTGCCGCGGCCGAATCCTTGTCGCGTCCGGAGGCTTGTCGCGCTCCGAGCCTTCCCGGCAAGCTCCTCTTGCCGGGGCCTTGTCTTCTGCATGCCTTGAGTGGCCTTCCCAACAAGCTCCTCTTGCCGGGGCCTTGTCTTCTTAATCAAATACTTTGTTCTTGAATGGCTCCAAAGGATCCATGGAGGATCTTGGCGGTGACGAGGCAAACCTTGCCGCGGGGTGCTGCAACTGTCCGTGCACGAGTACGGGATACTAGGGTACCCCTACTCTAGTACACCGACAGTGAGTAGTTTACTTCAGACCTCCGGGTCCATAGTTAGTAGCTAGATGGCTTCTTCTCTCTTTTTGGATCTCAATACAATGTTCTCCCCCTCTCTCGTGGAGATCTATTCGATGTAATCTTCTTTTTGCGGTGTGTTTGTTGAGACCGATGAATTGTGGGTTTATGATCAAGATTATCTATGAGCAATATTTGAATCTTTTCTGAATTCTTTTATGTATGATTGAGTTATCTTTACAAGTCTCTTTGAATTATGCGTTTGGTTTGGCCAACTAGATTGGTAGTTCTTGCAATGGGAGAAGTGTTTAGCTTTGGGTTCAATCTTGTGGTGTCCTTACCCAAAGGATGTAAAAGGGTTGCAACATACGTATTGTATTGTTGCCATCGAGGATAACAGGATGGGGTATTTATCATATTGCATGAATTTATTCCTCTACATCATGTCATCTTGCTTAAGGCGTTACTCTGTTTTCATTAACTTAATACTCTAGATGCATGCCGGATAGCGGTCGATGAGTGGAGTAATAGTAGTAGATGCAGGCAGGAGTCGGTCTACTTGTCTCGGACATGATGCCTATATACATGATCATACCTAGATACTCTCATAACTATGCTCAATTGTGTCAATTGCTCAACAGTAATTCGTTCACCCACCGTAAAATACTTATGTTCTTGAGAGAAGCCACTAGTGAAATCTATGGCCCCCGGGTCTATTCTCATCATATTAATCTTCCTACGCTTTATTATTGCTTTGCTTTTTTACTTTGCTTTTTATTTTACCTTGCATCTTTATATATCAAAAATACCAAAAATATTATCTATCATCTCTATCAGATCTCACTCTCGTAAGTGACCGTGAAGGGATTGACAACCCCTATTCGTGTTGGTTGTGAGGAGCTATTTGTTTTGTGTAGGTACAAGGGACTGTGGCGTGGCCTCCTCTTGGATTGATACCTTGGTTCTCAAAACTGAGGGAAATACTTACGCTACTCTGCTGCATCATCCTCTGCTCTTCGGGAAACCAACACAAGCTCAAGACGTAGCAAGAAGGATTTTGGCGCCCGTTCTTGGGAGTCTACATAACGATCAACATACCAAGTACCCATCACAATCCCTTATCTCTCGCATTACATTATTTGCCATTTGCCTCTCGTTTTCCTCTCCCCCACTTCACCATTGCCATTTTATTCGCCCTCTCTTTCCCAATCTCCTCCTCTCTTTTCCGGCCGAAGAACCCCCTACCTTGCATACAAAAAGATTTCGAATTGGTAGTGGTAATATTATTGGAAAATGAGTTATTCAAGATTTCTTTACTTGTGCTGGTGCTTTGCCCTCTATGGGCAGTTCTATTCTCCATAGAACTAGTAGTCTCGCGGACACTATTGCCATGCTTATCGTTGAACTTGAAAGGCAGTTTATGCATATGCATCCTTCTATACAAAGGATTTTCCTAGAATTTTCTAATATCGAGCATTCCTCTGTTAAGCGTGCCGCTACAATCTTTTTGGCTCATGAATTTAGATTTATAATAAAAGAGGCCAAAGAAATCTTTGCGCATTATAGGGTGGACGCTGGCCATCCTCCCATAGAATCTATCCTCTTTGATCAAGAAGAAATAATGCGTTTTCAATCTATTGACTATGTTGCTTTCAATGAAAATCTTAGAAAAAAGGTGCCTACCAATATTTTAATTGATAGAATCTCTGAACTTAACGATGATTTGGCTATTCAAATAATGAGCTAGGATACTCTCTTGAGTATAGGCTCACAAGGTTCTGTCAAAAGAATGCTTATAATGATGAATTGGTTGTGCAATACGAAGGGACGAAAGAGGAACCTATACCTCCTAAAATTGATCTTGGGGATTTTTGCCCTATTAAATTTAGCCCTTTTGATTACTTTTGCTTGCCTCAAAGAAAACTTGCTTCCGAACGTAGGGAGCATGAAATGAGTTTCATTGATCTATCTTATTACTACGGTACAACCTAGATCTATCCTTGCTTTTATGCCTAGCTAGGGGCGTTAAACGATAGCGCTTGTTGGGAGGCAACCCAATTTTATTTTTAGTTTTTGTTTTTGTTTCTGTTTAGGAATAAATAATCCATCTACCTTCTGTTTAGATGTGGTTTTATGTTTTAATTAGTGTTTGTGCCAAGTTAAACCTATAGGATCTTCTTGGATAATAGTTATTTGATCTTGTAATTTCCAGAAACTTTCGGTTCACGAAAACAATTGTTAAAAATCACCAGAACGTGATAAAATAGTGATTCCAATTTCTGCTGATCAATAAAAAATTTGCCTAGGTATTCCTATTTTGGCTTAATTTTTGGAGTTCCAGAAGTTTGCATTAGTTACAGATTACTACAGACTATTCTGTTTTTGACAGATTCTGTTTTTCGTGTGTTGTTTGCTTATTTTGATGAATCTATGGCTAGTAAAAAAGTTTATAATCCATAGATAAGTTGGAATAAAGTAGGTTTAACACCAATATAAATAAATAATGAGTTAATAACCGTACCTTGAAGTGGTCTTTTGTTTTCTTTCGCTAACAGAGCTTACGAGATTTCTGTTGAGTTTTGTGTTGTGAAGTTTTCAAGTTTTGGGTAGAATTTTTTGATGGATTATGGAACAAGGAGTGGCAAGAGCCTAAGCTTGGGGATGCCCATGGCATCCCCAAGATAATCCAAGGACACGAAAAGGACAAAGCTTGGGGATGCCCCGGAAGGCATCCCCTCTTTCGTCCACTTCCATCGATAACTTTACTTGGAGCTATATTATTATTCACCACATGATATGTGTTTTGCTTGGAGCGTCTTGTATTATTTGCGTATTTTCTTGTTAGTTTACCACAATCATCCTTGCTGCACACACCTTTTGAGAGAGCCATACTTGAATTGGAATTTTTTAGAATACTCTATGTGCTTCACTTATATCTTTTGAGTTATATAGTTTTGCTCTAGTGCTTCACTTATATCTTTTAGAGCACGGTGCTGGATTTGTTTTAAAGAAACTATTGATCTCTCATGATTCACTTAGATTATTTTGAGAGTCTTAAATAGCATGGTAATTTGCTTAAAATGACAATATGCTAGGTATAATAAAAAAATAGTAAAAACTTTCTTTTGAGTGCGTTGAATACTAAGAAAAGTTTGATGCTTGATAATTGTTTTGAGATATGGAGGTGATAATATCAAAGTCGTGCTAGTTGCGTAGTTGTGAATTTGAGAAATGCTTGTGTTGAAGTTTGCAAGTCCCGTAGCATGCACGTATGGTAAGCGTTATGTAACAAATTTGAAACATGAGGTGTTATTTGATTGTCCTCCTTATGAGTGGCGGTCGGGGACAAGCGATGGTCTTTTCCTACCAATCTATCCCCTAGGAGCATGTGCGTAGTGCTTTGGTTTTGATGGCTTGTAGATTTTTGCAATAAGTATGTGAGTTCTTTATGACTAATGTTGAGTCCATGGATTATCGCACTCTCACCCTTCCATCATTGCTAGCCTCTTGATGCATGCATTGCCCTTTCTCACATTGAGAGTTGGTGCAAACTTTGCCGGTGCATCCAAACCCCGTGATATGATACGCTCTTTCACACATAAAACTCCTTATATCTTGCTCAAAACAGCCACCATACCTACCTATTATGGCATTTCCATAGCCATTCCGAGATATATTGCCATGCAACTTTCCACCATAGCGTTCTTCATGACACATTCATCATTGTCATATTTCTTAGCATGATCATATAGTTGACATAGTATTTCTGGCAAAGCCGCAGTTCATAACTCTTTCATACATGTCACTTTTGATTCATTGCATATCCCGGTACACCGCCGGAGGCATTCATATATACTTTGTTCTAGTATCGAGTTGTAACCATTGAGTTGTAAATAAATAGAAGTGTGATGATCATCATTTTTCTAGAGCATTATCCCCAAAAAAAGAGAAAGGCCATAAAAAAAGAAGGCCAAAACAAAGAAAAGAAAAAGGGACAATGCTACTATCCTTTGCCACACTTGTGCTTCAAAGTAGCACCATGTTCTTCATATAGCGAGTCTCATATATTGTGCTTCAAAGTAGCACCATGATTTTCATATAGAGAGTTTCATGTTTTGTCACTTTCATATACTAGTGGGAATTTCATTATAGAACTGGCTTGTATATTCCAACGATGGGCTTCCTCAAATGCCCTAGGTCTTCGTGAGCAAGCAAGTTGGATGCACACCCACTTAGTTTCTTTTGTTGAGCTTTCATACATTTATAGCTCTAGTGCATCCGTTGCATGGCAATCCCTACTCCTTGCATTAACATCAATTGATGGGCATCTCCATAGCCCGTTGATTAGCCTCGTTGATGTGAGACCTTCTCCTTTTTGTCTTCTCCACATAACCCCCATCATTATATTCTATTCCACCCATAGTGCTATGTCCATGGCTCGCGCTCATATATTGCGTGAAAGTTTATAGGTTTGAGATTATTAAAGTATGAAACAATTGCTTGGCTTGTCATCGGGGTTGTGCATGATGAGAGCATTCTTGTGTGACGAAGATGGAGCATGACTAAACTATATGATTTTGTAGGGATGAACTTCTTTGGCCATGTTATTTTGAGAAGACATAATTGCTTAGTTAGTATGTTTGAAGTATTATTATTTTTATGTCAATATGAACTTTTGTCTTGAATCTTTCGGATCTGAATATTCATACCACAATTAAGAAGAGTTACATTGAAATTATGCCAGGTAGCACTCCGCATCAAAAATTCTTTTTTATCATTTACCTACTCGAGGACGAGCAGGAATTAAGCTTGGGGATGCCTGATACGTCTCCAACGTATCTATAATTTTTGATTGCTCCATGCTATATTATCTATTGTTTTGGAATATATTGGGCTTTATTTTCCACTTTTATATTATTTTTGGGACTAACCTATTAACCAGAGGACCAACCCAGAATTGCTGTTTTTTTGCCTATTTCAGTGTTTCGAAGAAACAGAATATCAAACGGAGTCCAAACGGAATGAAACCTTCGGGAACGTGATTTTCTCATCAGATAAGATCCAGGAGACTTGGACCCTCCGTCAAGAAAGCCCGGAGGCGGTCACGAGGGTGGAGGGCGCGCCCCCTACCTCGTGGGCCCCTCAGAGCTCCACCGACGTACTTCTTCCTCCTATATATACCTACGTACCCCAACAGATCAGATACGGAGCCAAAATCCTAATTCCACTGCCGCAACTTTCTGTATCCATGAGATCCCATCTTGGGGCCTATTCCGGAGCTCCGCCGGAAGGGGGATCCACCATGGAGGGCTTCTACATCATCATCATAGCCTCTCCGATATGAGTAGTTTACTTCAGACCTTCGGGTCCATAGTTAGTAGCTAGATGGCTTCTTCTCTCTTTTTGGATCTCAATACAATGTTCTCCCCCTCTCTCGTGGAGATCTATTCGATGTAATCTTCTTTTTGCGGTGTGTTTGTTGAGACCGATGAATTGTGGGTTTATGATCAAGATTATGTATGAGAAATATTTGAATCTTTTCTGAATTATTTTATGTATGATTGAGTTATCTTTACAAGTCTCTTCGAATTATCCGTTTGGTTTGGCCAACTAGATTGGTAGCTCTTGCAATGGGAGAAGTGTTTAGCTTTGGGATCAATCTTGCGGTGTCCTTACCCAAAGGATGTAAAGGGTTGCAAGGCACGTATTGTATTGTTGCCATCGAGGATAACAATATGGGGTATTTATCATATTGCATGAATTTATTCCTCTACATCATGCCATCTTGCTTAAGGCGTTACTCTGTTTTCATTAACTTAATACTCTAGATGCATGCTGGATAGCGGTCGACGAGTGGAGTAATAGTAGTAGATGCAGGCAGGAGTTGGTCTACTTGTCTCGGACGTGATGCCTATATACATGATCATACCTAGATACTCTCATAACTATGCTCAATTGTGTCAATTGCTCAACAGTAATTCGTTCACCCACCGTAAAATACTTATGCTCTTGAGAGAAGCCACTAGTGAAATCTATGGGTCCCAGGTCTATTCTCATCATATTAATCTTCCTACGCTTTATTATTGCTTTGCCTTTTTACTTTGCTTTTTTATTTTACCTTGCATCTTTATATATCAAAAATACCAAAAATATTATCTATCATCTCTATCAGATCTCACTCTCGTAAGTGATCGTGAAGGGATTGACAACCCTTATCCGCGTTGGTTGCGAGGAGCTATTTGTTTTGTGTAGGTACGAGGGACTTCATGGCGTGGCCTCCTCTTTGGATTGATACCTTGGTTCTCAAAAACTGAGGGAAATACTTACGCTACTCTGCTGCATCATCCTCTCCTCTTCGGGGAAAACCAACGCAAGCTCAAGACGTAGCAGTGCCCTCAGCTGCTAAGTTTTCCTTGGCTTGTACTATCTCCTCACGTAACCGAACCACCTCTGCATCATGCTCAGCCTGATCCGTCGGATTAACTGTGGCGGTTAACAGGGTTGTCAGTCTATCCGTGAGATCAATCAGCACCTGAGCCGGCGGGCGCACAGGGCCTCCTGCCCCGGCTGCCGCTGACCCGGAGGTTATTGCTGCCGCAGCCGTAGAGTTTTGACCTGGTTGAGTGCCGGCCATGAAGATCCCTACTCTGCTCGGCGGCTCAAACTGGTCCGGAATACTGCTGCCATCGGAACAGCCCCCAAGCCCGCCGTCTTGTAGTTGATACAACAAATCCGTCTCACCCATGGACGACTCACCGTCAGAATAGATGGCCGTCTCACCGCCAGACACGGATCCTTCAGGAAGTTCTCCTCCATGGACGCGTCCCACGAAAGCATGCTTCATGGCGGGCGGAGCATGGGCGGGTCTCGCACGCTAAGCCGTCTCGATGATTTCAGTGCAGATGTCCGGCTCAAGGCCCGGCTCGCCGATCCGGCCGATGAAGATGTGAATTTCGCCGAAGGGGACCCGGTACCCGTACTCAATTGAGCTGGCGTCGGGTCCCCAGCCTGCATCGTCGATGTAGAGCTTGCCGCGACGACTCTTGGTCATCCGGCCCACAGCGTATCCCTTGAGCCCTTCGAAGCTGCCCTTCAAGAACTCAAATCCACCGTGCGCTGGCCCCACGGTGGGCTCCAACTGTCGTGGAATTGTCACGGCAGATGTCCCCGTGAAAGGACTTAGTCGTGGAGCCATCATAACTAGGAATCTTAAAGTGGTTAAAGCGGGACAAAGGATACGAGGGTTTATACTGGTTCGGCCCCTTGCGGTGAAGGTAAAAGCCTAATCCAGTTGAGGTGGAATTGCTAGGGTTTCGATGACCAAGGAGCGAATCCACTATGTCTGGCTCTTGATTTGATGTTACTTGCCGTAAGCCGCCGCTAGGTCGTCCCCTTATATACACGGGTTGATGCCCTGTGGTCTACAGAGTCCCGACCGGCTTATAAACAATGTCCGGCTCGGTGACTAGTTAATCTTGCCTTATAATACAAGTAATACCATTACGGCTGTTTATCACTACGGGCCTTAAGTCGCCTTTGCGCTTTGGGCCCTTAATTGAACCGCCATATTCAAGCTTGGTCTTGGGCTTCGAGAGTCTTCGTAGGTATAACCCGACCCCTCCTGGGCGGGTCATACCTACTAGTTATATCCCCAACATTCGGGGTATCTTCACCCCGACCAGTAGAGAAAAGAGTTTCTCCTCAACCTACTGAACCTACTGAAAATGTTTACTTTGAAATTCCTTAGGGTATGATAGAGAAACTGCTAGCTAATCCTTTCACAGGTGATGGAACATTACATCCCGATTTGCACCTAATCTATGTGGATGAAGTTTGTGGATTATTTAAGCTTGCAGGTATGCCTGAGTATGTTATCAAGAAGAAGGTCTTCCATTTATCTTTGAAGGGAAAGGCATTGACATGGTTTAGGCTGTGTGATGATATGGGATCATGGAACTACACCGATTGAAATTGGAATTTCATCAGAAGTTTTATCCTATGCATCTTGTTCATCATGATCATAATTATATAGATAATTTTTGGCCTCGTGAAGGAGAAAGCATTGCTCAAGCTTGGGTGAGGCTTAAGTCAATGTTATATTCATGCCCCAATCATGAGCTCTCAAGAGAAATTATTGTTCAAAATTTTTATGCTCGGCTTTCTCTCAATAATTGCTCCATGCTCGATACTTCTTGTACTGGTTCTTTTATGATGAAGACTATTGAATTCAAATGGGATTTATTGGAAAGAATTAAATGCAACTCTGAAGATTGGGACCTCGATGAAGGTAAAGAGTCAGGGATTTATTGGAAAGAATTAAATGCAACTCTGAAGATTGGGACCTCGATGAAGGTAAAGAGTCAGGTATAACACCTAAATTTGATTGTGTTAAATCTTTTATGGATACCGATGTTTTCTGTGAATTTAGCACTAAATATGGACTTGATTATGAGATAGTAGCTTCTTTCTGTGAATCCTTTGCTACTCATGTTGATCTCCCTAAGGATAAGTGGTTTACATATAATCCTCCCATTGAAGTAAAAGTAGTTGTACCTACTAAAGTTGAAGAAAAGACTATCACTTATAATGTTGATCCTGTTGTTCCTACTGCTTATATTAAGAAACCACCTTTCCCTGTTAGAATAAAGGATCATGCTAAAGCTTCAACTGTGGTTCGTAAGAGTAACACTAGAACACCTACACCCCCTGAGCAAATTAAAGTTGAACCTAGTATTGCTATGGTTAAAGATCTCTTGGCTGATTATATTGATGGGCATGTTATTTACTTCTGTGATGAAGCTGCTAGAATTGCTAGACCTGATACTAAAAGTAAATATAGACCTATTGTAGGCATGCCTGTTATTTTTGTCCAAATAGGAGATAATTGCTATCATGGCTTATGTGATATGGGTGCTAGTGCAAGTGCAATACCTCATTCCTTATACAAAGAAATTATGCATGATATCGCACTCTTTGAGATAGAGGAAAGTGATGTTACAATTAAGCTTGCCAATAGAGACACTATTTCACCAGTTGGGTTTGTTAGAGATGTTGAAGTCTTGTGTGGGAAAGTTAAATATCCTGCTGATTTTCTTGTTCTTGGTTCCCCACAAGATAACTTTTGTCCCATTATATTTGGTAGACCTTTCTTGAATACTGTTAATGCTAGGATAGACTGCAAAAAGGATGTTGTTACTATTGGTTTGGGGGTATATCTCATGAGTTTAATTTTTCTAAATTTCATAGACAACCCCATGATAAAGAATTACCTAGTAAAGATGAAATTATTGCTCTTGCCTCTATTGCCGTGCCTCCTAATGATCCGTTAGAACAATATTTGCTCGATCATGAAAATGATATGTTTATGAATGAAAGAAGGGAAATAGATGAAGTATTCTTTAAACAGGGACCTATTTTGAAACACAACTTGCCTGTTGAAATCCTAGGGTATCCTCCTCCACCCAAGGGTGATCCCGTGTTTGAGCTTAAACCATTACCTAATACTCTTAAATACGCTTATCTTGATGAAAAGAAGATATATCCTGTTATTATTAGTGCTAACCTTTCAGAGCATGAAGAAAAGAAATTATTGAAAACTCTGAAGAAGCACCGTGCTGCTATTGGATATACTCTTGATGATCTTAAGGGCATTAGTCCCACTTTATGCCAGCACAAAATAAAATTGGAGAAAGACGCTAAACCAGTTGTTGATCACCAACGACGGTTAAATCCTAAGATGAAAGAAGTGGTAAGAAAAGAAATACTAAAGCTTCTGGAGGCAGGTATAATTTATCCCGTTGCTGATAGTCAGTGGGTAAGTCCTGTCCATTGTGTCCCTAAGAAGGGAGGTATTACCATTGTTCCTAATGATAAAGATGAATTGATCCCACAAAGAATTATTACAGGTTATAGAATGGTAATTGATTTCCGCAAATTAAATAAAGCTACTAAAAAGGATCATTACCCTTTACCTTTTATTGATCAAATGCCAGAAAGATTATCAAAACATACACATTTTTGCTTTCTAGATGGTTATTCTGGTTTCTCTCAAATACCTGTGTCAAAAGAGGATCAAGAAAGACCACTTTTACTTGCCCTTTCGGTACCTTTGCTTATAGACGTATGCCTTTTGGTTTATGCAATGCACCTGCTACCTTTCAAAGATGCATGATGGCTATATTCTCTGATTTCTGTGAAAAGATTGTTGAGGTTTTCATGGATAATTTCTCCGTTTACGGAACTTCTTTTGATGATTGCTTAAGCAACCTTGATCGAGTTTTGCAGAGATGTGAAGAAACTAATCTTGTCTTGAATTGGGAAAAGTGCCACTTTATGGTTAATGAAGGTATTGTCTTGGGGCATAAAATTTCTGAAAGAGGTATTGAAGTTGATAAAGCTAAAGTTGATGCTATTGAAAAGATGCCGTGTCCTAAGGACATCAAAGGTATAAGAAGTTTCCTTGGTCATGCCAGTTTTTATAGGAGGTTCATTAAGGACTTCTCAAAAATTTCTAGGCCTCTAACTAATCTCTTACAAAAAGATGTTCCTTTTATCTTTGATGATGATTCTGTAGAAGCATTTGAAATACTTAAGAAAGCCTTGATTTCTGCACCTATTGTGCAGCCACCTGATTAGAATTTACCCTTTGAAATTATATGTGATGCTAGTGATTATGCTGTAGGTGCTGTTCTAGGACAAAGAGTTGATAAGAAATTAAATGTTATCCAATATGCTAGTAAAACTCTAGATAGTGCCCAGAGAAATTATGCTACTACTGAAAAAGAATTTTTAGCAGTTGTATTCGCTTGTGATAAGTTCAAACCTTATATTGTTGATTCTAAAGTAACTGTTCACACTGATCATGCTGCTATTAAATATCTTATGGAAAAGAAAGATGCTAAACCTAGACTTATTAGATGGGTTCTCTTGCTACAAGAATTTGATTTGCATATTATAGATAGAAAGGGAGCTGAGAACCCCGTTGCAGACAACTTATCTAGGTTTGAGAATGTTCTTGATGACGCACTACCTATTGATGGTAGCTTTCCTGATGAACAATTAGCTGTCATAAATGCTTCTTGTACTGCTCCATGGTATGCTAATTATGCTAATTACATTGTTGCTAAATTTATACCACCTAGTTTCACATACTAACAAAATAAAAAGTTTTCATATGATTTAAGACATTACTTCTGGGATGACCCACACCTTTATAAAGAAGGAGTAGATGGTGTTATTAGACGTTGTGCACCTGAGCATGAACAAGAACATATCCTATGGAAGTGTCACTCTGAGGCTTATGGAGGACACCACACAGGAGATAGAACTGCACATAAGGTATTACAATCCGGTTTTTATTGGCCTACTCTCTTCAAAGATGCTCGTAAGTTTGTCTTGTCTTGTGATGAATGTCAAAGAATTGGTAATATTAGTAGACGTCAAGAAATGCCTATGAATTATTCACTTGTTATTGAACCATTTGATGTTTGGGGCTTTGATTATATGGGACCGTTTCCTTCCTCTAATGGTTATGCACATATTTTACTTGTTCTTGATTACGTTACTAAGTGGATAGAAGCTATTCCAACTAGTAGTGCTGATCATAACACCTCTATTAAGATGCTTAAAGAAGTTATTTTTCTGAGGTTTAGAGTCCCTAGATATTTAATGACTGATGGTGGTTCACATTTAGTTCATGGTGCCTTTCGTAAAATGCTTGCTAAGAATGATGTTAATCATAGAATTGCATCTCCATATCACCCACAGTCCAGTGGTCAAGTAGAATTGAGTAATAGAGAGATCAAGTTAATTTTGCAAAAGACTGTTAATAGATCTAGAAAGAATTGGTCCAAGAGACTTGATGATGCATTATGGGCCTATAGAACTGCATATAAAAATCCTAGGGTATGTCTCTGTATAAAATGGATTATGGAAAAGCATGTCACTTACCTCTCGAACTGGAACATAAGGGATATTGGGCCATTAAAGAGCTCAATTATGATTTCTAACTTCTCGGTGAGAAGAGACTATTTGACATTAGCTCACTTGATGAATGGAGAACCCAGGCCTATGAGAATGCCAAACTGTTTAAAGAAAAAGTTAAAGGATGGCATGACAAAAGGATACAAAAGTGTGAGTTTAATGTAGGTGATTATGTGTTGCTATTCAACTCTCGTTTAAGTTTTTTTGCAGGAAAACTTCTCTCTAAATGGGAAGGTCCTTACGTTATCGAGGAGGTTTATCATTCCGGTGCGACTTCGAAGGCACAAATACGAAGGTGGTGAACGGTCAAAGAATCAAACATTATATCTCAGGTAATCCTATAAATGTTGAAACTAATGTTATTGAAACCGTAACCCCAGAGGAATATATAAGGGACACTTTCCAGAACGTTTCAGACTCCGAAAAGGAATATGTATGTGGTACGGTAAGTAAACCAACTCCAAAACAGTTCTAATAGCAATTTTTCCCCATTTTGGAATATTTAAGAAAATAGGAAAATAAGAAGTAGTCCGGGAAGGACACGAGGCATCCACGAGGGTGGAGGGCGCGCCCCCTGCCTCGTGGGCACCTCGTGTGCCCTCCGGACTCCGTTTTCTTGCACAATACTTCTTTTGGTCGGTAAAAATTCATTATATAATCTCCCGAAGGTTTTGACCACCGTACCATGCAAATATCCTCTGTTTTTGTATCAAGTTATTTCTGCAGCAGATCTGGAGCAAGATGTCGTCTCAAGACTCCGACGAAGAGAGCTATCTCCCACATCACATTGCTGACCCAAAGACCTACGGGGACCTATCTCCTTCTGGTCGAACTATGAATGATGAGGAAGATGCTCATTTGAGGAGGATCAATGATTCAAGTTCGGAGGAGGAGGATGTTACTCTACCTCAACCTGGGGATATGCACGTGAAGTTCGAGAAGTCTAGCCTCCCTAAGAGGGATAAACTATCTAATAACCGATCTATTCCTTCTCGTTTTCGGCAGAAAAGCAAAGGAGATTTGTGTGACAAGATCTTGAAGCTGGAATCGGAGGTCGGTGATTTAAAGGAGGAAATTGCTCTTCTCAAGTACAATATGAAAAAGCTGAAGGCACAATTATATTCATCATCACCATCTTCTTCACCAGCAAAGGAGAACTGAGTATCTGGTATGGGCACTCCCCTTGGCAACTGTCAAGCTTGGGGAAGGTGCCCTGGTATCGTATCACCATCACACTCCTATCTTTACCGTTTTTATTAGTTCAATCCTTTTGGTAATATCTCGATCTAGTAGAATAAAATTTTAGTATGATCTAGTCTTGAGTTTTGCTTTATGTTCCTTCTATGTAATCGAGTATGTGAGCTATATATAATAAAGATTAGTTTTGAGTCAAGGGCTTGATTATCTTACTATGATCTTGCGGGAATAAAAGAAAGAATAAAAAGAAGTAAAGAGATCATATTGATCTTATGGAGAGTAATGACTTCACATATAAAGAGTATGATGAATAAAAGTTGTTGAGAGTTGACAAACATAGTTTTGGTCATCGTTGCAATTAATAGGAAGTAATAAAGAAAGAGAGGTTTTCACATATAAATATACTATCTTGGACTTCTTTTATGATTGTGAGCACTCATTAAAATATGACATGCTAAAGAGTTGATGTTGGACAAGGAAGACAACGTAATGGGTTATGTTTTCTTATATATGAAATAAAGTATATTGTCATGGATCATCCAACATGTTGAGCTTGCCTTACCCCCTCATGCTAGCCAAATTCTTTGCACCAAGTAGAGATACTACTTGTTCTTCCGAATATCCTGAAACCCAGTTTTGTCATGAGAGTCTACCATATCTACCTATGGATTGAGTAAGATCCTTCAAGTAAGTTGTCATTGTTGCATGCAATAAAATTGCTCTCTAAATATGTATGATCTATTAGTGTGGATAAAATAAGCTTTATACGATCTTGTGATATGGAAGCAATAAAAGCGATTTAACTGCATAATAAAGGTCCATATCACAAGTGGCAATATAAAGTGACGTTCTTTTGCATTAAGATTTCGTGCATCCAACCATAAAAGCACATGACAACCTCTGCTTCCCTCTGCGAAGGGCATATCTTTTACTTTTGTCTTATACCTAATACAAGAGTCATGGTGATCTTCACTTTTCCTTTTTACATTTTATCCTTTGGCAAGCACCTTGTGTTGGAAAGATCCTGATATATATATATATATATATATATATATATATATATATATATATCCAATTGGATGTAAGTTAGCATGAATTATTATTGTTGACATTACCCTTGAGGTAAAAGGTTGGGAGGCAACACTATTAGCCCCTATCTTTCTCTGTGTCCGATTAAAACTCCATAACCATAAGTATTGCATGAGTGTTAGCAATTGTGAAAGACTAAATGATAGTTGAATATGTGGAATTGCCGAAAAGCTCTTATATTGACTCTTTTTGATGTTATGATAAATTGCAATTGCTTCAATGACTGAGATTATAGTTTGTTAGTTCTCAATGAAGTTTCTTATTCATATTTGACATTCTGAATAGATTATTACTTGAGCATAAGAAGTCATATGGCAATATTTATATATGTTGCTGTTATAAGAATGACCATGATGCCCTCATGTCCATATTTTATTTTTATCGACACTGTCGGATCAAAAGTATGTCTAGAGGGGGGGGGGTGATTAGACTACTTGACCAAATAAAAATCTAGCCTTTTCCCAATTTTAATTCTTGGCAGATTTTAGCAACTTAGCACAAGTCAAGCAATCAACCTACAGATGCAATTCTAAGAGTATAGCAGGGGAATGTAAAACAATTGCATATGAAGGTAAAGGGAGGAGTTTGAGGGAGCAAACGCAATGTTGACACGAAGATTTTTTATCCGTGGTTCCGATAGGTGGTGCTATCGTACATCCACGTTGATGGAGACTTCAACCCACGAAGGGTAACGGTTCTTGTGAGTCCACGGAGGGCTCCACCCACGAAGGTTCCACAAAGAAGCAACCTTGTCTATCCCACATGGCCGTCGCCCACGAAGGACTTGCCTCACTCGGGTAGATCTTCACGAAGTAGGCGATCTCCTTGCCCTTACAAACTCCTTGGTTCAACTCCACAATCTTGACGGAGGCTCCCAAGTGACACCTAACCAATCTAGGATACACCACTCTCCAAGAGGTAATAGATGGTGTGTTGATGATGAAATCCTTGCTCTTGTGCTTCAAATGATAGTCTCCCCAACACTCAACTCTCTCTCATAGGATAGGATTTGGTGGAAAGATGATTTGAGTGGAAAGCAACTTGGGGAAGGCTAGAGATCAAGATTTATGTGGTTGGAATGGAATATCTTAACCTCAACACAAGTGTAGGTGGTTCTTGATACGTCTTCGTCGTATCTACTTTTCCAAACACTTTTGCCCTTGTTTTGGACTCTAACTTGTATGATTTGAATGGAACTAACTTGACCGACGTTGTTTTCAGCAGAATTGCCATGATGTTGTTTTATGTGCAGAAAACAAAAGTTCTCGGAATGACCTGAAACTCCACGGAACATTTTAGAAAAAATAATAAATAAAGATGAAGACCAGGGGGCCCACACCCTGTCCACGAGGGTGGGCCCCCCCTAGGGCGCGCCCCCTACCTCGTGGGCCCCCTGGAGACCTTCCGACGCCAACTCCAACTCTATATATTTGCTTTCGGGGAGAAAAAATCAAGGAGAAGAAATCATCACGTTTTACGATACGGAGCCGCCGCCAAGCCCTAAAAGCTCTCGGGAGGGCTGATCTGGAGTCCGTTCGGGGCTCGGAGAGGGGATTCGTCGCGTCGTCATCATCAACCATCCTCCATCACCAATTTCATGATGCTCACCGCCGCGTGAGTAATTCCATCGTAGGCTTGCTGGACGGTGATGGGTTGGATGAGATTTATCATGTAATCGAGTTAGTTTTGTTAGGGTTCGATCCCTAGTATCCACTATGTTCTGAGATTGATGTTGCTATGACTTTGCTACGCTTAATGCTTGTCACTAGGGCCTGAGTGCCATGATTTCAGATCTGAACCTATTATGTTTTCATGAATATATGTGAGTTCTTGATCCTATCTTGCAAGTCTATAGTCACCTACTATGTGTTATGATCCGGCAACCCCGAAGTGACAATAATCGGGACCACGCCCGGTGATGACCATAGTTTGAGGAGTTCATGTATTCACTATGTGCTAATGCTTTGTTCCGGTTCTCTATTAAAAGGAGGCCTTAATATCCCTTAGTTTCCATTAGGACCCCACTGCCACGGGAGGGTAGGATAAAAGATGTCATGCAAGTTCTTTTCCATAAGCACGTATGACTATATTCGGAATACATGCCTACATTACATTGATGAATTGGAGCTAGTTCTATGTCACCCTATGTTATGACTGTTACATGATGAACCGCATCCGGCATAATTATCCATCACTGATCCGATGCCTACGAGATTTCCTTATATTGGTTTACGTTTATTTACTTTCCCGTTGCTATTGTTACAATCACTACAAAACACCAAAAATATTACTTTTGCTTTTATTACTCTTTTGTTACCGTTACCACTATTATCATATTACTTTGCTACTAAATACTTTGTTGCAGATATTAAGTTATCCAGGTGTGGCTGAATTGACAACTCAGTTGCTAATGCTTGAGAATATTCTTTGGCTCCCCATGTGTCGAATCAATAAATTTGGGTTGAATACTCTACCCTCGAAAGCTGTTGCGATCCCCTACACTTGTGGGTTATCAAGACTAATTTCTGGCGCCGTTGCCGGGGAGCATAGCTCTATTCTCTGAGTTACTTGGGATTTATATCTGCTGGACATTATGAAGAACTTGAAAGACGCTAAGACAACAATTTATCCCTCAACTACGAGGGGAGGTAAGGTACTGCCATCTAGCTCTGCACTTGATTCGCCTTCTGTTATGAGTAAGCTTGCAACACCTAAACCTGCTTCTGCTATTCGCTCGATATGTCGCATGTTATTGATGATGCCATACGCTATGCATGATACTTATGATGAAACTACTTCTTTGCACGATACTACTGTGCCCTTAGTGAATTTCTTGATGAACAAATTGCTAGGGCTAGAGAGAAAGAAATTATTGAATCTGAATATATTGATGAAAGTGATGATGAAGATAGGCCTGTTATTCCTGAGGGTTATGTTTTTGATATGGAAGCTTCTGCAGCTATCTTAGCCTGCAGAGATAGAAACGAGCTTAAGAGGCTATTAATTAAATGGAGTAAAGAATCTCTTAGAGATAAAATGAAACCTGACCCTGGTTTTGCTACTTTGCCTATTTGTGTTCCCGATAAGGATTATGAATTCTCTGTTGATCCTGATATAATTACTTTGGTTGAATCCGATCCTTTTTATGGTTATGAATCTGAAACTGTTGTGGCACATCTTACTAAATTAAATGATATAGCCACCCTATTCACTAATGATGAGAGATCTCGTTACTTTTATATCCTTAAAATATTTCCATTCTCATTAAAGGGTGACGCTAAGATATGGTTTAATTCTCTTGATCCTGGTTGTGTGCGTAGTCCCCAGGATATGATTTATTACTGCTAAATATTTCCCTGCTCATAAGAAACAAGCTGCTTTAAAGGAAATATACAACTTTGTGCAAATTAAAGAAGAGAGTCTCCCACAAGCTTGGGGGAGGCTTCTCAAGTTGCTTAATGCTTTTCCTGATCATCCTCTTAAGAAAAATGAAATACTTGATATCTTTTATAATGGACTAATCGATGCTTCCAGAGATTACCTGGATAGTTGTGTTGGTTCTCTTTTCAGGGAAAGAACATCGGATGAAGCTGAAATTCTATTGAATAATATGTTGACAAATGAAAATAATTGGGCACCTCCTGAGCCCGCTCCAGAGCCAATTACTGAGCCTATTCCTAAACCAACTCCGAAGAAGAGAGATGTTCTATTTCTTAGTCCTGAAGATATGCAAGAGGCAAAGAAATCTATGAAAGAAAAAGGTATTAAAGCTGAAGATGTTAATAATTTACCTCCTATTGAGGAAATAAATGGTCTTAATTTACCGCCTGTTGGAGAAACATATGACCTTGATCCATTACCCATTGAAGAACCTCCAGATCTTGATAACCCGACACAGGTAGTAAAGGTAAATTCTCTTTAGAGATTTGATGAAGGTGATATTCCTCATTATAAGTCTGCTAGACAATGCTTTGATGAGTTTGATAATTTTATTGTCAAGCAAGAAAATTTCAATGCTTATTTCGGTAGACAATTAAAACAAAATGCTTACATGATTAAACACTTGGGTGATTATATGGCTAATATTAGAGGTGAACTTAAACTTGTTAGCAAACATGCTTCTATGGTTACCACCCGAGTAGAACAAGTACTTAAGGCTCAACATGATTTGCTCAATGAAATAAATAGTAAGAAAAATGATTATGCTGTTAGAGTGGCTACTAGAACTGGTAGAATGACTCAGGAACCTTTGTATCCTGAAGGCCACCCTAGGAGAATTGAGCAAGATTCTCAGAGAAATAATATTGATGCTCCTAGTTCTTCCAAAAGGAAGAAAAAGAAAAATGATAGGACTTTGCAAACTTCCAGTGAACCTATTGTTGAACCACCTGAGAATCCAAATGATATATCTATTTCTGATGCTGAGACACAATCCGGTAATGAACATGAACCTAGTGAAAATAATAATGATGATGTTCATGAAGATACTCAACCTAGTAATGATAATGATGTAGAAATTGAACCTGCTGTTGATCTTGATAACCCACAATCAAAGAATCAACGTTATGATAAGAGAGACTTTTTTGCTAGGAAACATGGTAAAGAAAGAGAACCATGGGTTCAGAAACCCATGCCTTTTCCTCCCAAACCATCCAAGAAAAAGGATGATGAGGATTTTGAGCGCTTTCTTTGAAATGATTAGACTTATCTTTTTGCGTAAGTTTATTAATCGATGTGCTCAAAACAAATCCTTATGCTAAGTATATGAAGGATATCATTACTAATAAAAGAAAGATACTGGAAGCTGAAATTTCCACCATGCTTGCTAATTACACTTTTAAGGGTGGAATACCAAAGAAACTCGGAGATCCCGGAGTACCCACTATACCGTGCTCCATTAAAAGGAATTATGTTAAAACTGCTTTATGTGATCTTGGAGCCGGTGTTAGTGTTATGCCTCTCTCTTTATATCGTAGACTTGACTTGAATAAGTTGACACCTACTGAAATCTCTTTGCAAATGGCTGATAAATCAACTGCTATACCTGTCGGTATTTGTGAGGATGTGCCTGTTGTGGTTGCAAATGTTACTATTTTAACGGACTTTGTTATTCTTGATATTCCCGAGGACGATAGTATGTCTATTATTCTTGGAAGACCTTTTCTGAATACCGCAGGGGCTGTTGTTGATTGCAACAAAGGCAATGTCACTTTTCATGTTAATGGTAATGAGCATACAGTACACTTTCCGAGGAAACAACCTCAAGTTTATAGTATCAACTCTATTGGAAAAATCCCATCGATTATATTTGGAGGTTTCGAATTTCCTCTTCCTACTGCCAAGAAGAAATATGATATTCTTATTCTAGGGGATGTGCATATCCCCATTGAGGTAACTTAGTGTTATTCAAAATTTCTCCGGCTTCATGATCATTCGGAATGAGTTTATTAACAATACCTGATCAACCTTGTTAGTGGATTCTTTTCGATGAGCATGAGACGGATGAAACTAGAAGCACAACCTTCTGTACCCTCTTTATACTTTCTGTTATTTAGTTGAAATAAAGTAAAAATAGTATTTTTTTTGTCTGTTTCTTGATTTATCCGTGCAATATAAAAATATCCCAAAAATAAAAGTCCTCCAAATGCCATGCCAATTTAATATGACTTTTTCAGGAATATTTGAGGATTTATGGTGCAAAAATTACTGCGGGGGGAGCTGCCACCTGGCCACGAGGGTGGAGGTCGCGCCCTACCCCCAGGGCGCGCCCCCTGCCTCGTGGGCCCACGATGGCCCTCCTCCACTTATTCCTGCACCCATCCTCTTCTTCTTCCTCCCACAAACACGAAAAACCAGCTCAAGCACGAGGTCTAGCCCACTTTGCTACCATTTTCGATCTCTTTGCTCAAAGCACCTCTCGCAAAACTGCTTGGGGAGATTGTTCCTTGGTATGTGACTCCTCCATTGGTCCAATTAGTTTTTGTTCTAGTGCTTTATTCATTGCAAATTTGTGCTGCATAGGTGACCATGTTCTTGAGCTTGCATGTCAAATTTATATGGTTCCAAGTAGTTCTAATGCTTGATATAGGCTCTAGGCACTTGTAGGAGTAGTTGCTATCAGTTTTATTGAAGTTGGTTCACTTTTGTTTGAAGTTACTAAAAATTTCAGAAATTTTCAGAAAATGATGAAGAGAATTTTGAGGGGCTCGTCGAGCCGAAGCTCAAAGAAAAAAGAAAATGAAGAAGCACAGAGGCCCAAATATAATTTGCCTCGTACCGCGGAAGTCCGGCCATGTGAATGGCCTTCCGTTGACTTCTTGAGACGAGCCGAGATTTATGAGGATTTTTATTAATTGATTGAGAATGCTGGCCTCACCGACTTCCTCCGCGACCAACGTCATCAGTATCTCTTACTCACTAATACTTTTGTGCAAAACTTCTACTTTTTCCCCAATGAATCACCTCCTTCAGTAGAGTTTCATTTATATGACATTGTCAAGAAGATGCCATTAGCTGAATTTTGCGAGGTTTGCAAAATACCCCATGAGGGTACCTTAGAAGAACCACACCGTAAAGATGTGGAAACGTTTATTAACACCATTATTGTGGGAGAAACCAGGAAGGATTCTGATGCAAGAATCACTAGCATACATTTTCCTGTTTTACGCTACTTTGCCATATTTGCTAGTCGTTGTTTGATTGGTCGTGGAAACTGTGGAAACCTTAGTGTTCCTGATATTATTATTTTGTTCCATGGTTTATACCGCGACAACACTGTCAGTATGGGAGGAATTATTGCTAGACGGTTAAGTCTGAACCGTACTAAGGGCCCCATCTTTGGAGGCCTTTATGCTTCACGCCTAGCTGCACATTTTAACATACCCATTAGGCTTGATGAGAAAGAAGAAAAAATGCTGCCTTGTGCTTATTTAGATTACAAGAGTATGCTAGCGCATGATTTTCTTGTTAAGAGTCGGGAAGGAGAGCTCAAATATAAATTATTCTTTCATAAACATCATCCTGAGACTATTACCTTGCCTGCTCCTTCTTTGTTTAATTTTGAAGGGCCTTATCTCATTACGTGGGCTGCCGTTCGAGCTTACCGGAATCCTGCACCAGCCCCGGAACCGGAACCACAATATGAGCCTCCACGACGATGTGTTTATTCTTGGGATCCGGAGGTGGCTGTCAGCCAATGGCAGTCAGAGTCTTCTTCATCCTACGACCCCAACTATTCTTCGTCGCAGTACGACCCCAGCTACACCTACGGATATCTGCCAGGCCATCCCTGGCAATAAACCAACTTAGGCCAAAAGCCTAAGCTTGGGGGAGTACGTATTTCCCACTGACATTACATTTATGTTCACACACACTCATTGCTAGATGTCGGTGCTCATACTTTTTCATTGTAATATCCATGCTAGTATATTTTTCTTTTTCCTGCTTTCTTCTTGTGTGTTTGTTAAACCTTAAGAAAAAAACCAAAAAAATTAGTAGTAGTTTATTTTTCTTGCTCTAGTAGTAATTAAAAAGAAAACCCAAAAATATTTCCTATTTTTCTTTTGCTTGTTGGGAGCTTTCCCGTGTAAATAGTTTTATTTCTTTTCTTTTCTTTGGGGGTCGATAGGAGAAGACCATGATTAAATTGTTGAAGCGTCTCTATTATGCATTACTGTTGATTTAACCAAGAGCCCATATTGCCTTGTCTTCTCCTGTTTATTGAATGCTTGCAGATTCCATCTTAGTCCAATGCACGTGCACTCTTATTATTATTCACATCGTTCGGTCGTGCAAGTGAAAGGCAATTATGATGATATATGATGAACTGACTGAGATGAGAAAAGCTGGTATGAACTCGAGCTCTTTTGTTTTTGTAAATATGATGAGTTCATCGTTCTTGATTCAGCTTATTATGAATAAACATGTTTGCAATGACAAATAGAGATCATAGTTGCTTGTGCCATGCTTGATTAGCTATGAGTTATAATGGTTTACCTTGTGTGCCAACATGCTATTGAAATGGTTATGATGTGGTATGATGGGGTGGTATCCTCCTTTGAATGATTTTAGTGACTTGACTTGGCACATGTTCACGCATGTAGTTGAAACAAATCAACATAGCCTTCACGATATTTATGTCCATGGTGGATTATATCCTATTCATGCTTGCATCCAATGTTTATTAATTTTAATGCATGTACATGGCTGTTGTCGCTCTCTAGTTGGTCGCTTCCCAGTCTTTTGCTAGCCTTCACTTGTACTAAGCTGGAATACTGCTTGTGCATCCAATCCCTTAAACCCCAAAGTTATTCCATATGAGTCCACTATACCTTCCTATATGCGGAATCTACCTGCCGTTCCAAGTAAATCTGTATGTGCCAAACTCTAAACCTTCAAATAAACATTCTGTTTTGTATGCTCGAATAGCTCATGTATCAACTAGTGCTGCCCTTATCTTCCATGTTAGGCGGGCTATTCTCAAGAGGAGTGGACTCCGCTCCTCACTCACGAGAAAATGGCTGGTCACTGGGATGCCCAGTCCCATGCTTTATGAAAACTAAATCAAAATTAATTGCCAACAAAACTCCCCCTGGGACCTGATGTATGTTGGAGGCACTCGTTGTTTCGAGCAAGCCATGGATTGATGCTTGTTGGTGGAGGGGGAGTATAAACTTTACCATTCTGTTTGGGAACCGCCTATAATGTGAATAACATGGAAGATATCGTCATCTCTTAGTTGTTATGTTGACAATGAAAGTATACCGCTCAAAATATTATTTATCTCTATTTCAAAACCGAGCTCTAGCACCTCTACAAATCCCTGCTTCCCTCTGCGAAGGGCCTATCTATTTACTTTTATGTTGAGTCATCACCCTCTTATTAAAGAGCACCAGCTGGAGAACGCATCTCTCATTTGCATCCAATACTTTTAAGTTATATTGGGTATGACTATGACTGGATCTCTTTTACCATGAAATACAATGTCTAGTCAGTCCTTGATCTCTAAAGGTGCTCTGCATTTATGTTTTGCTGTCTCAGAAAGGCTAGCGAGATACCATCCTGTTATATCATATTATGATTGTTTTGAGTAAGTGTTGTCATCCGAGATTTATTATTATCGCTCGCTAGTTGATTATGCTATTGATATGAGTAATCATGAGACATGAGAATTATTGCAAATGTGGTTAGTTATAATCTTTCTTTGAAAACTTGAATGCTGGCTTTACATATTCACAACAACAAGAGCAAAGCGAGTTTGTAAAAGTTTTCTTTTCTCTTTCGGTTTGTCAACTGAATTGCTTGAGGACAAGCAAGGGTTTAAGCTTGGGGGAGTTGATCGTCTCCGTCGTATCTACTTTTCCAAACACTTCTGCCCATGTTTTGGACTCTAACTTGTATGATTTGAATGGAACTAACCCGGATCGACGCTGTTTTCAAAGAGAATTGCCATGATGTTGTTTTATGTGCAGAAAACAAAAGTTCTCGGAATAACCTGAAACTCCACGGAACATCTTAGAAAAAATAATAAATAAATATGAAGACCAGGGGGCCCACACCCTGTCCACGAGGGTGGGGGGCGCCCCCCTAGGGCGCGCCCCCCTACCTCGTGGGCCCACTGGAGACCTTCCGACGCCAACTCCAACTCTATATATTTGCTTTCGGGGAGAAAAAAATCAAGGAGAAGAAATCATCGCGTTTTACGATACGGAGCCGCCGCCAAGCCCTAAAAGCTCTCGGGAGGGCTGATCTGGAGTCCGTTCGGGGCTCCGGAGAGGGGGATTCGTCGCTGTCGTCATCATCAACCATCCTCCATCACCAATTTCATGATGCTCACCGCCGTGCGTGAGTAATTCCATCGTAGGCTTGCTGGACGGTGATGGGTTGGATGAGATTTATCATGTAATCGAGTTAGTTTTGTTAGGGTTTGATCCCTAGTATCCACTATGTTCTGAGATTGATGTTGCTATGACTTTGCTATGCTTAATGCTTGTCACTAGGGCCCGAGTGCCATGATTTCAGATCTGAACCG
Source organism: Aegilops bicornis (assembly GCA_021605145.1). NCBI lineage: Eukaryota > Viridiplantae > Streptophyta > Magnoliopsida > Poales > Poaceae > Aegilops > Aegilops bicornis. The sequence continues at coordinate 527,147,087 of CM038675.1, read as the reverse complement.
ATTATGTTTTCATGAATATATGTGAGTCCTTGATCCTATCTTGCAAGTCTATAGTCACCTACTATGTGCTATGATCTGGCAACCCCGAAGTGACAATAATCGGGACCACTCCCGGTGATGACCATAGTTTGAGGAGTTCATGTATTCACTATGTGCTAATGCTTTGTTCCGGTTCTCTATTAAAAGGAAGCCTTAATATCCCTTAGTTTCCATTAGGACCCCGCTGCCACGGGAGGGTAGGACAAAAGATGTCATGCAAGTTCTTTTCCATAAGCACGTATGACTATATCCGGAATACATGCCTACATTACATTGATGAATTGGAGCTAGTTCTGTGTCACCCTATGTTATGACTGTTACATGATGAACCACATCGGCATAATTATCCATCACCGATCCGATGCCTCTGAGCTTTCCATATCTTGGTTTACGTTTATTTACTTTCTGTTGCTATTGTTACAATCACTACAAAACACCAAAAATATTACTTTTGCTTTCATTACTCTTTTGTTACCGTTACCACTACTATCATATTACTTTGCTACTAAATACTTTGCTGCAGATATTAAGTTATCCAGGTGTGGCTGAATTGACAACTCAGTTGCTAATACTTGAGAATATTCTTTGGCTCCCCTTGTGTCGAATCAATAAATTTGGGTTGAATACTCTACCCTCGAAAGCTGTTGTGATCCCCTACACTTGTGGGTTATCAGTTCTCTCTCAGAAAATGTATGTTGGAAGTGTAGGCATGTTCTGATGGTTCTCTCCACAAATTAAGAGTGGGTGGAGGGGTATATATAGCCTCCACACAAAATCTTACCGTTACACACAATTTACCAAACTCGGTGGGACCAATTCAGAGAACTCGGTCGGACCGATTTGGTTCATAATGTGACCGTTAGGGTTTTTGGTGGGATCGACATGTCAACTCGGTCGGACCGATGTCATTAGGGTTAGGGAATGACGTAATCTCAGCGAGACAGATTACACAAACTCGTGAGACTGATTTTGGTAATAGACTAACCAGAGAGTTGGTCAGGGAAACTCGGTGGGACCGATTCGCTCATCTTGGTTGGACCAAAATGTTATGAAAGGGTGACAGAGAGTTTGCATTGCAATCTCGGTGGGACCGATCGCTCATCTCGGTGGGACCGAAACGTTACGAAGGGAAACAGAGAGATTACAATCCCATGTCGGTGAGACCGAGATCCCTATCGGTGAGACCGAAAAGACTAGGGTTTGTGGCAGCGGCTATGTCAAGTGAACTCGGTGGCGCCGGATAGATCAAATTGGTGGGGCCGAGTTTGACTTTTGGTTTGGGACATATTGGGATGTGAGAAAGTAGTTGAGGGCTTTGGAGCATATCACTAAGCATTTTGAGCAAGAAACTCATTAAGCAACACCTCATCCCCTCTTAATAGTATTGGCTTTTCCTATGGACTCAATGTGATCTTGGATCACTAAAATGAAATGTAGAGTCTTGTGCTTTGAGCTTGAGCCAATCCTTTTGTCCTTAGCATTTTTAGGGGTCCACTTTCTTAAACCATGCCATGCCAATCATTGAGCTTTCCTGAAATATTTATCTTGAAATAGCATTAGCTGAATGAGCTATATGTTGTTAGGAATTACCAAAACCACCAAGGGATAGTTGCACTTTCAACCTCCCCCTTTTTGGTAATTGATGACAACATATAGATCAAAGCTTCGACAAATGATCATAAGATTGAAAACATCGTCTCTTTGAGAAATATGTGATAAGCAAGAGCTCCCGCTAAATTTGTGCATTATTTAAAATTTTCTTTTGAATGCAAATGCACAATCGATTAGGATCATGGCTTACTCTTCCATGTAACATACATCTTGGTGGAGCGCTCAAAATGATAGAAATTGAAAGCATGTACTCATCACCAAGCAAGTGAATGATCATATAAGGATATAAGAGATAATATCATCCAACAAGCATTAAGGGTAGCATATGATCAAACAAGTATCTCACAAGAACAAAAAGTATCTCACACAAGCACACAATCGAGAAGTTCAATCAAAAATAGCGAGAGAGATTGATAACCCACAAGTATAGGGGATCGCAACAGTTTTCGAGGGTAGAGTATTCAACCCAAATTTATTGATTCGACACAAGGGGAGCCAAAGAATATTCTCAATTATTAGCAGCTGAGTTGTCAATTCAACCACACCTGGAAACTTAATATCTGCAGCAAAGTGTTTAGTAGCAAAGTAATATGATAGTGGTGGTAACGGTAACAAAGTAAAGACAGCAAAAGTAATGTTTTTGGTATTTTTGTAGTGATGATAACAGTAGCAACGAAAAAGTAAATAAGCGTAAACCAAAGATATGGAAAACTTCGTGAGGCACCGAATCAGTGATGGATAATTATGCCGGATGTGGTTCGTCATGTAACATTCATAACATAGGGTGACATGTAACTAGCTCCAGTTCATCAATATAATGTAGGCATGTATTCCGAGTATAGTCATACGTGCTTATGGAAAAGAACTTGCATGACATCTTTTGTCCTACCCTCCCGTGGCAGCAGGGTCCTATTGGAAACTAAGGGATATTAAGGCCTCCTTTTAATAGAGAACCGGAACAAAGCATTAGCACATGGTGAATACATGAACGCCTCAAACTATGGTCATCACCGAGAAGTATCCCGATTATTGTCACTTCGGGGTTGTCGGATCATAACACATAATAGGTGACTATAGACTTGCAAGATAGGATCAAGAACACACATATATTCATGAAAACATAATAGGTTCAGATCTGAAATCATGGCACTCGGCCCTAGTGACAAGCATTGAGCATAGTAAAGTCATAGCAACATCAATCTCAGAACATAATGGATACTAGGGATCAAACCCTAATAAAACTAACTCGATTACATGATAAATCTCATCCAACCCATCACCGTCCAGCAAGCCTACGATGGAATTACTCATGCACGGCGGTGGGCATCATGAAATTGGTGATGGAGGATGGTTGATGATGACGACGGCGACGAATCCCCCTCTCCGGAGCCCCGAACGGACTCCAGATCAGCCCTCCCGAGAGAGATTAGGGTTTGGCGGTCTCCAGATCGTAAAAACGCGATGAAACTTTCTCTGATTTTCTCTCCCCAAAGCCAATATATGGAGTTGGAGTTGGCGTCGGAGGCCACCAGGGGCCCACGAGGTAGGGCGGCGCGCCAGGGGAGGCGCGCCCCACCTCGTGGGATGGGTGTGGCCCCCCTGGTCTTCATCTTTGGCGAGGATTTTTTATTATTTATTCTGAGATATTCCGTGGAGTTTCAGGTCATTCGAGAACTTTTGTTTTCTGCACATAAAACAACACCATGGCAATTCTGCTGAAAACAACGTCAGTCCGGGTTAGTTCCATTCAAATCAAAGAAGTTAGAGTCCAAAACAAGGGCAAAAGTGTTTGGAAAAGTAGATACGACGGAGACGTATCAACTCCCCCAAGCTTAAACCCTTGCTTGTCCTCAAGCAATTCAGTTGACAAACTGAAAGAGAAAGAAAAACTTTTACAAACTCTGTTTGCTCTTGTTGTTGTAAACATGTCAAGCCAAAGCATTCAAGTTTCAGCAATTATTATGAACTAACCATAGTCACAATAACACGTAGGTCTCACAATTACTCATATCAATAGCATAATCAGCTAGCGAGCCATAATAATAAAACTCGGATGACAACACTTTCTCAAAATAATCATAACATGATATAACAAAATGGTATCTCGCTAGACCTTTCTGAGACCGCAAAACATAAATGCAGAGCACCTTTAAAGATCAAGGGCTGACTAAACATAGTAATTCATGGTAAAAGAGATCCAGTCAAGTCATACCCAATATAAACCAATTATAATGAATGCAAACGATGCAGTGCTCTCAAGTGGGTGCTTTTTAATAAGAAGGGTGATGACTCAACAAAAATGTAAATAGATAGGCCCTTCGCAGAGGGAAGCAGGGATTTGTAGAGGTGCCAGAGCTTGATTTTGAAATAGAGATAAATTATATTTTGAGCGGCATACTTTCACTGTCAACGCAACAACTATGAGATGGATGTATCTTCCATACTACATGCATTATAGGCAGTTCCCAAACAGAATGGTAAAGGTCTATACTCCCCCTCCTCCATAAGCATCAATCCATGGCTTGCTCGAAACAACGAGTACCTCCAACATTCAACGGGTCCCAGGGGGAGTTTTGTTTAATTATTTTGATTTTCTTTGATCTTTTTGGATCATGGGACTGGGCATCCCGTTACTTCGACCCTTTTCTCGTGAATGAGGAGCGGAGTCCACTCCTCTCTTGAGAATAACCCACCTAGCATGGAAGATATAGGCAGCCCTAGTTGCACATGAGCTGCTCGAGCATACAAAACAGAATTTCATTTGAAGGTTTGGAGTTTGGCACATACAAATTTACTTGGAACGGCAGGTAGATACCGCATATAGGAAGGTATAGTGGACTCATATAGAACAACTTTGGGTTTAAGGAGTTTAGATGCACAAGCAGTATTCCCGCTTAGTACAGCTGAAGGCTAGCAAAAGACTGGGAAGCGACAACTGAGAGAGCGACAACAGTCGTAAACATGCATTAAAATTAATTTACACCGAATATAAGCATGAGTAGGATATAATCCACCATGAACATAAATATCATAAAGGCTATGTTGATTTTATTCAACTACATGTGTGAACATGTGCCAAGTCGAGTCACTCTATTCATTCAAAGGAGGATACCATCCTATCATACCATATCATAATCATTCTAATAGCATGTTGGCACGCAAGGTAAACCATTATAACTCATAGATAATCAAGCATGGCACAAGCAACTATAATCTCTAAATGTCATTGCAAATATGCTTACTTCATAATAGCTGAATCAGGAACGATGAATCATCATATTTACAAAAACAAGAGAGGTCGAGTTCATACCAGCTTTTCTCATCCCAATAAGTCCATCATATATCATCATTATTGCCTTTCACTTGCACGACCGAACAATGTGTATAATAATAAGTGTGCACGTGCATTGGACTAAGCTGGAATCTGCAAGCATTCAATAAACAGGAGAAGACAAGGCAATATGGGCTCTTGGTTAAATCAACAATGATGCATATGAGAGCCACTAAGCATTTTCAGTATAGTCTTCTCGACCCCCAAAGAAAGGAAAAGAAATAAAAACTATTTACATGGGAAAGCTCCCAACAAGCAAAAGAAGAACGGGAAATGTTTTTTGGGTTTTCTTTTTAATTATTACTACTACAGCAGGAAAAATAAACTACTACTATTTTTTTTGGTTTTTCTAAGGTTTACTAAACACACAAGAAGAAAGCAGGAAAAAGAAAATAAACTAGCATGGATATTACAGTGAAAGAGTATGAGCACCGACATCTAGCAATGAGTGTGTGTGAGCATGAATGTAATGTCGGTGAGAAATACATACTCCCCCAAGCTTAGGCGGTTGGCCTAAGTTGGTCTATTGCCGAGGATAGCTTTGGCCGATACCCGTAGGTGTAGTCAATGCATCGCGATGAAGAATAGTTGGGATCATAATGTGATGAAGAGGACTCTGACTGCCACTGGCTAGAACACGAGCTTGGGTTGGTTTTTCGGGTTTGTGTGAGGCAGAGGAAGAAGATGGGTGCAGGGATAAGTGGAGGAGGGCCACCGTGGGCCCACGAGGCAGGGGGCGCGCCCTCCACCCTCGTGGCCAGGTGGCAGCTCCCCCCGCGGTAATTTTTGCACTAAAAATCCTCAAATATTCCCGAAAAAATCATATTAAATTGGCATGGCATTCTGAGACCTTTTATTTTTGGCATATTTTTATATTGCACGGATAAGTCAGGAAACAGACAGAAAAATACTATTTTACTTTATTTCTACTAAATAACAGAGAATATAAAGAGGGTACAGAAGGTTGTGCTTCTAGTTTCATCCGTCTCATGCTCATCAAAAAGAATCCACTAACAAGGTTGATCAAGTCTTGTTAACAAACTCATTCCGATAATCATGGAACCGGAGAAATTTCGAATAACACTATGTTACCTCGATGGGGATATGGACATCCCCAATAATAAGTATATCATATTTCTTCTTGACAGTAGGGAGAGGAAATTCAAAACCTCCAAATATAATCAATGGAATTTTTCCAATAGAGTTGATACTATGAACTTGAGGTTGTTTCCTCGGAAAGTGTACCATATGCTCATTACGATTAACATGAAAAGTGACATTGCCTTTGTTGCAATCTATAACAGCCCCTGCAGTATTAAGGAAAGGTCTTCCAAGAATAATAGACATACTATCGTCCTCGGGAATATCAAGAATAACAAAGTCTGTTAAAATAGTAACGCTTTGCAACCACAACAGTACATCCTCACAAATACCAACAGGTATAGCAGTTGATTTATCAGCCATTTGCAAAGATATTTCAGTAGGTGTCAACTTATTCAAGTCAAGTCTACGATATAAAGAGAGAGGCATAACACTAACACCGGCTCCAAGATCACATAAAGCAGTTTTAACATAATTTCTTTTAATGTAGCATGGTATAGTAGGTACTCCTGGATCTCCAAGTTTCTTTGGTATTCCACCCTTAAAAGTATAATTAGCAAGCATGGTGGAAATTTCAGCTTCCAGTATCTTTCAACAATATCTTTCATATACTTAGCATAAGGATTTGTTTTGAGCACATCAGTTAATCGCATACGCAAAAAGATGGGTCTAATCATTTCAGCAAAGCGCTCAAAATCCTCATCATCCTTTTTCTTGGATGGTTTCGGAGGAAAAGGCATGGGTTTCTGAACCCATGGTTCCCTTTCTTTAGCATGTTTCCTAGCAACGAAGTCTCTTTTATCATAATGTTGATTCTTTGATTGTGGGTTATCAAGATCAACAAAGAGGTTCAACTTCTACATCATTATCATTACTAGGTTGAGCATCATCATGAACATTATCATTAACATTTCCACTAGGTTCATGTTCATTACCAGATTGTGTTTCGGCATCGGACATAGAGATATCATTTGGATTCTCGTGTGGTTCATTGAAAGGTTCACTAGAAGTTTGCAAAGTCCTATCATTTTCTTTTTCTTCCTTTTAGAAGAACTAGGCATATCAATATTATTTCTCCGAGAATCTTGCTCGATTCTCTTAGGGTGGCCTTCAGGATACAAAGGTTCCTGAGTCATTCTACCAGTTCTAGTAGCCACTCTAACAGCATAATCATTTTTCTTACTATTCTTTTCATCAAGCACTTCTTTCTGAGCTTTAAGTACTTGTTCTACTTGAGTGGTAACCATAGAAGCATGTTTGCTAACAAGTTTAAGTTCACCTCTAATATTAGCCATATAATCACTCAAGCGTTTAATCATAAAGGTATTCTATTTCAATTGTCTACCAAAATAAGCATTAAAGTCATCTTGCTTAAACATAAAGTTATCAAAATCATCCAAGAACTGACTAGCAATTTTAGTAGGAGGGACTTCAGCTTTATCATACCTATCGAGAGAATTTACCTTTACTACCTGTGTCGGGATATCGGGAGGTTCTTCAGTAAATAAGTAATTGAGATCATATACTTCTTCAACAAAGTGTAAATTAAGACCATGTATTTCTTCAATAGGAGGTAAATTCTTAACATCTTCAGCTTTAATGCCTTTTTCTTTCATAGATTTCTTTGCTTCTTACATATCTTCGGGACTGAGAAATAGAACACCTCTCTTCTTTGGAGTTGGTTTAGGAATAGGCTCGGTAATTGGCTCAGGAGCTGGCTCAGGAGGTAGCTCGGGAGGTGCACAATTATTTTCATTTGCCAACATATTATTCAATAGAATTTCAGTGTCATCCGGTGTTCTTTCCCTGAAAAGAGAACTAGCACAACTATCCAGGTAATCTCTGGAAGCATCAGTTAGTCCATTATAAAAGATATCAAATATTTTAGGTTTCTTAAGAGGATGATCAGGCAAAGCATTAAGTAACTTGAGAAGCCTCCCCCAAGCTTGTGGGAGACTCTCTTCTTCAATTTGCACAAAGTTGTATATTTCCCTCAAAGCAGCTTGTTTCTTATGAGTAGGGAAATACTTAGCAGAGAAGTAGTAAATCATATCCTGGGGACTTTGCACACAACCAGGATCAAGAGAATTAAACCATTTCTTAGCATCACCCTTTAATGATAACGGAAATATTTTGAGTAAATAAAGGTAGCGCGATCTCTCATTATTAGTAAACAGGGCAGCTATATCATCTAACTTACGAAGATGTGCCACAACAGTTTCAGATTCATAGCCATAAAAAGGTTCAGATTCAACCAAAGTAATTATATCAGGATCAACAGAAAAATCATAATAATCCTCGATCGGGAACACGAGATAGGTGAAGTAGCAAAAGCAGGGCGGGTCTCATCCTATATCTAAAAGATTCGTTACTCCATTTAACTAGCAACCTCTTACGCTCAAGACTATCACGGCAAGCAAGAATAGCTTCAGAGATTCAGCATTAAAAGATAACCCTCGGGAATAGCGGGCATATTTTCATCATCACTAACATCATTGTATTCGGTTTCAATATTTTCTTTTTCTAGACCTAGAAATTTGTTCATCTAGAAATTCACCAAGGGGCACAGTAGTATCAAGCATAGAAGTAGTTTCATCATAAGTATCATGCATAGCAGAAGTGGCATCATCAATAACATGCGACATATCGGAACGAATAGCAGAAGCAGGTTTAGGTGTTGCTAGCTTACTCATAACAGAAGGTGAATCAAGTGCAGAGCTAGATGGCAGTTCCTTACCTCCCCTCGTAGTTGAGGGATAAATTTTTGTCTTAGCGTCTTTCAAGTTCTTCATAGTGTCCAGCAGATATAAATCCCAAGTGACTCAAAGAATAGAGCTATGCTCCCCGGCAACGGCGACAGAAAAAGGTCTTGATAACCCACAAGTATAGGGGATCGCAACAGTTTTCGAGGGTAGAGTATTCAACCCAAATTTATTGATTCGACACAAGGGGAGCCAAAGAATATTCTCAAGTATCAGCAGCTAAGTTGTCAATTCAACCACACCTGGAAACTTAATATCTACAGCAAAGTGTTTAGTAGCAAAGTAATATGATAGTGGTGGTAACGGTAACAAAGTAAAGACAGGAAAAGTAATGTTTTTGGTATTTTTGTAGTGATGATAACAGTAGCAACAGAAAAGTAAATAAGCGCAAACCAGTATATGGAAAACTCGTAGGCACCGGATCAGTGATGGATAATTATGCCGGATGTGGTTCGTCATGTAACAGTCATAACATAGGGTGACACGTAACTAGCTCCAATTCAACAATATAATGTAGGCATGTATTTCGAATATAGTCATACGTGCTTATGGAAAAGAACTTGCATGACATCTTTTGTCCTACCCTCCCGTGGCAGCAGGGTCCTATTGGAAACTAAGGGATATTAAGGCCTCCTTTTAATAGAGAACCGGAACAAAGCATTAGCACATAGTGAATACATGAACGCCTCAAACTATGGTCATCACCGAGAAGTATCCCGATTATTGTCACTTCGGGTTGTCGGATCATAACACATAATAGGTGACTATAGACTTGCAAGATAGGATCAAGAACACACATATATTCATGAAAACATAATAGGTTCAGATCTGAAATCATGGCACTCGGGCCCTAGTGACAAGCATTGAGCATAGTAAAGTCATAGCAACATCAATCTCAGAACATAATGGATACTAGGGATCAAACCCTAATAAAACTAACTCGATTACATGATAAATCTCATCCAACCCATCACCATCCAGCAAGCCTACGATGGAATTACTCGTGCACGGGAGTGAGCATCATGAAATTGGTGATGGAGGATGGTTGATGATGATGACGGCGACGAATCCTCTCTCCTGAGCCCCGAACGGACTCAGATCAGCCCTCGAGAGAGATTAGGGTTTGGCGGCTCCGTGATCGTAAAACGCGATGAAACTTTCTCTCTGATTTTTTCTCCCCGAAAGCCAATATATGGAGTTGGAGTTGGCGTCGGAGGGCCACCAGGGGGCCCACGAGGTAGGGGGCGCGCCCATGAGGGGGGGGCACCCTCGTGGACAGGGTGTGGCCCCCCTGGTCTTCATCTTTGGCGAGGATTTTTTATTATTTATTCTAAGATATTCCGTGGAGTTTCAGGTCATTCCGAGAACTTTTGTTTTCTGCACATAAAACAACACCATGGCAATTCTGCTGAAAACAACATCAGTCCGGGTTAGTTCCATTCAAATCATACAAGTTAGAGTCCAAAACAAGGGAAAAAGTGTTTGGAAAAGTAGATACGACAGAGATGTATCAGAGATAAAAAGCAACACTCTCTCTCGAAGCCTATGATCTATACATTTTTCTCGCCCTTTGGCAACAAGTTACCAAAAAGTTCAAAAATGCATAGTGCTAAACGTCTCTCAGGCTTGGCCTTCATGAGGTGGTGTAGAGATGACTCCAAGGACGAAAGCTTCTGTTGATGTAGCTGGAGCTGGTGGAGTCGCTGCTGGAGGTGGCACTAGAGCTGTAGCTGCTGGTGTTGATGTTGTAGCTCTAGTATCTGTGACTGGCACTGCAGCAGACCTCTGGCTTCGGGGCACTCTAGCAAAAGCATCTGTAGTTGACTTACCCTTCTTCTCCTCCACTTCCTCCTAAAGTTGCTCAACCGATTGAATCTCGATTACTTTGACATCAAGATCATAGAATTTCTGCTCAATGATCCTCTCCAAGCTCTCTGGTTTTGAGTCGGGTGGCTAAGCCCTTCTCAATCCTCAAAGTGGATTGGATCAGATATCCAAGCTGATCTTGCTTGGTCTTCAAGAACACTTGAGATGCCTCTTCAACAGTTGGCATCCTTGCAGCTTTCTCTGCCCTTGCCTTCTCTCTCTTCTCATGTGCTTGCACAGATGTGGGGTCTTCCTCATTCATCACAACAGTGTTGTATTCAAAATCAGGGTGCAAAGGAAGGTGCTCCTTGTCCAACAAGTATGTACCCGTGCCCATCTTGGAGTTGATGAGCTCCTGAATGTGTGGAGCATACCCACAGCTTCTCTTTTGGTCAGCAGTTGTCCTCTTGATTGTCTCTATAATCAAAAACATCACTTTGAACTTCTGAGGCACATCAAACAAATGTAGAAAATTGATAGCATGTCCTCTGATCATCTTTTGATCTCCTGACTTGGGTAGCAATGTGTGCCTAAGGATCCAGTTTATGGTAGGTAGACCAGACAACAAGAAGTGTACAGATCCAAGCTTGTGAGTCTCCAAAGCTTTATCTGGGATCTCCTTGTACATGTTGGCCATAGTGTTGTGGTCTTTCTTCTTGGTGGCATACACATCCAAGGCATCTTCATGTTCTTCAGGGGCATTTATCAGCTTGGCCCATTCTTCAACTGTGGACTGGTACCTAGTACCCTCAGACATCCAAACTATCTTCCCATCTGGGTAGAAGTGAGCAGTGGAGCAAAACTGCATGATCAACTCATCATTCCATTTTGTGAGCTTCTGAGCCACAAATTTATCAACTCCACAAGCCTTGAAGCTGTCATAGACTCCTGGATAGTGATCTTCATTTTCTTTGATGTATTCCTGGTCGACCCATCTCATGTCATATACAATGGGATTCTTGTCAAGCAGGATAGTCTCATAGAAATCTTGTTGTTCCTTTGTATGGAACCTGCAATCAACTGCTGTTCTCCTCCTGACAGCATATGGATCAGACTGTCTCCACAGTCTCAGTCATGCATCCTTCCCGATCCTCATATCTTCTGCAACAGGATGTGCATCATTATGGTCAGGGATCTTTGGCTTCAACTTTCTCAAAACAAGTGAATCATCTTCTTCTCACTACAAAAAAAAGACACATCCGTGACATTTTGGGCCGAACGAAATTTTTTTCTGTCATACTTATTACACTTCTATGACGATAATTGTGACAAAACCCAGTATCATCATCGATGTGGTGGGTTCCTACTTCTATGACAGAAAATGGGCTTTTCGTCCTGGGCGGGCCGGAGACACAGCTGCATGACATTCTTTGGGTCATCCATGACGGAAAAAAACGTGGTAGAAGCGAGGGCGAGGAAAATATGGGGGTGTTCCGGTTCTGATGGGTGGTCGGGGCGAAGCGATGCACGCTTTCTCTGACACGCACGCTGCGGCGTGGAGTGCGAGGCATTGGGCTCTAATCGAACCCGAGCAAGGTGTTGGGCTCTAATCGAACCCGGCGATTATTGCGAACTCTGGCGTTACTAAACCCGGCGATCGATCGACGGCCGTTAATGCGAACCCGATCGGCGATTCCTTCGCCATCGCTAATCGAAGCTGATCGATGCTGTCTCTGGATGAGCAGTGAGCGTTGCTGGGGGGTTTGGATGAACAGTTCCCGGTGGGGGTGGATGAACAGGACCCCGTGGTGTTGCCTCTGGATGAACAGGACCCCGATCGATCGAGCCGGTTGGGGCTGGATGAACAGGACCTCGTGGAGGGCAGGATGAACAGGACCACCCCGTGGAGGTCAGGATGAGCGATGAGCGGTGGAGGGCTGGATGAGCGATGAGACCGTGGAGGGGTGGTTGAACAGGAGCCCGTGGAGAGGGCTGGTTGAACAATAGCCGGTGGAGTAGCGCGCGGTGGAGGCTGGATGAGCAGGAGCCCGTGGATGAACAGTCGCAGGTGGAGGCTAGAGGGGGTCGACGGTGGATGAACAGTAGCCCGTGGAGGCTGGATAGGGTCGACGGTGGAGATGAACAGTATCCCGTGGAGTCCCGTTTTGTGGTACGCCACACCCCTCCCGATGAACAGGACCCCCGTTTCGACCGTAGCGCTCCAACACAAGCCCGTTTCCGCCGTTTTGCGGTACGCCACACCCGTCCGGATCAACAGGCCCACCGTTTCGACCGTAGGAGGTCCGTTTCCTCCGTTTTGCGGTACGCCAGACCCCTCCCGATGAACAGGATCCCGTTTCGAACGTGGCCGGTCGAACACAAGGCCGTTTCCTCCGTTCTGCGGTACGCCAGGCCTTGTTTCCATCGGCTGTTCCGTCCAAGCCCTCCCGATGAACACGACGACGCATTCCGTTCCGACCCAGCCGGTTGGCTCCCCATGAACACGACGACGACGTTGTTTCTTCATTCCGAACCAACCATGTACACGAGCCCTGGCCGTACGTATGCGCGAGTAGGCGTTCGAGACCCTGCCCGTATGTACGTATGTGGCCGTATTTTCTTTCTTGCTGGCGGCTATGCGTGCGTGTACATGCTACGTCGCGGCGCCTCTACTACGACATGTGCGCGCCTCTACATCGACCAAGGTATATGCGTACGTTCGTGACCAGAATGACAATGCTACGTACGCTTTGACCAGATGGGTCCCGACTGTCAGGCACTTCCTTGCCTGCGAAGATGTAGCTGGTGGGTCCCAACAGTCAGGGGGGCGAATCGTTTTTTTCCCGGACGCACTTCCTTGCATGCGAAGATGTAGCTGGTGGGTCCCAGCAGTTAGGGGGAAACTTTTTTTGCGAAATACGGTGGCCCGTCCGGTGGGTACCCGCTGTCAGGTGGAGGAATAATTATTTTGCGCGTAATAAGGAGGCACTTCCTTGTTGCGGCCGTGGATCTAGCTGTCAGCCTCTCCACTTACAGTCCATGTCCGATGGAAGCTGTTCCTTGACCACGTTGACCACGCCGTGCCGAGAGCACCAGGGCGGTGGACGACGGCGAGGCCTACGAAGGGGACGACACGAAGCTGGGGAAGACGCGGCAGTGGATGCCCACGCGTAGAGTAGTACGAGGGTTCACTGGTTCAGCTGCGGTGTGAGGCTACCGTCGCTGCAGAATAACAGGGGGTGTGGGTGAGTAGAGGGATGGCCTGGCCAGCGGAAGGGAATAGTAGGGGGCAGTGAGGCCTCTGCGGCAGCACAGCCGGCCACGGGAGGCATGAGCATGCGGCTCGACCGGCGCTGCTTTGGGCGGCTGGAGCAATAAGACCAAAGGTTGAAGAAGCACTACGGCCGTTGGATGGACATCGTACGGTCACTAGAGCTAGAATCGTACATATTGACTAAGTTGACAAAGCACTCCGTCCCCGTCAACTTAGTAGGCCCACAAGTCAGCCTCCCACCAAGGTGGGTCCCAACCAGCAGGGGGAGTATTCATTTTTTTGTGTGTAATAAGGAGGCACTTCCAGTGGGTCTGAGTTGACAGCGGGGGGAACATTTTTTTCACGCAATATGGTGGCCCGTCCGATGGGTCCCAGCAGTCAGGGGGCAAACGTTTTTTTTGTGAAATACGGTGGCTCGTCCGATGGGTCCCTATTGTCAGGTGGAGGAATCATTATTTTCCGCGTAATAAGGAGGCACTTCCTTGCTGCCGTCATGGACCCAGCTGTCAGCCTCTCCACATACAGTCCACGTCCGATGGAAGCTGTTCCTTGACCACGTTGACCACGCCGTGCCGAGAGCACCAAGGCGGTGGACGACGGCGAGGCCTAGGAAGGGGACGACGGAGCCGGGGAAGACGCGGCAGTGGAAGCCCGCGTGGAGAGGAGTACGAGGGTTCACTGGTTCGGCTGCGGTGTGAGGCTGCCGTCGCCGCAGAATAACAGGGGGTGTGGGTGAGTAGAGGGATGGCCTGGCCAGTGGTGGGAGTAGTAGGGGCGGTGAGGTCTCCGCGGCATCACAACCGGCCACGGGAGGCAGGAGCACGCGGCACGACCAGCGCTGCTTTGGGCGGCTGGAGCAAGAAGACCAGATGTTGAAGAAGCACTACGGCCGTTGGATGGACATCGTACGATCACTGTAGCTAGAATCGTTCATATTGACTAAGTTGACAAAGCCCTTGGTACACGTTAACTTAGTAGGCCCACAGGCCAGCTTCCGAAACGGTGCACCCCAGATGTCAGGGGGAGGAATCATTTTTTGGGCGGGTGAAGCTAGAATATCCGAGATTGAAGAAGAAGCACGACATCCGTTGGATGGACATCCAACAGCCACTGCTGCTAGAACCGTGTGTTGACTATAATAAGTTGACAAAGCCTTGCATACGCGTCAACTTCTTTTTTTAGGGGACACGTCAACTTAGTAGGCCCACAAGTGTGTGGGAGAGAACTTATAGCCCATTTGTGATTTTGTAAGAATGTACAACCCATTTTTGAATTCTAATGGAATTTACTACAGCCCATTTACAGTTTGTTAAAAGTACAGCCCATTTTCTAGCTAGGACAACGATTAATAATTTCAACCAACCGTCCAGGACAGAATTCAATAAAAATTCCCACATTTTGATGGGATCCGAAATATTTTTATTCCGAAATTTCTAGTCAGATTAAATATAAATTTGTATTACGTAAAAATCTAACTTGAAACATTCTGCGCATAACAATTAAAAATTAATATTTTCAAAATCCATAAATAACATTTTATAAACTAATTCCGTGCTTGGTGCATTTTTTATAGTTACTGCCTAGTTTTTATAATTACATCCCATTTATTATTTTTTAAAGCCCATTTTCCTATTAAGCCTAATGCATCCTTCCTAGAAAAGATTTGCAGCCCAGCAGGGCGGAGAATAACAAGTTGACCTTGCCTGGGTATTCCTCAAAAAAACGTATAGCTGGGCTAGCCATTTTAATCTTGAAAAAAAATTAATATCTGGGCTGGATATCTGTCCTGGGCTAGACGGGCCACAACCCTCCTCTGAACAACAACGAAAACATCGCCAAGAAAAACTCCCAGGGCTCACGCCTCAAAAACACAAATACTGCTCGAGCTGCTTGGTCCCAGCTGTCGGCCGCACCTTGTGCAATTCTCTCACTTATTGACTACATAGGTTGACAATGGTGTGGGACCGTGATGTCAGGAAACCAGGAGGAAGCAAAAAAAATATAGTTGTACATAATAAGGAGGTACTTGCATACATACGGCTATGGCCCTAGTGGGTCCCTACTGTCAACCAGTCAAAATAAAGTCATCTCCTGAATCCTCATGTTCATTGACCAAGTTAACAATGCTCGACACCACGGCGAGCGCAATGCTACCTCTTGAGCACTGCGTTGGTTTTCCCTTGAAGAGGAAAGGGTGATGCAGTAAAGTTGCGTAAGTATTTCCCTCAGTTTTTGAGAACCAATGTATCAATCCAGTAGGAGGCCACGCATGAGTCCCTCGCACCTACACAAACAAATAAATCCTCGCAACCAACGCGATAAGGGGTTGTCAATCTCTACACGGCCACTTACGAGAGTGAGATCTAATAGATATGATAAAATAATATTTTTGGTATTTTTATGATAAATATGCAAAGTAAAGAAAGAAAAATAAGAACGATGCCAGAAATAGCTTGTTGTCAGGAGATTAATATGATGGAAAATAGACCCGGGGGCCATAGGTTTCACTAGTGGCTTCTCTCGAGAGCATAAGTATTACGGTGGGTGAACAAATTACTGTTGAGCAATTGATGAATTGAGCATAGTTATGAGAATATCTAGGTATGATCATGTATATAGGCATCACGTCCGCGACAAGTAGATGCGACTCACTTTTGCATCTACTACTATTACTCCACACATCGACCGCTATCCAGCATGCATCTAGAGTATTAAGTTCAAAGGAACAGAGTAACGCTTTAAGCAAGATGACATGATGTAGAGGGATAAACTCATGCAATATGATATAAACCCCATCTTGTTATCCTTGATGGCAACAATACAATACATGCCTTGCTGCCCCTACTGACACTGGGAAAGGACACCGCAAGATTGAACCCAAAGCTAAGCACTTCTCCCATTGCAAGAAAGATCAATCTAGTAGGCCAAACCAAACTGATAATTCAAAGAGACTTGCAAAGATAACCAATCATACATAAAAGAATTCAGAGAAGATTCAAATATTGTTCACAGATAAACTTGATCGTAAACCCACAATTCATCGGTCTCAACAAACACACCGCAAAAGAAGATTACATCGAATAGATCTCCATGAGAGAGGGGGAGAACATTGTATTGGGATCCAAAAAGAGAGAAGAAGCAATCTAGCTAATAACTATGGACCCGAAGGTCTGAGGTAAACTACTCACGCATCATCGGAGAGGCTATGGTGTTGATATAGAAGCCCTCCATGATCGATGCCCCTCCGTGAGCTCAGGAAAAAGGCCCCAAGATGGGATCTCATGGAGTACGAGAAGGTTGTGGCGGTGGAATTAGGTTTTGGCTCCGTATCTAGTAGTTTGGGGTACATAGGTATATATAGGAGCAAGAAATGCGTCGATTGGAGCAACATGGGGCCCACGAGGGTGGAGGCGGCGCTGAAGTGCGGAGGTAGGCGCGCCCCCTACCTCGTGCCCTCCTGGTTGATGTCTTGACGTAGGGTCCAAGTCCTCTGGATCACGTTCGTTCCGAAAATCACGTTCCCGAAGGTTTCATTCCGTTTGGACTCCGTTTGATATTCTTTTTTTGCGAAACTCTGAAATAGGCAAAAAACAACAATTCTGGGCTGGGCCTCCGGTTAATAGGTTAGTCCCAAAAATAATATAAAAGTGTATAATAAAGCCCAATAATGTCCAAAACAGAATATAATATAGCATGGAACAATAAAAAATTATAGATACGTTGGAGACGTATTAAGCATACCCAAGCTTAATTCCTGCTCGTCCTCGAGTAGGTAAATGATAAAAACAGAATTTTTGATGTGGAATGCTACTTGGCATAATTTCAATGTAATTCTTCTTAATTGTGGTATGAATATTCAGATCCGAAAGATTCAAGATAAAAGTTCAATATTGACATAAAAATAGTAATACTTCAAGCATACTAACTAAGCAATTATGTCATCTCAAAATAACATGGCCAAAGAAAGTTCATCCCTACAAAATCATATAGTTTAGTCATGCTCCATTTTCACACACAAGAATGCTCTCATCATGCACAATCCCGATGACAAGCCAAGCAATTGTTTCATACTTTAGTAATCTCAAACTTTTTCAACCTTCACGCAATACATGGCGTGAGCCATGGATATAGCACTATGGGTGGAATAGAATATAATGATGGGGTTATGTGGAGAAGACAAAAAAGGAAAAAGTCTCACATCAACGAGGCTAATCAATGAGCTATGGAGATGCCCATCGATTGATGTTAATGCAAGGATTAGGGATTGCCATGCAACGGATGCACTAGAGCTATAAATATATGAAAGCTCAACAAAAGAAACTAACTGGGTGTGCATCCAACTTGCTTGCTCACGAAGACCTAGGGCACTTGAGGAAGCCCATTGTTGGAATATACAAGCCAAGTTCTATAATGAAAAATTTCCACTAGTATATGAAAGTGACAAAGCAAGAGACTCTTTATCATCAAGATTATGGTGCTACTTTGAAGCACAAGTGTCGTAAAAAGGATAGTAACATTGTCCCTTCTCTCTTTTTCTCTCATTTTTTTCGGCCTTCTTCTTTTTTTATGGCCTTTCTCTTTCTTTTTCCTTTTTTTCTCACTTGGGACAGTGCTCTAGAAAATGATGATCATCACACTTCTATTTATTTACAACTCAATGATACAACTCGATACTAGAATAAAGTATGACTCTATATGAATGCCTTCGGCGATGTACCGGGATATGCAATGAATCAAGAGTGACATGTATGAAAGAATTATGAATGGTGGCTTTGCCACACATACTATGTCAACTACATGATCATGCAAAGCAATATGACAATGATGAACGTGTCATGATAAACGGAACGGTGGAAAGTTGCATGGCAATATATCTCGGAATGGCTATGGAAATGCCATAATAGGTAGGTATGGTGGCTGTTTTGAGGAAGATATAATGAGGTTTATGTGTGAAAGAGCGTATCATATCATGGGGTTTGGATGCACCGGCGAAGTTTGCACCAACTCTCAATGTGAGAAAGGGCAATGCACGGTACCGAAGAGGCTAGCAATGATGGAAAGGTGAGAGTGCATATAATTCATGGACTCAACATCAGTCATAAAGAACTCACATACTTATTGCAAAAATCTACAAGTCATCAAAAACCAAGCACTACGCGCATGCTCCTAGGGGGATATATTGGTAGGAAAAGACCATCGCTCGTCCCCGACCGCCACTCATAAGGAGGACAATCAAAGAACACCTCATGTTTCAATTTTTTTACATAATGTTTACCATACGTGCATGCTACGGGACTTGCAAACTTCAACACAAGTATTTATCAAATTCACAACTACTCAACTAGCACAACTTTGATATCACTACCTCCATGTCTCAAAAAAATCATCAAGCATCAAACTTCTGTTAGTATTCAACACACTCATAAGAAAGTTTTTACTAGTATTGAATACCTACCATATTAGGATTATTTAAGAAAATTACCATGCTGTTTAAGACTCTCAAAATAATCTAAGTGAAGCATGAGAGAATAATAGTTTCTATAAAACAAAACCACCACCGTGATCTAAAAGATATAAGTGAAGTACTAGAGCAAAAACTATATAACTCAAAAGATATAAGTGAAGCACATAGAGTATTCTAATGATTTCCGAATCACGTGTGTCTCTCTCAAAATGTGTGTACAGCAAATATGATTGTAGTAAACTAAAAATCAAAGACTCAAATCATAAAAGATGCTCCAGCAAAACACATATCATGTGGTGAATAAAAATATAGCTCCAAGTAAAGTTACTGATGGAAGTAGACGAAAGAGAGGATGCCTTCCGGGGCATCCCCAAGCTTTGGCTTTTAGGTGTCCTTAGATTATATTGGGGTGCCATGGGCATCCCCAAGCTTAGGCTCTTGCCACTCCTTGTTCCATAATCCATCAAATCTTTCACCCAAAACTTGAAAACTTCACAACACAAAACTCAGCAGAAAATCTCGTGAGCTCTGTTAGCGAAAGAAAACAAAAGACCACTTCAAGGTACTGTAATGAACTCATTATTTATTTATATTGGTTTTAAACCTACTGTATTTCAACTTATCTATGGTTTATAAACTCTTTTACTATCCATAGATTCATCAAAATAAGCAAACAACACACGAAAAACAGAATCTGTCAAAAACAGAACAGTCTGTAGTAATCTGTAACTAATGCAAACTTCTGGAACTCCAAAAATTCAGCAAAAATAGGAAGACCTAGACAATTTGTTTATTGATCAGAATCAATGGGAATCAACATTTTATCACGTTATGGTGATTTTTAACAATTATTTTCGTGAACAGAAAGTTTCTGGAATTTTCTGCAAGATCAAATAACTATCATCCAAGAAGATCCTATAGGTTAAACTTGGCACAAACACTAATTAAAACATAAAAAGACATCTAACCAGAGGCTAGATCAAAGATTTATTCCTAAACAGAAGCAAAAAGAAAGAAAAACTAAAAATATAGTTGGGTTGCCTCCCAACAAGCGCTATCGTTTAACGCCCCTAGCTAGGCATAATAGCAAGGATAGATCTAGGTGTTGCCATCTTTGGTAGGCAATCCATAAGTGGCTCTCGTAATAGATTAATAAGGTAATTTTATTTTCTTTCTAGAGAAGTATTCCATGCCTTTCCTTAATGGAAATTGGAATCTAATATTCCCTTCCTTCATATCAATAATTGCACCAATCGTTCTAAGGAAAGGTCTACCAAGAATAATAGGACATGAAGGATTGCAATCTATATCAAGAACAATAAAATCTATGGGCACATAATTCCTATTTGCAACAATAAGAACATCATTAATTCTTCCCATAGGTTTCTTAATAGTGGAATCCGCAAGGTGCAAGTTTAGAAAGCAATCATCAAATTCACGGAAACCTAGTAAATCGCATAAAGTTTTTGGAATCATGGAAACACTAGCACCCAAATTACACAAAGCATAGCATTCATGATCTTTAATTTTAATTTTAATAGTAGGTTCCTATTCATCATAAAGTTTTCTAGGGATAGAAACTTCCAACTCAAGTTTTTCTTCATAAGATTGCATCAAAGCATCAACGATATGTTTGGTAAAGGCTTTATTTTGACTATAAGCATGAGGAGAATTTAGCACGGATTGCAACAAGGAAATACAATCTATTAAAGAACAATTATCATAAAAAATTCCTTGAAATCCAAAATAGTGGGTTCATTAATATCTAGAGTTTTGACCTCTTCATTCCCACTTTTATCAATTTTAGCATCATGATCTGAAAACTCCGAATTTTTGGAACGCCTTTTAGGTAAAGGTGGATCATATTCAGTCCCATCATTATCAAGGTTCATATTGCAAAACAAAGATTTAATAGGGGGCACATCAATAACTTTTAGATCTTCATCTTTATTTTCATAGAAACTAGAAGAACACGCTTTCACAAAGCAATCTTTCTTAGCACGCATCCTAGCGGTTCTTTCTTTGCACTCATCAATGGAAATTCTCATGGCTTTGAGAGACTCATTGATATCATGATTAGGTGTAATAGATCTAAGTTTTACAGAATCAACATCAAGGGAAATTCTATCAACGTTCCTAGCCAATTCATCAACTTTAAGCAATTTTTCTTCAAGCAAAGCATTGAAATTATTTTGCGAATTCATAAATTCCTTAACACTAGTCTCAAATTCAGAGGGCATCTTATTAAAATTTCCATAAGAATTGTTGTTGGAATTACCATAATTATTAGAGGAATTACTAGGGTACGGCCTAGGATTAAAGTTTCCTCTATCTGGCGTTGTTACCAAAATTATTCCTACGAACAAAATTCACATCCATAGATTCATTATTATTCTCAATCAAAGTAGACAAAAGCATATCATTAGGATCAGAAGAAACACTTTTATTAGCAAATAATTTCATAAGTTCATCCATCTTTCCACTCAAAACATTAATTTCTTCTATTGCATGCACTTTTTTATTAGTAGATCTTTCAGTGTGCCATTGAGAATAATTAACCATAATATCATCTAGGAGTTTAGTAGCTTCTCCTAAAGTGATTTCCATAAAAGTGCCTCCCGCGGCCGAGTCTAAAAGATTTCTAGAAGCAAAATTCAGTCCGGCATAAATTTTTTGTATAATCATCCTCAAATTCAAACCATGCGTAGGGTAATTACGTATCATTAATTTCATCCTATCCCAAGCTTGTGCAACATGTTCATGATCAAGTTGCTTAAAATTCATAATATCGTTTCTAAGAGAGATAATCTTAGCGGGAGGAAAATACTTAGAGATAAAAGCATATTTGCACTTATTCCAAGAATCAATACTATTTTTTGGCAAAGACGAAAACCAAGCTTTAGCACGATCTCTAAGCGAAAAAGGAAATAGCTTCAATTTAACAATATCATTGTCCACATATTTCTTCTTTTGCATATCACACAAATCAACGAAGCTATTTAGATGGGTAGCGGCATCTTCACTAGGAAGGCCGGTGAATTGATCTTTCATGACAAGATTCAATAAAGCGACCTTGATTTCACAAGATTGATGTCGATGAAGAGGAGCAATCGGAGTGCTAAGGAAATCATTGTTGTTGGTATTGGTGAAGTCACACAATTTAGTATTATCTTGAGCCATCGTGACAAGAAAGCAATCCAACACGCGAGCAAATAAGAAGTAAACTAAAAAGAGGCGAACGGAAAAGAGAGGGCGAATAAAACGGCAAGGGTGAAGTGGGGGAGAGGAAAACGAAAGGCAAATGACAAATAATGTAATGAGGGAGATAAGGGTTTGTGATGGGTACTTGGTATGTTGACTTTTGCGTAGACTCCCCGGCAACGGCGCCAGAAATCCTTCTTGCTACTGATACGTCCATTTTGCATCATGCTTTTATATCAATATTTATTGCATTATGGGCTGTTATTACACATTATATCTCAATACTTATGGCTATTCTCTCTTATTTTACAAGGTTTACCATGAAGAGGGGGGAATGCGGAAATTTGGAATTCTAAATTTGGAAAAGGAGCAAATGTTGGAAACCTATTCTGCACAACTCCAAAAGTCACGAAACTCCACGAAACAACCTTTTGGATTTTATAAGAATTTATGAGCAAAGAAATAGGCCGGGGGCCCACACCTGTCCGAGGAGGCAGGAGGCGCGCCCCCATGGCGCGGCCCCCTATCTCCTGGGCCCCCTGGTGGGCCTCCGGCGTCCATCTTCTGCTATATCATCACTTTTGCCCTGGAAAAAATCGTGGGCAAGCTTACGAGACAAAACTCCGCCGCCACGAGGCGGAACCTTGGCGGAATCAATCTAGGGCTCTGGCGGAGCTGTTCTGCCGGGGACACTTCCCTCCGGGAGGGGGAAATCATCACCAACGTCATCACCAACGATCCTCTCATCGAGAGGGGTCAATCTCCATCAACATCTTCACCAGCACCATCTCCTCTCAAAACCCTAGTTCATCTCTTGTATCCAATCTTGTATCAAAACCAAAAATTGGTACATGTGGGTTGCTAGTAGTGTTGATTACTCCTTGTAGTTGATGCTAGTTGGTTTCTTGGTGGAAGATCATATGTTCAGATCCTTTATGCATATTATTACTCCTCTGATTATGAACATGAATATGCTTTACGGGTAGTTACGTTTGTTCACGAGGACATGGGTGAAGTCTTGCTATTAGTAGTCATGTGAATTTGGTATTAGATTCGATATTTTGATGAGATGTATGTTGTCTTTCCTCTAGTGGTGTTATGTGAGCGTCGACTACATGACACTTCACCATTATTTGGGCCTAGAGGAAGGCATAGGTAAGTAATAAGTAGATGATGGGTTGCTAGAGTGATGAAGCTTAAACCCTAGTTTATGCGTTGCTTCGTTAGGGGCTGATATGGACCCATATGTTTAATCTTTGTGGTTAGGTTTACCTTAATACTCCTTTTGTAGTTGCGGATGCTTGCAATAGGGGTTAATCATAAGTGGGATGCTTGTCCAAGTTAGGAAAGTACCCAAGTGTCGGTCCACCCACATATCAAATTATCAAAGTACCGAACGCGAATCTTAAGAACGTGATGAAAAATAGCTTGACAATAATTCCCAATGTGTCCTCGGGAGCTCCTTCTTCATTATTAGATTTTGTCCAGGCTTATCTTTGCTACATAAAGGATTGGGCCACCTTGCTGCACTTTATTTACTTTATTTACTTTTTGCTCGTTACTATTTATCTTATTACCAAACTATCTATCACCTACTATTCCAGTGCTTGCAGAGAAAACCTTACTGAAAACCGCTTATCATTTTCTTCTGCTCCTCGTTGTGTTCGACACTCTTACTTATCGAAAGGACTACGATAGACCCCCTATACTTGTGGGTCATCAAGACTCTTTTCTGGCGCCGTTGCCGGGGAGTGTAGCGCTTTTGGTGACTGGAACTTGGTAAGGAAACATTTATACAGTGTGCTGAAATTTTCTGTTACTTGTCACTATGGAAACTAATCCTTTGAGGGGCTTGTTTGGGGTATCTTCACCCCAACCAGAAGAGCAAAGAGATTCTCCTCAACCTACTGAACTTTATGAAAATATTCACTTTGAGATTCCTTCGGTATGATAGAGAAGCGCTAGCTAATCCTTTTACGTGAGGCGGAACATTGCATCCCGACTTACACCTTATCTTTGTGGCTGAAGTTTGTGGATTATTTAAGCTTGCGGTATTCTGATGATGTTGTTAAAAGGAAGGTCTTCCCTTTATCTTTGAAGGAGATGCATTGACATGGTATAGGCTATGTGATGATACGAGATCTTGGAATTATAAGCGATTGAAGTTGGAATTTCACGGAAGGTCTATCCTATGCATCTTGTTCATCGTGATCGTAATTACATATATAATTTCTGGCCTCACGAAGGAGAAAGCATCGCTCAAGCTTGGGGGAGGCTTAATTCAATGTTATATTCATGCCCC
This sequence comes from Aegilops bicornis, assembly GCA_021605145.1. NCBI lineage: Eukaryota > Viridiplantae > Streptophyta > Magnoliopsida > Poales > Poaceae > Aegilops > Aegilops bicornis. Next base: position 527,122,196 of record CM038675.1, on the reverse strand, counting down.
AATCATGAGCTCCCTCGGGAAATGATTATTCAGAATTTTTATGCTCGACTTTCTCTTGATAATCGCAACCTTTCGATACTTCCTATCTTTGGTTCTTATATCTTTGAAGACTATTGATTTCAAATGGGACTTATTGGAAAGAATTAACGCAAATCTGAAGATTGGGGTTCCGACGATGGTAAGGAGTCAGGTATGACACTAAGTTCGATTGTGTTAAATCTTTTATGGATACCGATGCTTTTCGTGGATTTAGCGCTAAGTATGGACTTGACTCTGAGATAGTAGCTACTTTTTGTGAAACTTTTGCTACTCACGTTGATCTCCCTAAAGAGAAGTGGTTTAAATATAATCCTCTGTTGAAGTGAAAGTAGTTGCACCTATTACGATCGAAGAAAAGACTATTACCTATAGTGATCCTATTGTTCCTACCGCTTATGTTGAAAAACCTCCTTTTCTGTTAGGATAAAAGATCATGCTAAAGCTTCGATTGTTGTTTGTAAGAGTAATACTAGGACTTATACACCTCTGAGCAAATTAATGTTGAACCTAGTATTGCTATGGTTAAAGATCTCTTGGATGAGGACTTAGATGGGCATGTTATTTCTTTCTTGGGTGAGACTGCTAATATTGCTAGACCCGATACTAAGACACGAGAACTGTCGTAGGCATGCCTGTTATTTCTGTTAAAATTGGAGATCATTGTTATCATGGCTTATGTGATATGGGTGCTAGTGCTAGTGCGATACCTTATGATCTTTATAAAGAAATTATGCATGATATTGCACGTGTTGAATTAGAAGACATTGATGTTACTATTAAGCTTGCTAATAGGGACACCATTAAACCTATTGGGATTGTTAGAGATGTAGAAGTCTTGTGTGGGAAGATTAAATACCCTGCTGATTTTCTTGTTCTTGGTTCCCCGCAAGATGATTTTTGTCCCATTATTTTTGGTAGACCCTTCTTGAATACTGCTAGTGCTAAGATTAATTGTGAAAAGAATATTGTCACTGTTGGCATAGATGGTATGTCTCATGAGTTTAATTTTGCTAAGTTTAGTAGACAACCTCGTGAAAGGGAACCACCTAGTACGGATGAGATTATTGGTCTTGCTTCCATTGTTGTTCCTCCAACTGATCCATTAGAACAATATTTGCTAGACCATGAAAACGATATGTTTATGAAGGAAAGGGAAGAAATAGATGAAGTGTTCCTTAAACAAGAACCTATCTTTGAAACATAACCTTCCCGTTGAAATTCTTGGGATCCCCTCCACCCAAGGGTGATCCGTGTTTGAACTCAAACCTTTACGATAATCTTAAGTATGCTTATCTTGATGAAAAGAAATATATCATGTTATTATTAGTGCTAACCTTTCAGAAAAAGAAGAAGAAAGATTATTGAAAACTCTGAAGAAGCACCGAGCTGCTATTGGATATACTCTGGATGATCTTAAGGGCATTAGTCCCACATTATGTCAACACAAAATTTCAGTGGAAAAAGATGCCAAACCAGTTAGGGATTCTCAAAGACGATTAAATCCCAAGATGAAGGAAGTGGTAAGAAAGGAGATACTAAAGCTCCTTGAGGCAGGTATTATTTATCCCGTTGCTGATAGTGAATGGGTAAGCCCCGTCCATTGTGTCCCTAAAAAGGGAGGTATTACCGTTGTTCCTAATGATAAAGATGAATTGATCCGCAAAGAATTATTACAGGTTATAGGATGGTAATTGATTTTCGTACGTTAAATAAAGCTACTAAGAAAGATCATTACCCTTTACATTTTATTGATCAAATGCTAGAAAGGCTATCCAAACACACACAATTAAGATATCTAGATGGTAATTATGGCTTCTCTCAAAAACATCTGTCAGAAAAGGATCAATCTAAAACTAATTTTACTTGCCCTTTTGGTACTTTTGCTTATAGGCGTATGCCTTTTGGTTTATGTAATGCACCTGCTACCTTTCAAAGATGCATGATGGCTATATTTTCTGATTTTTGTGAAAAGATTTGTGAGGTATTCATGGATGACTTCTCCGTCTATGGATCCTCTTTTGATGATTGTTTGAGCAACCTTGATCGAGTTTTGCGGAGATCTTGAAGACACTAGTCTCGTCCTGAATTGGAAAAGTGTCACTTTATGGTTAATGAAGGCATTGTCTTGGGGCACAAGATCTCCGAGAGAGGTATTGAAGTTGATAAAGCCAAAGTCGATGCTATTGAAAAGATGCCATGTCCCAAGGACATAAAAGGTATAAGAAGTTTCCTTGGTCATGCCGGCTTTTATAGGAGGTTCATTAAGGACTTTTCTAAAATCTCTAGGCCTCTGACTAATTTATTGCAAAAAGATATTCCTTTTGTCTTTGATGATGATTGTTCGGAAGCATTTGAAACACTTAAGAAAGCCTTGATCACCGCACCTGTTGTTCAGCCACCTGATTGGAATTTACCTTTTGAAATTATGTGCAATGCTAGTGATTACGCTGTAGGTGCTGTTTTAGGGCAAAGAGTCGATACGAAATTGAATGTTATCCCGTATGCTAGTAAGACTCTTGATACTGCCCAGAGAAATTATGCTACTACTGAAAAAGAGTTCTTAGCAGTTGTGTTTGCATGTGATAAGTTTAGACCTTATATTGTTGATTCCAAAGTTACTATTCACCTTGATCATGCTGCTATTAAATATCTTATGGAAAATAAAGATGCTAAGCCTAGACTCATTAGATGGGTTCTCTTGCTCCAAGAATTTGACTTGCATATTATTGATAGAAAGGGGGCTGAGAATCCCGTTGCAGACAACTTTTCTAGGTTAGAGAATGTTCTTGATAACCCACTGCCTATTAATGATAGCTTTCCTGATGAACAATTAGCAGTTGTCAATGCTTCTCGTACTGCTCCTTGGTATGCTGATTATGCTAATTACATTGTTGCAAAATATATACCGCCTAGTTCCACATACCAACAAAAGAAAAAGTTCTTTTATGATTTAAGACATTACTTCTGGGATGATCCACACCTTTATAAAGAAGGAGTAGATGGTATTATTAGGCGTTGTGTGCACGAGCATGAACAGGAACAAATCCTACATAAGTGTCACTCTGAATCCTATGGAGGACACCACGCTTTGGAGATAGAAGCGCACACAAGGTACTACAATCTGGTTTTTATTGGCCTACTCTTTTCAAAGATGCTCGTAAGTTTGTCTTATCTTGTGATGAATGTCAAAGAATAGGTAACATTAGTAGGCGTCAAGAAATGCCTATGAATTATTCTCTTGTTATTGAACCGTTTGATGTTTGGGGCTTTGATTATATGGGACCTTTTCCTGCCTCCAATGGTTATACACATACTTTAGTTGCTGTTGATTACGTTACTAAGTGGGTAGAAGCTATTCCAAGTAGTAGTGCTGATCATAACACTTCCATTAAAATGCTTAAAGAAGTTATTTTTCCAAGGTTTGGAGTCCCTAGATATCTTATGACTGATGGTGGTTCACACTTTATTCATGGCGCTTTCCGTAAGATGCTTGCTAAGTATGATGTCAATCATAGAATCGCATCTCCTTATCACCCATGATCTAGTGGTCAAGTAGAGTTGAGCAATAGAGATCAAATTAATTTTGCAAAAGACTGTGAATAGATCTAGAAAGAATTGGTCCAAAAAACTTGATGATGCATTATGGGCCTATAGAACTGCATACAAAAATCCTATGGGTATGTCTCCATATAAGATGGTTTATGGAAAAGCATGTCATTTACCTCTTGAACTTGAACATAAAGCATCTTGGGCTATTAAAGAGCTCAATTATGACTTCAAACTTGCGGTGAGAAGAGGTTGTTTGATATTAGCTCACTTGATGAATGGAGAACCCAAGCATATGAGAATGCCAAGCTTTTCAAAGAAAAAGTCAAACGATGGCATGATAAGAGGATGCAAAAGCGTGAGTTTAACGTAGGAGATTATGTGTTATTGTTCAACTCTCGTTTAAGATTTTTTGCAGGAAAACTTCTCTCAAAATGGGAAGATCCCTACGTTATCGAGGAGGTCTATCGTTCTGGCGCTATAAAAATCATCAACTTTGAAGGCACAAATCCGAGGGTGGTAAACGGTCAAAGAATTAAACATTATATTTCAGGTAATCCTATCAATGTTGAAACTAATATTATTGAAACCATAATCCCTGAGGAATACATAAGAGACACTTTCCAGAACGTTCCAGACTCCGAAAAGGTATAGGTATGTGATACGGTAAGTAAACCGACTCCAAAACAACTAGTGGCAATTTTTATCAGTTTTGAACTATTTAAGAATTTTAGGAAGAAAGAAGTAGTCCGAAAGGGACACGAGGCTCCCATGAGAGAGGGCGCCCCCCACAGGGCGCACCCCTGTCTCGTGGGCACCTCATGTGCCTCCCGGACTCCGTTTTCTTGTATGTTACATATTTTGGTCGGTAAAAATTCATTATATATACCCCCGAAGGTTTTGACCACCGTATCATGCAAATATCCTCTGTTTTCGTTTGAGTTGTTCCTCATTGCAGATTGGAACAAGATGTAAATCCCAAGATTAGGAGGGAGAGAGCTACATGGCTGATTATATTGCAAACCCAAAAGTATATGGGTATGTGGAACATTATGGCTGGACCACAGAGGAAGAAGAAGACTATGATCCAAAGAGGAAGGAGGAGACAAGCTCCAATGAAGAGGAAGATCCACTACCTCAACCTGGTGATATGCATGTGGAGTTCAAGAAGTCAAGCCTCCCTAAGGTTCAATCTATCCCACCACGTTTTTGCGGACAGCAAGGCAGCACTATGCAAAAAGATAATGAAACTTGAGCTCGAGAATGAGGATGCGAGGGAGGAAAATTTTAGCCTCGGGGCAAGTTAGAGAAGAAAATGCAACAACTCCTACTTCACCACCTCAGAAGAAATAATCACATGGGTATGGGCACTCCTTGGCAACTGCCAAGCTTGGGGAGGTGCCCGGTATCGTATCACCATCACACTCTTATCTTTACCGCTTTATTTAGTTCGATCCTTTTAGTAGTGTCTTTATCTAATAGATTGAAGTTTTGATATCAAGTAGTTTTGAGTTTTGCATTGTGAGCTCTTTATGTAAGCGAGTCCGTGTGCTATCTATAATAAATATTAGTGTTGAGTCAAGGGCTTTGCTATGTTGCTATGATCTTGAGAAAGTAGAAAGAACAAAAGAGTTCATATTGATCTTATGGATAGTGATAACTTCACACATAGAAAGTATGAGGCATAAAATTGTTGAGAGTTGATGAGCGTAGCCTGGGTCATCGTTGCAATTAATAGGAAGTGATAAGGAAGAGGGGTTCACATATAAATATATTATCTTGGGCATCTTTTATGATTGTGAAGCACTCATTAAGTATGACATGCTAAAAGAGTTGACGTTGGACAAGGAAGACAACGTAATGGTTTATGTTTTCCGGCATCTCAGTTAAAGTATATTGTCATTGACCTTCCAAACATGTTGAGCTTGCTATTCCCCCTCATGCTAGCCAAATTCCTTGCACCAATTAGAGATACTACTTGTGCTTCCAAATATCCTTAAACCCAGTTTTGCCATGAGAGTCCACCATACCTACCTATGGATTGAATAAGATCCTTCAAGTAAGTTGTCATCGGTGCAAGCAATAAAAATTGCTCTCTAAATATGTATGACTTATTAGTGCGAGAGAAAATAAACTTTATGCGAACTTGTTGTGGAAGTAATAAAAGCGACGGACTACATAATAAAGGTCCACATACAAGGGGCAATATAAAGTGACATTCTTTTGCACTAAGACTTTATGCATCAACCCTAAACGCGCATGACAACCTCTACTTCCCTCTGCGAAGGGCCTATCTTTTACTTTATGTTTTAATTTATATTTGAGTCAAGGTGATGCTCACCTTTCCCTTTTTATTTTTATCTTTTGGCAAGCTCCTCGTGTTTGAAAGGTCATGATACATATATCCAATTGGATGTAAGTTGGCATAGGCTATTATTGTTGACATCACCTAAAGGTGAATACGTTGGGAGGCAACACAATAAGCCCCTATCTTTCTCGATTAAGGCTGAAACTCTATAACCACAAGTATTGCGTGAGTGTTAACAATTATAGGGGACTACGAGATAGTTAAGTATGTGAGCTTGCTGAAAAGCTCTATTATTGACTCTTTCCGATGTTACGATAAATTGCAATTGCTTCAATGACTGAGATTATAGTTTGTTAGTTCCCAATGAAGTTTTTGAACCATACTTGACATTGTGAATTGCTTATTACTTGAGCATAGGAAATCATATGACAAAATCCATATATGTTGCTGTTATTAGAATGATCATGATGCCCTCATGTCCGTATTTTATTTTATCGACACCTCCATCTCTAAACATGTGGACATATTTTTCGATTTGGCTTCCGCTTGAGGACAAGCGAGGTCTAAGCTTGGGGGAGTTGATACGTCCATTTTGCATCATGCTTTTATATCAATATTTATTGCATTATGGGCTGTTATTACACATTATATCTCAATACTTATGGCTATTCTCTCTTATTTTACAAGGTTCACCATGAAGAGGGGGAATGCCGTAGTGGAATTCTGGTGGAAAAGGAGCAAACGTTGAAACCTATTACGCACAACTCAAAAGTCCTGAAACTCCATGAAACAACTTTTTGGATTTTATAAGAATTTATGAGCAAAAGAAATAGGCCGGGGGCCCACACCCTGTCCAGGGAGGCAGGCGCGCCCCCCATGAGGCGCGGCCCCCTATCTCCTGGGCCCCCTGGTGGGCCACCGGCGTCCATCTTCTGCTATATCATCACTTTTGCCCTGGAAAAAACCGTGGGCAAGCTTACGGGACGAAACTCCGCCGCCACAAGGCGGAACCTTGGCGGAATCAATCTAGGGCTGTTCTGCCGGGGACACTTCCCTCCGGGAGGGGGAAATCATCACCAACGTCATCACTGTGATCCTCTCATCGAGAGGGTCAATCTCCATCAACATCTTCACCGGCACCATCTCCTCTCAAAACCCTAGTTCATCTCTTGTATCCAATCTTGTATCAAAACCAAAAATTGGTACCTGTGGGTTGCTAGTAGTGTTGATTACTCCTTGTAGTTGATGCTAGTTGGTTTACTTTGTGGAATATCATATGTTCAGATCCTTTATGCACATTATTACTCCTCTGATTATGAACATGAATATGCTTTGTGAGTAGTTACGTTTGTTCCTGAGGACATGGGTGAGGTCTTGCTATTAGTAGTCATGTGAATTTGGTATTAGATTCGATATTTTGATGAGATGTATGTTGTCTTTCCTCTAGTGGTGTTATGTGAACGTCGACTACATGACAGTTCACCATTATTTGGGCCTAGAGGAAGGCATATGGAAGTAATAAGTAGATGATGGTTTGCTAGAGTGTGAAGCTTAAACCCTAGTTTATGCGTTGCCGTTAGGGGCTGATATGGACCCATATGTTTAATGTTGTGGTTAGGTTTACCTTAATACTCCTTTTTGTAGTTGCGGATGCTTGCAATAGGGGTTAATCATAAGTGGGATGCTTGTCCAAGTTAGGACAGTACCCAAGTGTCGGTCCACCCACATATCAAATTATCAAAGTACCGAACGCGAATCTTACGAGCGTGATGAAAACTAGCAGCGATAATTCCCAATGTGTCCTCGGGAGCTCCTTCTTCATTATTAGATTTTGTCCAGGCTTATCCTTTGCTACATAAAGGATTGGGACACCTTGCTGCACTTTATTTACTTTATTTACTTTTTGCTCGTTACTATTTATCTTATCACAAAACTATCTATCACCTACTATTTCAGTGCTTGCAGAGAAAACCTTACTGAAAACCACTTATCATTTCCTTCTTCTCCTCGTTGGGTTTGACACTCTTACTTATCGAAAGGACTACGATAGATCCCCTATACTTGTGGGTCATCAGCTACCTCTTGAGCACTGCATTGGTTTTTCCCTTGAAGAGGAAAGGGTGATGCAGTAAAGCAGCATAAGTATTTCCCTCAGTTTTTGAGAACCAAGGTATCAATCCGGTAGGAGGCCGCATACGAGTCCCTCGTCCGACACAAACAAATAAATCCTCGCAACCAACGCGATAAGGGGTTGTCAATCCCTACACAGTCACTTACGAGAGTGAGATCTGATAGATATGATAAGATAATATTTTTTGTATTTTTATGATAAAGATGCAAAGTAAAGAAAGCAAAATAAAAACGGCGCCAGAAATAGCTTGTTGTCGAGAGATTAATATGATGGAAAATAGACCCGGGGGCCATAGGTTTCACTAGTGGCTTCTCTCGAGAGCATAAGTATTACGGTGGGTGAACAAATTACTGTTGGGCAATTGACAGAATTGAGCATAGTTATGAGAATATCTAGGTATGATCATGTATATAGGCATCACGTCCGCGACAAGTAGACCAACTGCTGCCTGCATCTACTACTATTACTCCACACATCGACTGCTCTCCAGCATGCATCTAGAGTATTAAGTTCAAAGGAACAGAGTAACGCTTTAAGCAACATGACATGATGTAGAGGGATAAACTCATGCAATATGATATAAACCCCATCTTGTTATCCTCGATGAAAACAATACAATATGTGCCTTGCTGCCCCTACTGTCACTGGGAAAGGACACCGCAAGATTGAACCCAAAGCTAAGCACTTCTCCCATTGCAAGAAAGATCAATATAGTAGGCCTAACCAAACCGATAATTTGAAAGGACTTGCAAAGATAACCAATCATACATAAAAGAATTCAGAGAAGATTTGTCGGGGAGGCTGATCGTACCCACGGACACCTATGGGGCCCGGCGGAGCGGGTCCCTTTGTGGTTCGGAGGGGGGCGGAGGTCGCACGAAGAGCGGATCGAGGCGATGCACACGGGCGGTTTACCCAGCCGGAGCTCTCAGGAGATAAAACTCCTGCTGCCTGTTTGATCTATTGTGTTCTTGCTAGGGAGCAATGCGAGCTACAAAACCTAGCGCGAGTATATCTAGTCTATGGCCAGTCGAACGAACTGAACCTTGCGAAAGACGCCAACCGAACCCTGGCCAACCCCCCTCTACGTTGCACTCGGGCCTCCTTTTATATGCTCAAGGGGTCTCCGACAGGTGGCAACATAGGCGAGGGTACAAATGTAAAAACAGGAGTTGGTACACCTACTTGAGCGATTATACGGTGCAAAAATACCTAACTCGGCGGCAAGGGACAAAAGCAATAAATGCCTGTCGTTGTCGCCCAAACAAAGGTAACGAGACCGTCAGTGCGCCTCCGCTTCGCCACGATGGCGAGCTTTGTCAGCGCCGCTCATCGCTGCTCTCCGCTGGCTGCACAATTGCTCGACACGCGCCCATGGAGCGGTCCCGTGGCGACACGTCGCTGGGTGAGCTGGAGCGGAGAGCGGAGAGGCTGCATGCTGTGACAAGCGCCTTGCAGCGGCCGGATCCTTGTCGCGCCCGGAGACTTGTCGCGCCGGGCCTTCCGGCAAGCTCGTCTTGCCGGGCCTTGTCTTCTGCGTGCACAGGTGGCCTTCCCGACAAGCTCCTCTTGTCGGGGCCTTGTCTTCTCAATCTAATACTTTGTTCTTGAATGGCTCCAAGGGAGCCACGGAGGAGAGTGGCGGTGACGAGGCAAAACTTTGCCGCGGGGTGCTGCAACCGTCCGTGCACGAGTACGGGATACTAGGGTACCCCTACTCTAGTACACCGACAAGATTCAAATATTATTCATAGATAAACTTGATCATAAACCCACAATTCATCGGTCTCAACAAACACACCGCAAAAGAAGATTACATCGAATAGATCTCCACGAGAGAGGGGGAGAACATTATATTGAGATCCAAAAAGAGAGAAGAAGCCATCTAGCTAATAACTATGGACCCGAAGATCTGAGGTAAACTACACACACATCATCGGAGAGGCTATGGTGTTGATGTAGATGCCCTCCATGATCGATGCCCCCTCCGGTGGAGCTCCGGAAAAGGCCCCAAGATGGGATCTCACGGGTACAGAAGTTTGCGGTGGTGGAATTAGGTTTTGGCTCCGTATCTGGTAGTTTGAAGTGCGTAGGTATATATAGGAGGAAGAAGTACATCGATTGGAGCAACATGGGCCCCACGAGGGTGGAGGCGGCGCCTCGGGGAGGCGCCCCTACCTCGTGCCCTCTGGTTAATGTCTTGACGGAGGGTCCAAGTCCTCTGGATCACGTTAGATTACGAAAATCACGTTCGAAGGTTTTATTCCGTTTGGACTCCGTTTGATATTCTTTTTACGTGAAACTCTGAAATAGGCAAAAATAGCAATTACAGGCTGGGCCTCCGGTTAATAGGTTAGTCCCAAAAATAATATAAAAGTGTATAATAAAGCCCAATAATGTCCAAAACAAAATATAACATAGCATGGAACAATAAAAAATTATAGATACGTTGGAGACGTATCACGCAACAACTCGAAGGACGACGGAGAGGGCCTCGTGGGCCCTACGGATGGTCTGATACAGCGCCCGCTGCTCATTCAGGAAGCCAGGATCATCGGACACCTATGAGCACCTTTAAGAGACTGAGACGGCATGAAACGGTAAGGCCGCGGTTGGGAGTTGTTGTTTATTTCACAACTGTATTAAGATACAAGTGTAATTTACTCATCATCGGAAACAACACGTAAAATACAGGCGTAATGAAACCGAGGGCCCGAGGTCTGTGAGAAAAACCGGCGGGTTACGCGTGTAATTTGAGAGAGCGATGTATATTTTACTATTCGAAATCGACCAACCAAGCGCGTCGCCCGAGCCCATCTGCTTTTATTTACAAGCGTCAGTTTTACAAGCGGTTTTGGTTGGAAAATGACGATCCAATCACGGCCTAAGATGATGAGTTGGTTGGAAGATCATATGGTTTCACGTCTAACCTACCCGACTTATCGTATAGGCTATGAATGAAACATAAGACGATGAACTTCTTAAGAACGGAAACAACAGAAGAGGATGATCTTCCTAACAAGCAAATCACTGGCATTAGATCGACATGCAAAACAATATGAAGCATTATTCTCAGGAGGCACGGTGAACAGCTCGTGATGCCGCATGCCACAACATTCCAAGCTCAACTTTGCAATCAAACACAAGGCCTGACATTACATAGACAATATTCAGAACAAACTCTTAAAATTTCTTACATAAGTCAACATTCATGTGACTATGCATCTCAGTGAGTAAATATTTACTTCTGAACTGAAGGCAGGGAATAGGAAAAAAGCGATCGGCGTTGCTCACAGCAAAGGCGTCCCACTCAAAAATATCAAATGCATGTCTTACGGATAACATCAATCAGCAAAAATTGACAAGGTTTTCCAATTCCAATATATTAAACTAATGTCAACTTTGACAAGCTTTTCCCATTCAAAATATGTAATGCCTATGATTGTGGAACAGGCAGGGTTTGTCATCAGTTTGTCATCTGATAGTCCGGTGGCTCAAGGTGACGACGAATGATTAGAGAACCATTCGATGTATTGTGCATGATGAAGTATTATTATGGAGGACACGAACCATCTGAACATTTTGTGCAGTTCCACTAAAATCAAGCTGAGCATCCCTGTGGATTTCGTATTAATATTGGCCCTATAATGGATTAAAACAATCTCTCCATAGCAGTGGTTTTAGATAGAATACGCGCGTTCCCGGAAAAAAGAAACGAAAACTGGCGGACAATTTTTTAACGTACCAAGAAAGAAAACTTGATCAAAAACACGCCCCCGCTTCCAGGTCGCGAGAGTCGTCGCGCACACACACATAGACATAGACATGCATATCCGTGTTTACGTAAAATTCCATTTCCATCTCCATCTCCAATCATATTTTTCCAACTGGCACATTATTTACGTTGTTAATTATATACGCGGCAATATTAACGTACAACATCTCTTGTTTGCGGGCGTCCGGACCGCTGCCACGGCCGCTCCTGACCAACCCGAACCCTCTTCATCACGCGCGCGTGCTTCCCGCCCGAAACGGTCAGTGCTGCATTCATGCCCGGCCAGAGCGGACGCGACCTCTCACTGGCGCAGGCATTGAAGCGGCGCACCGGCCGAGAGAGTGTCGCCCGCGCCGCTTCCTGGTTCACGCGACTGCTCTGCGTTCAAAGGTCGCAATAGCTAGCCACAACATGCATGTAAAAAGTTCTTGGGAGTCCGTGCTACAGCTAGCTGTCCTCTCCCAACTCCTCAATCTCTTCCAGTATTTTTTTAAACGTTGTGCGGTGAAGTGGCATGCCGAGCGACCGTGTGGGGTCGAGCCGTGGATGAGGGTGAGACACGAACACGACATACGTGATTTAAACGTTGGTTTTGCTCGATGGCGCGATCCAACGAAACGAAACGTTGGTTTCTATCCATTTCCATTTTTTCTCCGGAAAAACGGAAACTTTCCACTCCATTTTCATTCCTACTCCAAGGTTGCCCCGTTACAACATTCCATCAAATACAAAGGAAAACTAACACGCATGCTGATGCATCTCAATGATTCATAGATCATAGCCAATATTTACTTCACAACTAAAGACAAAAGTTGTGAGAGCGTGTACGAAAGAAAAACTACTGATGGGGTCACTATGAGTTAAACCCTAAACCCTAAACAAGATTTAGTTTCCTGGCCAGGTAGAACCTGTCGAGAAGGAAAGGCAATTTGGCACCCTCGGATCATACGATGCTTTTGTGCAGTTCCACTAAAATCGAGCTGAGCATCCCTGATGGCAAAGATATTGAAGAAGTGTGATTAGAATAATAGTACTAGCACTAGTTTATGAGGCATAAACTCATCACAAGTAGAATCCGGTAGAAGTAGAGAAAGATCGACATGGAGATGGAGCTACGTGTGGAGCTGCGGCAGTGGAGCAAGCCGGCTCCAAAAGGAAGATGGACTACCTGGGATGTCGGGCTGTAGCTAGAAGGGCGGTTGGGACGCGGCATCAGCCCATACCGCGGTGACCCCCGATAGGGACGCACCGACTGTGGATTTTCTCCCTCGCCGATGTCGACCGCGTCTACGCAGAACATTGTTCCCTTCCCCCACCTGCGGGATCAGGCCGGATATGTGACCGCCGGTGTGGCCACTGTCATTCTATGCTTGTGAAGAGATCAACCCAAGCAAGTAGGCTTGTAGCTTAGGCTCTTGCTAGTGTAATATATAGTGTTTTCTTCTTCTCTCCATATCAACCATTTTATATTGCGTACGTGTCATTGAAGAGTGAAATGATGGTTGCTTCTTCCGACTAACTTACTGTGTGATTTGACTGTTCCTTTAGTGGCCCCTACACGTACTCCCCCTACGTGTATGCAATAGTCACACGTACACATGGACGCAAAAACGCGCGCGACGCCCTAATGTATGCATGTCCGAGCACACGAGGGAACACACATGGTCACACTCAAGTGCTCAACCTACACGTGCATGCACACACATACTCAGCCAGGGTGAGCTAGTGACCGTATAAACACCGGAAAATGTATATATTGAGCGCAATGAGCATATTATGAAGTCCACTGACCGTATTTTTACAAATATATAGTGACAGATAGTGTATTTATCTTGTTTGAAATTAAGCCATATTAACCGGAGAGGAGGCAGTATGGACTAGCATTACTTTGCTGTGTCCCGTCAACTTGCTGAACGAGGACAAGCTTGCAGGACGGGAGAATCTTGCGCGCGGTGGCCCGCAGGACAAGGAGAAAATTTTGACTAATGCAAGATGTCCTTCGCTTAGGCGATGGGCGGCAATGATTAATTTGGTGTCGGTATCGCCGAAGCATACACTATACTAGTACTATTATTGTTGCACTTCCCGAAGAGGCGAACAACCAAGCGCAAGGTTTACTAGTACTAGTACTACTACTATAGTCTATAGAGGTACAATACTAGTACTAGGAACCGGATGGAGGAGCGTCTGCACTCTTATTATATTTTTAAAATGTGATAAAGCAATCTTCAACACATTTGGTTCTCTTCGAGGGTTCTCGCAAGTGATAATGGAAGTTGATTGCATGGAACACTTTGAATGTGGCCGAGAGCTGGCTTGATGAAACACCTCGCTTCCTACTTCTTTTTTTGCGGGGTACCTCGCTTCCTAGTGACCAGTGTCTTGGATGATCGTCCTAAGAATGCTTATATATGAGTAAAGCTCTCTTGTTTACCCGCAAAAAAGATTAGGCCATATTAACCGGAAAGGAGGGAGTATGGACTAGCACTACTTGTTGGTGTGTCCCGTCAACTCGCAGAACGAGGAGAAGCTTGCAGGACAAGGTGAAGCTCGCTTACGCCTTTTGACTAATGCAACGTACCCTCGCCTAGGCGGTGGACATGCATCAGTTCATTCGGTGTCGATTGCGAGAGGCATACAACGTAGTACCGAACATGCAGATACCATCATTGTTCGACTTCACGAAGAGGCGAAGAGCCAAGCGCAAGGTTTAGTAGTACGAGTAGTACTACTACTAGAACCGCATGGTGGAGCCACTGTACTCTTATTTTTCTTAATCTATGATAAAGTACACATTTATTCTGGAGAAGGGCGAAAAACGGCAGCCCAACATGTAATGATGATATCGATCAACCATGCTCGAATATATCTTGGCCTCTGCGCGATCCCGTTTGTGTGTTCTCGCTCCTCGTCTCTCTTAAGGAACGGCAGGTTGGCCATTTTGCCGTCAATTGAGATCGGTTTGCTCACACTCCGGTCCCACATGTCAGTGATATGCCAAGAGGAGGTGCGTTGACCGGCCGCCATCTGGCGTACTTGGTTTTGCACCTTCATACTACTCCTCCCTCCGTCCACAGTTCATGTAGCGCTTCATTATGATGCATTTCTCTCAATGCATTTTCACCACTAGAGAGACTTTAGACGCGTTTTGGTTTAATGCTCAATTAATTAGGGCGTGGTAACCACAATTTTCTCTTGATGTAGTACTACGGAGTGGAGTAAGTGCATTCATGTGTGTACCTAGGGTGGAAGTAATGCATGCATGTGTGTACGCATTATTTCCTCTAGTAATAGATGCCGTGCTAGAACTACCAATGCTATTTTTCAGGCCGATCGCTAGTCGCCTTGGTCCCAGAGATTTTCTCTTTTTCTGAAGCGCGCTCTATAAACAGTGACGGATGGAGTAGTATGAGCGGATTCAAAGAAGAGCGTATTGATGGTTGCTTCTTCCGAGCAACTTACAGTGGGAAAGGTGGGGCTTATGATTTGACTTCTCATTACTCACTATTAATGCGGTGCAACGACCGGTCTGAGTCTCCCATGCGGCTGTGCACTACCCCCTCGGTTCTTAAATATACTCCGGAGTATTTGTCTTTCTAGAGATTTCAACGAGTGACTACTCAAATATTTTTATTTTTAGAGATTCAAATGGACTACTACATACGGATGTATATAGACATATTTTAGAGTGTAGATTCACTCATTTTGCTCCGTATGTAGTCACTTGTTGAAATCTCTAGAAAGATAAATATTTAGGAATGGAGGGAGTACACATACGAAGCAAAATGAGTGAATCTACACTCTAAAATATGCCCATTTAAAATTTGTAAAAGACAAATATTTAGGAACGAAGGAGTATAATTTTGTGCATGGCACATGGACCCGAGATGCGAAGAGGCTTACGGCAATGCTATCAAGCTTCCGGCATTTGTTTACATAATTGACGTACTATACAAATAATTTTCCAGCAACATGAAATTGTACAATGGTGTGAGCTTTCAGCTTTTGTTTCGTGTGTCTTGCCATCGATGCTCTTTCGGAAACAATAAAAACTAACTTCCTTGGTAATCAGAGCTAATATTTACATCACAACTGTAGACAAATTTGTGAGAAGGCGTTAAATTAAAATTGATCCATGCTTTCATTGGCAGCAACGTCCCCCCAGCTCTGTCTAAATCAACAAGGCATGTTGGGAAAAAAAGTAGCTGCCTGGAGCATGCAACATTCCGATCATTTTTTGAAGTTCCACTAAAATAGAGCTGAGCATCCCTATTCCAAAGATATTAAGTGTGATTACGATAATAGAGGACTGCCGATGAAACAATAAACACACAAATAGAAGCCGGTCACCTTTGCAGTCTCTCTTAAGACTAACTAGTTGGAGAAGATCAGGCTCGGAGTTGGATGAGGAGGATAGAGAAAAACCAATCTCCCTTTCTGCAGTCGCAATGAAATGTAGAGACGTTGCCCGTGTGACATTTTGGTAGAACTGCACAAAACACTCTTAAGAAAAAAGTGATTTGTGCAGTTCACCAAAAGGCCGCAATAGTGATGTCTACTACACAACCTTCTTCTTGTAGACGTTGTTGGGCCTCCAAGTGCAGAGGTTTGTAGGACAGTAGCAAATTTCCCTCAAGTGGATGACCTAAGGTTTATCAATCTGTGGGAGGCGTAGGATGAAGATGGTCTCTCTCAAGCAACCCTGCAACAAAATAACAAAGATTCTCTTGTGTCCCCAACACACCCAATACAATGGTAAATTGTATAGGTGCACTAGTTCGGCAAAGAGATGGTGATACAAGTGCAATATGGATGGTAGATATAGGTTTTTGTAATCTGAAAATATAAAAACAGCAAGGTAACAAGTAATGAAAGTGAGCGTAAACGGTATTGCAATGCTAGGAAACAAGGCCTAGGGTTTATACTTTCACTAGTGCAAGTTCTCTCAACAATAATAACATAATTGGATCATATAACTATCCCTCAACATGCAACAAAGAGTCACTCCAAAGTCACTAATAGCGGAGAACAAACGAAGAGATTATGGTAGGGTAAGAAACCACCTCAAAGTTATTCTTTCCGATTAATCCATTGGGCTATTCCTATAAGTGTCACAAACAGCCCTAGAGTTCGTAGTAAAATAACACATTAAGACACACATCAACCAAAACCCTGATGTCACCTAGATACTCCAATGTCACCTCAAGTATCCGTGGGTATGATTATACGATATGCATCTCACAATCTCAGATTCATCTATTCAACCAACACATAGAACCTCAAAGAGTGCCCCAAAGTTTCTACCGGGGAGTCAAGACGAAAACGTGTGCCAACCCCTATGTGTAGGTTCATGGGCGGAACCCGCAAGTTGATCAACAAAACATACATCAAGTGAATCAATAGAATAACCCATTGTCACCATGGTTACCCCACGCAAGACATACATCAAGTGTTCTCAAATCATTAAAGACTCAATCCGATAAGATAACTTCAAATGGAAAACTCAACCCATTACAAGAGAGTAGAGGGGGAGAAACATCATAAGATCCAACTATAATAGCAAAGCTCGCGATACATCAAGATCGTGCCGAATCAAGAACACAAGAGAGAGAGATCAAACACATAGCTACTTGTACATACCCTCAGCCCCGAGGGTGAACTACTCCCTCCTCGTCTTGGAGAGCGCCGATATGATGAAGATGGCCACCGGTGAGGATCCCTCCCTCCGTGAGTCTTGAGCAGGGCCCCGATTGGTTTTGGTGGCTCTGAGAGGCTTCTTGCGGCGGAACTCCTGATCTATTATGTTCCTCGATCGTTTTAGGGTATATGGATATATATAGGCGGAAGAAATCCGCCAGGGGAGCCACGAGGGGCCCACGAGGGTAGAGGGCGCGCCCAGGGGGGTGGGTGCGCCCCCTGCCTCGTGCCTCCCTCGTTGCTTTCCTGACGTGCACTCCAAGTCTCCTAGGTTGCTTTCCTTCCAAAAATAACTTCTCCAGAAGGTTTCATTCTGTTTCGACTCCGTTTGATATTCCTTTTCTTCGAAACACTGAAACAAGGAAAAAAAACAGGAACTAGCACTGGGCTCTGGGTCAATAGGTTAGTCCCAAAAATAATATTAAAGTGCATAATAAATCCCATAAACATCCAAGACGGATAATATAATAGCATGAATACTTCATAAATTATAGATACGTTGGAGACGTATCAGCATCCCCAAGCTTAATTCCTGCTCGTCCTCGAGTAGGTAAATGAAAAAAGAAATAATTTATGAAGTGTGAATGCTAGCAGGTGCATAAGTTTGATCAATGATGATTTCAATCACCTTTTCTAGCATCATTATATGTCATAACAGTAGCTCAACTCATAGAACTTTGCATGATCACGTAACAAATTATTCACATGTTAAAGTATAGATCATAAACTTTCTTGAAAACTAACAAACCGTGTTATTAGTCATCAAACAATTACAATTCATCTTATTTGCAGGAAGAGTCTATGCCAGAGCTTTGATTTAGAAAACTCCACATACTCAACTATCATTTAGTCTTCCATGATTGCTACCACTCAAAGCATATTCTTAGAACAAATAGCATTCATCGAACACGGAGAAAGATAGGGGCTTAATATTTCGCCTCCCAACCTTTTACCTCAAGGGTAATGTCAACAGTAATAATTCATGATCAAATATATTTGAATGGCCATATATGGTTAGATCTTTCCATCATATGATGCTTGCCAACTAAAGAGTAGGTTGGAATGAGAAGGAATACTACTGACTCTTGCATAAAAGTAAAAGATAGGCCCTTCGCAGAGGAAAGCAGGGATTTGCAGAGGTGCCAGAGCTCGAAGCAAAAATAGAGATGAAAATAATTTTGAGAGGTATGCTTTCATTGTCAACATAACGACCAAGAGTTCCCAATATCTTCCATACTAGATACATTATAGGCGGTTCCTACGCAGAAAGGTAAAGTTTTTACTCCCCCTCCACCAACATTCACACTCCACGGCTTGTCCGAAACAACGGGTGCCGTCCAACTATTAACATTCCTGGGGGAGTTTTGTTTAAATTATTTGCGAATTTGTTTGTGATCTTTTGATCATAAGACTGGGCATCCCAGTTACCAATCATTTTCTCGTGAATGATGAGCGGAGTCCATTCATCGTGAGAATAACCCACCTAGCATGGAAGATACTGCTAGCCCCTAGTCGCTACATGAGCGATTCGGGCATACAAAACAGATTATTATTTGAAGTTTTAGAGTTTGGCACATTCAAATTTACTTGGAACGGCAGGTAAATACCGCATATAGGTAGATATGGTGGACACTCATGGAATAAACTTGGTTCAAGGAATTTGGATGCACAAGCGGTATTCCGCTTAGTACAGATAATTTGGCTAGCAAAGGATTCTAAATAGCAATCACCACATGTTAGAGGATCCAAAACAATATAACTTATACAAATATACCCAAGCATAACTCATTATGTTGTCTTCCTTGTCCAACTTCAACTAATTTGCTCAGGTTTGAAAATAATTAATGGGGATCACAATCATAGAAGATGTCCAAGATAGTATATTTATATGTGAAATCTCTCTTCCTTCAATGTTCTTTCATGAATTGTTCAAGTGACCAATACAATGTTTGCTAACCTTCAATAGATTTACCACCTCTACTTCTTATATGTGAAGGCATTAATCCCCATGGGAAAGGCATATGAAACATATATAATTTTAGATTTATGACATTCAAATCATTCAACCATTTACTCATAGGATATAAGTGAGGCACACGAGTAATTGACAAACTAATCCAAAAAGATATAAGTGAAGATCAATCAGTAGTTAAATAATTATGTAGCTATGTGAAGACTCTCTCTCCTTTAATAATTTCAGATCTTGGTATTTTATTCAAACAGCAAGCAAAACAAAATAAAATGACATGACTCTCCAAGCAAAACACATATCATGTGGTGAATAAAAATATAGCTCCAAGTAAAGTTACCGATGAACGAAGACGAAAGTGGGGATGCCTTCGGTGCATCCCCAAGCTTAGACGCTTGGTTATCCTTGAATATTACCTTGGGGTGCCTTGGGAATCCCCAAGCTTAGGCTATTGCCACTCCTTATTCCATAGTCCATTGAATCTTTACCCAAAACTTGAAAACTTCACAACACAAAACTTAACAGAAAACTCGTAAGCTCCGTTAGCGAAAGAAAAGAAAACACCACTTCAATGTACTGTAATGAACTCATTATTTATTTATATTGGTGTTAAACCTACTGTATTCCAACTTCTCTATGGTTTATAAACTATTTTACTGGCCATAGAGTCATCAAAATAATCAAACAACACACGGAAAATAGAATCTGTCAAAAACAGAACAGTCTGTAGTAATCTGTAACTAATGCAAACTTATGGAACTACAAAAATTCTAAAATAAATTGGTGGACCTGAGGAATTTGTTTAGTAATCATCTGCAAAAAGAATCAACTAAATAGCACTCTCCAGTAAAAAGTTGAAGCTAATCTCGTGAGAGCTAAAGTTTTTGTTTTTTTACAGCATGATCATAAAGACTTCACCCAAGTCTTGCCAAAGGTTCTACTTGGCACAACACTAATTAAAACACCAAACCACATCTAAACAGAAGCTAGATGGATTATTTATTCCTAAACAGAACCAAAAAGCAAGAAACTAAAATAAAATTGGGTTGCCTCCCAACAAGCACTATCGTTTAACGCCCCTAGCTAGGCATGATGATTCCAATGATGCTCGCATAAAAGATAAGAATTAAACATAAAGAGAGCATCATGAAGAATATGACTAGCACATTTTAGTCTAACCCACTTCCTATACATAGGGATTTTGTGAGCAAACAATTTATGGGAACAATAATCAACTAGCATAGGAAGGCAAAACAAGCTAATCTTCAAGATTTTCAACACATAGAGAGGAAACTCGATATTATTGTAATATGTATAAGCATATGATCCTCTCTCATAATAATTTTTAGTAGCATCATGAATGAATTCAACAATATAACCAGCACCTAAAGCATTCTTTTCATGATGCATAAGCATAGAATTTTTATTACTCTCCACATAAGCAAAATTCTTCTCATTCGGAATAGTGGGAGTATCATAAGAGACTTGAATACTATAAATTGTTTACACATGAAAATAGTAATGTTCAGAAAAAGGGTAATCATAATCATGACAAGTTTAATAAATATAATCATCACTACTTTTTATAGCATAAGTTTCATCACAATAATCATCATAAGTAGCAACTTTGTTCTCATTATAATCGATTGAAACCTCTTCCGAAATAGTGGAATCATCACTAAATAAAGTCATGACCTCTCCAAATCCACTTTCATAATTATCACAATAAGATTCAACATCCTCCAAAATAGTGGGATCATTACTTCCTAAAGTTGACACTCTTCCAAACCCACTTTCATCAATATAATCATCATAAGTAGGAGGCATGCTATCATCATTATAAATTTGCATATCAAAACTTGGGAGACAAAAAATATCATCTTCATTAAACGTAGCCTCCCCAAGCTTGGGACAAACAATAATTTCAACAAATATATTCTCAAAAACATCATGTTCATCAAACATAGCATCCCCAAGCTTGGGCCTTTTCATATCATAAGCATAATCATTCTCATCATTAATAGTATGGATAACACCAATAGTATAGCAATTACCATATTCTTCCAAGCAAGTGCCAAAAAGATTTTCAAGATCATAAGAAGTATTATTATCTTCCCAATCATAATAATCACAATAAGAAATAGGCATAACGAGATCATCATCAAGTGCATCATCTTCCACAATTTTTTTGATTCATTTTCATGAGGCAAAACAATAATAGGAGCAACATTATTTGGGAGAGATATCTTTTTAACTCTCTTCATTTTTCTTTTCTTCTTCTTCACCACACCATGTGTGGGTTCAATCCTCTTTTTGGAGCTCCTTATTAATGAAATTGGTTGAATAGAAGGCTCCTCCTCGTTACCTGATTCATCATAAGAAATAATAGGAGGATATTGGGAAGTCTCTTCCCTTTCATTAGTATTCCTTTCATCTTCTATTTGTTTTCTTTTCTTTATGTAATTGGCAATATAAGGATTTTCAATGCAATTCACCGCACAATACATATAAATTTCTTCTAGATCAAAATGAAGAACTCTATCAAGGGCAAATTATGGAATGTCCTTAGTTATATGTTTCATTTCTTCATAACCCAAGAGCAAACTAAGTTCATTATGATGTGCAAGGGAAATCAAGTCATCACAATTTTTGGACACGATATGATCATGAAACAATTTGCATTGGGTACTTAAATGATCATGTTCATTGCAAAGTTCACAAGTACGGCTAAGAAAATTTAAATTTTCAGCACAAGCATCTAAGCTTTCTTGCAACCATTTAGTTTCTAAATGCTTATGCCTCTTGCAGTATCTATCTTCCCTATTTGGTGTGTACTTGCAAACCCAATGCACTCCACAAAAATTGACATGCTTATAAGAGACATTTTCATCATGATTAGTGCAATCATCATTAGTACTATGGATATTCAAGGAGTTCATACTAACAACATTGCAATCATGCTCATCATTCAAAGATTTAGTGCCAAACATTTTAATGCGTTCTTCTTCTAACACTTTAGCACAATTTTCCTTTCCATCATACTCACGAAAGATATTAAAAAGATGAAGCGTGTGAGACAAACTCAATTCCATTTTTGGTAGTTTTCTTTTATAAACTAAATTAGTGCTAAAACAAGAAACAAAAAGATTTGATTGCAAGATCTAAAGATATACCTTCAAGCACTCACCTCCCCGGCAACGGCGCCAGAAAAGAGCTTGATGTCTACTACACAACCTTCTTCTTGTAGACGTTGTTGGGCCTCCAAGTGCAGAGGGTTGTAGGATAGTAGCAATTTTTTCTCAAGTGGATGACCTAAGGTTTATCAATCCGTGGGAGGCGTAGGATGAAGATGGTCTCTCTCAAGCAACCCTGCAACCAAATAACAAAGAGTCTCTTGTGTCCCCAACACACCCAATACAATGGTAAATTGTATAGGTGCACTAGTTCGGCGAAGAGATGGTACTAGTTCGGCGAAGAGATGGTGATACAAGTGCAATATGGATGGTAGATATAGGTTTTTGTAATCTGAAAATATAAAAACAGCTAGGTAAAAAGTAATAAAAGTGAGCATAAACGGTATTGCAATGCTAGGAAACAAGGCCTAGGGTTCATACTTTCATTAGTGCAAGTTCTCTCAACAATAATAACATAATTGGATCATATAAATATCCCTCAACATGCAACAAAGAGTCACTCCAAAGTCAATAATAGCGGAGAACAAACGAAGAGATTATGGTAGGGTACGAAACCACCTCAAAGTTATTCTTTCCGATCAATCCATTGGGCTATTCCTATAAGTGTCACAAACAGCCCTAGAGTTCGTAGTAAAATAACACATTAAGACACACATCAACCAAAACCCTAATGTCACCTAGATACTCCAATGTCACCTCAAGTATCCGTGGGTATGATTATACGATATGCATCTCACAATCTCGATTCATCTATTCAACCAACACATAGAACCTCAAAGAGTGCCCCAAAGTTTCTACCGGAGAGTCAAGACGAAAACATGTGCCAACCCCTATGCATAGGTTCATGGGCGGAACCCGCAAGTTGATCACCAAAACATTCATCAAGTGAATCAATAGAAAATAACCCATTGTCACCACGGTTATCCCACTCCCAAGACATACATCAAGTGTTCTCAAATCATTAAAGACTAGATCCGATAAGATAACTTCAAAGGGAAAACTCAATCCATTACAAGAGAGTAGAGGGGGAGAAACATCATAAGATCCAACTATAATAGCAAAGCTCGCGATACATCAAGATCATGCCGAATCAAGAACGCGCGAGAGAGAGAGATCAAACACATAGCTACTGGTACATACCCTCAGCCCCGAGGCTGAACTACTCCCTCCTCGTCATGGAGAGTGCCGGGATGATGAAGATGGCCACCGGTGAGGGATCCCCCCTCCGTGAGTCTTGGAACAGGTCCCGATTGGTTTTTGGTGGCTACAGAGACTTGCGGCGGCGGAACTCCCGATCTATTCTGTTCGCTGATCGTTTTAGGGTATATGGATATATATAGGCGGAAGAAATACATCAGGGGAGCCACGAGGGGCCCACGAGGGTGGAGGGCGCGCCCAGGGGGGTGGGCGCGCCCCCCTGCCTCCTGCCTCCCTCATTGCTTTCCTGACGTGCACTCCAAGTCTCCCGGGTTGCTTTCCTTCCAAAAATAACTTCTCCAGAGGGTTTCATTCCGTTTCGACTCCGTTTGATATTCCTTTTCTTCGAAACACTGAAACAAGGGAAAAAACAGGAACTGACACTGGGCTCTTGGTCAATAGCTTAGTCCCAAAAATAATATAAAAGTGCATAATAAAGCCCATAAACATCCAAGACAGATAATATAATAGCATGAATACTTCATAAATTATAGATACGTTGGAGACGTATCAAATAGCAACGAGGTGAAATGGATAGCCCTGTTTGCAAAAAAGAGGTAGAAAGGAAACAATTACTGGCCAATAA
Source organism: Aegilops bicornis (assembly GCA_021605145.1). Classification (NCBI taxonomy): domain Eukaryota; kingdom Viridiplantae; phylum Streptophyta; class Magnoliopsida; order Poales; family Poaceae; genus Aegilops; species Aegilops bicornis. The sequence goes on along the minus strand of CM038675.1, from coordinate 527,097,754 downwards.
AAGTTGATGACACATGCCACGACAAAAAAGAAGCATATTCTTTGTCCTAAGGGAAGATAACAACATGGTTGTGTTTGTCTAAAACGGTGTGAGGACGAGATTGCAATATGGAAAGTACGCCGGACGAGCTACGTTTTTGGCAAAGAACTATGGAAGATCCACATGCAGTGACGTGGGAAGACGGGCAGTGGAGCAAGGCCGGAGGGGATACCTGGAGGTCGTCGGGATGTAACTAGGTGAGCGGCGGCGGGCAGAATCTGCCCATACTGCGGCAGCAAGCAGGTGGCATAGGCCCTACCACGCTGGAGCTTGGTCTGAGAGAACGGCGTGTACCGCAGATCAGGACGTGCTGCCTCGGTGCCGTCGAACGGAGAAACGATGCACGTCCTCCCTTTCCACCGGTAGACGGGATGCTGCCAGATCAGTGACCAACGGTGAGAGAGAGAGAGAGGCCACCGCAGCCTTGTGTGAGATACTCTGAAGAGAGACAAACCAGGCAGGCAGGCTCCATTGTATATAGTTGAGCGGACTACCTTTTTATCCATAAAAATCGTTTTATATTCTGTGTACGTGCCATTGAGCGATATAACTTTATTTAAAAATAACGCGCCAACGCATCAAGTCGAACTTTGTTTCGTGCACGCATGGCACACGACCTCCGTAGGTAAACAACCGCTACACGCGTTCAAATTAGCACGTGGGCTGCCATTTCGTACAGAAAATAGCTCCACCGTGTACCCGCGCGGGTGTGGCTGGGCATGAAGCGTGAGTACGTGCACGGTTCACCTATTCTCTTCTTGTACACGTACACCACCTATGTGGTGTTGTGTGAGAGAGATACAAACGTAGAGAGATATAGTCTGTGGGTTCGTGAGAGTTTTTTTTGGGGGGGGGGGGTCAATCAAAAAATGTAACTTATGCAATGTGTGTGAAATAGAATCCTGGATATATCATATATATAGAGGGGGCGATCCACGATAAGAGAGTGGAGGTATCATCAGCTTGAGGTGTCCATAGAATCGAAGAGAAGGATGATGATGTGTGTGTGTGCGCACGCGATCGATAAAGAGTGCCATCGAATTTGTGTGTGCCCACGTCAAAGATATAGAGTGGCTGGCCTACTGGAACGTGAGAGGGGACAGGTGTAGTTTGTCTCTGTGGCATGGATACCTACCTACAGCGCTCGACTATCGGTGTGTGGTGGGGGGGAGGAGGCCTAATTAACTATAGAGGTACAATGGCTGGTATATGTGTGGAGGAGAGAGGCCTACCTCATGTATTAAGGGAGATCGATCTACCTCATGTATTAAGGGAGATCGATCGGCATCCATGCATATGTGTAGGAGAGGAATAAGGTTGGGAGAGAGACAGAGCTAGAGTGTTGGAGGGGGTGGTAGTGGAGTTGCTTCTAACAAATGGTGGGATAGGCTTGCTAGACAACCGGAGGGCACGCCTGCAATATCAATAAGAGAGGGGGTGGCTGCCTGTCTATGCACGTGCGTGTGAGAGACAGGTCAGGAGGCATGCACGAATGATGAGGGGGGGTGATATGGCTGTGGTAAGCAGACATAACTACATAGGAAGATCAATCATCCTTTGTCAGAGAAAGGAGAGACATAACTTGTGAGGTATGTCGATCGATGGGGAGGGAATAGTTAAAGTTGACCTAGGTATATGTTGGGAGATCGATCGGTATACATGCATGTGTGTGTTAGAAGCAAATGAGGCACGGGGAGAAGGATAGAGAGAGAGAGAGGGATGCATCTAGGAGGTGGTGCGAGAGTCATACTATATCGAGGGGGAGAAGTGTGCAGTCTGAGATCGATGAAAAGAGTGGTGGGATTGAGGCATGGACGGTGATAAGAGAAGAGGGGAAGCTTGTGTTTTGTGCTAGGCACACCTGGCTAGAGAGGCATATCAATCTATGTGTGCCGTAAAGAAGGAGCCGGGGGGCGTACACACACCATGGGTGAACGACCTAAAGTGAAAAGACGATTTTGCGCGATGGAGCTAGAGAATGCTGAGGGAGGGTGAGAGGGATGCGGGCGTCTGCATGCACGAGAGAAAGTTAGCGCTAGCTAGCTACAAAGATAAGAGGATTGTGTGGGTGTAAAAGACGAATAGAGATCATACTTCATTATAAAAGTGAATTCGGATATTTGAAGAATTTATCATAGTGTTTTAAACCGACGCATGTGTGAATATATATAACGGTGATACACATGGTGTGGTTATGAACATGTTATACTACATATAATATATGTTATCTCTACTCTTATTAAAAAACGGAGTTGTTGATGACGGTGCCATCCTGCAATATAGGCCGTCCGATTTATATATGACGTATAGGAAGGAAACTATGGAAATTTTGAAAAAAGATACCCACACCCCTCTCCATATTTGCAAATTAGGCCTCCCCTTGATCATGTTGATGTTCTGTGGAACGCATGGGCATCTTGCTAGTACTACGTATAACATATAGAACATTGATCATAATTTGGGCTAATGTGTGGCTTTTGCAGCTCATGTCTAAATACTTGTCATAATGTAGGGGCGGGGCACTATACTATGTGTGATAAACCACGGTGTACACGTATGGAACATGGTTTAGATTATGAATATATAGTTAGTACATCAAATGTACTATTATTTGGAATCAACATCAAGTGTATTCGAAAATAGAATTCGAGTTCATGTAGTACACATAGTTCATATCTATCTCTATAGTAATCATGTGGTGTGTTATTAAGGTAATACACGAATGATGGTTGAAGTTGGCAACATTCATGATTGTAGATTGTTATTGAAATAGAGAAACAAATTCAAATTCAGTTCGAATTACAGTGATAGTATAGACATTTGGAATGCCCTAAAATGTTGGTATGAGTAGGTTACATGCATTATACAGCAAGCGGAATTTTTTAATTGGACATAACATGGATTCCGAATAGCATTTAATTGCACTAAATTGTTGGTATGAGTAGCTTTAAATAGCATTTTTATAGTAAAACGGGGCAAGACTCTCTCTCTGTGTCGTGTGAATAGTTTTATTTTTTTCATTTTGTTTTTGGTTGAGGGAAGTGCGAATTGATTTGAGTGCATTACAAGTACAATATTACACGTTAGGCTTGTCCCTAAAATTCAACCCGTGCCTTGTTATATCCTGAAAATTCAGATATCGTGCTCCCAAAACTGGAGCCTTCACAACCCGCGCCTTGCTATCTCAAAATTACAACGTGCACGAAAACTCCCTCCAGCTGCCAAATCCCGACATGAAATCCCCTTCTAACCACGAGCCAAAAGGGCTGCTAGTTCAAATCGGTGGGGGTACTTTTGTAACACACCCTACATTTTGGACAAGCGCGTCCCTAAGTCATGGTTCACCCCCTCCCATCGCCTCCTTTTTGCCATTCGAAATCCCAGGCCGCCATAACCTCTCCGCTCCAGCCACGAAACCCCACCCTCCTTCGTCCGCCACCTCACCGCTGCCCAGCCGGAGCCTCTTCCCCGACGATGTCATCCACCACAACAGCTCGACGTCCCTCGTCCACCTCCCCGGATGAGGATCCGTCGTCCATCTCGTCGTCCCGCCGGTTCAGCCGCCTCGTCCTCCACCTCCAAGGAGCTGCTCCGAAGATCGCCTCGTCTATCGCGGCTCCTCCATCCCCACAACACTGCCTTAACCTACTCCAACGGAACTGCAACATCCTCACCGACTCCTTGGACGAAGCCGAGGCCTATCGGCGCCACCAAAGATGTTGTACACTCATCACATCGCACCTTCTCCTTAGCTCGACCTTCCGGCACCGACGGTGCTCCATCCTGCACCCCCATGGAGTGGATACCTTGAAGCCAGCGTCGCGGGTAACATCTCCATGGCGGCTCTCCCCCAGTGCGAGGCCCCTTCGGCGGAGGCGTCCATACCAGCCGGATCTGCTGCTGCTGCTGCTCCGGCTCTCGCTCGCTCGCTCGCGCTGCTACTGCTACTCTGGCTCTCGCTCGATCGCTCGCTCGCCCAGCTGTTGCTGCTCCGGCTCGCTTCGCTTTCGCTCGTCTTCTGCTGCTACTACAGCTCTCGCTTCGCCCATTCTGCTGCTCAGCTCTCACTCGCTTCAGCTTCTGCTACTGCTCCCCCTCGCTCGTGGTGCTTTGCTCTGCTCCGATTTAGCTACACTTGATCATTGAATCGACTTTTGGGTGATCAATTTTCAGGGGTGGGGGCTCATGGAGTTAAGGAAGAACCACCACTTGGCCAGGGGACGGGCTCATGGAGAGGCACCCCACTATCTATCTTAGGGTCCAGGGTGGGGCAGGGGGGCTATAGGGCTGGCCGGGGCGGCGGCGGACCGGCGGCGGGAATTGTTTCGGGGCGGCGAGGCGGCGCTGGGGCCGGCGGTTCGGCCGGTGGTGGCTTGCGGCTCAGGGGGGTGCTGGTTGAAGATGAACTGCGGGCCCTCCCTAAACTACATGTCAAGTGCCTCTCTGCTATCATTGCATTCAGTTTCGACAGTAACATTCAGATTCCATAGTAAGTTTCAGTTTCGACATTTAAGTTCAGAGTCAACAGTTTTTACCTCATCTATTAGTCAGGTGGTTTTTGGTAATGTAAATTTTACATCTATTTTACATCATCTATTGGAGATGCTATTAGAATCCCACTTGAGATTGACGATGTCTGTCTTGTGTCGCTTCAGCCTTGACGTCTTCACGACTCACCGGGCTGCTCCAACGACGAGCGATCCATCACTGAGCAAAGGTGCTCTAGACGCCGTCTCTGATTCCTCAGATCTTCCTCCACACCTCCGACAGCCACCTCTGCCTCAAGCGCTTGACCAACCCAATGACGCTAAAATTAAACGGCTACGGCAAAGAGGTTGTACACTTGTTGCATCAGTTATTACTATACATTCATGTCGATCCATTAGGGCTATTTTGGTTCAACGGAAAAACATAGCAATAGGGAATTTTCCAATGGCACTCTACTATTTAATTATTCATGCATTTTGTTGAAAGGAATGAAGCAAAACATCCACCTGGACCTACTTTTCAAAATCCTATGCATGAAAACAAGACCAAGTGCATTAGTGGCAGAATAACATTCTAACTGTAAATGTTTTCATATGGTTTCACTTTATTTTGTCCATGTTTCTTTGCATTCCTCTGCTCTTCCAATTCCTGTAAACCAAACACTCAAGTTGACAGAAATCCTGTGTTTACAAATGCAATATTTACCATGTGCATTCCTATCCTATTTCGGTGTTTTTCCTATCCCTGCGTTTTTAGAATCATGCAAGCCAAATGAGCCCTTACAGAATTACTTGATTCTGGTAGGTGTCGAAGGGAACTTTGTGTGGTTTGTCCTGCTCCTGCCGCGACGTCGTCCACCTCAACTGAGCTGCTCCATCGATAGAAACATCCACCAAACCAGACATCACGACTCTTGACCGTCTTTCGCCGCCTCAGATCTCCTTCCCTGCCACCGGCACCCACCGCAACGGCATCACCATCATGGACTCAGCAGATGAACCTGAGGAGTACGGGTCCACAAGAGAGGTCGCACTCTTTTGTTTCTGCTTATGTTATGCATTGCTTAAAATTACCTGCCACTTTATCGTCCTGTTCACCTCTTGGACTCCAAGTCAGGTCCAAATTAATGTTCAAACTTGAGTTCTAAATTAGTTGTTGGGCACATATCGAGGAAGCAATGAATAATATCTATCTAATATCTGGTTCACCTAGGGTATGCCTATGTTGTTCATCTTGGGTGGCAAACAAATAGTAAAGCAATCATCATCTGTCTTTTTATTAAATTAAAGCAATCATCAGCCTGCTATCATTATTTTTGGATCCATCCACTGGTTTTTACCATCACTCTAAATTTCTGCATGCTCTCCTTACATAATCTCACCATATTTTTTCGTATGCATGTAAGATATTGTACATGCCTTGTTGAACATGTAGAGAAAAAGAGAAGAGTTTTTCGCGGAAATACAATGTCATGCAGACATCGCTCCATGGTGGGTTCAATGGCAAACCCTCCCCACCCCTCTCCAGATTGTAATCCATAGGAAGATATCTGTTCTGAGGCGGATTCAGACGCTGTTGACCACTCCTATTTAACCCCAAAGGTGTTTACTCTACCTTGGCATGATAATGTTAGTCATATCATGCATATGTTGCCTTGCAGTGCCTACTTTTGACATCATATATGTCATCTGCTTAGTTTAGACATGTTCTGTAATGCCACATGTTTAGTTTCTATATCATATATATGAATTGTGCAGTCTCATGTCTTTTAGCCAGCCATAATATACGTGAAATGTGCAATGCCATCCTGTTTAACCAGGCATCATATATTTGAATGATATCTTGACCATCCTTTTCTTCATTACATTTCCGTTTGTCGATAATGTTTGTACATTAAACTACTCTTCCTGTGAATCAGCCATTTGGGTGGGAGATTGAAAAATCTGGAGTGAAAACAAGGCCTTCAGCACAGACAGTGCTACTTGTCGAAGCAGACATCTTGTTGGGTCCCGATAGCTCCTCAGAAATGGATTCAGAGACAGATGACCAGTCCTATTCCCCCACCGAGGTGAATGCTCTAACTTGGCACGGTTATACTGCTCATATCATGCATATGGTGTCTTGCATTGCATAGATTAGACATCATATACACAATATTCAACACCATGTTCTTAGTTCAGTCATCATATCTAATGCCCTCTGTTTAGCATATAAATCACATTTGTGAATTAAGTGATGCGATACTTATTACTTAGATAACATGTAGGTGAATTATGTCATGCGATCCTTTTTAGTTATTCATCATATCTTTGAATTATGTTATGCTATGCTATCCAGTTTAGATAGACATCATATATGTGAAATTATGTCATGCTATCCATTTTAGTTAAACAATATACATGTTAACTATTTCATGCCCTCTTTTTCCACACTATCTATTGCATCATCTCTCATACAATGTCTGTACATTCAACTATGTTTCCTGTTTATCAGCCATTTGAATTGGAGCGGGTGATGCGACATCTAGCGGACTAAAACACGGTCTTCAAATAAAAGCAGTGCTAGCTCTTGGTGGAGATAGCACCCGGTTGTACATGCACGAGAACCAGCCCTACCACACATAACGCAAAACTCTCATGGATTGTACCCCTCTGCGATGGACAGAGAACCAGCTTCACCCAATCTAACCCCAACCCCAGCAGATAGTAACCCAGTTCCTGTTGACACAACACCATCTCCACCACAGAGCTCCCAAACAAGAGCAGTTAGTAAGGCAGCTCCAGTGCCCAAAGGGCCAGTACTACCATGGCGAACCCCAACTCCACCAGTTAGTATGCCTATTCCTGTGGAGGAAGCACAACCAGCTAGTCGTAGTTTAGCATCTATCGCATTTGATGTTGTTAAATCATATGTGCGTATCTTCCCATCTTGGAAATATTATACTGAAGATGAAGGAAAATGCCAGTTGCAGGTGTTTGTCCAGGACTTATGTGTAAGTAATGTTATTCATGGCAATTACTTTGCTTTGTCCCATACATCCTACCTCCATGATGGTTATAATATAGCAAATTTTCCCATTTTTATCTATAGAGAAGGACCGATTTGGTAACTCAGGATGAGGTAACATGTGCTAATACCTCTGCAATCTTCAAGAATGCTTGGTGGCAGTATCGGAATTACTTGAAGAAAACGTACTTCACCGGCAAAGAAACTCATCAAATTCCCTTACGTTCTCCTGAGACACATTTAATGGACAATGACTGGGAATGCCTTGTTCTGTACTGGTCCCGAACCAAGAATGTGGTAAGGTCTATGAGCTCATTTTCTATTTTTTAGTACTATATTCTTGTGTCTTAATGTACTATGTTCATGTAGAACAAGTGCCTAAACCTGAAGAACAATTGTTCTAATTTAATCTTCCATTTCTATCATAGTTCAAAAAAGCGCTAGGCGTTAATTGTGCGTTTTGCCACCGCCTTGCGCTTTACTGACCAAAGCGCATGCTTATGTGTAGTTATGCACAGATTAAGCGTAGTTATGTGCAATGCATTTCACCAACGCTTAGAGCCTAGGCGCGCCTTTTTTAACTATGATTGCTATCGTGCATACTTCTTTGCTCTTGTATCACTGTATTTACTCATACAAACTTACTTTTAAATTGAAGGATCCAATCGAAACTGCAATGGCACGGCAGGTATGTTCATACATGTTTCTTTAACAGGCTTGCTCTTATCAATAGCTCTGTTGATTTCAATTTCAATTGTGTATACAGTTGACTTCTCATATCATGCACATTACTAGCATCACAACAGAGCCAATAGTGTTGTTGTACATGTAGACCCGTGGTACCCATCTGAAATCTTGTTGTGCCGTGTAGTTTCCCACGCTTTGTATTCTTACACTGCTGCTTTGTCTTGAACTGATATGATTTCAACCGTGTCTCTATTTTGATTTGGCAAGACAATGTAGTGACCATAGGACATAGATATATGTTTGTTTGATGCTTTTATTATGTACTGGTACTCGACAATAGAAGACTTGGTAGTTTAATCCTATCCACCTTACTAATGAACTGGTTCACCGAAATGAGTTTCATATACTAGTACATGCTAAACTGTTATGTATGCCGCTTGTTTCTTCTTTTAGAATCTTGTGAATATTGGGGAAGAGTGCCTTATTAAGCAATGGTAAAGGAAGTAATGCAGATAAGGTTCAGGATAGTGACACATCCTTGTTGGTCTCCAACAAAGCTGATAAAATAGCTAAGGAAGACTATCTCGAAGACAGTGAGACAACCCCAAAGTCCTGTCTTGGTTTGGTGTTGGAGTTACTGGCCACTACCGCTTGCACAAGCTATTCAAACTCACCGTCTGAATCAGTTCGGTTTCTTGAGTCTCAACTATAAGCTGAAAGACATCGATCGGTGTCTTTGCGACAAGAAGCGGAAGGACTGCGGAAGTCCCCGAGCATTCGGATGCATACTACGGTGCAACGACAAGCGTTGGAGGATTTTAGCGCCAAACAGGACAAAGCTAATAAGCTTGCTAAGCTTATTGCGACATGGTGGATACCATGTTTCTTGAGCTCTTATGAGGTTTTCAGTTATGCTCTTGTTTTCTTGCGTTTATTTACCTTTGGTGGCCAATTTTGACGGCCGATGTATGTAATATGCTGCTTTGTTCCCTATATTTGCATTGGTGGAGAACTTTGATGCCCAGTGGATGTAATATGTGTAATAGCGGTAATAGGCTAGCGTTAATTGCTTGCTTATTTATTTCCTTATTGTCTTGTTTAGTTGTTTGCTTGTAGTCGCTGCAGTTATTTTTCTGTGTTTTTCTAGTGGCCACAATAACCTATTTTTGGTAACTAGGCGAAAATAATCATGGACACACGGATTGTTGTAACCATGGGCCTCCTGTGGGCCATATGATCCATGGGCCTTCTACGGGCCGTAGGATCCATTGGCCTTCTATACGGGCCGTAGGATCCATGGGCCTTTTACGGGCCGTACGATCCATGGGCCTTTTACGGGCCGTAGGATCCATGGGCCTTCTACGGGGCGTATCATCATTTCACCAATCATGGGCCGTACTATTCGTGGGATAATAATGGGCCGTTTATTGGCCATATTTGATAACTCTATGAAAACAGCCCAACGGGTTTTTTTGACATGAAAACGACCCAACATATTAACGGGCCACAAACGGGCCGACTGCAACCATGGGCTGAATTTGGCCCACAAGCAGAAAATGACAGTAACGGGCCGTAAGTAACCGAATGCTGGAAATGAGCCCAAGAATAAATGGGCCCTGAGAAGGGCGAAAGATATCATGGGCTGAAGCATTATGAATAATGGGCCATTAATGGGTATAAAGTGATACACTTTGTTCATTATGGGCCAATTTTACCACGGGCCGTTAAGGGGCGAGGGTTACTAAGGGCCTCATATGGGCCGAAGACGCGTCATGGGCCATACATGGGCGGAAGTTAAACGGGCTGGAATTATATTGGACGGTCCAGATGACGCTACTGGGCCTAATTCGGATAGGCCGTAAACGGGCCCTGGGATAGCGGGCTGTAAATGGGCTATATGCGAACATGCCGTTAATAGGCTTGCCGTGGGCCGGCTCGCCACCTTTTGACCAAGTCAAACGGGCCGGCCTTTTCACACGAATGGGCCTCTGTTGGGCCGTGCCACGTGTCGACGTATCATAGGCGCTTTGGGTCCAATGAGTGGATGACATCTGTCCCAACGGTGAGCCGACACGTGTTTCCTCCAGCCAATGATGATTTTACACGTGGAAAATCCCCATTGGTCGGGGCTGTTAACGGGTTATCGGATCCAAAACAGGACCTGATAGCTTAACGACGTTAAGATTACGGTGGATGTCACGTGTCGGTCACCCTTGACGAAAAGCACTTACGTGACGCGCGATTTATCGTCATGGAAGTGGACACTTCCGTGATGATAATTTTGGTAATGACATGGAACACTTCTACGACGGACGGTATGACTATCTTGATTCTGTCATAAATTTGTCATAGATGTACATGCATGACAGAAAACGTGACCTACTGTGACAAACACGTATCATCACAGAAGTGTATTTTTTTTGTAGTGTCTTCTTCAGCTTCAGGCACTGGGGCCTTGTTCTTCTCCTCAGCTGGAATACTCCTGGTGTTCCTCTTGGGTTTTGGGGGCTTCTGAGTTTGAGCTTTGGGAGCAGACTTGGGCTTTGATGGAGCAGCCCACGATGCGATTGCATCTCCCATAAGCTTCGAGGTTTGGGTCTTTGGTGCAGCATCCTCTTCCTCTTCCTTTTCTCCTTCAGAATCTCTCTTCATTGAGGGCTTGCCAAGAACTCTGGCAGTAGTGGTTCTTGCCCTCTTCTTCTTCTTCTTGTCCTCACCAGCTGACTCTTCTTCAGATTCAATGGTGAACTTCATAGTTTCACCTGTGGCAACTTTCCTTGGCTTTGACATTGTCACTCTTCTTGCTGGAGCCTTTGTTTTCAGTCCTGGCTTACTTGCAGCACCTGTGCCATACTCCTTTTTCAGCACCTTTTTCCTTGAAGTCGCCTCATCCTCAACAACCACATAATCCTCATCCTCAGAATCTGAGGTTCTCTTCTTTCTGGATCTGGTTGCTTCCTTTGGCAAGTTGCTTGGAGTGCTCCTGCTACCATCATCACAGCTGCTTGAGGGACTAGTGCCCTCACTCATCTGAACCTGCTCTTCAGACTTGTTCTGACTGTCATTTTGATCAGACATCTCTGCAAACTGTCTGACAACAAACCCTGTGAATAGGTTGTAGATGAGGTAGAATAGATGAGCATCACAAAGTACAGAGGTTTTGCAAAACAATTGAGTCAAAAAGCTTAGTTTTAGTTCTCTACAGAAGTGATCTCGGAGCTACCGAATTGACAGACTCGGTGATACCGAAGAAACACTTGGAACGTAAACTGGTGAACTCGGTTGGGCTGAGTCACAGTTCGGTGGCATCAAGATTGCTAGGGTTTCACAGACTCTTGAACTCGTTCACACCGATTTGCACGTTTCGGTCAGACCGAAAAGCGCAAGTGCAATGGCCTAAGCCGAATTGGTGAGACTGATTTCTACAGTTCAGTCGGTCCAAGATGAGTTCTGCGGAGAGCTAACCCTAAATTTTTCGAATCAATCTAGACCTAAGGAAGTTCTAGCCGGACAAGATGATTTCATACGTGGCAAGAATCATGGCAAAGCAATGTGCTACGAATCGGAGTTAAGGAATAGCACAAAGATCAAGTTCATACCCTAATTCGGCGGCGAACTTGCTACGGTGGCAACGACGGGGCAGATTGCCATTGATAGCGGCGGAGACCAGCGGCGGGAGGTCGCTGGCGGCGAGAGGACGATCCGGAGACCCGAGGAGGCAGAGCAGGTCATGCGCGAGTGAAAGGTTTTGGAAAATTTTCCAAAATTTGACCCGTCAGTATATATAACATGACCCTGTCGGTGTGACCGAGTGGAACAACTCGGTGGCACAGGATGCAAAACTGTGAGCAGTTACTGCAACTCGGTGTGACCGAAAAGTTCTAATCGGTTGCATCGAGATTGAAAACCTAGATCAACTTAGTGATCTCGGTATGACCGAAAAGGGTGAATCGGTCAGACCGAAATGCACAAAGAGGTTTTGGAAGTTTAAGTCTATGACGAATCGGGGACTCCGAGTGATCCTCACACAGAATGGTTCGAATCTGACTTGATCAAACTGTGTGATGTAGCATGAATAGAGTTTGAGACGAGGAAAGCATAGATAGCAAGAGGGAGTTCTTAGGCATTCTTGTCCATCCATTTGGCAAAAGAGAAAAAGCCAAACAATCAAAGCAACAAATGGATGTCCTCGAATGAGTAAAATATGCATCCAACATGCTCACACAATAAAATGACAAATGAAATATGTGACAAAGCATGCACAAACACTCTAGCATCTATCAAGCAATTTGGTGATGACTAGGTCATCTATATATGAGTATATTGACTTAGGAGTCAAATGAGAACATTTGATCATAGGTCATACTCATCGTTTAAGCATAAGTGGGGTTACCACTTTTACATAAAGCATTGTTGTGCTCACACCATTAGAGTTGCTTTAGCTCAATTGATTAGAGTAAAGCTCCCCCTAGATGTGATATCCCCCCTAAGAGGGATGAACTAACCTTGGGTTTTGTCGATGATGACTTCATGTAGGTGTTGAAGATGTTGGTGCTCAATGTAGATGTAGATCATTCGGAGCAATCCTTTGGAGTGAGTTGCACTTTCAATACCTACACGAGTTAGTTCCACAAGGAACAAGCAAGGATATCCATAGACATAGAGTGATGTTCACACAAGATGATGTCCATGAATGCATTAGGTTACCTTGTCCCTTGCCTTACCAACAAGAGGGTTTGTGACTCCTTGAACTAGTGCAAGATATGGAAGTTGTTTGCACTTGTCATTGCCAAAATGATGAGAGTGAAGTATGTTGGCGGAGTCACCCTCAAGAACTCTCTAGTTCTCCTTCTTCGGGATCCACACCATCTTGATGGGAATCCTTGGAGTTTTAGTCATACTTGATGAAGTAGAACTTGATGTAGTCTTGGGAACCCACTCGACCAAGGCCTTAGGAGCTTCTTCAAATGCATCAATCTCATCTTGAAGCTTGTCCTTACCTTTTTTGTTGTGGTCTTGTGGTGGAAGGTCATCTTGAGCTTGTGTTCCTTGGAAAGAAGTAGGATCATACTTCTCTTGTTGAGGAACAAACTTCGTCTTGGGGTATTGATCTTCTTCCCACTCAACTCCATTGGCATTGAACTTTCATTCAAAACCAACACCTTGATTCTTCCGGTGTCTTCCTTGGTTGCGTACAATTTCCTCAAATTGCTTACTTCCGACAAGACTCTTGTAAACACCTTTCTCTATAATTCCCTTCAATAAGCTATTTTCTTGCTCAAGTGTAACTTGGCTAAGAGAATCATTAGTGGAATCAAGAGAACTACTAGAAGCAACAATATTGGATTTAGCATGATTGTTGTTACTACTAGAGGAAGAATCTTTCTTGTTCTTATTGCTAGATTTAACTTGTGGCATGTAAGTAGACAAGAGTAAACGCTTGGCAATGTAAGAAGAACTTTTCTTGCGAAGATCATCATTGATTCCTTTTAATAACTCATGCTCTTGCTCAAGGTTGAGCTTTTCAAAGCGTAGCTTCTCATGAGTCTTTAAAAGTTCTCGATGATCTTCCAAGGTAGTTTCATGAGCTAACTTAAGAGTGTTTAGTTCTTTAGTTAGATGCTCAATCTTCTTCTTATCATCATCATTCATTTTATCTTGTTTAGAATGATCATTTGTAAGTTCATCAAAGTTTTCATAACTAGAGTTGTCAACAAGTAAATCATCATCTCCTAGCAAATCATCTTCATCACTATTGAAATCAACAGACTCGGGGTGTGTTACCTTTGGACCTTTGGCCATGAAGCATCTCCCAATTCCTTCATTTGGTGAGTCAAATATGTCGTAGGAGTTGGTTGACACAAGTGCTAGACCGGCAACACCTTCATCTTGAATATATTCGGAGTCGGAGTGATAACTTCTTTCAGAGTGATGGTCGGAGTCGGAGCCGGATATCCATTCACCAACATGAGCTTGATGTCTTCTTTTTGTGTAGCTCCTAGATGACTTGTCCTTCCTCTCCGAATCCTTGCTTCTCCGAGAGGGTCTTCGTTCATAACGATCATCTCTACTCCTCCTCTCTCTTGGTGGTGATTCTTCTCTCCTATTTCTTCTCTTGGGAGAATCTTCTCTTCTTTTGTAGGGAGCCGTACACTCATTGGAATAGTGTCCGGGTCTTCCACAATTGTAGCAATTTCACTCACGACTAGAAGATCTTTTGTCATTGTAGGACCATGACTCTGAACTTATTTCCTTGCTTATACTCTTGTAGAACTTGTTGAAGTTCTTTACCATTAGGCTCAATTCTTCATTGAAGGTTTGTTTCTCACTTGATGATGTGGGAGCTTCACATGAGGCTTTGTAAGCACCACTTGACTTGTTGTGGAGCTCTTCCTTATCCATGAGTGACATCTCATGAGCATTAATTCTTCCAATGACTTCCGTTGGCTTGAGATCTTTGTAATTGGGCATCATTTGGATCAATGTGCAAACGGTATCATATTTTCCATCCAAGACACTTAGGATCTTCTTGATGATGAATCTATCGGTCATCTTTTCACTTCCTAAGCCGGCAATCTCATTTGTGATGAGAGCAAGCCTAGAGTACATTTCAGCGACACCTTCACCATCCTTCATTTTGAACTTGTCAAGTTGACTTTGAAGCACATCCAATTTGGATTCCTTGAGGAGTCGGTACCTTCATGCATATCAATCAAAGTATCCAAAATTTCCTTTGCATTCTCAAGACGGTTGATTTTGTTGAATTCTTCGGGGCACAATCCGTTGAAGAGAATATCACAAGCTTGAGCATTGTATTGCAGCATTCAACTCTTTCACGGTAGCTTCACGGTTCGGTTCTCTCTCATCAAAGGATTCACCTTGCAAGCCAATACACACAATAGCCCAAACGGCGGGGTTATGTCCAAGAATATGCATTTTCATCTTATGCTTCCAACTAGCAAAATTAGTACCATCAAAGTAAGGACCTCTATGATGGTAATTTCCCTCGCTAGATGCCATACTCTCCAAGGTTGTGAAACCAAGGCTATGACCACCAAAAGCTATGGAAATCAAAGCAAATGGAGACCAAAGCTCTGATACCACTTGTAGGATCGAAAGTATGTCTAGGGGGGTGATTAGACTACTTGACAAAATAAAAATCTAGCCTTTTCCCAATTTTAATACTTGGCAGATTTTAGCAACTTAGGACAAGTCAAGCAATCAACATACACATGCAATTCTAAGTGTATAGCAGCGAAATGTAAAACAATTGTATATGAAGGTAAAGGGAGGAGTTTGAGGGAGCAAACACAATGTTGACATGGAGATTTTTTATCCGTGGTTCCGATAGGTGGTGCTATCGTACATCCATGTTGATGGAGACTTCAACCCATGAAGGGTAACGGTTGCGCGAGTCCACGGAGGGCTCCACCCACGAAGGGTCCATGAAGAAGCAACCTTGTCTATACCACCATGGCCGTCGCCCACGAAGGACTTGCCTCACTCGGGTAGATCTTCACGAAGTAGGTGGTCTCCTTGCCCTTACAAACTCCTTGGTTCAACTCCACAATCTTGACGGAGGCTCCCAAGTGACAACTAACCAATCTTGGAGACACCACTCTCCAAGAGGTAACAGATGTGTGTTGATGATGAACTCCTTGCTCTTGTGCTTCAAAAGATAGTCTCCCCAACACTCAACTCTCTCTCATAGGATAGGATTTGGTGGAAAGATGATTTGAGTGGAAAGCAACTTGGGGAAGGCTAGAGATCAAGATTTATGTGGTTGGAATGGAATATCTTGACCTCAACACAAGTGTAGGTGGTTCTCTCTCAGAAAATGTATGTTGGAAGTGTAGGCATGTTCTGATGGCTCTCTCCACGAATGAAGAGTGGGTGGAGGGGTATATATAGCCTCCACACAAAATCTAACCGTTACACACAATTTACCAAACTCGGTGGGACTGATTCAGAGAACTCAATCGGACCGATTTGGTTCATAATGTGACCGTTAGGGTTTTTGGTGGGACCGACATGTCAACTCGGTGGGACCAATGTCATTAGGGTTAGGGCATAACGTAATCTTGGTGAGACCGATTACACAAACTCGGTGAGACCGATTTTGGTGATAGACTAACCAGAGAGTTGGTCAGGCAAACTCGGTGGGACCGATTCGCTCATCTCGGTTGGACCGAAACGTTACGAAAGGGTGACAGAGAGTTTGCATTGCAATCTCGGTGGGAGCAATCGCTCATCTTAGTGGGACCGAAACGTTATGAGGGGAAACAGAGAGATTACAATCCCATCTCGGTGAGACCGAGATCCCTATCGGTGAGACCGAAAAGACTAGGGTTTGTGGCAGTGGCTATGTCAAGTGAACTCGGTGGAGCCGGATAGATCAAATCGGTGGGGCCGAGTTTGACTTTTGGTTTGGGACATATTTGGATGTGAGAAAGTAGTTGAGGGCTTTGGAGCATATCACTAAGCATTTTGAGCAAGAAACTCATTAAGCAACACCTCATCCCCTCTTAGTAGTATTGGCTTTTCCTATCGACTCAATGTGATCTTGGATCGCTAAAATGAAATGTAGAGTCTTGTGCTTTGAGCTTGAGCCAATCCTTTTGTCCTTAGAATTTTGAGGGGTCCACTTTCTTAACCCATGCCATGCCAATCATTGAGCTTTCCTGAAATATTTATCTTGAAAAAACATTAGGTCAATGAGCTATATGTTGTTAGGAATTACCAAAACCACCCAGGGATAGTTGCACTTTAACACCTCTATCTCTAAACATGTGGACATATTTTTCGTTATCGTCTTACGCTTGAGGACAAGCGAGGTCTAAGCTTGGGGGAGTTGATACGTCCATTTTGCATCATGCTTTTATATCGATATTTATTGCATTATGGGCTGTTATTACAAGGTTTACATGAAGAGGGAGAATGCCGACAGCTGGAATTCTGGGCTGGAAAATGAGCAAATATTATAGACCTATTCTGCACAACTCCAAAAGTCCTGAAACTTCACGGAGGCACGTTTCGTAATATATAAAAAATACTGGAGAAAGAATCAACCAGAGGGGGCCCACACCCTGGCCACGAGGGTGGGGGGCGCGCCCTACCCCCCTGGGCGTGCCCCCTGCCTGGTGGGCCCCCTGGCAAGCCTCCGGTGCCCATCTTCTGCTATATGAAGTCTTTTACCCTGGAAAATATCATAAGCAAGCTTTCGGGAAGAAACACCGCAACCACGAGGCGGAACCTTGGTGGAACCAATCAAGGGCTCCAGCGAAGCTATTCTGCCGGGGAAACATCCCTTCGGGAGGGGTAAATCATCATCAGCGTCATCACCATCGATCCTCTTAGCGGGAGGGGGTCAATCTCCATCAACATATTCACCAGCACCATCTCCTCTCAAACCCTAGTTCATCTCTTGTATCCAATCTTTGTCCCAAAAACTCAGATTGGTACTTGTGGGTTGCTAGTAGTGTTGATTACTCCTTGTAGTTGATGCTAGTTGGATTATTTGGTGGAAGATCATATGTTCAGATCCTTTGTGCATATTAATACCCCTCTGATTATGAACATGAATATGATTTGTGAGTAGTTACGTTTGTTCCACGAGGACATGGGAGAAGTCTTGCTATAAGTAGTCATGTGAATTTGGTATTCGTTCGATATTTTGATGAGATGTATGTTGTCTCTCCTCTAGTGGTGTTATGTGAACATCGACTACATGACACTTCACCATTGTTTGGGCCTAGAGGAAGGCATTGGGAACTAATAAGTAGATGATGGGTTGCTAGAGTGATAGAAGCTTAAACACTAGTTTATGCGTTGCTTCGTAGGGGCTGATTTGGATCCATATGTTTCATGCTATGGTTAGGTTTACCTTAATACTTCTTTTGTAGTTGCGGATGCTTGCAATAGGGGTTAATCATAAGTGGGATGCTTGTCCAAGAAAGGGCAGTACCCAAGCACCGATCCACCCACATACCAAATTATCAAAGTAACGAACGCGAATCATATGAGCGTGATGAAAACTAGCTTGACGATAATTCCCATGTGTCCTCGGGAGCGTTTTCCTTCATATAAGTGTTGGGGAACATAGTAATTTCAAAAAATTTCCTATGCACACGCAAGATCATGCTGATGCATAGCAACGAGAGGGGAGAGTGTCATTCACGTACCCTCGTAGACCGTAGGCGGAAGCGTTATGACAATGCGGTTGATGTAGTCGTACGTCCTCATGATCGACCGATCCTAGTACCGAATGTACGACACCTCCGCGATCTGCACACATTCAGCTCGGTGACGTCCCACGAACTCACGATCCAGTAGAGCTTCGATGGAGAGTTCCGCTAGCACGACGGCGTGATGACGGTGATGATGATGCTACCGACGCAGGGCTTCGCGTAAGCACCGCTACGATATGACCGAGGTGGATTATGGTGGCGGGGGGCACCACACATGGCTAAGAGATCAATGATCAACTTGTGAGTCTATGGGGTGCCCCCTCCCTGTTTATAAAGGAGTGGAGGAGGGGAGAGGGCCGGCCCTCTATGGCGCGCCCTGGAGGAGTCCTACTCCCGATTCCCCCCTTCCCTAGTTGGACTAGGAGAGAAGGAAGGGGGAGAGAGGGAGGAAGGAAAGGGCGCTGCCCCTCGATCAATTCAGACTGAGGAGGAGAGGGCGCGGCATGCCCTGGTCTCCTCTCTCTCTCTCTCCACTATGGCCCAATAAGGCCCATACACTTACGGAGGTTCGGTAACCTCCCAAAGTACTTGATAAAATCGATTTCACCCGGAACTATTCCGATGTCCAAATATAGGCTTCCAATATATCGATATTTATGTCTCGACCATTTTGAGACTCCTCATCATGTCCGTGATCATATCCGGGACTCTGAACTACCATTGGTACATCAAAACACATAAACTCATAATACCGATCGTCGCCGAACGTTAAGTGTGCGGACCCTACGGGTTCAAGAACTATGTAGACATGACCGAGACTCATCTCCGGTCAATAACCAATAGCGGAACCTGGATGCTCATATTGGTTTCTACATATTCTACGAAGATCTTTATCGGTCAAACCGCATAACAACATACATTGTTCCCTTTGTCATCGGTATGTTACTTGCCCGAGATTTGATCGTCGGTATCTCAATACCTAGTTCAATATCGTTACCGGCAAGTCTCTTTACTCGTTCTGTAATGCATCATCCCGCAACTAACTTATTAGTTACATTGCTTGCAAGGCTTATAGTGATGTGCATTACCGAGAGGGCCCAGAGATACCTCTCCGAGATAAATCCTAATCTTGATCTATGCCAACTCAACAAGTACCATCGGAGACACCTGTAGAGCACCTTTATAATCACCCAGTTACGTTGTGACGTTTGGTAGAACACAAAGTGTTCCTCTGGTATTTGGGAGTTGCATAATCTCATAGTCATAGGAACATGTATAAGTCATGAAGAAAGCAATAGAAATAGACTAAACGATCAAATGCTAAGCTAGCGGAATGGGTCAAGTCAATCACATCATTCTCTAATGATGTGATCCCGTTAATCAAATGACAACTTGTCGGGGATATACCCCGTGGTGTAACCCGGCCGGAAGTATAACCCGACCGGACTTGGCGACTCACTAATGACCCGCCCTGGCTGGACGACACACTAAGTGACTCGCCCGATCCTGGCGACTTATGGGTGACCTGGCGAGCGGATCAGAGGAGCGACAAGACCCGGGGGCCCAGGAGGCTCAAGGCCCAGAAGGCCGGCTTACGTTATGGTAGGCCGGCTTAAGAGGAAGGCGAGAGGAATATCTTCCTTACAAGGAATCAAGACCGGACTTGTACCCGGCTTGTAGTAGAAGATAGGCTAGTCCTAATCCTATTTGGACTCCACATGTAACCCTCCCCTCTAACTTATATAAGGAGGGGCAGGGCACCCCAAGGAGGGACAAGCAACAAGAAACAATATCTAGGGCTAGACACAAAGGGGGAGCCGGCTGATGCGGCGACTCCCTCATGAGCATAATGAGACCTAGCCTCAAACAACATGTAGGGCTATTACCGGATGATGTTTCCCGGGGCCCGAAGCTGTCTAAACCCTTGTCTTGCGTGTTGATCCGCCCTGCGTCTCTCGTCCCACTCAACCCCTCTCAAGCTACCACATAGATGCGTTGGCCTCGCGACTAAGTCCTGACACTAAGGACATCTGCCGTGACAAATCCACGACACAACTCATGTCTATGGTTAGGAAACTTAACCATCTTTGATTCAACGAGCTAGTCAAGTAGATGCATACTAGTGACACACTGTTTGTCTATGTATTCACACATGTACTAAGTTTCCATTTAATACAATTCTAGCATGAATAATAAACATTTATCATGATATAAGGTAATATAAATAACAACTTTATTATTGCCTCTAGGGCATATTTCCTTGATCTCCCACTTGCACTAGAGTCAATAATCTAGATTACACAAGAATGATTCTAACAGCCATGGAGTCTTGGTGCTGATCATGTTTTGCTTTCGTGAGAGAGGCTTAGTCAACGGGTCTGTAACATTCAGATCCGTATGTATCTTGCAAATCTCTATGTCTCCCTCCTTGACTTGATCGCGGATGGAATTGAAGCATCTCTGGATGTGCTTGGTTCTCTTGTGAAATCTGGATTCCTTTGCCAAGGCAATTGCACTAGTATTGTCACAAAAGATTTTCATTGGACCCGATGCACTAGGTATGACACCTAGATCGGATATGAACTCCTTCATCCAGACTCCTTCATTTGCTGCTTGCGAAGCAGCTATGTACTCCGCTTCGCATGTAGATCCCGCCACGACGCTTTTCTTAGAATTGCACCAACTGATAGCTCCACCGTTCAATATAAACACGTATCCGGTTTGTGACTTAGAGTCATCCGGATCAGTGTCAAAGCTTGCATCGACGTAACCATTTACAACGAGCTCTTTGTCACCTCCATAAACGAGAAACATATCCTTAGTCCTCTTTAGGTATTTCAGGATGTTCTTGACTGCTGTCCAGTGAACCACGCCTGGATTACTTTGATACCTCCCTGCTAAACTAATAGCAAGGCACACATCAGGTCTAGTACACAACATTGCATACATGATAGAGCCTATGGCTGAAGCATAGGGAACACCTTTCATTTTCTCTCTCTCTTACTGGGTGGTCGGGCATTGAGTCTGACTCAACTTCACACCTTGTAACACAGGCAAGAATCCTTTCTTTGCCTGATCCATTTTGAACTTCTTCAAAACTTTATCAAGGTATGTGCTTTGTGAAAGTCCAATTAAGCGTCTTTATCTATCTCTATAGTTCTTGATGCCCAATATATAAGCAGCTTCACCGAGGTCTTTCATTGAAAAACTCTTATTCAAGTATCCTTTTATGCTATCCAGAAATTCTATATCATTTCCAATCAACAATATGTCATCCACATATAATACTAGAAATGCTACAGAGCTCCCAGCCACTTTCTTGTCAATACAGGCTTTTCCAAAAGTCTGTATAAAACCATATGCTTTGATCACACTATCAAAACGTTTATTCCAACTCCGAGATGCTTGCACCGGTCCATAGATGGATCACTAGAGCTTACACACTTTGTTAGCATCCTTTGGATCGATAAAACCTTCAGGTTGCATCATATACAACTCTTCTTCTAGAAATCCATTTAGGAATGCAGTCTTTACATCCATTTGCCAAATTTCATAATCATAAAATGCGGCAATTGCTAACCTGATTCGGACGGACTTAAGCATCACTACGGGTGAGAAAGTCTCATCATAGTCAACTCCTTGAACTTGTCAAAAACCTTTCGCAACAAGTCGAGCTTTGTAGACAGTAACATTACCGTCAGCGTCAGTCTTCTTCTTGAAGATCCATTTATTCTTGATGGCGAGAGGAATATCTTCCTTACAAGGAATCAAGACCTGGACTTGTACCCGGCTTGTAGTAGAAGATAGGATAGTCCTAATCCTATTTGGACTCCACATGTAACCCGGCCCTCTAACTTATATAAGGAGGGGCAGGGAACCCCAAGGAGGGACAAGCAACAAGAAACATTATCTAGGACTAGACACAAAGGGGGAGCCGGCTGATGCAGCGACTTCCTCATGAGCATAATGAGACCTAGCCTCAAACAGCATGTAGGGCTATTACCGGATGATGTTTCCCAGGGCTGAAGCTGTCTAAACCCTTGTCTTGCGTGTTGATCCGCCCTGCGTCTCTCGTCCCACTCAACCCTTCTCAAGCTACCACATAGATGCGTTGGCCTCGTGACTAAGTCCTGACACTAAGGACATTTGCCGTGACAAATCCACGACAGTTGGCGCCCACCATGGGGCGAGCGCACGATGGTGTTGAGTTCTTGGAGGGATCTTTTCTAGGGTTCGAGAAGTTTGCAATTTTAAGATGGAGAGCAGATTGGAAAGGATCTACATCATCTTTGAGTTTGCGAGTCAAGATCAGGAAAACAAAAAGAAAAATTGCGCCGTCCGTGAGACGTTTACGCGCCGGAGTCATGGCTTCATCAACTTCGACTTCAGCAAGATCGTATCCGGCCGGTTCATCTGTTTTTGGCATGCGCAAATTCTGTCATCGGCAATGTTTGTTATTCTGATAGGAGACGTACTGATATTTCATTGATTAAAGCATCCGATCAATCGGGGCATATACATACTAAGTACGGCCACCAATGTCCGAGGAATCAAGGCATCAATCTCTAGTGAAAGTTGAAGGAGGAATTTTCTTTCGCATGATTAATCGATGCAAGATCGGATCGATCTCCGGTTTCCAAAACTACAAGGCAAAGCTACGGCGCCGGGTCACACGCGACCGTTTCTATGTCTCTAGCAGTCCAAACAAAAAAAAGGGGGAGGCCACGATCTGGAAGGCATGTGGCGGAAAAGTCAAACAAAGAAGTCCGGCCTCGCCTCCGCCTCTCCCTCCATCGGCCGTGCGGTGATTCGCCACGACCGTGGTTGGGCCGCCGGCCGCCCCCGTGGCCTTCGCCGCTTCGAGTTGCCGTCTCCGCGACCTGCTCAAGTCGCCCCTGCGCCACCTCCAACGCTGAGCCACCCGCCTCGGCTGCAAGCCACCGTCAGGCTGGCCTCCTCTCCGCCGTCCGAAATGCCTCCAACGGTCGGCCGCCTCCGAGTTGGCTCCGTCCTGAGGCGCAAGCTGCCACCTCCGAGCAGGCGCTGCTGTGTCAAGTCGTCGTTCGCCTCCATCCGAGGGCCACTGCCTGCGTCAAATGAATGCATCACCTGTTTCAGCCGGATAAAGCAAAGTCACCGTCGCTGACGTACCAAGTTGCTCCGCACACACGCAGCCGCACTGACTCGCCTCACGAGCTCCGACTGGCCCCGCGCACCGCGTCACCCCATCCGCGCTTGTTGTGACCCGCGCTGTCGCACCTTGGTTCGCCGCCTCGCCTAAACTGATTGTGTTGTGCCGGCTCCCCGATCCTCTGCGCGTCCGCGCACCCCGCGTCCAAAGCCTTAGAAACCTTAGGGAAAGAAGGGTGTCTGTCTGGGTGGGCTGCAATGGAGAATCTGGACGAGAGCAAGTTCGAGCAGCAGATGCAGATCTGGGCGTTGCGCATTCCCCGTGAGCTTGTCTCCCTCCGTCTAGCTACATCTCCTCTATCTCTTGTTTCACCAAGACACCAAGAGTTCCCGTCAGGAGAAGATCCATCTGTCCTATTGTCACTACTTCAGAAGCTGGCTAGCTTTGCAAGTCCATGGCGCTCATGGAGGAGTTGATTTAAGGTTCAAAACCAACAGACACTTCTTGCCAACAAAACACCTTGTCTGCACCGCCAGGACACCTCGCCTATTTTTTCTCGTCGGCTGCCACTGCGAGTGGCCTATTGTCAGGATGCCTCTGAGCTGCTTATTCTTCGTCTTCACCACGAAGCACCAGCTGATGGGTAAATCATGGTTTGAAAATTTCTTAATAAGGAGATCAACATGGAACTGACAATCAGAGCCCAATTGAGGAGAGGAATCTGCCACGAGCAGGAAAATTTAATGAAGGAAGCGATGGACCGGACGATCGGTGATACTCATCAAGAATTTCTTCTCGGCCGGTTCACTATAATTGCCAACTCATCTTTCTGGTTGCCTTGTTATGAAGAATGGCTCGACATCACATAAAAATACCAGGTGCTATTTACCCTATTTATTTTGAAAGCACATATTAATTCATTTGAGCACAACTACTCTGCTCTACGGTGTTTTTTATATGCAGGGTAACCATTTACTAGAAAAGTGGCATTATACCGCGAATACGGACCACACTGGCTTACAACGCCGTGGCCATCTCTCGCGACCGCATCGGCTTAAAACATCATGGCCGTCTCTCGCGACTGCGCCGGTTTACAACGAGGATGACAATTTGCCCGTTTGCACCGGCTTACAATGCCATGGCCGACTCATCCGTCTGCTCCTGCGGGCGACTCATCCCTGATTGCTTTTAGCTTCACCATGGTGATCATTAACTCCACGGCAGATAATTTTCGGCCTAACACATCAGGTGATATCCGTCCAGACTATTTTAAATAGCACGTATTAACTTTTTTCTTTTTAAGAACAATTACTCTGGTCCATGATGTTTTTGATGCAGGACAATTGTTCACTACATCAACACGATGTGGTTGACTTGCCCGTCCGTGTGGTTTACCGCGCCCGCGATTTGCCTCGCCCGTCCACGCGGTTTACCGCGCCAGCGATTGACTCGCCCGTCCGCGCCGGCTTACAAAACCGTGGCCGATTCATCTGTCTGTACCGCCTCTGATGCTATGGTCATCTTTACCGTCCGTCTCTCATGGCTTGGTCTACATCAACACACCAGGCCGCACCTGTCTGCATGAGATGTTTATTGAGTATGAGCAAGTCACTGCTTGGGAAGCCCGGTTTTTCTTCCAACAAATTAGAGGCAAATTATCATATATTATCAGCCGCCGTCTGCACTGGATGGTTCAATGGGCAGGTGCACAAGTTGCCTCCACTACAGTTTGGTTAACTTCAAACAGCCAGTTGGAAGGAGCCATTGGCCGAGTGGCTGATACGACTCATACAGGATCATTTATAACCCGCTGCAGTCACCTGAACCTTCTGTGGATTCACATCGCGCTATCAACGCCAATGATATACACCTTTTGCTCTGGTCCAATATGGAGAATCTCAAGCCAACTCCTCGAGTCGTCTTGAGACTCGGGGGCTACAATGACATGACTCGGCGAAATTGGCCGGTGTTAGTGAATTCAAGAACTCCGGGTCATTGGAGGGAAGGTAACCCGGTTCCGGAGGCTACCGCTATATTGGTGAAAAATTTAAAGGCCGTCAGAAAATTTCTGGTTTAAAAAGAAGGATTCCGGTTTATAATCCGGCTCAAGAGACATCTCTCTCCACAAGGCTTTGAAGCTCTCAAATCCGGTTCAAATCCGGCTCAAGGTAAATTTGTCTCTCACAAAGTTTTGAAGCTTTCCCATCCGGTTTAAACTTCCGGTTCAAAAATAATTAATCTCTCGCAAGTTCGAGTTCTCAGGAAAATTAAAGGTTGCCAAAGAATTGCTGCCATGATGCGCGGTTCAAACTTGGCTATCCTGCCTTACGGCTTATCTTATTATGATCACTTGGGGGCTTCTTGCTCATCGAGCATAGCTATCAGTACCCTCTTGATCGGCGCAATGCCAAAACTTTTAAGGTCATTTGGGGGCTTCCTGTTCAAACATAGGTCGTATTCGAACCAAAGAGAACATAGCTGTCGATACCCTTTTGATTAGCAAACTGCCGAACCTACTTGGGGGCTTCTTGATCGTATTCGAATCATAGCTCAACCCCTTTGGGAATCGACGTGGATCGTATTCGAATCAGCATCGTTAAACAACTTTTAAGGTCACTTGGGGGCTTCCTGTTCAAACATAGGTCGTATTCGAACCAAAGAGAACATAGCTGTCGATACCCACTTGATCGGCATCGCCAACGCCACTGGGGGCTATATGATCGTATTCGAATCTTATCTTAACCTCTTTGGAACGGTTTACTGATCGTATTCGAATCAGAAGCCTCAAAATTTTTATCTGTTTTTATACAATCGCAAGTATTTGAGTTGTCACAAATATCATATGTGCCGGCTCTTACAGACTTGAGTTATCAACTTCACTGTCCGGGTCACATAAACCGGCGGTATCATTCAAAGGATCATAGGGATCTTGTGATCTACTTGTGTGCAGGATAAGACTATATTTGGGTGGTTACCCGCCCTGGCTTTTGACATTAAGTCGCCAGGGCATATGTTGTTTAAACTCTGTGCAGGATTTACAGAGCTATGGCTTACATAAATGATCAAGTTCAAGCCCATCATCAAAGATTTAAATTGATGTCTCAAAAAGGGTTATTAATTCTTGATTTTCTCAAAGGCTATACGCCACCGGGTTACAATGAATGCGCATTAAGTCGTCATCGGCCAAGAGCCGCCAGGTATTTAAACTCCGGATTTACTTGTCAACCGATGAGGTATTCAAATCTTTAATAGCCAAAACTGGCTGGATTTTCATGATGATATTGAATGATTGAGGTTTTCATGCCGGATTATATTGTTCAAATCTTAAATAGCCAATATGGCTGGATTTCTATTTGATTATCAATAACCAGTGTTATGATTGAGGTTTTCAAAGTCGCCTTAGCGCAACGGCTATTATTTTTATCAATGGGCATGATTTATTTTACAATAGAGGAAATAGTCCCGAGTCGCTGCAGGCTTACGACCCGGCACTTGGGGGCTGCATTGTTCAAATCAAGATTGCATCGAATATACAAGTCCCATGTCACTGCCAGCATGCACCATGGAACTTGGGGGCTAATGCAAAGTCATTTTTGCTCAACTTATTGAAGACCCGACTCATCACATTTTTGAGACGGCCCTTGGGGGATACCAATTGCTCCTGTCAAAAATTCAAGGTACACAAGCATTAATCCATTATATTGAACGGTTTACTATTCAGTTGGTAGAGTACAAAGCTCTTAAACTTGTGGACGTGGGTTCAAGCCCTATGGTGGAGATTATATTATATGATGCTATTATCAATTATATACAAAGTCCCAGCTCAGTATTATCTTACTAAGCCGGCCCTTGGGGGCTACACATTGCTGTTCAAATTTACATGGTTATATCTACAAAGTCCCTGCTCATTATTGTATAATGACCCGACCCTTGGGGGCTACATATATGGAGTATTCAGTTTTTACTAGTGACTGAGATGAACATGGATTTCTTCAAAGTGGAAGTAATTATATGGAAACAAGTCTCAAATCATCACTTTGTTCTGTTCAAGACTTGGGTCATCACTTTGTTCTGTTCAAGACTTGGGGGCTACAGGTAATATGGATATAAGGGAGAAATATCTTCCAATTTTCAGTTTTGAGCAAACCAGATTGACCCAGCATCACCAATCATTATGACCCGGTGTCTGCAACAATCATAACCCGGCGTCATCAATAATCATGAACCGGCATTGGCAACAATCATGAACTGGCGTTGGAAACAATCATGCCAGGAATTATCAGTTTTTATAACCCGGTGATTTTGGAAATCAGAGATCGACAAGTTCTATATTTTCAAACCGGCTGAATATCATATGAGTATTTCAAAACCAATATTTCTTAAGCCGGCGCTTTGGAAGCCGACTCAAGTGGATTATTCTTCACAATATTTCTCTATGAGACACCAACGTCAGCAATTTGAGTATGAAGATGGTTTATTGACCTGGATTTTCTAGAAGAAGGAAATGACAAGGACTTAAGGATGTTCTGGTGCCGGTTTACAAGAATTCTTAACCCGGAGCACAACCTGTCAAATTTGTTCTTGTGTTTATTTTGCAGCATAAGTTTACCATGGATAAATCCAAGCTAAACTTGGGGGCTAATGTCGGGGATATACCCCGCGGTGTAACCCGGCCGGAAGTATAACCCGACCGGACTTGGCGACTCACTAATGACCCGCCCTGGCTGGACGACATACTAAGTGACCCACCCGATCCTGGCGGCTTATGGGTGACCTGGCAAGCGGATCAGAGGAGCGACAAGACCCGGGGGCCCAGGAGGCTCAAGGCCCAGAAGGCCGGCTTACGTTATGGTAGGCCGGCTTAAGAGGAAGGCGAGAGGAATATCTTCCTTACAAGGAATCAAGACCCGGACTTGTACCCGGCTTGTAGTAGAAGATAGGCTAGTCCTAATCCTATTTGGACTCCACATGTAACCCTCCCCTCTAACTTATATAAGGAGGGGCAGGGCACCCCAAGGAGGGACAAGCAACAAGAAACAATATCTAGGGCTAGACACAAAGGGGGAGCGTGATCTGGCGCGACTCCCTCATGAGCATAATGAGACCTAGCCTCAAACAACATGTAGGGCTATTACCGGATGATGTTTCCGGGGCCCAAGCTGTCTAAACCCTTGTCTTGCGTGTTGATCCGCCTGCGTCTCGTCCCACTCAACCCCTCTCAAGCTACCACATAGATGCGTTGGCCTCGCGACTAAGTCCCGACACTAAGGACATCGCACGTGACAAATCCACGACACAACTCATGTCTATGGTTAGGAAACTTAACCATCTTTGATTCAACGAGCTAGTCAAGTAGAGGCATACTAGTGACACATTGTTTGTCTATGTATTCACACATGTACTAAGTTTCCATTTAATACAATTCTAGCATGAATAATAAACATTTATCATGATATAAGGTAATATAAATAACAACTTTATTATTGCCTCTAGGGCATATTTCCTTCAGTCTCCCACTTGCACTAGAGTCAATAATCTAGATTACACAGTAATGATTCTAACAGCCATGGAGTCTTGGTGCTGATCATGTTTTGCTCGTGAGAGAGGCTTAGTCAACGGGTCTGTAACATTCAGATCCGTATGTATCTTGCAAATCTCTATGTCTCCCTCCTTGACTTGATCGCGGATGGAATTGAAGCATCTCTTGATGTGCTTGGTTCTCTTGTGAAATCTGGATTCCTTTGCCAAGGCAATTGCACTAGTATTGTCACAAAAGATTTTCATTGGACCCGATGCACTAGGTATGACACCTAGATCGGATATGAACTCCTTCATCCAGACTCCTTCATTTGCTGCTTGCGAAGCAGCTATGTACTCCGCTTCGCACGTAGATCCCGCCACGACGCTTTTCTTAGAATTGCACCAACTGATAGCTCCACCGTTCAATATAAACACGTATCCGGTTTGTGACTTAGAGTCATCCAGATCAGTGTCAAAGCTTGCATCGACGTAACCATTTACAACGAGCTCTTTGTCACCTCCAGAAACGAGAAACATATCCTTAGTCCTCTTTAGGTATTTCAGGATGTTCTTGACTGCTGTCCAGTGAACCACGCCTGGATTACTTTGATACCTCCCTGCTAAACTAATAGCAAGGCACACATCAGGTCTAGTACACAACATTGCATACATGATAGAGCCTATGGCTGAAGCATAGGGAACACCTTTCATTTTCTCTCTCTCTTCTGCAGTGGTCGGGCATTGAGTCTGACTCAACTTCACACCTTGTAACACAGGCAAGAACCCTTTCTTTGCCTGATCCATTTTGAACTTCTTCAAAACTTTATCAAGGTATGTGCTTTGTGAAAGTCCAATTAAGCGTCTTTATCTATCTCTATAGTTCTTGATGCCCAATATATAAGCAGCTTCACCGAGGTCTTTCATTGAAAAACTCTTATTCAAGTATCCTTTTATGCTATCCAGAAATTCTATATCATTTCCAATCAACAATATGTCATCCACATATAATACTAGAAATGCTACAGAGCTCCCAGCCACTTTCTTGTCAATACAGGCTTTTCCAAAAGTCTGTATAAAACCATATGCTTTGATCACACTATCAAAACGTTTATTCCAACTCCGAGATGCTTGCACCAGTCCATAGATGGATCACTAGAGCTTACACACTTTGTTAGCATCCTTTGGATCGATAAAACCTTCAGGTTGCATCATATACAACTCTTCTTCTAGAAATCCATTTAGGAATGCAGTCTTTACATCCATTTGCCAAATTTCATAATCATAAAATGCGGCAATTGCTAACCTGATTCGGACGGACTTAAGCATCACTACGGGTGAGAAAGTCTCATCATAGTCAACTCCTTGAACTTGTCAAAAACCTTTCGCAACAAGTCGAGCTTTGTAGACAAAGAACATTACCGTCGGTCGGTCTTCTTCTTGAAGATCCATTTATTCTTGATGGCTTGCCGATCATCGGGCAAGTCAACCAAAGTCCACACTTTGTTCTCATACATGGATCCCATCTCAGATTTCATGGCCTCAAGCCATTTCGCGAAATGTGGGCTCATCATCGCTTCTTCATAGTTCGTAGGTTCGTCATGGTCAAGTAACATGACCTCCAGAATAGGATTACCGTACCACTCTGGTGCGGATCTTACTCTGGTTGACCTACGAGGTTCGGTAGTAACTTGATCTAAAGTTACATGATCATCATCATTATCTTCCTCACTAATTGGTGTAGGAGTCACAGGAACAGATTTCCGTGATGAACTACTGTCCAATAAGGGAGCAGTACGATTACCTCATCAAGTTCTACTTTCCTCCCACTCACTTCTTTCGAGAGAAACTCCTTCTCTAGAAAGGATCCATTCTTAGCAACGAATGTCTTGCCTTCGGATCTGTGATAGAAGGTGTACCCAACAGTCTCCTTTGGGTATCCTATGAAGACACATTTCTCCGATTTGGGTTCGAGCTTATCAGGTCGAAGCTTTTTCACATAAGCATCGGAGCCCCAACTTTAAGAAACGACAACTTTGGTTTCTTGCCAAACACAGTTCATAAGGCGTCATCTCAACGGATTTAGATGGTGCCCTATTTAATGTGAATGCAGCCGTCTCTAAAGCATAACCCCAAAATGATAGCGGTAAATCAGTAATAGACATCATAGATCGCACCATATCTAGTAAAGTGCGATTACGACGTTCAGACATACCATTACACCGTGGTGTTCTGGGTGGCGTGAGTTGCGAAACTATTCCGCATTGTTTCAAATTAAGACCAAACTCGTAACTCAAATATTCTCCTCCACGATCAGATCGTAGAAACTTTATTTTCTTGTTACGATGATTTTCCACTTCACTCTGAAATTATTTGAACTTTTCAAATGTTTCAGACTTATGTTTCATCAAGTAGATATACCCATATCTGCTCAAATCATCTGTGAAGGTGAGAAAATAACGATACCCACCGCGAGCGTCAACATTCATCGGACCACATACATCAGTATGTATGATTTCCAACAAATCTGTTGCTCGCTCCATTGTTCTGAAGAACGGCGTTTTAGTCATCTTGCCCATGAGTCATGGTTCGCAAGTACCAAGTGATTCATAATCAAGTGATTCCAAAAGTCCATCAGAATGGAGTATCTTCATGCGCTTTACACCAATATGACCTAAACCGCAGTGCCACAAATAAGTTGCACTATCATTATCAACTCTGCATCTTTTGGCTTCAATATTATGAATATTTGTATCACTACTATCGAGATTCATCAAAAATAGACCATTCTTCAAGGGTGCATGACCATAAAAGATATTACTCATATAAATAGAACAACCATTATTCTCTGATTTAAATGAATAACCGTCTCGCATCAAACAAGATCCAGATATAATGTTCATGCTCAACGCCGCACCAAATAACAATTATTCAGGTCTAAAACTAATCCCGAAGGTAGATGTAGAGGTAGCGTGCCGACCGCGATCACATCGACTTTGGAACCATTTCCCACGCGCATCGTCACCTCGTCCTTAGCCAATCTTCACTTAATCTGTAGTCCCTGTTTTGAGTTGCAAATATTAGCAATACAACCAGTATCAAATACCCAGGTACTACTGCGAGCATTAGTAAGGTACACATCAATAACATGTATATCACATATACATTTGTTCACCTTGCCATCCTTCTTATCCGCCAAATACTTGGGGCAGTTCCGCTTTCAGTGACCAGTCCCTTTGCAGTAGAAGCACTCAGTCTCAGGCCTAGGTCCAGACTTGGGTTTCTTCACTTGAGCAGTAACTTGCTTGTCGTTCTTCTTGAAGTTCCCCTTCTTCCCTTTACCCCTTTTTTGAAACTGGTGGTCTTGTTGACCATCAACACTTGATGCTCCTTCTTGATTTCTGCCTCCGCAGTATCGCGAAGAGCTCGGGAATTGTCTTATCTTGCATGTTATAGTTCATCACGAATCTCTTGTAGCTTGGTGGCAGTGATTGAAGAATTCTGTCAATGACACTATCATCCGGAAGATATTAACTCCCAGTTGAATCAAGTGATTGTTATACCCAGACATTTTGAGTATATGCTCACTGACAGAACTTGAGTATATGCTCACTGACAGAACTATTCTCCTCCATCTTGCAGCTGTAGAACTTGTTGGAGACTTCATATCTCTCAATCCCGGGCATTTTCTTGAAATATTAACTTCAACTCCTTGAAGCCCCGGTTCTAAGCCGTAAAGCATGGCACACTGAACTATCGAGTAGTCATCAGCTTTGCTCTGCCAGACGTTCATAACATCTGGCCTTGCTCCTGCAGCAGGTTTGGCACCTAGCGGTGCTTCCAGGACGTAATTCTTCTATGCAGCAATGAGGATAATCCTCAAGTTACGGACCCAGTCCGTGTAATTTCTACCATCATCTTTCAACTTTTCTTTCTCAAGGAACGCATTAAAATTCAACGGAACAACAGCACGGGCCATCTATCTACAATCAACATAGACAAGCAAAATACTATCAGGTACTAAGTTCATGATAAATTTAAGTTCAATTAATCATATTACTTAAGAACTCCCACTTAGATAGACATCCCTCTAATCATCTAAGTGATCACGTGATCCAAATCAACTAAACCATGTCCGATCATCACGTGAGATGGAGTAGTTTTCAATGGTGAACATCACTATGTTGATAATATCTACTATACGATTCACGCTCGACCTTTCGGTCTCAAAGGTTCCGAGGCCATATCTGCATATGCTAGGCTCGTCAAGTTTAACCCGAGTATTCTGCGTGTGCAAAACTGGCTTGCACCCGTTGTATGTGAACATAGAGCTTATCACATCCTATCATCACGTGGTGTCTCAGCACGACGAACTTTCGCAATGGTGCATACTTGGGGAGAACACTTATACCTTGAAATTTAGTGAGAGATCATCTTATAATGCTACCATCGATCTAAGAAAAATAAGATGCATAAAAGATAAACATCACATGCAATCAATATAAGTGATATGATATGGCCATCATCATCTTGTGCCTTTGATCTCCATCTCCAAAGCACCGTCATGATCACCATAGTCACCGGCATGACACCTTGATCTCATTCATAGCATCGTTGTCGTCTCGCCAACTATGGCTTCTATGACTACCGCTACCGCTTAGTGATAAAGTAAAGCAATTAAATGGCGGTTGCATTTCATACAATAAAGCGACAACCATATGGCTCCTGCCAGTTGCCGATAACTCTGTTACAAAACATGATCATATCATACAATAAATTTTAGCATCATGTCTTGACCATATCACATCACAACATGCCCTGCAAAAACAAGTTAGACGTCCTCTACTTTGTTGTTGCAAGTTTTACGTGGCTGCTACGGGCAGAGCAAGAACCGTTCTTATCTACGCATCAAAACCACAATGATATTTCATCAAGTATGTGTTGTTTTAAGCTTCACAAGGACCGGGCGTAACCACACTCGATTCAACTAAAGTTGGAGAAACTGACACCCGCCAGCCACCATTGTGCGAAGCACGTCGGTAGAACCAGTCTCGCGTAAGCGTACGTGTAATGTCGATCCGGGCCGCTTCATCCAACAATACAGACGAATCAAAGTATGACATGCCGGTAAGTAGTATGACTTGTATCGCCCACAACTTACTTGTGTTCTACTCGTGCATATAACATCTACGCATAAACCTGGCTCGGATGCCACTGTTGGGGAACGTAGTAATTTCAAAAAAATTCCTACGCACACGCAAGATCATGGTGATGCATAGCAACGAGTGGGGAGAGTCGCCCACGCACTCGTGAGACCATAAGCGGAAGCGTTATGACAACGTGGTTGATGTAGTCGTACGTCTTCACGATCGACCGATCCTAGTACTGAACGTAAGGCACCTCCGCGATCTGCACACGTTCAGCTCGGTGATGTCCCACGAACTCACAATCCAGTAGAGCTTCAAGGGAGATTTCCGTCAGCACGACGGCGTGATGACGTTGATGATGTTGCTACCGACGCAGGCTTTGCCTAAGCACCACTACGATATGACCGAGGTGGATTATGGTGGAGGGGGGCACCGCACACGGCTAAGAGATCAATGATCAACTTGTGTGTCTATGGGGTGCCCCCCTCCCCCGTATATAAAGGAGTGGAGGAGGGGGAGGGCCGGCCCTCTATGGCGCGCCCTGGAGGAGTCCTACTCCCACCAGGAGTAGGATCCCCCCTTCCCTGATTGTACTAGGAGAGAAGGAAGGGGGAGAGAGGGAGGAAGGAAAGGGGGGCGCCCCCCCCCCCTAGTCCAATTCGGACCAGAGGGAGAGTGGCCACGCGGCATGCCCTGGTCTCCTCTCTCTCTCCACTATGGCCCAATAAGGCCCATACACTTACCGAGGGGTTCCGGTAACCTCCCGGTACTCCGGTAAAATCCCGATTTCACCCGGAACTATTCTGATGTCCAAATATAGGCTTCCAATATATCGATCTTTATGTCTCAAACCTTTCGAGACTCCTCGTCATTTCCGTGATCATATCCAGAACTCCGAACTACCTTCGGTACATCAAAACACATAAACTCATAATACCTATCGTCATCGAATGTTAAGCGTGCGGACCCTACGGGTTCGAGAACTATGTAGACATGATCGAGACTCATCTCCGGTCAATAACCAATAGCGGAACCTGGATGCTCATATTGGTTCCTACATATTCTACGAAGATCTTTATCGCTCAAACCGCATAACAACATATGTTGTTCCCTTTGTCATCGGTATGTTACTTGCCCGAGATTCGATCGTTGGTATCTCAATACCTAGTTCAATCTCGTTACCGGCAAGTCTCTTTACTCGCTCCATAATGCATCATCCCGCAACTAACTCATTAGTTACGTTGCTTGCAAGGCTTATAGTGATGCGCATTACCGAGAGGGCCCAGAGATACCTCTCCGACAACCGGAGTGACAAATCCTAATCTTGATCTATGCCAACTCAACAAGTACCATCGGAGACACCTGTAGAGCACCTTTATAATCATCCAGTTATGTTGTGACGTTTGGTAGCACACAAAGTGTTCCTCTGGTATTCGGGAGTTGCATAATCTCATAGTCATAGGAACATGTATAAGTCATGAAGAAAGCAATAGCAATATACTAAACGATCAAATGCTAAGCTAACGGAATGGGTCAAGTCAATCACATCATTCTCTAATGATGTGATCCCGTTAGTCAAATGACAACTCATGTCTATGGTTAGGAAACTTAACCATCTTTGATTCAACGAGGTAGTCAAGTAGGGGCATAATAGTGACACTCTGTTTGTCTATGTATTCACACATGTACTAAGTTTTCGGTTAATACAATTCTAGCATGAATAATAAATATTTATCACTTGTGCCACCCCCGATTCAATCGTACACTAATCATACACGCAAATGTGTACGATCAAGATCAAGGACTCACGGGAAGATATCACAACACAACTCTAGACGCAAATTTAAATAATACAAGCTTTATATTACAAGCCAGGGGCCTCGAGGTCTCGAATACATAAGCTCGAAAACACAAGAGTCAGTGGAAGCAACAATATCTTAGTACATACATAAGTTAGACAAGTTTGCCTTAAGAAGGCTAGCACAAAAGCAACAACGATCGAAAAGGCAAGGCCTCCTGCCTGGGAGCCTCCTAACTACTCCTGGTCGTCGGCGGCCTCCACGTAGTAGTAGGCATCGACGGTGGCATCTGGCTCTTGGGCTCCGACATCTGGTTGCATCAACCGGAAAGAATAAGAAAGGAGGAAATGAGGGA
Source organism: Aegilops bicornis (assembly GCA_021605145.1). Taxonomy (NCBI): domain Eukaryota; kingdom Viridiplantae; phylum Streptophyta; class Magnoliopsida; order Poales; family Poaceae; genus Aegilops; species Aegilops bicornis. The sequence goes on along the minus strand of CM038675.1, from coordinate 527,061,398 downwards.
GCAAAGCAACCGTGAGTACTCATCCAAAGTACTCGCAAGCAAGGATCTACACTACATATGCATCGGTATCAATGAAAAGGGTTGTATCTGTGGACTGGACTGCAGAATGCCAGAAGAGAAGGGGAAAGCCTAGCCTATTGAAGACTAGCATCTTCTGGAAACCACCATCTTGCAGCAACAGGAGGGAGTAGAGTAGCATAAAGTAAGTAGTAGAAGTGTTATAAACCTCGGCCAGAGATCCTTTCTTGACTCCCTGCGAGAAAGCAATCCCAGAGCCAGACTATCCATTTCTCATATCCATGTCTCATCTCAAGTATCTAGTTCTAGTTGTATCAATCGGGATACAACTCCAAGTGTCCGTTACCGTAGGACAGGCTATCGATAGATGTTTTCTTCCCTGCAGGGGTGCACCAACTTACCCACCACGCTCGATTAACTCCGGCCGGACACACTTTCCTCGGTCATGCCCGGCCTCGGCAAAACAATACGCTGCAACCCGACCCAGGCTTAATAGAGAGGTCAGCATGCCGGACTAAAACTATGCCCCAGGGGTCATGGGCCATCGCCCCGGAACTCCTGCATGTTGCGAGGGCGGCCGGTGAGCAGACCTAGCTACCTCCTTTAAAAAGGCAGGTGCTTACCAGTCCAACCCGGCGCGCGCCGCTCAGTCGCTGACGTCTACTAAGCTTCGGCTGATGTATACAACGTAGAATGCCCATACTATGCCCACATGATGGTTAGTGCTATCAGGCCAAAGGCCCCTCGGATCAAATATCCAAATCATAGTGGATTAGGAGCACGTGGTAACAAGCAGAGACTCACGAAATATGTGACCCCATTGCCCCGTCTCGAGGACTTGCGACAAGGGCTAAGAATGCCCGGCCATGCCTCGTAAGTATCTCGCGGGCACCTTCCAGGTCAACCCGACTCCACATCACTCGCGGGTACCCTCGTGGTCGACCCGCCTTTTGCAAGTAACAAATCAGTAAAGTCCAAGTATCTCGTGTGTCCAAACATCAAGGGAAAACCCGAGGAATCACCCCGGTGAATTCCACTCGATGTAATCATCAAGGTGAACGTAAGAGGAACCACCCCCGAGGTTCACACTTGAGGGGTTGCACGACATAGTCGTATCGGAAGTGGTTAAGGCGGAATCACCCCCGGTGACCACGACCGAATAGCTACACTACAGGGTTAACATCACAAGTGCTGTAGAGGTCTCACCCTCGGCACTCGATGAAAGTGATGTGCGGTGCCGGGGCCTGGTCTTCGATCCCGTTGATCGGGTCTTCAATGATGAAGCAGGGGCAACAAGGACAAGGTGGGGGTCACTGATGGATCACTAACCAACCTATACTAAGCAGTTTAGGATAAGCAGGTAGGTAACAATGAGCAGGTTACAAAAGTAGGCTATGCATCAGAATAGGAGCAACCACTTATAGTAGCAAAATCTAATGCAAGCATGAGAGAAAGGAAATGGGCCATATCAGGATGACCAAAGGGGGGCTTGCCTGGAAGCTCTGCTGAAAAGGAAGAAGTGTCGTTGTCGACGTAGTCAATCATAGGGGCATCATCGGCCTCGGGGTCTACCGAAGAGAAGAGGGGGAAGAAACAGTAAATATAAGCAAGCAGATGCAATGCTAAGCATGACATGACAATAAGCAGAACTAGGGTCGACCTAATGTAGTACTACACGTTGCAGATGGAGTGGATAAACATCCGAGGATGAATTCCCGACGTTAGGTGGATTCTGGACAAAGGAAAAGAGGGGGAAAGTTCCAAGTTCAGCATGCTAGGGGTATGTGACAGATGAACGGACCACGTATTCAGATTCTTTGGATTTTTCTGAGCAACTTTCATGTATAAAGTTTTTCCATCCGAGCTACGGTTTATTTTCTATGAATTTCCAAAGGTTTAAACATTTTCTAGAATTAAATAAATTATCAGAAAAGAATTACTACATCAGCATGACATCACCATGACGTCAGCAGTCAACAGGACGGCTGACTAGGTCAAACTGACCATTGGGTCCCACCTGTCATAGACAGTGGACTAACAAAAGTTTAAATTTAACTAAACTAAGGCTAATTAGAAGCTAGGCCCCACACGTCAGTGACTGATTAGGTTTAACTAATTAAGTTTATTTTTAAAAATGTTTGACTAACCTAATTAGGGGTGTGGGCCCCATTAGTCAATGGCTGGGGAATAGTACCCCACGATGACCGTGGTCAACGCGGTCAAACAGAGGCACAGGGGCCCACTGTCAGCGGCACTAGGCGGGACCCACCGGCGCCAAGTCAGTGTGGCGGCCGGAGCAACACCAGCGGCCATTTCCTGCGGCGGCGCGGCTCGGGATCCACCGGAAAATGGCCATAGGCCATAATTTTGGACGCGGATGGCCGCGTTCGAACACGCACGAGACGACGCATCTAGCGGTGGCACTAGCACGAACGGAGAGGCGAGGCGGACACCGGAGTTCGGCCGTCGTCGGGTTCGGAGTTACGGTGCGCTAAACGAGCATCGTGAGGCGTCTACAGCGTCTACACCATGCAGCGAATGCAACGGGGGAACGCACGGGACCAAAAGTTCACCGCGGCCATGTCGGCAACGAGCTCGCGCGGCAGTGCGTTCGGCCATAGCGGTAGGGGGAGCTAGAGGGCGCGCGAGAGGGAACAGAGAGATGGGAGAGGAATAGGGGCTCACCTTGCGGCACGCACGGTGGCCCTCGGTGGTTTAGTAGCAACAGAGACGGCGCCGGAGACGAAGAAGATCGATGGCAGCCGGAAATGGGGACGAGGACGAACAGCGGCTGCGGTGCTTTCCGGTTCTAGCGGAGGGCGCCAGTCGAAGGAGTCGACCCCGGCGGAGCTCACCCATAGGGTAAGCGAGCGCGGGGCCGCCGGTGGCCGCGACAACGATGGAGGGCGGTGGCGACTGCGCTTGGAGGTGGACGGGGAATGAGGGGGAGGCGAGGAGGAATCTGGTGGGGAGAGGGAGAGGCGGAGCGGGGCAAGTGGTGAGGTGAGTGGGAGAGGCGCCCGAGGCGTCGCCCTTATCCCCTCGGGGCGGCACCGGCGAGGTGGGCTCAGTGGCGACCGTGCCCTGTAGCGGTGTGCGACTGAGGAACAGGAAGGGGGTGCGGTGCAGGGAGCTGGGCCGGCCAGGCTGGTTGAGGTCCAGGGGGACAGGGGGGTTAGGTGGGCCGGTCAGCGCAATGGGCTAAGGCCCATGGAGGCAGGGGGCTTCTCCTTCTTCCTTTTCTCCTTTTTTTCCCTTTTTCTTTTTTTAAATCTTTTCTGTTTTCGCTATTTTAGGCCACTTAGACATTTTGCAAAAATGTTGGTTCACCACCAATATTACCAAAAGAATATGTTCCACATGATGAACATTTTAGTTTTCATGTCTGAGCATTTTTTGAATTTCACACATAAATTCATATTGAATTCAACTGGAATTTGAAATGGAATATTGATCAAAGTGACCAAGCACTGTTATAGCATAATGATTAGCTTGATCTCAGGGATTACTGTAGCATCATTACACCGGGGTGTTACATCATGATATAAGGAAATATAAATAACAACTTTATTATTGCCTCTAGGCCATATTTCCTTCAATAAGAGTTTGTCCAGGCTTGTCCTTTGCTACAAAAAGTATTGGGCCATCTTGCTGCACCTTATTTACTTTCATTACTTGTTACTCGTAACAAATTACCTTATCACAAAACTATCTGTTACCGATAATTTCAGTGCTTGCAGAGAATAACTTACTGAAAACCTTTGTCATTTCCTTCTGCTCATCGTTGGGTTTGACACTCTTACTTATCGAAAGGACTACGATAGATCCCCTATACTTGTGGGTCATCACCATGCCCACCGCCACTGGCATCAGCGTCGCCGCCTGGTCCATGGGAAGAGGAACTGGAATGGGAAGGCTCAAGGCTGGGTGAAGGCGAGTCTCTCGTCTCGTGCTCATGCGTCGGTGGCTCGGTGTGTGTACATCGACCGGGCTGCTGCACAAATGGGCCAATTGGGCCTGTAGTATAGTCATATGTTATATAAGCCTATATATAATTTTTTGTTTCCAGATTATTTTGGGTGTACATCTGCACACCCATGCCCCATATTGGATCCACCATTAAACCAAACACACACACACACACACACACACACACACACACACACACACGCAACTAGCAAAGTCCTAAGACCAAAAGCTATGCGTCGGCGTGGAAAAAGAAAAAGAAAAAAGAAAAAAGCCCCAAAGCAACCAGATTAGTGATCAAAAAACTATAACTGAGACCATATCCGCACTGACCATTGAGGCCACATGGATTACGGGGATCTTCAACAACAATGCCTTCAGGAAGAAAGCGACACTCAAGCGCCGTTGTTGCCGGATCCAACCACAAAGCTCAGAATCAAGGTTTTCACCCTGAAGAACCAGTCTGAACATATCCGAGCAATGCCTCCAACAAGGTAACGACACAAAAAACATCGCCATTGCCAGTTATGACCACCCTGGAGCTCGAGACCGGGTGCTCACAACACCACCATCAAAGTCACATGTGTAGTCGCCACCGTTTACCGCAATCCCAGCGGCTATAATTGGACCACCGCCACTCCACAAACATCCTTGTGCGTCAAGTCTTCGTCCATAATTTGTAACCCACCACCGAAGTCATCCACCAGATCAAGAGATAAAACCTCCTAAAGTCTTTTCGATGACCCCCGCTGTCGTGAATCCATAGGAAGTTGCTGGAGAACGATCTACAGTCGCCACCGTCTGGACAATCAGATCTAGATCACCACCACCAACCTATGTTCGCAACGTCGGCAGCCCGCACCGCACATAGAAGGCTGACTCATCGCCGCAGCCCCACATGTCCAATGACCGTCGTGGCCAGAGCAGTGCCAACAAAGATATGCGAGGCACCATGCTAACACCACGACACCAAGGCGTCACACCGCCAACAACAGCCATCGCAGGGGAAAAGACCACCGTTGTCTCAATAACTGCCACACCAGAGCCACCACCACAGATCAAGGGAGGTTGGCGTCGCCGGAGACTTCCAAGGCTGAAAGGATTGATATGGTTGACTAGAGGGGGGTGAATAGGCAACTACCATTTTTAGCTTTTCTTAACAAATTAGGTTTAGCAACAAAAAGGTTATCTAGATGTGAAACTAGGTGAACAACCTATATGATGCAAAAAAAAACAACAACAAGTGCAAGCAAATGATACAACACAATAATAGCTTGCACAAAATAAAGGGAAGAGATAACCACAAGTGGAGCCGGTGGAGACGAGGATGTGTTACCAAAGTTCCTTCCCTTTGGGAGAAGTACGTCTCCGTTGGAGCGATGTGGAGGCACAATGCTCCCCAAGAAGCCACTAGGGCCACCGTATTCTCCTCACGCCCTCACACAATGCAAGATGCCGTGATTCCACTAGTGGTGCCCTTGAAGGCAGCGACCGAACCTTTACAAACATGGTTGGGGCTATCTCCACAACTTGATTGGAGGCTCCCAATGATACCACGGAGCTTCACCACGATGGAATGTGGCTCCGAGGTGACCTCAACCGTCTAGGGTGCTCAAACACCCAAGAGTAACAAGATCCACAAGGGATTGGTGGGAGGAATCAAATTTCTCTTGGTGGAAGTGTAGATCCGTGCCTTCTCAACCAATCCCTAAAAAATCAACAAGTTTGACTGGCTAGGGAGAGAGATCGGGTGAAAATGAGCTTTGGAGCAACAATGAAGCTTGGGGGAAAATAGGTAGGTCTTCTTGGGAAGAAGACCTCCTTTTATAGTGGGGAGACCAATCCAACTGTTATCCCCTCCTAAGCCCGCACAGAGTGGTACTAACGCTCAGGGGAGCGATACTACCGTTGGTAGCAGCGGTACTACCGCAAAGACAGAGAGCTGAGGCCTCAGAGGGGGAAGGGACACGTGAGCGCTAGCCTAGGCGGCATTAGCAGCGGTGGTAGGGCGGTACTACTACTTGCAAGCGGTACTATCGCGCCTACTGCCTCCCAACCAGACACGAGAAATGACATACTCAAATCAAGGCGGTACCAGCGCGGTACTGGAGCCGCACTGCCGTTGATGGCCAGGAGCGGTACTACTGCTACGAAATAGCGGTACTACTGCTTGAGGCTATCAACAAGATCGCTGTTCGTCCGGTCCGTGATCGCCACCGCTCCTCCCACGTGCCGCCAATATCGGTATACTCCAAGGAAGAAGAAAGGAGCTGGGGGTGCAAGATAGATGTGTACATGTTAATTCCATCCTAGCCTTTCTGATACGGACCCCCTCTTGATACTACGGTGTCTCCTACGCCTCAAGTCCACCAAAACCAAAACGAAAGAGACTACATTGTCTTCACCTTGAGTTTCGAGGGGAAAGAATCGTCTTGTGCCAATTAATGAGTATCTGAAACACCCAATGCACACGATTAGTCCGCAAATGCATTGTCATCAATCACCAAAACCACTTAGAGAGAGACATGCCCTAAGAATCACCGTCTTTTTGGTGGATTGATGACAACACGGGATTTGCATAAATATATGACTAGAGAATAAGCGAACCCCAGAGACTACAAAATATAGACAGGCTCCCCCTAGATTTGTGCACTTAATTAGGAGTGCCTTTGGAATGCAAAGTACACACATTAGGATCAACACTTCCCCTATATTTTATAGCCTAACAACACTTGCATCTATGATAAGAGAGATAAGAACTAGGATGCAAGGGTGTAGTAAGTGAGCAAAGTACGTAAGATAAGCATGCAACTCACATACTACCAAAGTACTTAGACACAGATCAGATAATCATGAGATAGGGTAGCATATGTCTCACACCATATGACAGGGTAACCAGGTCTCATAAGCACAAATCAAACCAAAGCAAACTAAGCAAAAGACCTATAAAAGATTGCGAGGGAGAAAGACACGACAAATAAGACACACTCGAAACTTGACAAATCCCTAAACTCTCCCCCCTTTGGCATAGAGACACCAAACGGGCAAAGAGTGCTGCTACGGTCACATGTGATAGCAAAGCCGATCTCCGTCATCACATCCTCGCAGGATCGCCCGCGCCTCCATCACGGCAGAAGGCTACTCAGTGTCTGAATATGTATATGGGCAGTGCCGAGAAACACACTCCTCCTCGTCAGTGATCTTATCCTCTGATCCACTAGCAATATCTGCACCCAGGTGGCGCATAAGGGCCTTGTGACGGCTGCGAGACTTCTTCTCAGAAACATGGGCCATATACTGCCTGTGAGACTCCATGCAGAATAGCTTCTTCATCTTGCGCTTGTGCTTCTTTGTCCATGAGGGCTCCACACCAGAGGGCTCACAGTCCTCATCATCCTCAGCCTCAGCCTCAACCTCGTCAGCACCTGACGGAATCCCAGACTCCAGAATAGAAGCGCCCCAATGCTCCTCTGTCTTACACGCTTAATCTCGTGAGAGATCATGTCACCGGTCTCAACCAAGACACTAGGATAAGTGTGTGCCCATGCCTTCTCAATGAGCAACATAAGGTAGGGGGCATAGATGGGGCACTTGCGCTCAGTGATGGCAGAGAGGAGCTCTAACCACATGACATGAGAAATATCCTAGGACTCTCCTGTGTTGTTGTCCTTCTCATGCTGGCAGAACATAACATATCCACAAGGTATGAATGGACCATATCCACGTTCCCAATGCGAGGAAACATAGTCTCTCTGAAGATGCGATGGAGAATGTATAGAAAAGGAAACAACTCATAGGTATTCTTCTGTCACGTGGTGAATCTTCACATTGCTGTAAGGCCAGAGAGCTTGCTTCCGAGTAGAAGTTTCATTCTTGTGAGGACGAAAGCCAACCGGGTTGTCAAGTCCTTGGTCTTCAACACCCAAGAGTTCCTTGAACGCCTTCCATTTGTCTGAGAGAAGTCTGCCATTTGTCATCCAAGTCAAAGTTCTTTCCTCATCAGTGCCAAGGTGGATCGTGGCATAAAACTAAGCCACCATGTCCGCATCAAAATCCTTGTTGAACTCCATGAGCTTGAGAATGTTCAACTGAGCACACATATCCAGTGCCTCTCCAAAGTAAGCACGATCCTTCTTCAGAAACGAAATGTCGATGGAGCGAACATCAACATAAAGATTATTCTTTTCTTTGAGCACATCAAAATAGACGGACAACTGAAACCGGTTCCAGAAAGGAAGATTGACAAGAGCTGGATCTTGATCTTGACTAGTAAGTTGCCCGTGCTACGCTACGGGTGAAGGAAATATGCCCTAGAGGCAATAATAAAGATGTTATTTATATTTCCTTATATCATGATAAATGTTTATTATTCATGCTATAATTGTATTAACCGGAAACTTGATACATGTGTGAATACATAGACAAAACAAAGTGTCCCTAGTATGCCTCTACTAGACTAGCTCGTTAATCAAAGATGGTTAAGTTTCCTGTCCATAGACTTGGGTTGTCATTTGATGAACGGAATCACATCATTAGGAGAATGATGTGATGGACAAGACCCATCCGTTAGCTTAGCATGTTGATCGTTCAGTTTTATTGCTATTGCTTTCTTCATGACTTATACATATTCCTTTGACTATGAGATTATGCAACTCCCGAATACCGGAGGAACACCTTCTGTGCTATCAAACGTCACAACTTAACTAGGTGATTATAAAGATGCTCTACAGGTGTCTTCGAAGGTGTTTGTTGGGTTGCCATAGCTCAAGATTAGGGTTTGTCACTCCGTGTATCGGAGAGGTATCTCTGGGCTCTCTCGGTAATGCACATCACTATAAGCCTTGCAAGCAATGTGACTAGTGAGTTAGTTATGGGATGATGCATTATGGAACAATTAAAGAGACTTGCCGGTAACGAGATTGAACTAGGTATGAGGATACCGACGATCGAATCTCGGGCAAGTAACATACCGATGACAAAGGGAACAACGTATGTTGTTATGCGGTTTGGACGATTAAGATCTTCGTAGAATATGTAGGAGCCAATATGAGCATCCAGCTTCTTCTATTGGTTATTGACCGGAGAAGTGTCTCGGTCATGTCTACATAGTTCTCGAACCCGTAGGGTCCGCACGCTTAAAGTTCGATGACGATTTGTATTATGAGTTATGTGATTTGATGACCGAAGTTTGTTCGGAGTCCCGGATGAGATCATGGACATGACGAGGAGTCTCGAAAAGGTCGAGAGGTAAAAATCGATATATTGGAAGGCTATATTCGGACATCGGAATGGTTCCGAGTGATTCAGGTATTTTTTGGAGTCCCGGAGAGTTACGGGAATTCCCCGGGGAAGTTAATGGGCCTTATTGGGCTTAGTGGAGAGTGGGAAGAAGGGCCACGAGGTGGCGCGCGCCTCCCCTCTACCCAAACCGAATTGGACAGGGGTGGGGGCACGGCCCCCTTTCCTTCTCCCTCTCCCTCCTTTCCTTCTTTCCCACTCCAAAAAGGAAAGGGAATCCTACTAGGACTTGGGAGTCCTAGTAGGACACCCTACACTTGGCGCGCCTAGGAGGGCCGGACTCTCTCCCTCCCTCCTTTATATACGTGGGCAGGGGGCACCCAAAAGGCACTCTAAGATTTGTTTTAGCCGTGTGCGGTGCCGCCCTCCACAATTACACCCCTCGGTCATATCGTCGTAGTGCTTAGGCGAATCCCTGCGCCGGTAAGTTCATCATCACCGTCCCCACGCCGTCGTGCTGACGAAACTCTCTCTCGTCCTCAACTGGATCAAGAGCTCGAGGGACATCATCATGCTGAACGTGTGCTGAACACGGAGGTTCCATACATTTGGTACTTGGATCGGTTGGATCGCGAAGACGTTCGACTACATCAATCGCAAGCATTAAACGCCTGCTTTTTAGTCTACGAGGGTACATGGACACACTCTCCCGTCTCGTTGCTATGCATCTCCAAGATAGATCTTGTGTGATCGTAGGAATTTTTTGGAAATACTGCGTTCCCAACAATGGCATCCGAGCTAGGTCTATGCGTAGATGTTATATGCACGAGTAGAACACAAAGAGTTGTGGGCAATAATAGTCATACTGCTTACCAGCAACGTCTTACTTTGATTCGGCGGTATTGTTGGATGAAGCGGCCCGAACCGACATTACAAGACCGCGTTCATGAGACTGGTTCTACCGACATGCTTCGCACAGATGTGGCTAGCGGGTGTCTGTTTCTCCAACTTTAGTTGAATCGAGTTTGACTACGCCCGGTCCTTGTTGAAGGTTAAAACAACACACTTGATGAAAAATCGTTGTGGTTTTGATGCGTAGGTAAGAACGGTTCTTGCTAGAAGCTCGTAGCAGCCACGTAAAACTTGCAACAATAAAGTAGAGGACGTCTAACTTGTTTTTGCAGGGTATGTTGTGATGTGATATGGTCAAGACGTGATGAGATATAAATTGTTATATGATATGATCATGTTTTGTAAAATTTATCAAGAATCGGCGTGAGCCTTATGGTTGTCGCTTTATTGTATGAAATGCAATCGCCATGTAATTGCTTTACTTTATCACTAAGCGGTAGCGATAGTCGTGGAAGCAATAGTTGGCGAGACGACAACGATGCTACGATGGAGATCAAGGTGTCAAGCCGGTGACGATGGAGATCATGACGGTGCTTTGGAGATGGAGATCAAAGGCACAAGATGATGATGGCCATATCATGTCACATATTTTGATTGCATGTGATGTTTATCCTTTATGCATCTTATTTTGCTTAGTACGGTGGTAGCATTATAAGATGATCCCTCACTAAATTTCAAGGTATAAGTGTTCTCCCTGAGTATGCACCGTTGCTACAGTTCGTCGTGCCGAGACACCACGTGATGATCGGGTGTGATAAGCTCTATGTTCACATACAATGGGTGCAAGCCAGTTTTGCACGTGCAGAATACTCGGGTTAAACTTGACGAGCCTAGCATATGCAGATATGGCCTCGGAACACTGAGACCGAAAGGTCGAACGTGAATCATATAGAAGACATGATCAACATAGAGATGTTCACCATTGAAAACTACTGCATCTCACGTGATGATCGGACATGGTTTAGTTGATATGGATCATGTGATCATTTAGATGACTAGAGGGATGTCTATCTAAGTGGGAGTTCTTAAGTAATATGATTAATTGAACTTTAATTTATCATGAACTTAGTCCTGATAGTATTTGCATATATATGTTGTAGATCAATAGCTTGCGATGTAGCTCCCCGTTTATTTTTGATATGTTCCGAGAGAAAAACAAGTTGAAAGATGATAGTAGCAATGATGCAGTCTGGGTCCATGATCTGAGGATTATCCTCATTGCTGCACAGAAGAATTATTTCCTTGATGCACCGCTAGGTGACGGACCTATTGTAGGAGAAGATATAGTCGTTATGAATGTTTGCCAAAGCTCGGTATGATGACTACTTGATAGTTTAGTGTGCCATGCTTTACGGCTTAGAACCGGGACTTCAAAAACATTTTGAATGCCATGGAGTATATAAGATGTTCCAAGAGCTGAAATTGGTATTTCAGACTCATGCTCGAGTTGAGAGGTATGAGACCTCTGACAAGTATTTTGCCTACAAGATGTAGGAGAATAGCTCAACCAGTGAGCATGTGCTCAGAATTTCTGAGTACTACAATCGCTTGAATCAAGTGGGAGTTAATATTCCAGATAAGATAGTGATTGACAGAGTTCTCTAGTCACTATGACCAAGTTACTCGAACTTCGTGATGAACTATAATATGTAAGGGATGACGAAAATGATTCCCGAGCTCTTCGCGATGCTGAAATCGGCGAAAGTATAAATCAAGAAAAGCATCAAGTGTTGATGGTTGAAAAGACCACTAGTTTCAAGTAAAAGGGCAAAGTAAAAAAAGGGAACTTCGAGAAGAATGGCAAGGAAGTTGCCACTCCCATGAATAAGCCCAAAGCTAGACCCAAGCCTGAAATCGAGTGCTTCTACTGGAAAGAAAATGGTCACTGGAAGCGGAACTGCCCCAAATACTTGGCGGATAAGAAGGATGGCAAAGTGAACAAAATTATATATGATATACATGTTATTGATGTGTACTTTACTAGTGTTCATAGTAGCCCCTGGGTATTTGATACCGGTTCAGTTGCTATGATTAGTAACTCAAACATGAATTACAAAATGAACAGCGACTAGTTGAGGGCGAGGTGACGATATGTGTTGGAAATGATTCCAAGGTTGATAAGATCACCATCGCATACTCACTCTACCTTCGGGATTAGTATTGGAACTAAATAAATGTTATTTGGTGTTTGCGTTGAGCATGAATATAATTGGATCATGTTTATTGCGATACGGTTATTCATTTAAGTCAAAGAATAATTGTTGTTCTGTTTATATGAATAAAACCTTCTATGGTCTTACATCCAATGTAAATGGTTTATTGAATCTCGATCGTAGTGATACACATATTCATAATGTTGATGCCCAAAGATGCAAAGTTGATAATGATAGTGCAACATATTTGTGGCACTGCCGTTTAGGTCATATTGGTGTAAAGCACGTGAAGAAACTCCATGCTGATGGGCTTTTGGAATCACTTGATTATGAATCACTTGCTGCTTGCGAACCATGTCTCCTGGACAAGATGACTAAGACTCCGTTCTCCAGAACAATGGAGCAAGCCACTGACTTATTGAAAATAATACATACCGATGTATGTGGTCCGATGAGTGTTGAGGCTCGCGGCGGGTATCATTATTTTTGACCTTCACAGATGATTTGAGCAGATATGGGTATATCTACTTAATGAAACATAAGTCTGAAACATTTGAAAAGTTCAATGAAATTTAGAGTGAAGTAGAAAATCATCGTAACAACAAAATAAAGTTTCTATGATTTGATCGCAGAGACGAATATTTGAGTTACGAGCTTGGTCTTTATTTGAAACAATGTGAAATAGTTTCACAACTCACGCCACCTAGAACACCACAGCGTAATGGTGTGTCTGAACATCGTAGCCGCACTTTATTAGATATGGTGCGATCTATGATGTCTCTTACCGATTTACCACTATCGTTTTGGGGTTATGCATTAGAGACATCTGCATTCACGTTAAATAGGGCAACATCTAAATCCGTTGAGACGACACCGTATGAACTGTGGTTTGGCAAGAAACCAAAGCTGTTGTTTCTTAAAGTTTGGGGTTGCGATGCTTATGTGAAAGAGTTTCAAACTGATAAGCTCGAACCCAAATCGGAGAAGTGCATCTTCATAGGATACCCAAAAGAAATTGTTGGGTACACCTTCTATCACAGATCCAATGGCAAGATATTCTTTGCTAAGAATGGATCCTTTCTAGAGAAGGATTTTCTCTCGAAAGAAGTGAGTGGGAGGAAAGTAGAACTTGATGAGTTAATTGTACCTTCTCTCAAATTGGAAAATGGTTCATCACATAAATCAGTTCCAGTGATGCCTACACCAACTAGAGAGGAAGCTAATGATAATGATCATGAAAGTTCAGATCAAGTTACTACCGAACCTTGTAGGTCAATCAAAGCACGTTCCGCACCAGAGTGGTATGGTAATCCTGTTCTGGAAGTCATGTTACTAGACCATGACGAACCTACGAACTATGAGGAAGCGATGATGAGCCCATATTTCGATAAATGGCTTGAGGCCATGAAATCTGAGATAGGATCCATGTATGAGAACAAAGTGTGGACTTTGGTGGACTTGCCCGATGATTGGCAAGCCATTAAGAATAAATGGATCTTCAAGAGGAAGACAAACGCTGATGGTAGTGTTACTATCTACAAAGCTCGACTTGTTGCAAAATATTTTCGACAAGTTCAAGGTGTTGACTACGATGAGATTTTCTCACTCGTAGCGATGCTTAAGTCTGTCTGAATCATGTTAGCAATAGCCGCATTTTACGAAATCTGGCAAATGGATGTCAAAACTACATTCCTTAATGGATTTCTTAAAGAAGAGTTGTATATGATGCAACGAGAAGGTTTTTTCGATCTTAAAGGTGCTAACAAAGTGTGCAAACTCCAGCAATCCATCTATGCACTGGTGCAAGCATCTCGGAGTTGGAATATAAGCTTTGATAAGGTGATCAAAGCATATGGTTTTATACTAACTTGCGGTGAAGCCTGTATTTACAAGAAAGTAAGTGGGAGCACTACAACTTTTTGGATAAGTATATGTGAATGACATATTGTTGATCGGAAATGATGTAGAATTTTCTGGAAAGCATAAAGGAGTGTTTGAAAGGAGTTTTTCAAACAAAGAAGACCTCGGTGAAGTTGCTTACATATTAAGCATCAAGATCTATAGAGATAGATCGAGACACTTGATAAGGTTTTTCAATGAGTACATAGCTTGACAAGATTTTGAAGTAGTTCAAAATGGAACAGTCAAAGAAAGAGTTCTTGCATGTGTTGCAAGGTGTGACGTTGAGTAAAGACTCAAAACCCGACCACGGCAGAAAATAGAAGGAGAATGAAAAACTCATTCCCTATGCCTCAGTCATAGGTTCTATAAAGTATGCTATGTTGTGTACCAGACCTATTGTGTACCTCACCATGAGTTTGGCAAGAGGGTACAATAGTGATCCAGGAGTGGATCACTGAACAACAGTCAAAATTATCCTTAGTGGAATAAGGATATGTTTTCTCGGTTATGGAGGTGACAAAAAGTTCGTCGTAAAAGGTTACGTCGATGCAAGCTTTGACACTGATCTGGATGACTCTAAGTCCTGGATACATATAGGAAGTGGGAGCAATTAGCTAGAGTAGCTCAGTGCAGAGCATTGTAGACATAGAAATTTGCAAAATACATACGGATCTGAATGTGGCAGACCCGTTGACTAAACTTCTCTCGCAAGCAAAACATGATCACGCCTAAGTACTCTTTGGGTGTTAATCACATGGTGATGTGAACTAGATTATTGACTCTAGTAAACCCTTTGGGTATTGGTCACATGGCGATGTGAACTATAGAGTGTTAAATCACATGACGATGTGAACTATTGGTGTTAAATCACATGGCGATGTGAACTAGATTATTGACTCTAGTGCAAGTGGGAAACTAAAGGAAATTTGCCCTATAGGCAATAATAAAGATGTTATTTATATTTCCTTATATCATGATAAATATTTATTATTCATGCTAGAATTGTATTAACTGGAAACTTGATACATGTGTGAATACATAGACAAAACAAAGTGTCCCTAGTATGCCTCTACTAGACTAGCTCGTTAATCAAAGATGGTTAAGTTTCCGGACCATAGACATGTGTTGCCATTTGATGAACGGGATCACATCATTAGGAGAATGATGTGATGGACAAGACCCATCCGTTAGCTTAGCATGTTAATCGTTCAGTCTTATTGCTATTGCTTTCTTCATGACTTATACATATTCCTTTGACTATGAGATTATGCAACTCGCAAATACCGGAGGAACACCTTGTGATTATAAAGATGCTGTATAGGTGTCTCCGAAGGTGTTTGTTGGGTTGGCATAGATCAAGATAAGGATTTGTCACTCCATGTATCAGAGAGGTATCTTTGGGCCCTCTCGGTGATGCACATCACTATAAGCCTTGCAAGCAATGTGACTAATGAGTTAGTTACGAGATGATGCATTACGGAACGAGTAAAGAGACTTGCCGGTAACGAGATTGAACTAGGTATGAGGATATCGACGATCGAATATCGGGCAAGTAACATACCCGACGGCAAAGGGAACAACTTATGTTGTTATGTGGTTTGACCGATAAAGATGTTCGTAGAATATGTAGGAGCCAATATAAGCATCCAGGTTCCGCTATTGGTTATTGACGGGAGATGTGTCTCGGTCATGTACACATAGTTCTCGGACACGTAGGGTCCGTACGCTTAAAGTTCGATGATGATTTGTATTAGGAGTTATGTGATTTGATGAATGAAGTGTGTTCAGAGTCCCGGATGAGATCACGGTCATGACAAGCAGTCTTGAAATCATCGAGAGGTAAAGATCGATATATTGGAAGGCTACATTTGTACATCGGAATGGTTCCGAGTGATTCGGGTATCTTTCGGAGTACTAGAGAGTTACGGGAATTCGCCGGGGGAAGTTAATGGGCCTTATTGGGCTTTAGTGGAGAGAGGGAAGAAAGGCCACGGGGTGGCGCGCGCCTCCCCCCTGCCCAAACCGAATTGGACAAGGGATGGGGGCGCCCCCTTTCCTTCTCCCTCTCCCTCCTTTCCTTCTTTCCCACTCCAAAAAGGAAAGGGAATCCTACTAGGACTTGGGAGTCCTAGTAGGACACCCTACACTTGGCGCGCCCCTAGGAGGGCCGGACTCTCTCCCTCCCTCCTTTATATACGTGGGCAGGGGGCACCCGAAAGGCACTCTAAGATTTGTTTTAGCCGTGTGCGGTGCCGCCCTCCACAATTACACCCCTCGGTCATATCGTCGTAGTGCTTAGGCGAATCCCTGCGCCGGTAAGTTCATCATCACCGTCCCCACGCCGTCGTGCTGACGAAACTCTCTCTCGTCCTCAACTGGATCAAGAGCTCGAGGGACATCATCATGCTGAATGTGTGCTGAACACGGAGGTTCCGTACATTTGGTACTTGGATCGGTTGGATCGCGAAGACGTTCAACTACATCAACTGCGTTACTAAACGCTTCCGTTTTCAGTCTACGAGGGTACATGGACACACTCTCCCGTCTCGTTCTTAAGCATCTCCTAGATAGATCTTGCGTGATCATAGGGATTTTTTGAAGTAATGCGTTCCCAACAACGGGGTCACACAGATTGGGTGGATTTATTGCATAATCAGAAATCCGTATTGCCATGGACAATAAAAAGAAAATATACGGAGAGATAATAAGGATTTGTACCTTGCTACAGACAAAAAAATATACCAAGACATTGATTGAAGTGATGTTACATTGTTGATAGGTACATCTCAAACACAACCAAACAAATGGGGTTTTTCACGAATACGCAACGGCTTGTGTATCATTCATTGTTAGGAAGAAGATAGTAGTACAAGAGTACATGCAATAGCAAAGAGAGGGGCGATGAGATGGGTCGTACACAGGGATGGCGACCACATCAACGCGAGCAGAAGAGACGTGGGTTGTTCAGCCCACCCAAATGGTTTCCGATCGATAGAGTCCATCATCTGAGCCAAACATGTTCTTCTCCATTTTCGCCTTGTAGAAAGACTTCTTGTTCTCCCTACTCACCTTTCACATTGCTTGAGCTATCCTATATTGAGGGAATAGATAACATGCATCAAATAGAATCCGTCCACACGCATGTGGAAACTTGCCAGAACATGATAGTATCTTTAAGATGCAATCTGCAATACTTCAAGCGTGATCAACCAAAACTAAATATTACTAAAATAGTTTGCTTCGCCAAATTGCAAGGTGCGCGAGCGTCATACCTGATAACTCTAAAATTGTGAAAGATGTGACGAGTGGGCTCACACCATATCTCCCAAATCAGTAGCACACCCAGCGATGTCTATCATGTCGATCCTTAGAACTACTGCAACAGAATTGCTTCTTTCCTTGGAAGGTTGTAGAAAGCAAACAAGTTATTATGTTACCGTTCATCCAGGAGGTCAACATTGTTCATTTCATGCCAGTATATTAGGCACACTAGACTTAAATGTGAGGATAAATTGCAGCAATTGATATATCCAAATAACATACATACTATAGCTTAAGCACACACTTATAAATGGTTCCAGGACAAATAAGAGTGAAGTACAAGTGTTTAACTAAATGTTTTGCTAAATATGCATAAGGAAAATGAATTTGTATGTAACGCCACCGCGAGCGAAGAAGCTAGTTCACTTAATTATTTACATCCTTAGGCATCTATGAGGCCATGAAATAATTTGTCAAGCATAGTATGCCCTTTGCTCACACATATGTGCCAACATATTAGTTTTGGGGGGTTTACTTCACCTATCTGTTCGCCTAAAAGGACATCAGATAATCACTATTGCATACATACATAACTGTCTAGGTTATATTCAGAGTTTCAGACAAAGGGAAATGAGCCTGTAGAGGGTCTATAGTATATTTAAACAAAGCAAAAAAACAATGAACTTTACTTGCGACACATTTTGTACCAAGCAAAGAAACAAAATTTACAGTAAAATATGCTTTGAAATCATGCATATATAGAAGGGGCGAGTGCACATGTACATACACATACAAAAAATTAGTACCGGACCTCTTGTAACTTTATTACAATAACCAAGTTTCTGAAGAAAAAAAATGTTGAGAACACACAACAAGGAAACAAATGTTGGGATGTGACCTAAAAATTTAGATGTGGAGCTACCATGCAGAGAAGGGGCTTCGATGAAAAAGAGGCCTTGTATAGGCGTCATCCAAAAGTTTTGAACAAAGAGACTCGAATGCACCGATACTTCAGGCAACCATCGAATCGGTATCGGATACTGTATCCGATACCGATACTCCTTCAATACGCCCCCGATGCGTATCCAAGGAGTATCCGTGAATAAATGATTTAAAACAATTCAGATACTTGAAGGATACTTTTACCGAAAAAGGCTTTCGCCCTGCTTTATATATAAAGCAATGATCCAGTTACAACCAACCTCATACAACTCCACACCAACACACAGGGCAAGATACAAGAATGTTGAGAACAGCTACACCACCCCACACAACTCCAAGCCATCTACATGAAGGAAGAGAGAGCCCCGCTTGAAGTCGCCGGAGGCCTCAACCGTGAACGAATCACTGCAAAAAGCCGGAGCTGTACACGACGAACCGATTACTCCAAGGCAGAGCCTTCACAAGGTCATGGCACCTAAGTACTGCCACCGGCCGATCAAGGGATCGAGGTTTCCCCCAGAGCAACACGGAGGAAGAAGAGGAACAACCACTACAAAAAAGTACACTTCCGTGATGATACGTGTTTGTCACAGTAGGTCGCGTTTTTTGTCATGCATGTACATCCATGACGATTTTATGACAGAATCAAGATAGTCATACCAGGCCGTCAGAGAAGTGTTCCATGACATTACCAAAATTATCATCACGGAAGTGTCCACTTCCATGACAATAAATCGCGCGTCACAGAAGTGCTTTCGTCAAGGGTGACCGACACATGGCATCCACCGTAACGGAACGCCGTTAAGCTATCGGGTCCGGTTTTGGATCCGATAACCCGTTAACAGCCTGGACCAATGGGGATTTTCCACGTGTAAAATCATCATTGGCCGCAGGAAACACGTGTTGCCTCACCGTTGGGACAGATGTCATCCACTCATTGGACAGGAGGCGCCTATGATAGGTCGACACGTGGCACGACCAACAAAGGGCCAATTCGGTGAAAAAGGCCGCCCAAAGAAAATTAGCGTGCGGCCCATATAAGGCCTACTTGTGTCAGGTCCATTTAAGCCCACGGCCCATACGAGATGTGCCAATTCGGCCCGTCAACGACCCGTTAAAGAGTTGACACCATTGCAGCCCATCGTCAGTTTGAGCCCGTTAACAGCCCGCTATATATTTGGGCTCAATATCGGCCCGATGAGATTTTGGCCTGTTAAAGGCCCATTTAATGGATGGGTCAATTTTCGGGATGTACATCTTTCGGCCTTTTAGCGACCCATTTAAATGTTGGGCTAATTTCTGGCCCGATGTGTCTTTCAGCCCGGTGACGGCCCATAAATCTAATGGGCCATTTTGTAGTCGGACCTGAGTTTCGGCCTTTTAGCGACCCATTTAAGTGTTGGGCCAATTTACGGCCCTGTCACTTTCAACTGTTGACGACCCATAAATCAGTTGGCCCATTTGTAGTCGGACTGAGTTTTGGCCTTTTAGCGACCCATTTAAGTGTTGGGCCAATTCACGGCCCTGTGTGCCTTCGCCTGTTAACGGACCATAAATGAGTTGGGCCATTTGTAGTCGGACCTTAGTTTTGGCCTTTTAACGGCCCATGCCCTTCATGGTCCAATACCAGCCCGGTTTCTCTTCGGCTGCTAAAGGCCCACAACGATTGGGCCGTTTACAATCTGACGACTTTTGGCCTCTTAACGGCCCATGCTCTTCATGGTCCAGTACAAGCCCGCTATCTCTTTCGGCCTGCTACAAGCCTACAAAATAGTTGGGCCATATGTAGCCCAAACTTAGTAACGGCCTGTTAACGGCCCGTGAAATAAATTGGGGCCACCTGCTGCCCGCTTTGATGTTGGCTTGTTAACGACCCGGGAGGTAAGAGGGCCGACCATTAACTTTCGGCCTAGTAACGACCCATTAACTTAATGGGCCCACTAAAGTTTGTTCATGTCTTTAGGCAAAATTAGATAATTTGAGCCCATTACGACGAGCAATTATGCACAGGACCAAAACCGATCAAGCAAAGGTACGGCATACAGGGAATAATGTTGCGCATCCAGCATATATTACAGGAAATTACATCCACTTGGCAATCAAAGATTGATGCCAATGCAAATAAATGAGCAGAACCTAACCATCTACAACGTCACAGTCTGCAACCTCAGCACAGATGACGCCGATAAGCATGTGGGCAAGTTCTTGCTGCTTTGCTACACTGTCTCTGAAAACATTGATCAGTTGTTGTGTCGCACGACTCTGCACCTCTGATTCATCCACCATTTCCATCATTGCTTCAGCCATTAATTGGTTCACAAACATACATTTATTCCGTTGCATTTGAGATGAGAGGATCTTGAGCAGATTCACATGGCGATTTTGGCAGGCTTGTATTATTGATAGTGGAGAGTGTCTCAAACCCTTTGTATCATAACATAAATTAGGACGAGAACCAAACAGATTAATCATGAGTTATTGCCATATTACCTGGCCTAGATTTACTTTGGAAAGAAACAATGGGGTTGCCTTGCTTTGTTTTCAGAGTTTGTCTTCTTATCTTCAGCAATGCACAAAATTAACACACTAGCATTGCTATCATTGGCCAAGTCAGATAATAGGAAAGCAACATTGACACACGAACATTTGGGCAACTAGCCTACACCAAATTAACACAATATGGCACAACTATCATCAGCCAGGTAAGGTAATCTGAAAGCAACATTGACACAATGAATGAATGGGCAACGGAGAAGCACTACAATTCAGTAATGTGCATGATATGAGATAGTACATTCATGCAGCTCAGTATGCAAAACTACCAGGCAGTTTGCCTTACAAAAATCAACATTGGTGCCTTTAACATTTTGCTACAACTAATTTTAGATCAGATAAAGGTTAGATTCACGCCAATTAACAAAATACATGCTGATGTAAAAATATAGTGATATACAACAGGTACTTACATCAGCATTGGAGCACAGAGAATTCCCGCAAGATATTTTCCTCGAATACGATCCCAATGGAGGAAGTCTTGTATCGTTTAACTTTATTTTCTAAAAGAAAGATGGGTAAGAAACATGTAGAAAATTTCATGATGTGAGGATACGCACACGCTTCACAGAATGGAGTTGACATTCTTTTGCTGGACTGGAGCGGACTAGTTCTTTGGCCACTGGAATCTGCTTATTATTAGTGGGAGATGGGTTTCTCTGTGCTAGAGCAGTATCTATGGAAAATTGAGTTGGTTTATTATCTCCTGGCGTTTGGATCTTTTGCAAAGACCTGGTTTGTAACCCTTCAGATTCTAACATAGCCATCTTCCCCTTGCATGCCTTATATAGAAGAATGGTGATTTAGTTATGAAACATGCTACAGCAGAGATGGAATAGGTACTGAAGAATAGAAAGGCATGTCATATTGACATGTATTCCCTCCACCCGGAAATAAATGGATGGGTCTAGGCGTATTTCAGTTCTAGATACATCCAGTTTTATCCATTTCTGCGACATTTAATCCCATTTAAGGGAGTATGATGTAAGAGCTAGGGATACGACAGGACAACACATAAAAAACACTGAAAAACCCACTGCAGAACCAAAGTATTCAAACCCACCGATATGAGATAGTACACTCATGCAGCTCAGGATGCAAAACTACTGTGCAGTTTTCCTTGCAAAAATCAACATTGTGGCCTTTAATCATACATTTTGCTACAACTAAATTTAGATCAGATAAAGGTTGGATTCACGCCGATTAACAAAATACATGTTGATGTAAAAATATAGTGATATACAACAGGTACTTACATCTAAATTGGAGCACAGAGAATTCCTGCAAGAATCTTTCCTCATAAACGATACCATTGCAGAAATTCTTCTATATGTTAAGCTTATTTTCTAAAAGAGAGATGAGTAAGAAACATGTAGAAAATATGATCATCATGCTATAAAATTTCATGATGCAAGGATACACACACGCTTCTTAGAATTGAGTTGACATATTTTTGCTGGACTGGAGCGGACTAGTTCTTTGGCCACTGGAATCTGCTTATTATCAGTAGGAGTTGGGTTTCTCTGTGTTGGAGCAGTATTTGTAAAAACTGGAGTTGGTTTATTATCTCCTGGCATTTGGATCTTTTGCAAAGGCCTTGTTTGTAACCCTTCATATTCTAACATAGTCGTCTTCCCCTTGCATGCCTTGTATAGAAGAATGGTGCTTTAATTATAAAACATGCAATGAGAGAGATGGAATAGGTACTGAAGAATAGAAAGGCATGACATATTGACATGTATTCCCTCCATCCGGAAAAAAATGGATGGGTCTAGGTGTATTTCAGTTCTAGATACATCTTTTTAACCATATCAGCAACATGTAATCCGGACGGAGGGAGTATGGTGTAAGAGCTAGGGATACGACAGGAAAACACAGCAAAAAACACTAGTTGAATGTAAAACTGTATGCTAGCGGAATACGTACAGAAATAACTAAGGCAACATACACGTGTATGATTGGGAAAATAAGATGGCATTGCAACAAAGCACTAGAACAGCACTTCAATGTAAAAAAACATGGTATGGTTGACAGATGAAGTACATACTGATGAATAACAATGCATAAGATATTCAGAAGCATGATGTCCAAATTAAGCAGATGGCATTGCGATAGAGTAGAATGACAAGATTTGAATTTGAAAACATGTTATCATGAATGGAATAGGTACTGAAAAACAGGAAGGCATGACATATTTACATGCATGATCAACATGCTAAGCACATGGCATTGCAACAGAGTAGATACACTCCAGGACATTATGTGCATGGTGTACCCATATCACAGGCCAAGTTAGAGCAAGGACCTTGTGGGGTGAATAGGATTCATCATCTTTCTGCAAGTCTTCTGAAGAACTGCCTTTACATGTTCCATCATATTGGGTAACATTGACATCAAGTTTATTGGACTTTACATTGCTTCGTGAGGTTCTTGTGGATATATCAGTGTGTGCAATTATATCTGACATGCATGGAAGACAACTAGTAGTTAGATTTATGTAATGAGTGCCTGTAGGAGACGACATAAATAGTAGGACTGGGGTTAACTAGCAAAGAATGTGTCTCATAAACTAAAGGGAGAACAGATGAATGCTACGGAATATGTATTGTTTGTACTTGAGATTAACTAGATGGCACACAAAAGTATTAAAGAACAACATAGGTAATACTAGAAGTGGTATAATACTATAATCACCAGCCTGTGGGATAGCATTGGCTGATGGATGATAACTATGGAACAGCGTTACCTAAAGAACAAGTATCTTAGCTGAACTATGGAACAGCGTTAACTCTGAACAAGACCCGTAAGAGATCAGCATGAATATACAGTGAAATGTGATGATCTATTTTCCATGCTTAGATGAATAACAAAGCCATAAATGTTGCACACAAGCAAGATGAGGGTACAACCTATCTGGCTGCCATCCATAGGAGTGAGCATCATGTGCTGACTTGTCGATGACCCTAGCTTGTTGTGGCTGTCCATGTCGGGCACGCATTCGATGCAGGGAAGTGTTGTGTGGGGTCTTTAGCTCACTTCTGGTGTATGCTTCCCTTGTTGGAGCAGTTGTAGTGAGTCGGTAGAGGGTGTTTCTGAATATGCTGATATCGCATAATGTTAAGAACGACATATCTCTTTGATCTGAAGAAATACACTAAGAGATCAACAAAGAAGGTATGAGAGTGGTCACACGTCACATTGATCAAGAATAAATTGGGGTCACACGATTTTATTTTATTTTGGTATCGTCCGATTCGCCGGATGGCTGGCCGTCTTGTGCCTCCCGGCCGACACTGCTCGGAATCTTCCCGAAGAGCCAACGACCAACGGCAGAAAGCAGCTCGCCTCCGCCGTCCGTGGCTGACCAAAACCCGCTCCGCCCCCACCGCATCGCCATGGTTCCGCCGCCCGGGCCAATCCACAAAGACTCCCGTCATCCAGATCCGGCGGCGGTACCTTCAACCCACGCAACTCTAAAAGATAGCCATCTAAGGCCGCTTCATGGGCGAACTTGTGGCCCCGCACCCTTATGTTAGACTCCAGCCAACCGGCAGCCTAGGAGCTCCGCCACCTCGAGGGGTGCTGCTTCCCATTGGGAATCGATTGGCCCAGAATAAAAATTCAGACAACTGACGCCTAAATAAAGTGATTTGAGATGAGGGTGCGTAATTTATCCGGCAAAGATGGTGAAGTAGGCAGGTCCACCGCCGAGTCAAGTGAGGCCGGCGGTTGCGGGGCGATACGGCAGGGAAAGAGCGATGTCGCGACGGTCAACGGTTACGCTGGAAGCAGCGCCAGACTGGACGGATCCGGTGGGAGCCGCCCGCGCCGTGAACAATGGCGGGGTGAATCGGCTCAGACGGTTCATGCGGCCGTTGCCGAGGCAGCACCAAGAAGACGGAGTAAGAGGCACACGGCCCAAAGGCACGACGACAAATGGACAACATCTCCAAAGATTAGGGAGGAGGGCGGTGAAATTGGTGCGGTGGGGGCGCCATGGAGGTGGGGCTGAGGTTTGTGGCTCGGGAGAAGGGAGCTTTCGAGGAGAAGGTGATTTAGGCGCCCACGAGGTATGAATGGGGCGGGCGGGCGGGGGATTGGGAGGAGTGGAACCATGTCTTACGGACGCATTTATGCGAAATGTGAGGGGAGTTACAGTTCTACCCTTGCCTATAGGCTTCTCGGCTTGGGTCTGTACCGAGAGTCGGGGATAGTAGAGTAACTTTGCTTCTCCCCAAATAGTGGGCGGGAGCGATTTCGGGCGAGGAGGGCGTGTTTTGAACTATAGTGGGCGCGAGCGATTTCGGGCGAGGAGAGTGTGTTTTGAAATAGTGGGCGCGAGCTATTTCGGGCGAGGAGAGCGTGTTTTGCCGACCATGGTTTATGAATTATTCGGCACATGTCATTTCGGCCGAGGAGAACGCGCGCTTGGTTGAAGTTACGAACCTACCCTCGATGTACTACGGGCCAATTGATGCGTGTCCCACATAGGACGCTAATTTCGCGTCTCCCATTTATTTGCTCGGGCGAATTCCACCGAGCAGATAGGATGTTTAACGGTTCGTTCAAATTTTGGGAGGACGAGCATCCACGTCTACCTTACCAAGTCAATTCAGATCAAATTTTGAAATATTAGCTTGCCACTTCTTTTTTAGATGGAGAGATGATGCTCGGGAGTAATGTGTTTTTACATGCTCGTTGCTAGCGATTTACTATATGACAAATAGTTGACCCACTCAAAAACGCGAATCAAAACCAAAATGAAATATCTCGATTCAATGAAATAGCTCGTTGAGTAGGTCAAAATAGTGAACTAAATCCAAAATTGAACACCTCAATCGAGTAGCATGTTGTACGGTATTATAGTACTCCATGAAAATGATGAAAGTCAAATTAATGAACTTGTTTGATATACGCATATATCCGTTCATGTGTGGATTGCAGACAACATGTTCTCCAATTTAAATATTTCAATGCAAGTTTATATCGAAACATGGTTTATATCAGTCTTTGATGCATAAAACGCGACCTCCCCCTCTCCCGGACTCCTGTTCTCTCTCTCTCTCACTCTCTCTCGCCGACAATCTTCAATTCCATTGCACGCATCCGACACAAAAACCTTGTTGGTCCCTCTCCCTTTCTCTCCATCTCTCTCTCTCTCTCTATCTCTCTCTCTCTCTCTCTTTGTGTGTGTGTGGGGGGGGGTGTTTCTAGTTCGCATGCATATATACACCATCTATAGGTCTCTCTCGCACACTATGTATGATACTCTAGCTAGTCCAAGCTAGATATCTTGGGTGCACTCATCGTACGCACACAAATTCCTTGGCTCTTTGCCCGTAACTCCCTCACGCACCACTATGTCGTCTCGGAGCTCTCCCCCCCCCTCTCTCAAACTCTCCATCCACCTGGGTTACACATACACACGCATATCTCACTCGCACTCGATAGGCCCATCTAAAACTCTATCCCCCCCTCATTCTCTCTCCATCTCACACGCGCACACACACAATCCCATGCCCAGCTAGCCAAGTATGATGGTCTCTCACTCAATTGTAGGCACATGCAGTCCCCCCTATATGTATATGACTAGCTAATCTTAGTCTCCATCACAAACATGTGCATGGTCTATCTCGATTTCTCTCGGGGCATCTTTCTATCGCAAGACGCACTCCCTTGATCTCCCACCCATATAGTCCCCTCACGATCTCGTGGGATCTCTCTATCACAAACACACCCTCTCTCCCTCCCCATGCGTCCATGCCATCCATGTGTCCCTCTCGACCTTTGTTCCTTGTTGGCCAGACCTCTATTGGACATGTGCTACAAGGGTGTCTCTCTCCATTGCAAACAATCACACACTAGCTGTCTTCGTGTATCTCCTCGCCTCGCTTTTCCATCTCAGAGATGCATGCGTGATATGTTCGCATAAGAAACGAAAAAACACACTCTCTCTCTAATTTATCGTTTGTTGTCACTTTCTCTTTCACACACATACTCTTTTTGCACACTTACCCATTCTCCTTCACACGCACTTGATCTGTCTCGACCGAGGCACTCTCCACGGTCCATAGCATATAGATTTATTGAAAAGTCAAACATCACAAAGTTTGACCATGTACGTGGAGAAAAAGAATTACATCTAGTATGGCAAACATATACCATTAGATTCACTATGAGATGTAGTTTTGTATGATGTATCTTTGGTATTGTAGATATAAATAACATTTGCATAAACCTTATCAAAGTTTCCAAAGTTTGACTTCTAAAAAATTTACATGCACTGCATTATTGAGCGGATGGAATATCTCTTTCCCCCTCTCAGCTATCTGACACACCACTCAGCCTTATCGGGGCTCCTCAATCTCTCTCAAACTGTAGTGGTCAGGTTGGTTCGTGACTGACCCTCATGCCTTGATGGCGGTACTGCTGGTGTGGACGTGAGATGTAAAATATTTCTGCTGGCCGTGCTTGTGTGGTGCTGAAGTGTTTGGTTCATACCTGGGCCAGGCAAAGCATCAACATCCCATCAATCAATCCATGCATCAATTATTTAATGCTAATATCCATCCATGTTGCTGTTAGCCTCGTGGCCACACGACCAGGCACGACCAGGCGTTTGAAATCGGTCGCCTGGGCCAGGCTACTTGCAGTGTCTGGAGTTTAGCCAGGCTAATTAAAGTGCAAGGGAACCCAGGCCAGACGGGCTTTCTTTTTCACAGGGTAGCAACCAAACAAGCGTGCATGAAATCCAGCCACAACCCCAGGCCAGGCAAAAGATGCTCAGGACACAAGCCAAACTGGCCTTATATCTCCCTAGTTCACACATACACATGTCTCACTCGTGTTATACATATAGACCCATCCAACACTCTCCGCCCTTGTTCTCTCTCCATGTGACACGCACCCCCCTAAGTACCATAATCCCTCACTCCATCATAGGCGCAAGCACTCCCCCCCTCCTAAGTATGATTATCTCTTACTAGCCATCGTGAACACACGTATTGTCTCCTTCCATCCATACGTCTATCTCGATATCTCTCGGGGCATCTTCTATCACGCACACACCTTGTCACTCGATCTCCCACCCATGTAGTCCCATCACGATCTCCAGGGAATCTCTCTATGACAAACATACACTCTCTCCTCCCCATGTCTGCATTTTCTCTGTACGTCTCTCTCGACCTCTCTCCCTTGTTTGTCGGACCCCTCTTGGCCACGTGCTAGGGGTCTTGCTCTCTCGGTTCCAAACAACCGCACACTATCTCCTCACCTTGCCTCCGTTGTCGAAGATGCATGTGTGATATGTTTGCATAAGACACGCACGCTTTTTCTACTTTTTATCGTGTGTTGTCCATGTCTACATCACACGCACACACACTTTTCACTCTCTCTCTCTCTCTCTCTCTCTAGTTAGGGACTCACACGTCCATAAGCATATGGATGTTTTGAAAAGTCAAACCTCAGAAAAGTTTGACCAGGTATATATGGAGAAAAACATTTACATCTGGAACGATCATTAGATTCATCACAACATGTACTTACTCCCTACGTAAACTAATATAAGAGCGTTTAGATTACTGCTTTAGTGATCTAAACGCTCTTATATTAGTTTACAGAGGGGGTACTTCATACTATCATTTATCTTTGGTATTGTAGATATAAGTAATTTCTTTATAAAATTGGTCAAAGTTTCAAAAGTTTGACTTAAAAAATGTTTGAACTACATTATCTAACTGAGGGAGTATCTATTTCTCTCTCTCTCTCTCTCTCTCACGAGCCTCCCTCTCACTCGAACTCTCTATACCGATGGATTATACGCTCCGTGTCGGCGTATAGCTCCGTATATTGTTTAGTTGACCGGTCAACCAATCCACATGCTGCCTTGTCATTTCGTGTTCTGTATCTTAGGCCGCCCATGTGGCAATGGGTGAAAATAAGTAAACTAGAGGCCCATCGACACGCGGTGAAGTAAACAAAGTTGAAACCACTCGGGGTAGCACCCCGCACGCTAGTAAATTAAGGGCGCATTGAGGACAAACTTCTTGCGCGCGAAGGACGCACTCGTGCACAATTCACCACTGCGCGGCGGCATGCACAGAAGGATGCAACCGCGCACACCCAGCACACAACACACACCAGCACACGTGTACACCGGCGTCACCGCCGGTTGAGATGGATGGCGAGGCAGCCAACAAGCGGAGGCGGCTCGAGCCAAAACCACATCTGGCGAGCCTGGACTTCATCAGCAGCCTCCCCGGAGACATGCTGCTCATCATCATCGGCCTCCTCTCCACCAAATCTGCCGTGCGGACCGCCCTGCTCTCCCGGCGGTGGCGCCCCCTCTGGTGATGCTTCCCCCTCAACCTCACCGTCGACAGGTGCCTCTGCGACGGGGATTGCAAACGCATGGCCGCAGTCTCCAAGATCCTTTTATCGCACCCTCGGCCAGCTAGACGCCTTGACATCCGCATGTTCAGTACCAACTGCAAGGTCCAACCCAAGTTCGATGAGTGGTTCTTATCCCCCACCCTAGATCAGCTCGAGGAGCTCAGCTTTGAAGATGGATGATGTCGCTCTCTGCCGCCGTCCGCGCTCCGCCTCACGCCAACGCTACGCCGCGCCAGCTTCAGCTCCTGCTATCTTCCCCAGATTAATGCCGCGCCCGCCCTTCTTCTCCCTCAACTCAAGCAGCTCGACCTCTTCGACGTTGTCATCTCGAAGAAGGCTATGGAGCACCTGCTCAGTATCTTGCTTTCGAGTACCTTCATCTTGAGCAGATCCACGGGTTCATTAGCCTCCACATCGCCTCGACGAATCTCTGATGGATTTATGTGTCTTGCTGGCCCCGCAACAAGACATCAATTGGGAAGAGATCACTCCAGCTGTTCCATGTTATGGTCATTGAGAATGCGCCTTTCCTTGAGAGATTGCTTGTATCGGATCTAGAAGGTCCAACAAAAATCAGGGTCATTGACGCGTCGAAATTGAGAGCGTTGGTGTACTCGTCTGCCAAATTCTCCGAACTTTTTATTGGATCCGTAATCGTCCGGGTACAACACTCATCTTCTTCTCCGTCTTCTTGAAATTCACATTTTTAAATTTCTTCTAGATGTATTTACGACCGTCTTCCAGAAAATGATTCCCACAAGCTTGACCCAGTCCATGCGCATAGTGAAGATCTTAGCATTAAAATCTATCGGCCCCAATCTGGATCAAGTTGTTCGATTCCTTACATGATTTCCATGCACGGAGAAGTTACTCATCAAGGTGAAACTTATTTCCTATAAGTAAACGGTAATCACAACGTAGCTCAATTTTTTCGTAATTTTCCCAAATTACGATGACAAGTGTAGTGTTCAAAACTGCATCTATGCACTGCACCGAAAGAAATGTTTTTAGTATTTTTTCTCACGTGATCACCGCACCGCTTTTATGCTTGTACTACTATAGTAGCCTAGGCTAGTCATAGTGGAAAGTAACTTAGACTACTCCGGTAACTCTATGGTTACCCTAAGACCAAGTACTACCTCCGTCACCTTTACTCTTCCAATTTTGTAGTATCAAAATTTGACCATAGATTTAACTGACAAAATGTTAATGCATGTCACTAAGAACTATATCGTTGGATTCGTATTTGAACATAATTTCAAATGGTGTAATTTCTAGTGACATGCATTGGCATTTTCTTCGGTAAATCTATGGTCAAAATTTTATATTAAATACGAGGTAGTATTCCCTCCGTCCGAAAATTCTTGTCTTACATTTGTTTAGATACGGATGTATCTAACACTAAAATGTAACTAGATACATCCGTATGTAGACAAAATTAAGACAAGAATTTTGGGACGGAGGGAGTACAAAAGTGGGCTATGTAGGCAAAAACATGTGCCAAATTCACTTGTGATGCATTTGGCATCGATGACCCTCCATTGCTCACCTCGTGCCCCAATCTGGATCACCTACTTTGCTCTGGTGCCAAATTAACTCACGCAATGAAAAAACACTGTGTGGGAGAGAGATGACTGAGGCAATAAAAAAACACTTGTTTGGGAGAGTGAGAGGCTGGTGTAGTTGGTTTGATTGATTTGTTTATACATGTGGGTGCATGTGCAGTGATTGCCAACTCTGTCACATCGCGAGAGCGGTGCCAAAATCTTTTGATTTGACATCGATGCGTATTATGTGGCATACTTTTGCGAAATATGGCATCGACCACATAGTGGAAGACAACAAATGCCCAAGCTCTTCACGTGCTCCTAGTTAAATGAGAGGAAACAGAAAGAGAGAGAGAGTGAAAAATATCACTAGCCAGCCAACCCTATCGTATGAGCGAATGATATTGGTACCTCTTGATGACATGGCAATCTTATGCAGCCAGCTGCTCTAATATGTTCTCTTCTTTTGCAGATAAAAAAAGACCCGAAAGTGAAAAATGTGTTGCACTATAACAATCTCATCGAATGCCTTGATCTCCATCTTACAGAAATTGATTTGATCGACTACCGAGGCAGCACATCTGAGATTAAATTGGCCAGGTTTTTTGTTCTGGAGGCAAGTGTGCTCAAGGTAATGAGGTTTGGCATTATCTGGTGCAACAATGAATGGCGTGCTGATCACCGCAAGTGTCTAAGCCTAAATGACAAAGTCTCCGCAGAAGCTGAATTTGTTTTTGAAACATCAAGTGGCCAGAGACCCGAAAACTTATTTTCCCATTAGTGACTTGTCAGGGCAGTGGATTTTAGTTTGTACGATAATGCTGCATCCATCTAAAGTAACGAAAGTTCTTACGTAAACTTCCTAGTAATTCCCTCTTCATATGTGCAGCATTACTCCTAACATTTGTAATATCAGTTTGAAACTTGTAATATTGCCGTGTCCTATTCCTGTGTTTTCAAAATCCTGCGAATCAAACAGCATCTGAGTTGGTGATGATGTTGTGCCTCCCATCTTTCACCAATAGCCGTCGGATCTAGATCTGACGCATACAAACCAAGCTTCTCCATTTTTGCAAAAAGATGCCCGCACTTGTTCCCTATTTACAAACAACTCCTTGTCTCTCACAATCAACCTTATCTCCTCCCCACCACATCTAGAAGGCCGTGGAATAATCTGGCGCGATGGCCGCTGCCGGAGCCGTCCACCCCCAACCTTGGTGTTCCATGCAATGCACGGGCATCTACGCACAGGAAATTATGTCGAACAATGCTAGTTGTAAGCATGCTAGCTCTACAGCCATGATGATAGTGACTACAGACGGTGAGGCTGACTATGGTATGCCGACACAACGCCTATACTCAGGTGTCATCTCCGGCACAGGGTCTTGTCACTTCACTGTGAGGAGCAGCACGTAATAATTTGACCAACGGGTAGTACAATGCTAGTACTCCTACTACTACATTGGTAGTACTACTACTAGTACTAGTAGCACCACCGTCTGGATTTAGGAGTACTACCACGTCCATCTGGATTTTAGTATTTGACTAGCAATATCTAGTAATGCATGTCACAAAAATGTATCCTCTCGTAAATAAATACATGGTGTTTTATTCCAATCAGTGAGAGAACTTAATGTTTTTTGCTAACTAGAGTACAAATAGGATTACATGCAATGAACTAAACACTGCATGTCATGTTTGGTAGTCTCAAGTCATTGAAAGCATGCACGGCCCACATCTCTCATTGGTTGATATGTCACGAAATAAGAAACAAGGAGGGAGATAATGCACCGTGCCTAAGTATTTTGGGATTATTTGGTTTTCGTAAGGTGACTTACACAACATTTTTGTTTACATGCATTAACATTTTATTAGTTAAATCAAAGGTCAAAACTTGGCACAAAATGCAAAGGGGACCAATAAACGATAAACATCAAACTTCTCTTGTTTGGCCCCAACTAGAGGTCCGGTGAGATGACTATACTGCACCCGGCATGGAGGGGACGCAGCTTCATTGACTTCTGACAATCGCCTTTGGGTGAATGGCACGTGGGCCTGTGGGGTGGCTGGCCCACCTATCATACAACCAAAGGTAGGTGCGAGAGGGCCGAGGAGTAGTCTGAAACCTACAAACCCACGCACGCTAACCAAGGGCAAGAGTGATCACCGAATTGCAAGATCGATTGATTAGAAGCTAAGCTAGACCCATGGAGGCGATGAGCGAGCATCGCCTACCGTGCTGGGGATGAGTCCACGACGCCGCCTGCGGGCCCGGCACCGAGGAACGTCTCCAGGTAGTATTGCTTGAGGCCACCAGGGCGAGGGGCTGCTTGGACGACAGCTTCAGCTCCTTGTTCGACGAGGTCCTCGTCGGTTTCCTCGACAAGTTCACCGTCGTCAAGAAGCTTGCAGACGACTTTAACGTAAGCCTCCAGCCGACATGCCCAGGCTCTGCGATGCCCGCCACCCTCAACGGCCACTATGGTGGCAACCTCTTCGATGCACTGGTAGCCCTGCGACTGCCTGCCGTCGCGCTGGAGAATGTCCACCTCGAGGTCACGCTCGCCGCGCAGTGCTTGGTGCAGCAAGACACCATCAACATAATCACCCACGTCTACGCGCAAATCGTCCACAAGAACTACTTCATGCAAGAGGAGGACGATAGGATGCTGGCCTTCTTGGACCGCAGGGCAACTTTGGACGGCGCTGTTCAGAATCACGTTGAGCTCACCACCAACGCTGCTGCTCCTCACATGTCGGTTGGTGACCCGGCGCACTAGGGCGTGAGGATGTCGTTGATGGATCCGTATGTATTTTTATCTTTCCGTCAAATCCATGTAGTAGTATATGATACTACAGTAATTATCTTACCTTTCGCATCAACTTCATAATTTTCGTACGTACTCCATGCATGAACAGCGCTAGAACCAAACTTCTCATTACTCTAGGCAAAATCGTTATTTTCTATCTATCGGTCGCGCCATGGAGCAGAACCAAATTTTACAAGTTACGAGTTCAAAAGGAAAAGCCTGCCGTGTTCGCATTGCACCCCCACACGGTTGGTCCGGCACGCAGCTCAAGCGGGAATGCGAGAGGTGTTGCATTTTCACTTA
This sequence comes from Aegilops bicornis, assembly GCA_021605145.1. NCBI lineage: Eukaryota > Viridiplantae > Streptophyta > Magnoliopsida > Poales > Poaceae > Aegilops > Aegilops bicornis. The sequence continues at coordinate 527,027,402 of CM038675.1, read as the reverse complement.
CAAGTGGGACCACAGTTGAGCAAACCGACTATCGGCAAACCCCCACCCCGCCCACCGCGCGATGGCTGAGAAAACAGGAGGGACAAGAGATGGCTGTAGCATGGACTCCAAGAAAATTGGTGTCGGATGGGACTCGTGTGGGTGGCGTGTGCCGTACTGCTAGACGTGAATGCTAGTTATGGCCCATGCCACCCGAGGGAGTCCGAGATTAGGGGGTATCCGGACAGCCGGACTATATCCTTTGGCCAGACTGTTGGACTATGAAGATACAAGATTGAAGACTTCGTCCCGTGTCCGGATGGGACTCTCCTTGGCGTGGAAAGCAAGCTTGGCGATACGGATATGTAGATCTCCTTCCTTGTAACCGACTCTGTGTAACCCTAGCCCCCTCCGGTGTCTATATAAACTGGAGGGTTTAGTCCGTAGGACCAACGACAATCATACCATAGGCTAGCTTCTAGGGTTTAGCCTCTCCGATCTAGTGGTAGACCAACTCTTGTAATACTCATATCATCAAGATCAATCAAGCAGGAGTAGGGTTTTACCTCCATCGAGAGGGCCCGAACTTGGGTAAAAACATCGTGTCCCTTGTCTCCTGTTACCATCTGCCTAGACGCACAGTTCAGGACCCCCTACCCGAGATCCACCGGTTTTGACACCGACATTGGTTCTTTCATTGAGAGTTCCTCTGTGTCGTCATCGTCAGGCTTGATGGCCCCATCGATCATCGATAGCGATGCAATCCAGGGTGAGACTTTTCTCCCCGGACAGATTTTTTTATTCGGCGGCTTTGCACTGTGGGCCAACTCGCTTGGCCATCTGGAGCAGATTGAGTGTTACGCCCCTGGTCGCCAGGTCAGGTTTGGAAGCATAAACTACACGGCAGACATCCATGGAGACTTGATCTTCGACGGATTCGAGCCACTGCCGAGTGTGCCGCATGGTCACGATGAGCATGATTTAGCTTTGCCGTTGGACAGTGTTCAGGAGATCACGCTGGCCACCGCTCCGACCCTCAATTCGGAGCCAATTGCGCCATCCATGGACGGGTGGCTAGGCCCCGCCACGGAGGCCACATTCTCAGCGGCGATCGAGCTGAATACCAACCTTACCCTTTAAGAGAGCCGTGACGCCAAACTGTCGGATTCTTCCCAGGCCACAGACTCCGAACCGCTTGCGCCCGTGTCTATCGACTGGGCGCCGATCATGGAGTTCACCTCCGCGGATATTTTTCAGCACTCTCCCTTCGGCGATATACTGAACTCATTAAGGTCTCTCTCCTTGTTAGGAGAATCCTGGCCGAACTATGTCCGGCAGGATTGGGATGCGGATGACGAACAAATTCGCCGCCCACCCACCACCCACTTAATAGCCACTGTCGACGATTTGACCGACATGCTCGACTTCGACTCCGAAGACATCGACGGTATGGACGACGATGAGAGACGAACAGAGCCATCGCCCACGTGGCAATCGGATGCCCACTTCATCATATGATGTATACATGGTGGACACACCCAAAGAAAACGACGACGAGGCACGGAAGGACGCAGCAAAAGATCATTCCCTCGAGAAGCAGTCAAGGCGGCGGCGTAAGCGCCGCTCCAAATCCCACCTCGACAGAAACAGCGATCATACAGACCCAGCGATAGAGCAGGGTGAGCCAGCAGACGACGAACACGGCGGTGAACCACCGTCCGACCAAGGAAACACGGAGTATCAAACCGAACAACCCATCTCCGGCAAAGATAACAGTCCAGATGATATCACACCGGACAAGCTCCTGGAGCAGAAGAATCTCCATCAAAGGCTTGTCGCCACTACGCGGAGTCTGAAAAAGTAGAAGCGAAAGCTTAAGGCTGCGCAAGATACACTCAGAATTAGATGGAGCAAAGTACTCAACACCGCAGAAAAGTATGGCGGCAGTTGCCACACAAAGAGCTACCCGAAGCGAAAGCTACTACCTGAATTCGATGATGAGGCCTTAGAGCCCCCGCAATCAAAAAACAAAACTGCCATCCGGTCGGATAGACGACCTCGTGGCCAACATAGAGCGGCAAACGACGCCGCACACAAGACAATATGCGATCTACGTGAGGACTCGCATCAAAAGGACAGCCCAACCAGATCCATCTACGGGCCAAGAAAGCGCGCTCCAGCACGCAATACAACACAACAAAAATTCGAACACCACAGTACACCCAAATACAGGGGTGCCGCACACCCCCTATGTTTCACCGATGAGGTGCTGGACCATGAATTTCCAGAGGGATCCCGTAAACATAGAGGCATACGACGGAACGACAGACCCTGGGGTCTGGATTGAGGACTATATCCTCCATATCCACATGGCTCGAGGAGACGATCTCCATGCCATCAAATACTTACCCCTCAAGCTCAAAGGGCCAGCCCGGCACTGGCTTAAAAGCCTCCCCGAAAACACCATTGGAAGTTGGGAAGAGCTCGAGGACGCTTTTCGGGCAAATTTTCAAGGGACCTATGTCCGACCACCGGATGCAGACGATTTAAGTCATATAACTCAACAGCCCGGAGAGTCAGCCCGAAAGCTTTGGAACAGGTTCCTCACTAAAAAGAACCAAATAGTCGACTGTCTGGACGCCGAAGCCTTAGTAGCTTTCAAGCACAGCGTCCGAGACGAATGGCTTGCCAGACACCTCAGCCAAGAAAAGCCGAGAACAATGGCTGCATTAACAAGCCTCATGATCCGCTTTTGCGCGGGCGAGGACAGCTAGTTAGCCCGATGCAGCACCAGCGACCCAAGTACATCCGAAGTCAGGGACGGAAACGGGAAGCCACGACGCAGCAAAAACAAGTGTCGGAATAAAGAAGACTGCCCGAAGAGCACGGCGGTAAACGCCGGATTCAGAAGCTCTCGGCCAAGTCAGCAAAAGCCGCCCGCCAAAGGCAATAGGGACGAACTGTCCAGCCTAAACAAGATTCTGGACAAAATATGTCAAATCCACAAAGACCCGACAAACCTGCAAATCATACCCATAGAGAATGTTGGATCTTCAAGCAGTCCGGCAAACTCAACGCCGAACACAAGGGGCTGGATACACCAAGTGAAGACGAGGACGAGCCTCGTAAACAAAGCACTGGGGAACAGAAGAAATTCCCACCAGAAGTCAAAACAGTAAATGTGTTACACGTGACGAAGGGGAGAAACAAAGCGGCGCTCCTAGAGACACATGCCCCAGGGCCCGTTACCGCGGAGTTCTGCCACTGGTCGTCCCAACCGATCACCTTCGACCATCGGGATTACTCGGCCAGTATCCGGCATGCAGGATGGGCTGCCTTGGTGTTAGACCCAATAATTGACGGATACCACTTTACACGAGTCCTGATGTACGGCGGCAGTAGTTTAGACCTGATATATCAGGACACAGTCCGCAAAATGGGGATGGACCCAACAAAAATCAGTCATAGCAATACTACCTTTAAAGGAGTAACGCCAGGCCCAGAAGCCCATTGCACGGGCTCCCTGCTACTAGAGGTTATATTCGGCTTTCCCGATAACTTCCGCAGCGAAAAGTTAACCTTCCACATCGCTCCGTTCCAAAGTGGCTATCAAGCACTACTCGGACGCGAAGCTTTCGCCCGCTTTAACGCAATACCGCATTACGCTTCTCTCATGCTTAAGATGCCCGGTCCACGTGGCATCATTACAGTAAATGGAAATATTGAGCGCTCCTTGCGCGCGGAAGACCGTGCAGCTGCCTTGGCAGCCACACACTAGACAGCCTCACCAACTAGAGCATCTGACAGGTCGTTAAGAACACAGACATGGTTAGACGAGTCCGGCGTAGCTATACATAATTGATACAGGTTTGAAGGTTATACCCCTACAACAATACAAGGGGCTCAATGCGCGTAAATAAGTGAAAATTAGGCTCAACTTTACTCATCTTGAACTGTACATGGTTTATTTAGTATAACCTACCTTTTTGCACGACTACTTTTCAACTAAGTTCCTCTCTTTTACAGATGACAATCGTGCTACACCCGTCCAGGATACGGCACAACGGAGACACATGCGCAGACGTGCAGCAGGGACCCGTTCCATGGATTCTTTTCAGATTAAGACCCTGCCTAAACCTTTTTTACTGTTTCTTGTTGATACACATCCCTCGGATTCTCAGTACAACTGAGAAGGATGCTAACGTATTGGCATGTGGCCACGTCAGAATATTGCACATACCTGGACACCAGGGGCTTGTTACAAAGGGCACTGTTTCGCCCGGTTTATATCATAAAGACCGAATACCTTAGGGAGTGTTCGGCGTGGCGAGTTTGGCCTTATATGCATCAGCTCCGAATCATGACTTTGGTAAAATGTTGGGTTTGCCCGGCTCCTGTGTTTTGCTGCCTTACATTCCGCTCTATCGGCTAAGGCGGCACCAGGAGAACTACTGCGATTGTGCCCTGGTTCATCCGGACGAGCACCTCAGTAGAGAAAGCCGAAAACTGACTGTCATGATATAGCGTGAGACTGGTCAACCACTCGATGACCTAGCGGAATCTTCGGGATTCCTCCGCCTTAACGAAGGGCCGTTTCTCGGCCAGGCACGTACGCACCCTGAATTCGGATGTGCGCGGAGCCACCAGGGGCTATATAGTAGCCCCACTGTCAAACTCCTCGGGCTAAGTGAAAGTGTTAAAGCATTATAGTCCGATTGCCTAGTTCGCTACGCTATCACCTCCTTAATGGACCAAGACGTTGGATCAAGTGTGAACATGCATCTTCTGCGAGCACCCCCGCATTATATGTGTGGGGGATGAAGCCGACGACTGCTATTTTATACTTGTGCCTGAAAGAATTATAATACCTCCTGTGCGTACTTAGGATCTCCGAACTTCATCCGTAGCATAAAGGGCTTCCTAGCCGCGATATCCCTGGCTTGACGCAGCTCCTCCTTCATCGCTCTCATTGCAGAGCGGGTGTCTTTGGCCGCCATCATGGCCTTCTCCAGGTCTGTCCTCTTTGCTTGATCTTCCTTTTCAAGAAGCTTGCAATGGTCAGCGGCATTCTTCAATTCCACAGCCATCCTGGCTATTTCCCCCTTGCTTTGGTAGTGAGCAGCATGTTCGGCTTTAAGCTCCTCGATTGCCTTTAGGGCAGCCACATCGCTTTTCCTGGCTTGTTCTTTGGCTCGGGCAAGTTCTGCCCGAAGGTTCTCCATGGCCGCAGCTCCGTCTGCATTCACACACACGTTATAGATATTGGCGTCATGCTCCTCTTCCCATGTGTCACCGGAGGAACCACATACCTTGTGCCTCGTCAAGCCGCTTGTTGACAAGCACGATGTCGGCATCTGCCACGTCAAGCTGCCGCTTTAACTCGGCAAACTCATCAGTCCGGCTGGCCACCGGACACTTCGCCACCTGCATATTAAGGCGGCAAGATTATTCCTAGGATTATGATCCTCTGTGCACCGTCGTCTTCGACATCACCCAGAGTCTCAGGGGCTACTATCTACACAGGGCGCATCTAAAAATGCGCGGTACTATAAAAAATGTACATCATTTCGCGTACCTCAAAACCCGTCAGTAGACTCGTAAAGGCTTCATGCAACCCGCTTTGATTGGGCGAGATCCTTTCAATCACCGTACCCATCAATGTGTGGTGCTCTTCTGAGATAGCTGCTTGCTCTAACAGATCCCTCAGTATGTCTGACCGCACACCAGACGGTGCCGGACTCTTTCGATTGCTCTCTTTAGGAGCCGGATACTGAGGGCTTCGGGTGGCCATACGATTACCTTCCGGCCCTGCCGGGTCAGGAGAAACCCTCCGCGGCGACACCTCGGGGTCGCCTGCCTCATGAGGTGGTATGGCAGGGGGAGGCATTTCTCTCTCCATCATCTCTGGAAGAAGATCCCCCGAAGACGAGCTCTGCCGAAAATCCGAACTGCAAAATAAAGGCTTCGGTTATTTTCCTCAGAAGCAAAGCGAGAATTTTCATTATTAAGGTACCCTTCTACTTACAGCTTGGTGGAGGGCTGATCCCCTTGAGGGCATAGTGCGGCCGGGGTATCCCCCGGGGAAGGACCCTCCGGCGAAGATTTCTTCCCCCGTTTGGAGACCATTGTCTCCGGGTCCTCGGAGGCGGTCCTCTTTCTTCCCTGGGGAGAGGAAGTCTTAGTTCCTCCTCCCCGGCTAACCTCCTTCGCGGAGACGCTAGCCTCCTTGTTCCCCCCTTTATCTTCTTTGAAGGCGCTTGATAAGGCGCGATCTCCAGCATCCTGGTTAACACGGGATCTGGTGAGGTCTCAGGGAGGGGGGCCGGACACCTGATCAACTTTGCCTTCGCTATCCAATCCTGGTCAAAGAGCGGCTTTTTTAGGGTGACGTTGCGATAAATAAATAGACAGTGTGTTCGGATGCGGGGCTACTTACTTGGGTATCCGGGCGATTGCAGCTCAGACCTGCATCCTCAGTGGGGTCCGGACACATTGTTTGTGGTCCGAATAACAATTTGTACATCTCCTCGGGCATCATGCCGAGGAAGTGTTGAAGAGCTCGCGGTCCCTCCGGATTGAACTCCCACAGGCGGAGGGGACGACGTTTAAAGGGCAGGACTCGGCGAATTAACATGACTTGCATCACCATGACCAGACTGACATCTCTCTCAAGGAGATCTCGGATGCGGCTCTGCAATGTGGGCACATCCTTTACTGGCCCCCAGTCCAGCCCCTAGTTGACCCAAGACATTAGTCGTGGCGGGGAACCCGAGCGGAAGACAGGTGGGGCAACCCACCTGGTACCCCTGGGAGCTGTGATATAAAACCACTCTTGTTGCCATAAGCTGGGCACCTCCTGGAAAGAGCCCTCGGGCCATGGGGCGTCGGCGTTTTTGCTTATTACGACGCCTCTGCACTCTGCGGGCCGCCCCTCGATCATCTTCGGCTCCACTTTGAAGGTCTTGAGCCACTGTCCGAAGTGAGGGGTAATACGGATGAAAGCTTCGCACACGATGATGAACGATGAGATGTGGAGGATAGACTCCAGAGCTAAATCGTGGAAGTCCAGCCCATAATAGAACATAAGCCTCCTCACGAAAGGATTTGGCGCGAAGCCCAGCCCTCGGAGGAAGTGAGATACGAACACGGCGCTCTCACCAGGCTTGGGAGTGGGAATAACCTGCCCTTGAGCAGGCAGCCTATGCGGGACTTCGCCGGTCAGGTACCTGGCCTCCCTTAGCTTTATTACGTCTTCCTCCGTGATGGAGGAAGGCATCCACCGACCTTGAAGGTTGGATCCGGACATAATCAGAGGTCCGAAGCACCTAAACCTGAGCTTTGGGTGTTGGAACTCGAGGCGGGAGGTGGATTCGATTGAGATCGAAAGAAAAGAATAGGCCTTGGTCTCTTTATAAAGAGATTGAATACCAAGTGTACTTCTCGTGACCGTTTGGGACTTACCTCCAATCGAGGGGTGATACCAACAGGCATGATTGGGTTACCCATGTCCGTGTTGATGAGAATCCCATAATAAAGGGGACACGATCTCTGCCTCGACAAGACGTGCCAAGGAAACCGCCTCGCGAAACGCGCTGAGACTGGTTATGAAAAACGATTTGAATAAAGACTTGACTGTGGTGTGATGTCACACTACGGGGTACGTCAGCAGATTAGATTTGTGGAAATATTATTCTCTCTACGGTTGTGTGTGGAACTTGTTTTGCAGAGCCGGACACGATCCTCATGTTCAAAATCTTCGATGAAGAATTCGGAGGAGGAACCCGCCTTGCAATGCCGAAGACAATCTGCGCGCCGGACTCATCATCATTGAAGCCTGGTTCAGGGGCTACTGAGGGAGTGACTATATCCTTTAGCCGGAATGTTGGACTATGAAGATACAAGATTGAAGACTTCGTCCCGTGTCCGGATGGGACTCTCCTTGGTGTGGAAAGCAAGCTTGGCGATACGGATATGTAGATCTCCTTCCTTGTAACCGACTCTGTGTATCCCTAGCCCCCTCCGATGTCTATTATAACTGGAGGGTTTAGTCCGTAGGACCAACAACAATCATAATATAGGCTAGCTTCTAGGGTTTAGCCTCTCTGATCTCGTGGTAGATCAACTCTTGTAACACTCATATCATCAAGATCAATCAAGCAGGAGTAGGGTTTTACCTCCATCGAGAGGGCCCGAACCTGGGTAAAAACATCGTGTCCCTTGTCTCCTGTTACCATCCGCCCAGACGCACAGTTCGGGACCCCCTACCCGAGATCCCCTAGTTTTTACACCGACACCACCCCACTATATCGAGCCTATATCGAGGTACTTAGAACAAATTTCCTGCAGTCCGTGCTCAGCCCTCCTCTATCTCTCTTCTCAGCCAGCCAGCGGACGCGCGGAGCCCATCGTCTGTTTGCTCACATGCGGCCCCACGTGTCAGTGGAAACGCAAGAGGACCCAATTGAACCTGCACATCTTTCACCTCGGCGTCTTTGGTGATGAAAAACAAATCCAATAAAGATCTTGATTGGCCGCTTTTGGAGTTACTCAAGAGTAGTAAGATTCTATTCTGAGTTTAACCTAAGATGCACATCTCGTGGCTTCAATTACCACTCTATTTTCTTTCATGACACGACTGGATCTTTGGATGTCCCACGTGTCGGCAAAAGGAGGAAGAACCCGACCAAATCTTCGGTTGTGCTCTCGGATTAGACTAGTTGTGCTAACTTAAAAATTTATTGTGTACTCCTCCGTTCAAAAATACTTGACTTCCATTTGTCCAAAAATGGATGTACCTATATACTAAAACATGTCTAGATACATATATATTTTGACAAATAGAAGGCATGTATTGTGCAATGGAGGGAGTAGAATGGATGCAAGTTCTTGTATTGGGAAGAAGAGTACATCCATATATTGATAGAGCGCAATTTAGTAGATGTTCTATCACTTTTAGTTAGCACAGAGGCTAGAGATGAGATTAGTGCACTTGTTGATACTCCTACTAGAATAGAGGCTAGACATGAGACGAGATGCGAGGAAGCAACGTCTACTTCTTTACACTCGAAGAAGAAAGAAGCACGCAAGATCGAGCCTCCACAGATCAACAATGAATGCATCAAGAAGGCACTAATCCAACTTACAGGAGTAGTAAAATGTATTCTTGTGGTTCTTGTTTTCTTTGGTCTTGCTTTTCTAGTCAAAATTATCATTGGAGTTCGTGCAAAACGAAGGTCCATTTGGGGTCGTGCGTTGGAGTTGGCCTTACAAGTGGGATCGCAGTTAAGGAAACCAACTATCGGCAAACCCACACCTCGCCCGCCGCGCGATGGATGAAGTTAGAGAAACGACGAGGTTGAAGAGATTGCTCTAGCACGGACTCCAAGAAATAATATGGTGTCAGATGGATGTTGTGGTGGTGGCGTGTGCCGTACTCCTAGACGTGAATGCTTGTTTTGGCCCGTGCCACCCTACTACTCCTACTACTTACTCCTACTATATAGTACTAGTATCGAGGATTCGAGGTGCTGGTTACGTACAGCGAACACATTAACATATGGCTATAGTAAAAACACCCACCCGGCCTTGAAGCATGTGAAGCTAGTACAAATAGTGTACTACTATTGTTGATTGGCCTCATCCGATAACCTGTTGCAATGCACGTACAATTATGTATTCGGAAAATATTTTTTGCCTCGTCGCACCACTCACTCAGAGAAGCGACTTAAAGCCGTTCATAAATTTAGTAAGTTTATCACGGGCATATCATTTTATTACATACAACAGGTCATCAACCCACATCGACAACGAGGATACATCATAAATACTAAAGTTTTCACCACACAACAAATAACAAGCAATGAAATGAACTTCAACTCATCCATTCCTTGGCGTTGGAAACGCTTGCTTTGAACCACAAGTGATTCTCTGGGACGGGCCATCCATTGTCGATCTAGAGACCAACGCAGGACTAATCATCCAGGCTGAAGCGGCCTACTATATCAGTACCCGGGTAGGGAACCACCCAAATGTCCGAGGTATAGACACAATTGCTTCTCATAAATGGTACTAGTAACGTTGTGTCAACAGCAGTTGGATCGCCTTTCACCATCATTGGATAGTTTTGTCCAAGGAAGAGGGAGTTTTCTCCAAGACATCAATTCTGTACCAGGGATAAGGAGTTGGCGCTAGCACACTAGTGTCCATTCCGAATACCATGCAACGGGTGTTGGAATAGGTCCGGAGAGTGCGACCATGGGAGACTACACCTGCTTCCTTAGTAGTAACATCATCAGTGGGCTGTATACACACAAGAAGAGGTGATCCATCGGAATTAGTTGCCAAGCGCCACAGAGTATATGGGCGCTGCTCGTCCTCATGCTCGTGATCATCACCATCGTCATCTCCTCCTTGGTTATAAACATTTTCAAGTATAGGTGGTGGGATGTTCACAGGACCTTAGAGACACAAGAAGAAGGTTAATTAGTAAAGGGAAACTTCCTAACCCACATGCATGTGGATGAAACAATTATAATTACGGTGGAAGACAAACATACCGAAACTACGAGGATCCCATGCAAAAACAGTGCCACGAGTGGTGGCAGCAAACACAAGGCCCTCGTATTGAATTGCATCACAGTACTCATCCGTGTACAGAATATGATTTTTGAGCAATATCCATCGAGTCAAACCACCAAGGACGGCAACAAGCTTGTCGAAGATAGCAACAACTTCATAGTTGTAATTCCAAGAGCGGTTGGGAACTCAACAAATTGCTATCTTCCGTAGAAGACAGTCACCATGATCGTATTTGAACGTGCGTACAATACCGGTGTGCTCAACCTCTGGGCAGTCTGCTGAGATTTTTGGAAGTGGAACCCGGTCACAAGTGTACACATTCACAAGTTCCCACTCGCAGTTGGACCCAATGTAAACAACCCAATCTCCATTTGCGCCCGCCCAAGCCTTGCCCTCAAGCGATGGCATCTTAACATCATACGTATCATTATCAAGCGGCATCAACTTACACGGGGCGAGGCCTCCGTCGTGCCGGTGCCAGTCACTAGGGTCACGGCGAAGAAGATAGGGGAGATCAAACCGCTCCTTGACTCTTGGGTTCCTTGTAATGATGTTATTAGTTGAGTCGAGAATGGGCTCGAACGAACCTGCCATGCTAGCCAAGGTGATGACATCGCACTGATCAATGAGTTCCTCCACCACGTCATCTTTCAGATCGGGGCAAGAATAACGGGGTCGTTTCCGGCCTGCTCCCTCCATGGAGAAGACGATCGAACAATGGCAAAAGAAAGGGTGAAGGGCTGAAGGAAAATGGAGGAGGGAGAGGAAGAGCGTGCGACAGCAGTTCCAAATCGAGAGGGAAAGGTGAAGAGTCGGTGGACGGTTGCGAGTTTGCCACGGTTCACGAAGAGGCGCCCCGGCCTACACGTCCGTTCGGAAATACTCCTACTACTCGCCGTCGTCTCACTGATATGTTGGAACAGGACCACATGTCAACGAAACATGGTGTGTAATTTCTCGTGCAAAATGCGATCTGGCCGCGTTGGCCCGAGGTGCCGCATTAGTTATCGACCTTTATTTTTTGAATGGCGTGCCGATCAATTTGGAAGCACGACTAACTGGTACTGTACGCAGAGAAAATATGAACTACTCTACCACTACTCCACCTCCAGTACTAGTAGTATAAAAAAGATATATAGGGTGGAGCTTCACCGCTTTCTTGCTAAGGGCTGCCCACTTGCTTCTCACACTCCCACCCTCTCTCCAGATCTAAAAAAGACGGGCCCTCTCTCCCTCCTCACTGGTGGTCACAGATCCATCGGGGAAGAAAAGGACGTGCAGCGTTGGCCTTTTCGTCGTCGGCGGCGAGTCACGAGCGGCGACAAGGCCGTCCTCTCGAGACCTAAGCGCCAGCAGGGATGGCCTCCGTCCCCAAGCTCGCTGCCGTAGTGTGTGCAAAGGACGACGACCATGAGCGAAGCCACTTCCCGCCGACCCTCAGGTATGCTACCTCTTTTCGAACTATAACCTTGTTCTATTGCCCCATCTGCCACATCGTTGCATGTGGATCTTTTTCCACTCCACCATCTTCCCAATTTGCTATCCTCTGCTCTACTGGCCACGCAGACGAAACCCATAATTTGCACTATTAAAGGAAACCCTACTTCATGCAGACTAATCCATGTCTGGGTTGAATAAGGAAAGGAAGGGAGACTGTACTGTCCAAGAGAGTAGGCATCGAACCCGCATCTAGGTTGAAAAGGGGAAAATTAGTAGCTAAGGAACGAGTCTCATGTCTCTTGGTTGAAGAAGGGTAAAAAGGCATGACAACATGCTACGTCTTGAGCTTGCGTTGGTTTTCCCCGAAGAGGAGAGGATGATGCAGCACAGTAGCGTAAGTATTTCCCTCAGTTTTTGAGAACCAAGGTATCAATCCAAGAGGAGGTCACGCCAAGTCCCTCGTACCTGCACAAAGCGATAGCTACTACGCAACCAACGCGATTAGGGGTTGTCAATCCCTTCACGGTCACTTACGAGAGTGAGATCTGATAAAGATAATATTTTGGTATTTTGATATAAAGATGCAAAGTAAAAAGTAAAAGCAAAGAAAGTAAATAAAGTGATGGAGATTGATATGATGAGAATAGACCCGGGGGCCATAGGTTTCACTAGTGGCTTCTCTCAAGAGCATAAATATTCTACGGCGGGTGAACAAATTACTGTTGAGCAATTGATAGAATTGAGCATAGTTATGAGGTTATCTAGGTATGATCATGTATACAGGCATCACGTTCGAGACAAGTAGATCGAAACGATTCTGCATCTACTACTATTACTCCACTCATCGACCTCTATCCAGCATGCATCTAGAGTATTATGTTAAAAACAGAGTAACGCCTTAAGCAAGATGACATGATGTAGAGGAATAAATTCATGCAATATGATAAATACCCCATCTTGTTATCCTTGATGGCAACAATACAATACATGCCTTGCAACCCTTTCTGTCACTGGGTAAGGACACCGCAAGATTGAACCCAAAGCCATGCACTTCTCCCATTGCAAGAACTACCAATCTAGTTGGCCAAACCAAACGGATAATTCGAAGAGACTTGCAAAGATAACACAATCATACATAATTCAGAGAAGATTCAAATATTATTCATAGATAAGTTGGATCATAAACCCACAATTCATCGGTCTCAACAAACACACCGCAAAAATAAGATTACATCGAACAGATCTCCACGAGAGAGGGGGAGAACATTGTATTGAGATCCAAAAAGAGAGAAGAAGCCATCTAGCTACTAGCTATGGACCCGAAGGTCTGAAGTAAACTACTCACACTTCATCGGAGGGGCTATGGTGTTGATGTAGAAGCCCTCCGTGGTAGATGCCCTCTCTGGCGGAGCTCCGGAACAGGCCCCAAGATGGGATCTCGTGGATACAGGAAGGTACGGCGGTGGAATTAGGTTTTTGGCTCCGTATCTGGTCTATTGAAGTGCGTGAGGTATATATAGGAGGAAGGAATGCGTCGGTGGAGCGTCGGGGGCCCACGAGATAGGGGCGCGCCCTCCACCTCGTGACCGCCTCTGGCGCTTCTGGAGTAGGGTCCAAGTCTCCTGGATCACGTTCGGTGAGAAGATCACGTTCCCGAAGGTTTCATTCCGTTTGGACTCCGTTTGATATTCTGTTTCTTCGAAATACTGAAATAGGCAAAAAACAGCAATTCTGGGTCGGGCCTCCGGTTAATAGGTTAGTCCCAAAAATAATATAAAAGTGGAAAATAAAGCCCATTATAGTCCAAAACAATAGATAAAGTAGCATGGAGCAATCAAAAGTTATAGATACGTTGGAGACGTATCAGTCATCCCCAAGCTTAATTCCTGCTCGTCCTCGGTAGGTAAATGATAAAAAAGAATTTTTGATGCGGAGTGATACTTTGGCATAATTTCAATGTAAATCTTCTTAATCAAGGTATGAATATTCAGATCCGAAAGATTCAAGACAAAAGTTCATATTGACATAAAAATAATAATACTTCAAGCATACTAACAAAGCAATTATGTCTTCTCAAAATAACATGGCCAAAGAAAGTTACCCCTACAAAATCATATAGTCTGGCTATGCTCCATCTTCCCCACACAAAGTATTTAAATCATGCACAACCCCTATGACAAGCCAAGCAATTGTTTCATACTTTAACATTTTCAAAACTTTTTCAATCTTCACGCAATACATGAGCGTGAGCCATGGATATAGCACTATATGTGGAATAGAATGGTGGTTGTGGAGAAGACAAAAAGAGGGAAGATAGTCTCACATCAACTAGGTGTATCAAAGGGCTATGGAGATGCCCATCAATATATATCAATGTGAGTGAGTAGGGATTGCCATGCAATGGATGCACTAGAGCTATAAGTATATGAAAGCTCAACAAAAGAAACTAAGTGGGTGTGCATCCAACTCACTTGCTCACGAAGACCTAGGGCATTTTGAGGAAGCCCATCATTGGAATATACAAGCCAAGTTCTATAATGAAAAATTCCCACTAGTATATGAAAGTGACAAATTGAGAGACTCTCTATCATGAATATCATGGTGCTACTTTGAAGCACAAGTGTGGTAAAAGGATAGTAGCATTGTTCCTTCTCTCTTTTTCTCTCATTTTTTTTATTTGGGCATTTTCTCTTTTTTTATGGCCTCTCTTTTTTTTCGTCCAGAGTCTCATCCCAACTTGTGGGGGAATCATAGTCTCCGTCATCCTTTCCTCACTTGGGACAATGCTCTAATAATGATGATCATCACACTTTTATTTTTCTTACAACTCAACAATTACAACTCGATACTTAGAACAAAATATGACTCTATATGAATGCCTCCGGCGGTGTACCGGGATATGCAATGAAACATGAGTGACATGTATGAAAGAATTATGAAAGGTGGCTTTGCCACAAATACGATGTCAACTACATGATCATGCTAGCAATATGACAATGATGGAGCGTGTCATAATAAACTGAACGGTGGAAAGTTGCATGGCAATATATCTTGGAATGGCTATGGAAATGCCATAATAGGTAGGTATGGTGGCTGTTTTGAGGAAGGTTTATGGTGGGTGTATGATACCGTGAAAAGTCTTGGCGGTATTAGAGAGGCCAGCAATGGTGGAAGGATGGGAAAAAGTGCGTATAATCCATGGACTCAACATTAGTCATAAAGAACTCATATACTTATTGCAAAAATCTAGAAGTTATCAAAGCAAATTATTACGCGCATGCTCCTAGGAGGGATAGATTGGTAGGAAAAGACCATCGCCGTCCCCGACCGCCACTCATAAGGAAGACAATCAATAAATAAATCATGCTTAGAGTTCATCACATAACGGTTCACCATACGTGCATGCTATGGGAATCACAAACTTCAACACAAGTATTCTTTAAATTCACAACTACTCAAATAGCATGACTCTAATATCACCATCTTCATATCTCAAAACAATTATCAAGCATCAAACTTATCTTAGTATTCAACGCACTCAAAAGAAAGTTTCACATATCTTGAATACCAAGTATATTAACATTAAGCAAATTACCATGCTATTAACGACTCTCAAAATAATCTAAGTGAAGCATGAGAGATCAAGTTTATTTAAAACAAATCCACCACCGTGCTCTAAAAGATCTAAGTGAAGCACTAGAGCAAAAATTATCACGCTCAAAAAGATATAAGTGAAGCACTATGAGCAAACTATCAAGCTCAAAAGATATAAGTGAAGCACATAGAGTATTCTAACACATTTCAATTCATGTATGGCTATCTCAAAATGTGTGTACAGCAAGGATGATTGTGGTAAACTAACAAGCAAAGACGCAAATAATACAAGACGCTCCAAGCAAAACACATATCATGTTGGTGAATAAAAATATAGCTCCAAGTAAATTACCGATGGAAGTGGACGAAAGAGGGGATGCCTTCCGGGGCATCCCCAAGCTTTGACTTTTTGGTGTACTTGGATTATCTTGGGTGTGCCATGGGCTTCCCCAAGCTTAGGCTCTTGCCACTCCTTGTTCCATAATCCATCAAAAAGAATTCACCCAAAACTTGAAAACTTCACAACACAAAACTCAATAGAAATCTCGTGAGCTCCGTTAGAGAAAGAAAACAAAAGATTACTTTAAGGGACTGTAATGAACTCATTCTTTGTTTATATGGGTGTTAAACCTACTGTATTCCAACTTCTCTATGGATTATAAACTATTTTACTAGCCATAGATTCATCAAAATAAGCAGACAACACACGCAAAACAGAATCTGTCAAAAACAGAACAGTCTGTAGTAATCTGTAACTAACGCAAACTTCTGGAACTCAAAACATTCTACCAAAATTAGACGACCTGGAAAATTTGTTTATTGATCAGCAGCAATTGGAATCACTATTTTATCACGTTCTGGCGATTTTTAACAATTCGGGCACTGAGCGCAAAGATTCTGGAAATTACAGCAAGATCAAATAACTATCTTCCAAGAAGATCTAATAGGTTTAACTTGGCACAAACACTAATTAAAAGATAAAACCACATCTAAACAGAGGCTATATGGGTTATTTATTACTAAGCAGAAGCAAAAACAAAAAACACGAAATAAAATTGGGTTGCCTCCCAACAAGCGCTTTTCTTTAGAGTCTTTTTAGCTAGGCATTGAGATTCAATGATGCTCACAAGAAAGACAAGAATTGAGGCACAAAGAGAGCATCATAAAACATCTGACAAACACACTTAAGTCTAACATACTTCCTATGCATAGGCATATTATAGGCAAACAAATTATCGTAGCAAGCAAAAACTAGCCTATGCAAGGAAGCGGAAAGGAAGAATAGGAATCTCAACATAACGAGAGGTAATTTAGTAACATGAAAATTTCTATAACCATATTTTCCTCTCACATAATAATTACATGTAGGATCATAAGCAAATTCAACAATATAGCTATCACATAAAATATTCTCAACACGATCCACATGCATGCGAAGTTGACACTCTTCCGAAATAGTGGGATTAATATTAACTAAAGTCATGGCCTCTCCAAACCCACTTTTATCAAAAACTTCATAAGATTGAATATTCTCCAAATATGTGGGATCTAAAGTTTACACTCTTCCATACCCACTTTCAATATTATTGCAAACAATATTATCAATCTCATATTCATCATAGGGACTAAATAAATTTTCAAGATCAAAACAAGAATCTCCCAAATCATGATCATTGTAACAAGTAGTAGACATAGCAAAACTAGCATCCCCAAGCTTAGGGTTTTGCATATTATTAGCATAATTGACATCAAGAGAATTTATAGTAAAATCATTGCAATCATGCTTTCCATCGAAGGAACTATCAAGTACGGGTGCAATAGCAACGATCTCATGTTTAACATAAGGAACTATAGCAAATTCATCTTCATAAATATTGGCATCATAGCCACAAGAATAGCAAGCATCATGTTCATCAAGGGATATTTCAATCAAATCATCAGAATCATCATTATCTATAGATTCATGCGTATCATTATTTTCTTCCAAAGCAACGGTCATTCTCTCAATAAATTCTTTGACACACACATTATGAGCATAGTTTTCATAGCAATATTTAAGTATGTCAAAATTTTCAGATTCGTAGAGAGTAATATCATACTTTTGAATCAATGAAGCAACTTCATAAGCACCCTTAAAAGCAACAAATTCTTCAATTTTTTCGATATCATAGTAACTATAAACACCCTTTGCATAAGAAGATAAGATTTCATTTTCATTAAACTCACATAGGTAAGGAAGGTGTTTTTTAGGGTTCTTAGAGCAACAAGTAAAGTCATAAATATCACAAAGATTCCAAGCATAACACAGCAATCTCTTTATTTGACTCCATAAGAGTCCCCCTTTTTCAGACAAACGGTGACGCACATAATGAGCATGCTCACCTAAAGATTTCCCATCAGCTAGGCTAGTTGGGGTTTCAGCATGAGCGCATAAGGATCGAAGATGATCCAAGTAGAACACTTTAAGTGGATCCATATCAATAGATTTTTAGCAAGCAAAGATGCAAGCAAATAGAAGGCACATGGAAACACAAACAAAAATACATACGGAAAGAAGGCGAAGAAAGGGCGAATAAAACGGCAAGGGTGAAGTGGGGGAGAGGAAAACGAGAGGCAAATGGCAAATAATGTAATGCGAGAGATAGGGATTGTGATGGGTACTTGGTATGTTGACTTTTGTGTAAGCCTCCCCGGCAACGGCGCCAGAAATCCTTCTTTCTACGTCTTGAGCTTGCGTTGGTTTTCCCCGAAGAGGAGAGGATGATGCAGCACAGTAGCGTAAGTATTTCCCTCAGTTTTTGAGAACCAAGGTATCAATCCAGTAGGAGTTCACGCGCAACTCCCTCGTACCTGCACAAAACGATAGCTACTCGCAACCAACGCGATTAGGGGTTGTCAATCCCCTCACGGTCACTTACGAGAGTGAGATCTGATAAAGATAATATTTTTGGTATTTTTTGATATAAAGATGCAAAGTAAAAAGTAAAAGCAAAGCAAGTAAATAAAGTGATGGAGATTGATATGATGAGAATAGACCCGGGGGCCATATGTTTCACTAGTGGCTTCTCTCAAGAGCATAAATATTCTACGGTGGGTGAACAAATTACTGTTGAGCAATTGATAGAATTGAGCATACTTATGAGGTTATCTAGGTATGATCATGTATATAGGCATCACGTCCGAGACAAGTAGATCGAAGCGATTACGCATCTACTACTATTACTCCACTCATCGACCGCTATCCAGCATGCATCTAGAGTATTAAGTTAAAAACAGAGTAACGCCTTAAGCAAGATGACATGATGTAGAGGAATAAATTCATGCATAATGATAAATACCCCATCTTGTTATCCTCGATGGCAACAATATAATACGTGCCTTGCAACCCTTTACATCCTTTGGGTAAGGACACATAAGATTGAACCCAAAGCCATGCACTTCTCCCATTGCAAGAACTACCAATCTAGTTGGCCAAACCAAGCGGATAATTCGAAGAGACTTGCAAAGATAACTCAATCATACATAAAAGAATTCAGAGAAGATTCAAATATTATTCATAGATAAGCTGGATCATAAACCCACAATTCATCAGTCTCAACAAACACACCGCAAAAAGAAGATTATATCGAATAGATCTCCACGAGAGAGGGGGAGAACATTGTATTGAGATCCAAAAAAAAAAGAGAGAAGAAGCCATCTAGCTACTAGCTATGGACCCGAAGGTCTGAAGTAAACTACTCACCCTTCATCGGAGGGGCTATGGTGTTGATGTAGAAGCCCTCCGTGGTAGATGCCCTCTCCGGTGAACTCAAGACAGGCCCCAAGATGGGATCTCGTGGATACAGGAAGGTACGGCGGTGGAATTAGGTTTTTGGCTCCATATCTGGTCTATTGGGGGTACATAGGTATATATAGGAGGAAGCAGTATGTCGGTGGAGCGTCAGGGGGCCCACGAGGTAGGGGGCGCGCCTAGGGGGGCGCCCTCCACCCTCGTGACCACCTCTGGCGCTTCTTGCAGTAGGGTCCAAGTCTCCTGGATCACGTTCGGTGAGAAGATCACGTTCCCGAAGGTTTCATTCCATTTGGACTCCTTTTGATATTATGTTTCTTCGAAATCTTTGAAATAGGCAAAAAACAACAATTACAGGCTGGGCCTCCGGTTAATAGGTTAGTCCCAAAAATAATATAAAAGTGGAAAATAAAGCCCATTATAGTCCAAAACAATAGATAAAGTAGCATGGAGCAATCAAAAATTATAGATATGTTGGAGACGTATCACAACGCAATAGAGAATGACCAGGTCGATCTGTTTGTTGTCCTCGCATAGGAAAAAGGTGGCTAAAGAGAACAAAAATTGGACGTAATCCACATATGTTGCCTTGATATTTGTTGCTCTGGGCAACCATACCTCCCACACCACTCTGCGTCCGTGGAGGTACATCGTACTGGTGCGCCCACTGTCCGAATGGGCCTCCCATGCTCTTATTGCCACTTTTTTTGCTGTTAGTATAACACCAGCAGTCAAGTCAAGCAATGCTACTACTAAAGTGATGCCACATTTAACTAATGCCGCTCTTAGTCTAATGCCACCGATAAATTTAAGCAATGCCATTTAATGTCGCTGGATTATTTCAGGGTTAGCTGTTGATTGTGGATGTATTAAAGATTTTTCAGGTAAGGCATTCTAATGTTGTTGCACAGCCAGTATACCAACGATGAAACTTGTTACTACCTTCAGATTTTTGCACTGTTAATGCTTATAGACATACCTCACTTTCATGAGATAAGTTAATTTTTTTGTACAGTGTCACCAAAATGCCAAGGCGCTGATGTCATTTTATTTATGTTAAACTGCACAGACAATTATGAAGACAAGATGAAAGGTCAAGAGTGGGCACCTCCTCCTCCGGCTGTTCTCTTGATTCGTTCGATCAAGTTTTTATGTTTGATCGATTATCAAGATTGGGATAGCAATTTTTAAGGTCCCCCCGAGTTCGAAATGATATTTACCTTGGAGGTACATGGTTTGCAATTTTTTATAATGTCATTAGTTAATAATGCTAGTTACCTTCAGACTTTTGTATTTGGTTTAATGCTCATGCACAGCTAGTATACCAATGCTGAAACTTGTTACCTTTACATTTTGTATTGTTAATTCTTACAGAAACCTTCCGATTGCTAGAGTTTATTGAAATATGTTCAAGATTAAAACCATTGTACTGTACCCTGTAATAAACTAACTACTCTACTGTTGCACTAGCCACTTGATTAGTGTATATTTGTAGTATTCGAATGGTGTTGCATTAGCGTATGGACATAAATAAAGTGTGGCAAGCTTTCCCAGATATGTGCTCAAGAAAACTACTACCTATTTTTCTAAATACTAGACATTTGGGTCTTTAAATTGAACCGCGAAAACGTCTTATATTAAGGAACAAAGGGTGTAGAGTTCACTCAAATTATCCCGGTAAAGCTAGTCACACCTTTGTTAAAATTAATGTTCATTATGTTATCGGAGGAGGTCTGTATGTTTGTCTCTAATGCATGTCGACTACATACCTGACATCATGATGTAATGTTAAGTCATTTCCTTTTATGCAGTGTCCTGAATTGTCAAGGCCGTGATGGCATTTTATTTTAGTAGAACTGCACAAAATTTGCTTAAAATAAGAGGAAAGGTCGGGAATGGCTCAGTTTTTCAGAAAAAACTATGTATGCCTTCCTGACATCAGCCGCTATTGCTTTATTTATTCCTTCAAAAAGGTGGTTAGAAACAGTCTTGCTACCTTTTCCCATTAAGAAATTGGAATGCTTATATTTGTGAGTCTATGCTTCAACTAGTGCCAATTTTAGAGTAATCACACTTTAAATATCTATGCAAACAGGGATGCTTGATTTTAGTGGAACTGCACAAAAAGTCCAACTGGTTCAACATTAGGAGCATGTTTTTTCCATACCTTTATATCCAATTGGTGGCACTATGAGCTGTTCATTACGAAGGTACATGGTTTGCTATCTTGCTACTCTTTTTGTACTGTCATTAGATAGTAATACTAGTGGTTTGCATGTGAATTTATTGGCGGGGTGGACCTACATTGGAGGTGCAGGACAGGATTCAATGATTGGATGCTCAATTTCGGTTGTATCGATTTCACCTCTTCCATCACTGCGAACATGGATATCCTTGGTCTGATGAAGAATAGGCGCTATATTTCTGCTCTGAACCAGCAAATCAATTCAGTATGAAATTGTCCAGGGCAAAACATAACTGTATCAGATTGTCCAGTGCAGAACATGACAGATGCTAAGCGGAAGAGACATGTTTAAACCGAAAATACAAGGTGTGGTAAATGTTTACTAGCTGCTTGATATTTGTGCACACAGAGATGTCTGCCCGTTGCTATTTGGCAAACAAACAAAGTGTCCGCAATTTCGGTTGAACTACACAAGAGAATAGTATAGTTGCTGCATGCAGTGCCATTTGAAAATAGACACAGAAAGATTGGATAGTCACTTCATGGACTGCAGAAAACTAGTACTGTACTATTTATTGGCCAACACTAGGTGCTTCATTGCTTTGGTCTGATTATACAATGGGCATCATTTTGCCTAAGTTAAAGTTTGTATTTCGAAAATACTCTCGCGGTGTGATCGAGAGAAGACCAAATCATATTGCAGTGGATGTTCCTCCATCATGTGTGGTTCATTCTCATGGTTCCAGCTGTTGGTGAAACCGATTCACGTTTGCAAGAGGAATTGTAGACTTCACAAACAAATTTGTCTTTCGATGCATCTTGAATGTTGGCCAAGAGAAGCATCCATGTTAGTAGGAAGAACAGATGTTTTTCTAGATCTTTGCTTTGAGCTACATATTTGTATATGATCTGTGAATCATTCAGATGCATTAACATGTTGATCTTATGTATGGGAATCGTACTAGTTAGTTTTAGTTGCGACGCAAGATCCGAAGTGGCCGATCTTTGCTTTTGGAGCTACATATTTGTATATGATCTGCGAATCATTGAGATGCATTAACAGTTACTTATTTTTGTTCGCTCAGTGTTTACAAGTTACTGATCGATCACTAGCTAGCCTACAAATGCGCTCCTGGCAGTTTTATTTGCGACGCAAGATGCGAAGTGGCAGTTTTTTGAATAAAAATGCCTACCTCTGAAGAAACTGACAAGCTCAAATATCGATCATACACGGATAAATAGCGGATCACGCACGTACTACCTCCTTTCCGGTTTGCAGGGCTCAATTCAAGAAACGACCTACTCAATCCTACACGAATAAATAGCGGATCACGCACGTACTAGTACCTCCTTTCCGGTTTGCAGGGCTTAATTCAAACCTCTCACAAACCAAGGTACTCCCTCCGTCCGGGTTTATTAGTCCCGTGAACAAAGCAGCAAGACCAAGGCATGGCAATAATTAACGGCACGCAGAAGTTTAAGCCTAATTAATTCCAGCGATTTAAGTGGCTGCATGCGTGCCCTCGGCTGTGACTCGTTGCATGCTGCTTCGGGTACTGCCTGCGAGCGATTCTGAGTGCCTGCCTCCAGCCGACCGTAATTAAGGCAGCCAACTGATGCAAAAAAAGATACACTTTAATTGTTGCGGGCTTTTTAAATCCGTGGAATCATTATTGACAAGGAGGGAGATGATTCGAGTGCACTCGTTTGACCGCCATGCCGGCGTGCGACCCGGACGGGACGGGATGGCATAGTCATAATTGCAGTTTCTCTAGTTTTCCACGGCAAGCTGGCGCACTAAGCCATTACGCATTGAATTCCGATGACCGTCGCGCTACCTTCCGCCTATAAGTATTGTTTCCCGACCTTCTCCGGTGCCACCGTGACCCAACTCGCCATATCCTTATAAGCCCCCACCGGCCCGATGTCGCTCGCCACGTCCGCCATGCCCCCGCCCGTGCGCGGTAGGCGACGCCGGAGGCGGTCACCGCCGGAACTAGTGTTCGGGTTTTCATCGAAAGGCAGACGGAGGGAGGAGGCATTCTATCTGTCTTTAGATGGCAATGCGGAGATCGACGAGTTGTTGGAGCGCGACCGCATGGCGGAGGAGTAGGAGTTGTTGGAGCGCGACTGCCTGGCGGAGGAGCAGCGTATCGCGGATTCGCGCCGCCAGCGGGACATGGAGCAGCAGCGCACCGACGCTCTGAGTCGCGAGCAGAGCGTCCGCAACTGGGCCGACTACGTGGAGGCCGGCGCCCGGCAAATAGCCCTAGAGGCTGTCGGGCACGCACGCGTTCGCAACGCCGATTTTTACTACCAGCTCGTCAAGTGGGTTTCCCGCTTGGAAGCTGAAGCTTCGGTGGACCACGCCGGCATGGAAAGGGCAAACGCGTGCGAGCAACGCGCCCTATCGCACCTCTTGCAACTCCGAGGTGAGGCGCACGATGCCGGTGCTGGCGTTTAGCGTGTACCACAAATGGTGGCTGGCATCGTCTAGTTAGCTAAGAGTAAGTTAGTACTTGTACGCTAGTAGAGTATTAGTGGGAGTAGATAGTTAACTTGGCTATGATGGTTGTCAACATGGAAGTTCAGTACTCTATATGTGGATCGGACACATTACTTTGCTCTTAATGTTGAACAATCCGTTTGAACATATGGAATGGGCTATTATTTATTTAAATGTGTAGTATTTGTCCTCCACGGGTTTAGAGGCTGACTTGTGGGCCCTAGCAAGTTGACGCGTACACAATCGGAGATGATTATGCGTGGAGAGGATGATGAGCGAGGACCCGCCAAGGTCATGGCGATGCAAGCAAGTGCCTCCTTATTTCAAGCCAATAAAAAAAATGGCTCCTCCTAGTGGATTTCTGACATCTTGGTCCCATGCCATTGTCAACGTAGTCAATAAAAGAGAGAATTGCACAACGAGCGGCTGACACCAGGGACCCAGCAGCTCGCCCACTTATTTTTGTTTTGGGTTAATTTGATAAATGCCACTCCAAATCTGGTGTATCCGAGAAATGCCACTGCAATTTCCAAACTTTGAAAATTGCCATTTCATGCCATTTCTAGTGGCATTTTTCGAAGTCTTGAGTGGCGTTTTTCAAAGTTTGCAAACAGCAGTGGCGTTTTTGAAAGTTTGTAAAAATTGCGTTAGCATTTTTAAAAGTTTGGAAATTGCGGTGGCATTTTTATGAATCGCCATAATTGGAGTGGCATTTATCTAATTTGTTTTTGAGGCCAGGCGAGGGTGTCAACTGGGTTGTGCGGGACAATCTGGCCTGTCTAGACAACCTTTTCTTTTATGTTTACCACAGACCAGCCGAGTAGTTTGTTTTTCTTTCTGAAAATGGCTAGCCCGTTTTTTTTGGGATTTATCAAGTAAGTCGCTTTATCAGGCCTGTTGGGTTGCAAATCTTTCAAGACGAGGAGAGCTTCATTCGGCTGGCCGAGAAAATGGCCTATCAGTAATGAGAAATGGGCTGTACATTTTTAAAACACATCAAAGCGGCAATTAGTTTCAAATATCTTGTTTTCATTTCGAGATTTTAAATTGCATTGATTTTTATGCGTGGACAATTTATTGGATTTTATATTGATATACATTTATTTTTTAAATCAGTCTGAATGTGACTCGAAATTTCGGGATTAAAAACAGTTCAGACCGCACCGACATATGCAAAATTTCGTATAATTTTTTAACCGTGGCCACAATATGGGCTGTAATGCTAACAAAAAGAATATGGGCTCCAAAAAAATGTAAGAATTAGCAAATGGGATGTAAATTATTTGAACTAATGGCAGATGGGCTGTATGCTGTTTTCCACAGATTTGAGGCTTTCCACAGATGGCCGGTATACTGTTGGATGTCCATCCAACGGCCATCGTGCTTCTTCAATCTCTGCTCTTCCTGCTCCAGCCGCTCAAACAAGCACCGGCGGGACTGCCTGCTCCCTCCTCCCCATGGACGGCTGTGCTGCCGCGCAGGCCTCACCGCCCCACCTTACTCCCATCGCTGGCCTAGCCATCCCTCTACTCACCGACACCTGCTGTTATTCTCCGGCGATGGCAGACAAACGATAAACCCTAAATGCAGTCGTACTCCCCTCCGCGTGGGAAACAAAAACAACTGCCGAGTCTTCCCCGCCTCCGTGTCGTTCCCTTCCTAGGCCTCGCCGTCGTCCACCGCCCTGGTGCTCTCGGCGTGGCGTGGTCAACGTGTTCAACGACCGACATGCATCTGAAGTGGACTGTACGTGGAGAGGCTGACAGCTGGGTCCACGGCCGCACGCAAGGAAATGCCTCCTTATTACGCGCAAAATAATGATTCCTCCACCTAACATCTGGGACCCACCAAAAGGGCCTCTGTATTTCGTGAAAAAAACGTTACCGCCGCTGACAGCTCGGACCCACCAGCTATATCTTCGCACGCAAGGAAGTGCCTCCATATTACGCTAAAAAAGAATACTCCCCACGCTAGCTGGGACCCAGTATAGTGGGCCTACTAAGTTGATGGGGATGAAGGGCTTTGTAAACTTAGTCAATATGCACGATTCTAGCTCGACTGACCGTACGATGTTCATCCAACGGCCGTAGTGCTTCTTCAACCTCTGGTCTTCTTGCTCCAGCCGCCCAAAGCAGCGCCGGTCGTGCCACCTGCTCCTGCCTCCCGTGGCCAGGTGTGCTGCCGCGGAGGCCTCACCGCCCCCATACTACTCCCACCGCTGGCCAGGCCATTTCTCCACTCCACTTGCCCACACCCCCTGTTATTCTGCGGCGACGACAGCGCAGCTGAACCAGTGAACCCTCGTACTCCTCTCCGCGTGGGCATCCACTGCCGCGTCTTCCCCGGCTCCGCGTCGTCCCCTTCCTAGGCCTCGCCGTCGTCCACCGCCGTGGTGCTCTCGGCGCGGCGTGGTCAATGTGGTCAACGGCCGAATTCCATCAGAAGTATACTGTACATGGAGAGGCTGACAGCTGGGTCCACGACAGCCACAAGGAAGTGCCTCCTTATTATGCGGAAAATAATTATTACTCCACCTGACAGCAGGGACCCACCGGACGCCCACCAGTATTTCGTGAAAAAAACGTTTGCCCCTGATTGCTAGGACCCACCCGACGGGCCACCGTATTTCGCGAAAAAAACGTTCCCCCTGCTGTCAGCTCGGACCCACCGGAAGTGCCTCCTTATTATGCACAAAAAATGAATACCCTCTGCTAGCTGGGACTCACCTTGGTGGGAGGCTGACTTGTGGGCCTACTAAGTTGACGGGGACGGAGGGCTTTGTCAACTTAGTCAATATAAACGATTCTTGCTCCAGTGACCGTACGATGTCCATCCAACGGCCGTAGTGCTTCTTCAACCTCTGGTCTTCTTGCTCCAGCCGCCCAAAGCAGCGCCGCTCGTGCCGCATGCTCCTGCCTCCCGTGGCCGGATGTGCTGCCGCGGAGGCCTCACCGCCCCTACTATTCCCACCGCAGGCGGGCCTGCGAGAGGCAAACCTCACACCGTAGCCGAACCGGTGAATTCTCGTACTCTCTCCGTGCGGGCTTCCATCGCCGCGTCTTCCCAGCTCCGCGTCGTCCCCTTCCTAGGCTCGCCGTCATCCACCGCCTGGTGCTCTCGGTGCGGCGTGGTCAACGTGGTCAAGGCGACTTCCATCGGACGTGGATATGACGTGGAGAGGCCGATTTGGGTCCATGGCCGCAGCAAGGAAGTGCCTCCCTATTACGTGGAAAATAATGATTCCTCCACCTGACAGCTGGGACCCACCGGACGGGCCACCGTATTTCACGAAAAAATGTTTCCCCTGACTGCTGGGACCCACCAGCTACATCCTCGCACGCAAGGAAGTGCGTCCGAAAAAAAAACGATTTGCCTCGACTGCTGGGACCCACCAGCTACATCCTTGCATGCAAGGAAGTGCGTTCGGGCAAAAAAAAAACGATTCGCCCCCTTGACTGCTGGGACCCACCAGCTACATCTTCACACGCAAGGAAGTGACTGACAGTCGGGACCCACCTGGTCGAAGCGTGCGTGGCGTTGTCATTCGGTCGTGACGGTATGCGTACATATATACTGGTGGATGTAAAGGCGCGCACGTGTCGTAGTAGAGGCGCACACGTAGCATGTACACATACGTACAACGACCAGGGTGCAAGAAAGAAAATACGGCCACGTATGTGTACATACGGGGGGGTCTCGAACGCCTACTCGCGCATACGTACGGCCAGGGCTCGTGTACATGGCTGGGTCGGAACGGAGAAACAACGTCGTCGTCGTGTTCATGGGGAGGCAACGGAATGCGTCGTGTTCATGGGGAGGCAATAGAATGTGTCGTGTTCATTGGGAGGCAACGGAACGCGTGGGAGCCAACCGGCTGGGTCGGAACGGAATGCGTGGTCGTGTTCATCGGGAGGGCTTGGACGGAACAGGCGATGGAAACGAGGCCTGGTGTACCGCGCAACGGAGGAAACGAATCTCCTACGTTCGGAACGGGATCCTGTTGATCGGGAGGGGTCTGGTGTACTGCAAAACGGAGGAAACGGACCTCCTACGGTCGAAACGGGGGTCCTGTTGATTGGGAGGGGTGTGGCGTACCGCAAAACGGCCGAAACGGACCTCCTACGGTCGAAACGGGGTTCCTGTTGATCGGGAGGGGTGTGGCGTACCGCAAAACGGATGAAACGGACCTCATACGGTCGAAACAGGGGTCCTATTCATCGGGAGGGGTGTGGCGTACCGCAAAACATGACTCCACGGGATACTGTTCATCTCCATCGTCGACCTCCTCCAGCCTCCACGGGCTACCGTCGACCTCCTCCAGCCTCCACGGGCTCCTGTTCATCCAGCCTCCACCGCGCGCTACTGTTCAACCACCCCTCCACGGGCACCCCTCCACCGTCTACTGTTCATCCAGCCCTCCACACCACGGGGTCTTGTTCAAGCACCCCTCCACGGGCACCCCTCCATCGTCTC
This sequence comes from Aegilops bicornis, assembly GCA_021605145.1. Classification (NCBI taxonomy): domain Eukaryota; kingdom Viridiplantae; phylum Streptophyta; class Magnoliopsida; order Poales; family Poaceae; genus Aegilops; species Aegilops bicornis. Next base: position 526,998,857 of record CM038675.1, on the reverse strand, counting down.
TGTTCATCCAGCCCTCCACACCACGGGGTCTGTTCAACCACCCCTCCACGGGCACCCCTCCACCGTCTACTGTTCATCCAGCCCTCCACACCACGGGGTCCTGTTCAACCACCCCTCCACGGGCACCCCTCCACCATCTACTGTTCATCCAGCCCTCCACACCACGGGGTCATGTTCAACCACCCGTCCACGGGCACCCTCCGCCGTCTACTGTTCATCCAGCCCTCCACCACACCACGGGGTCCTGTTCATCCAGAGGCAAGGCCACTGCTCACTTTTCATCCAACCCCCCCCCCCCCCCCCCCCGCCGCTCACTGTTCATCCAATCGATCGGCTTTAGTTAGCAGCAGTAGCGAAGGAATCGCTCGATCGGGTTCAGTTAACAGCCATCGATCGATCGCTCGGGTTCGAGAACGCGTAACTGCGGTCTGTCGCTTCGGGTTGATTAGAGCCCAACGCCTCGTTCGGGTTCGATTAGAGCCAACGCCTACGCACACCTGTGAACGTATACAAGAGAAACGCGCATCGCTCGGCCCCCGACCTCCCACCGTAACCGGGAACTCCCCGAAATTTCTCTCCCCCTCGCTTCTACCAAGGTTTTTTTCGTCATGGACGGCCCAAAGAATGTCATGCAGCTGTGTCTCCGACCCGCCCAGGACGAAAAGCCCATTTTCTTTCATGATTTTTTGTCATAGAAGTAGGAGCCCACCACATCTATGATGATACCGGGTTTTGTCACAATTATCATCATCGAAGTGTCATATGTATGACAGAAAAAAAATTCGTTTGGCCCAAAATGTCACGGATGTGTCTTTTTTTGTAGTGCATGTCAACACCTTCAAGAAGGAGACGACGCCCGTAGGCGCCGCCGCCGCCGACCTGGCAAAGCCAGAAAGGATTTTCACCCGGTAAGCCCTCTTCGCCTTTGAGATGGGGTGCCGCAAGCACGCTGCAGAACCACTGTCACCGATCATACCCAAGTTACCACGCCGCCCGCACGACCATGGTCACCGGCCAACATCCAAGCCGCGAGCTCCGCCCACGAGCATCGCACCTCCAACCACCGAGGCCGGCGCCACGGCATCTGAGACCACCCCTTGATCACCGCCGCCGTACAACGACAACGTTAACCGGTGAAGGGGCAGCAAAGACCCCTCTTTCCACCCCAAACAAGCTCCTTTAGCAGGACCGGCCGGAAGCCAGATCTGAGCAGGGGAAACGCCGGTGGCCAGCCGTGCTGTAGCCACCCAAGACGCCCGATCTGGCCCCTCCAAATCCTGTTGACGGCAAGTCCGGGAGGCACCCCTGCCTCCCCCCTCACGGCGCCCATGCCAACCACCTGCCAGCCAAGCCAAACCAAAGCGCAAGAGGAGCTGCCACCACCATCTGATTCATGCGCCACGACGACCGTAGAGGAGGGGGTCGAACATACCGCTACTGCACTGATTACGTCCATTTTGTATCATGTTTTATTACTGTTATTTATAATTTTTTATCCATAATAATGCTTTTCGGAGTAATTCTAATGCCTTTTCTCTCATAATTTGCAAGGTACACATCAAGAGGGAGAATTCTGGCAGCTGGAAATCTGGACCTGGAAAAGCTACGTCAGGCCACCTATTCTGCACAACTCCAAATAAGCTGAAACTTCACGAAGATTTTTTATGGATTATTTAAGAAATAGTGGAGCCAATAACCACCAGAGGGGGGCCACCAGGTGGGCATGACCCACCTGGGCGCGCCAGTCCCCCCAAGCGCGCCCTGGTGGGTTGTGGCCTCCTCGGCCCACCTCCGGTGCCCATCTTTTGGTATATAAGTCATTTTGACCTAGAAAAAATAATAAGAAGACTTTCGGGACGGAGCGCCGCCGTCTCGAGATGGAACTTGGGCAGGAGCACTTTTGCCCTCCGGCGGAGCGATTCCGCCGGGGGAACTTCCCTCCCAGAGGGGGAAATCATCGTCATCATCATCACCAACAACTCTGCCATCTTGGGGAGGGCAATCTCCATCAACATCTTCAACAACACCAGCTCATCTCAAACCCTAGTTCGTCTCTTGTATTCAATATTGTTACCAGAACTATAGATTGGTGCTTGTGGGTGACTAGTAGTGTTGATTACATCTTGTAGTTGATTACTATATGGTTTATTTGGTGGAAGATTATATGTTCAGATCCATTATGCTATTTAATACTCCTCTGATCATGAGCATGTTTATCATTTGTGAGTAGTTACTTTTGTTCTTGAGGTCACGAAAGAAATCATGTTGCAAGTAATCATGTGAACTTGATATGTGTTCGATATTTTGATAGTATGTATGTTGTGATTCCCTTAGTGGTGTCATGTGAACATCGACTACATGACACTTCACCATATTTGGGCCAAAGGGAATGCATTGTGGAGTAGCAATTAGATGATGGGTTACGAAAGTGACAGAAGCTTAAACCCCAGTTTATGCGCTATTCCGTAAGGGACCGATTGGATCCTAAAGTTTAATGCTATGGTTAGAATTTATTCTTAATACTTTTCTCATAGTTGCGGATGCTTGCGGGAGGGTTAATAATAAGTAGGAGGTTTGTTCAAGTAAGAACAACACCTAAGCACCGGTCCACCCACATATCAAATTATCAAAGTAGCGAACACAAACCAAACCAATATGATGAAAGTGACTAGATAAATTCCCGTGTACCCTCAATAACGCTTTGCTTATCATAAGAGACCGTTTTGGCCTGTCCTTTGCCTCAAAAGGATTGGGATACCTTGCTGCATACTTGTTACCATTATCGTTACTTGCTTGTTACAAATTATCTTGCTATGAAACTACTCGCTACTTACAATTTCAGCACTTGTAGACATTACCTTACTGAAAACTACTTGTCATTTCCTTCTGCTCCTTGTTGGGTTCGACACTCTTACTTAACGAAAAGAGCTATAATTGATCCCCTATACTTGTGGGTCACCAAGGCTATTTTGTGGCGCCATTGCCGGGGAGTGAAGCGCCTTTGGTAAGGAAACATTTATATAGTTTGCTGAAATTTATTGTCACTTGTTACTATGGAAAACAATCCTTTGAGGGGTTTGTTCGGGGTATCTTCACCTCGTCCGGAACCACAATTAGTTACCCCTCAACCAATTGCACCTACTGAAAATATTGAATATGAAATACCTTCGGGTATGATAGAACAACTGCTAGTTAATCCTTATGCAGGAGATGGAACAGAACATCCCGATATGCACTTGATAAATGTAGAACAAATTTGTGGATTGTTTAAGCTTGCAGGTTACTCGGAGATGAGGTGATGAAAAAGGTTTTCCCTTTATCTTTGAAGGTAAAAGCATTGGCATGGTATAGGCTATGCGGTGATATTGGATCATGGAATTGGAATTGTTTGAAATTGGAGTTCCACCAAAAAAAATTATCCTATGCATCTAGTTCATCATGATCGGAATTATATATATAATTTTTAGCCTCATGATGGAGAAAGTATCGCTCTAGCTTGGGGGAGGCTTAAGTCGATGTTATATTCATGCCCCAATCATGAGCTCTCAAGAGAAATTATTATCCAAAAAATTTATGCTCGGCTTTCTTGTAATGATCAAACCATGCTTGATACTTCTTGTTCTGGTTCTTTTATGAAGAAGACTATTGAATTCCAGTGGGATATTTTTGAAAGAATTAAATGAAACTCTGAAGATTGGGAACTCGACAAAGGTAAAGAGTCAGGTATTAAACTTAAGTACGATTGTGTTAAATCTTTTATGGACACCGAAGCTTTTCAAAAGTTAAGCACTAAATATGGACTTGACTCTGAGATAGTAGCCTCCTTTTGTGAATCATTTGCTACTCATGTTGAACTCCCTAAAGAGAAGTGGTTTAAATATCACCCACCTATTAAAGATGAAATTAAAGAATCGGTACCAAAGAAGAAACTATACTTTATAATGTTGATCCAGTTGTTCCTTCTGCTTATATTGAGAAACCACCTTTCCCTGTTAGGATAAAGGAACATGCTAAAGTTTCAACTGTGGTTAACAAAAGTTATATTAGAACACCTAAACCTGATGAAACAAACTAAAGTAGAACCTAGCATTGCTATGGTTAAAGATCTCTTGGAAAAAGATATGGATGGGCATGTTATTTACTTCTGTGAAGAAGCTGCTAGAATTGCTAAAACTGGTAGAAAAGATAAACATAGAACTGTTGTTGGCATGCCTATTATTTTAGTTAAAATAGGAGATCGTTGTTATCATGGTTTATGTGACATGGGTGCTAGTGTGAGTCCTATTCCTTACACTTTATATCCAGAAATTATGAAAGATATAGCACCTGCTGAGATAGAAGAAATATATGTTACTATTAAACTTGCTAATAGAGACACTATATCACCAATTGGGATTGTTAGAGATGTTGAAATCTTGTGTGGGAAAAGAAAATACCCAACTGATTTCCTTGTTCTTGGTTCCCCAAAAGATGACTTTTGTCCCATTATCTTTGGTAGACCTTTCTTGAACACAGTTAATGCATAGTAAGAAACAAACTATCAGTGTTAGCTTTGGTGATGAGTCTCATGAGTTTAATTTTTCCAAGTTTAGTAGAAATCTTCATGAAAAATAATTTCCTAGTAAGGATGAATTAATTGGTCTGCTTCTATTGCTGTGCCACCTACTGGTCCTTTAGACAATATTTGATAGACCATGAAAATGACTTTCATATGCATGAGAGAAATGAAATAGATAAAATTTTGTTTGAACAACGTTCTCTACTTAAACACAATTTGCCTATTGAACTCTACGAGGTCCACCTCCACCTACGTGATCCTGTGTTTGAACTAAAACAATTGTCAGACACTCTGAAATATTCTTATCTTGATGAGAAGAAAATATATCATGTTATTATCAGTGCTAACCTTTCCGAACATGAAGAAGAAAGATTATTGAAAGTTCTAAGGAAGCATCGGGCTGCTATTGGATATACTCTTTATGATTTAAAGGGCATTAGTCCCACTCTATGTCAGCACAAAATTAATATGGAACCTGATGCTAAACCAGTTGTTGATCACCAACGTCGGTTAAATCCGAAGATGAAAGAGGTGGTAAGAACGAAAATATTAAAACTTCTGGAAGCAGGTATAATCTATCCTAGAGCTGATAGTAGATGGGTAAGTCATGTTCATTGTGTACCTAAGAAAGGAGGTATTACTGTTATTCCTAATGATAAGAATGAGCTTATTCCACAAAGAATTGTTACAGGTTATAGAATGGTAATTGATTTTAGAAAATTAAACAAAGCAACTAGAAAAGATCATTACCCTCTGCCTTTTATTGATCAAATGCTTGAAAGATTATCTAAGCACACACACTTTTGCTTCCTTGATGACTATTCCGGCTTTTCACAAATACTTGTATCTCAACCTGATCAAGAAAAGACCACTTTTACTTGTCCCTTTGGAACTTATGCTTATAGACGTATGCCTTTTGGTTTATGTAATGCACCTGCTACCATTCAGAGGTGCATGATGGCTATATTCTCCGACTTTTGTGAAAAGATTGTTGAGGTTTTCATGGATGACTTTTCTGTTTATGGGAAGTATTTTGATGATTGTTTAAGCAATCTTGGGTGAGTTCTGTAGAGATGTGAACAAACAAATCTTGTCTTGAATTGGGAAAAGTGCCACCTTATGGTTAATGAAGGCATTGTCTTGGGTCATAAAATTTCTGAAAGAGGTATTGAAGTGGACCAAGATAAGGTTGATGCAATTGAGAAAATGCCATGTCCTAAGGACATCAAAGGTATTCGAAGTTTCCTAGGTCATGCTGGTTTCTATAGGAGATTTATCAAAGACTTCTCTAAAATTTCTAGGCCTCTTACTAATCTTTTGCAAAAGGATATCCCTTTGTTTTTAATGATGATTGTCTTGAAGCTTTTGAAACACTCAAGAAAGCCTTAAGTACTGCACCTATTGTTCAACCACTTGATTGGAACTTGCCTTTTGAAATTATGAGTGATACTAGTGATTATCCTGTTGGTGCTGTTCTAGGACAAAGAGTTGATAAGAACTCTTTGCTTATCATAAGAGACCGTTTTGCCCTGTCCTTGCCTCAAAAGGATTGGGCTACCTTGCTTCATACATGTTACTATTATCGTTACTTGCTCGTTACAAATTATCTTGCTATCAAACTACTCGCTACTTACAATTTCAGCACCTGCAGACATTACCTTACTGAAAACTACTTGTCATTTCCTTCTGCTCGTCGTTAGGTTCGACACTCTTACTTATCGAAAAGAGCTACAATTGATCCCCTATAATTGTGGGTCATCACGCGCCGCCACCTTTGCCAGCCTGCGCCAGAGAAGAGGCAGCCGCCCGCGACCTGTGCCGACCGCAACCCTTGCCGCCAGATGAGAAGGACGGCTGACCGCCGCCCCGCCCCAGGCACACACCGCCACCGTGTCGCCCATTGCGCCGCCGCTGCAAACGAACCTCCGTGGCGCCCGGCGTCAGCGCCACGCCCTGGCCCGGCGTGTTGACCCACGCCAACCCACCACGCAGGAGGACAAGGATGCCCCGCCGGCACCGACGCCGACCATACTTTGCCCGGCCGGGCCCCCTGGCGGCAACGAGGGAGGAGGGGGGAGCCTGGCGGCGCGATCAAGGGTTCCCTCCCCGTTGCCACGCGGGGCCACGCGGGAAGGAGGAGGGGGTTTGGGGGCTCGAAGGATACTTTTTCAGTTCATTTTGGATATGGCCCAGCCCATCTAAGAGACCACTCAGCCCTGTTAAGAGGCAAACAACAACCCTAGTACCCCAATGCTACCATTCTTTCCCTCCCAGTTTTCTTTCCTCCCTCCCGAGCTCATACCAGGCAGCGGCAGGTGGCTGCGTACCTAGCAGCTTCTCACCCAGGGCCGGCGGCACCGACGGCTAGCTTGCGACGAGCTGTTACTCCTCACCAACGCCTCCTGTCACGCAGCAAGCATGTATGTACACTTCTCTTCTGCTTTTCTCCTACCCAGCCAAACTCATCCCCTCTTCTTTCTCCTCTGATCTGTGAAGATCTCATTTTTCTCATCTCCTCCAAATGGCTCCTCCTGCTAAACCTCCTACTGTACCTACAAATCTAAGGGCACCATTGTGGAGCCATGTTCAAATCATAGAGAAATCACCTGGAGGGGGCAACACAAAATGGAAATGCAACTACTATGGTCATGAAGCTTTGAGTAGCTACTCTAGAGTTTCTACTCTTTTGCTAAAGAAGACAGGGAACCATGGAATCCATGCATGTAAAAAGGTCACAGTTGACATTCTGAATCCCTTTTTTTTTGAAAAAGAAGTAAATAGTAAAATGTATCCGTGTTGGCACTTTTTCAAAATGATGAATTTACGTATCCATATTGGCCCGATACTGATACCCGTATTTGTATCGATGCATTGAGAAAGGGAGTAACAAAAAGAACTACCAAAAAATAATCAAACCACACATATGATTTTTTTCAAATATCATGAGCACTAAAACAAGTATCTAAGTTATATTTTTCTGAAAGTCCTCTGCACAAACATCAGAAAAATACATGGGAAGAAATTTTAGATGACTCACCCTAGTTAGATAGATTGAATATTTACAGCCACCAAATAGTACCTGATTCATACCTTGGACTACATGCTGAGAACTTCTTTGTTGACTATTTATTTTTGTACAATTTGCAATGAAGTTGGACTGGCCTTCCTATTGCTTACTCAAGACAGTAAGAGTCTTTATATTAGATTCGCCATATCAAAATACCGGTTCAGGAAGGTATACACGAACATTTCCAATACCCAAAATTTCATTCCACAAGAAGATTCCGGACAATAAATTGGAACCAAACACAATTGTAGTGGACATTAATTATGGATACAATTGAAGACAATTCCATTACATATATGAAATTGCACAGGTAAAGATTGGGTAACAGAGATGAAGCAAGGGTTGACGAGAAATAGAGAAGATTTTGCTATTCATCCATAGACATACCTTTGTAGTTCATGAAGCAGATTAGATGGCGAAAGGCAATGAATCATACCTCCTCACACTCCATTCCATATGAAGATTATGTGGCTTCTTGGGGTCTAGTTTTAGCAAATGTGAGTCCCATATCCCTGCCCACTTTATATTGGGTTATATGAGTCGTTTCTATACAGTTTGAGATGGTAACGTGGATTTGAACTTTGGGAGATGCAAAATTTGAAATTAGAATTGGGAATGAGAAGCAATTGCAGCGCATATTACCTCCATGGCAACCATCACACCAGATCAACCATCTCCTAGATTGATTCCACTAGAGGAGGACACATGTGTGGAGCTCATGGGTGGCGTTCCAATTGCAAATGGCGTAGAGGCCCTCGGGGAGTAGCTCGTAATCTATTTGGATGGACGTGAAGCGCATCAGCAGGAAGGACGGGGTGGTGGTTGAGGGTGGCTAGCCTACTGCATGAGGCGTTGCAGAATTGGGGGATGACGATGCCGGGGGCATACTTGTCAACGTCGCCTTGGAGGAGGTGGGGTAGGGGAGGTTGTGGGCGGAGGCGCTGCTGCATCAGAGAAGGAGGCGAAAGAGGCGCTGCGGACTTGGGGAACGGACAACACAGGCGGTGTACTTGCCGACATCGTAGAAGGAGACAGGGTAGGTGAAAGAGGAGACAACGGGGAGGAGGGTAAAGGGAGGTGGAGGTGGTAGGGAGTGGTGGGGCTGTTGCAGCGGAGAGTTAGGCGAGGCGTCCGGAGCAGCCGGAGCCGGCAGCGTGTGAGAGACAGAAGCCACCAACCCAACTCGGTTCCATTGTTTCTCCTCTTTTCTGGAAGGATCTGCCTCTCGTTGGACGAGGTGAGGATAGATACAGCAGGACATAAAGAAGAAGGGTGTTTTTGTAAATATGAGGTGGGATTCTCTCCCATGCATCGGATTCAGATCCCATGGACAAAAATGGTGGATGGCAGGCACACCATCATCACCATCTCAAGATTTTATAGAAGTAGAGATTATAGGAGTTGCGGCGACAAGAGGCATAGAATTCCTTAGCATTCATCTCTGTCATAGACTTGGGCTTCGTCTTGGGCTTCTTTGCAACGCTCTTGGAGGGCGGCTTGGGCTGAGTTGGAGGAACACTTGAAGAAGCAGCCGCTGTCTCAGAAGTGCAATAGCGCTTTGATCCTCCAGGACGCCCGGGGTTGATATGACGGACAGGGTGCTCCGAAGGGCCATCACCTAGAACCAAACACATAAACAAGGAAAGCAAATAGAGGAGACGAGCATAAGCCAGCAGAAAAAGCAACAAAGATCAATGGTTGGTACAAGAAAGATGGAGGCTGGCATCCCAGCGGCAGTACCGCTACCAGGAAGCAGTAGTACCGCCTACCGCCTTCAGCGGTAGTACCGCCCAGGCGGATGACGGTGGTCTGACTACTGCCGCGGCCAAATCCGGTACTACCGGGGGTGTCAAATTCAAAAATACTCCTACCAAACTTCAATCCAACTAGTCTAGCAGCCTTCAACATCCTACTCAAGCCTCGATTTGGCCAAACATCGATAAATGCTAAGTGTGGGGATATAACTATTTGTGTAAGCCGCCCAGGAGGGGCCGGGTTACGTAAAGAGATTGCCAGGCAGAAGCCCAAGTCCAAGCATGAAGATGGCGTCTCAACAAAGGGCCTAAGGCCCACAGGCGACTTAAGGCTGGTTGTAGTAAACCGCCGTAATGGCAAGACTTGTATCATAAGGTAGACTTGACTAGTCACCGAGCCGGACATTGTTTATAAGCCGGCCGGGACTCTGTAGGCCGCAGGGCGTCAACCCGTGTATATAAGGGGACGACCTGTTGGCGGCTTAGGGCAAGAAACAACCAATCGAGAACCGGGCACAGCGTATCTCGCTCCACGTCATCGAAACCTCAAGCAATACCAACCCAACTAGACGTAGGCTTTACCTTCACCGCAAGGGGCCGAACTAGTATAAAACCTCTCGTGTCATTTGTCCCGATTAACCCCTTTAAGCTTCCTAGTTGCGATGGCTCCACGACTAAGTCCTTGCAAGAGGACATCTGGCGTGACAATTCCACGACAGTTGGCGCCCACCGTGGGGCCAGCGATGCGGATTTGAGTTCTTGAAGGGCAGCTTCAAGGGCTCAAGGGATCTGTGATGGGCGGATGACCAAGAGTCGTCGCGGCAAGATCTACATCGACAATGAAGGGTGGGGCCCCGCGGCCGACTCAACTGAGTTCTGGTACCGGGTCCCCTTTGGCGGAATCCACGTCTTCAACGGCCGGATCTGTGAGCCGGGCCCGGAGACGGACATCTGCACCGTCCTCGTTGAGACAGACTCGGCTGCGAGACCCGCCCGGATTCAACCTACCATGAAGCGTGCCTTTGTGGGCTGTATTCACGGAGCGGCACTTTCTGAAAGATCTAAAGATGGCGAAGAGACGGCCGTCCCATCAGATGATGATTCGTCCTCCAGCTCAACAGATTCTCTGTATCAGGTCCAAGAAGGCATGCTAGGGGGCTGTTCTGACGACTCTAGCATTCCAGATTGCTATGAGCCGCCAAGCTGGGCAGGAGTCTTCATGGCTGGAACCCAACCCGGCCAAAACTCGACGGCGGCGACAGCAATAACGTCCGGGTCTGGAGCGGCCGGGGCAGGAGGCCCCGTGCGCCTGCCGGCTCAAGTGCTGATAGATCTTATGGACAAGTTGACGGCCCTGTTGACCACCACGGTTATTCCTGCAAATCCAGATGAGCATAACGCGGAGGTGGCAAAGGTGCGTGAGGAGATATCCCAGGACAAGGAGGCCTTGGCGGCTGAGGACACCAGGCTAGCTGCGGAGCGGGCGGCTTTGGATGCACGGGCGCAGCGAATCCAGTCAGAGGCTTTCCAGCTTAACATGAGTCTGAATGCGTCCAATGAGGTGATGAGAAGGAGACATCAGAAGACCCAGTCCCGTCTGCCTCCGGTTTACGATCCTCGGAATCTTTTTGCGACACCCAGAGCTGGTCCTAGCAATCCGCCCTAAGCCAATCAATTTATGACACCCAGAGCTGGAGGGCCGGTTCAGCCTCGAGAGATGGCACCTCTTCACGGGAGCATGGCCCCGCCCCGATACATACCGACACCTCCGGGCCACTTCTCCAACCCCAATGGAGAACTTGATAGCAGCATCAGCGCGTCTGGCGGCTCTTCTAGTGGACGGTGACGACCCGACGGCGGTGGAAACCCGGAGGGTTAGGGATCTTCTTCAGACGGCCTTGGCACAGCAAGAGACCTATTCTTACAGCTGGGACATGATTCATTCCACTCCTCAGCCTTGGGTAGCACCTCGTCCAAACCGGAGTCCGAGTTACAGCAGGCACATGGAGTCAGAAGCTTTATGAAGCAATGCCCAGCGTCGTAACCAACCCGGTGGCTATAACCCGGTGCAGGATCGATTAAGGCCAGAAGATGAGCAGGCGGCTCAATTAGCGGCTCAACAGACGGCATATGATGGTCTCCCAGAGTATCCAACGACTTACATTGGAGCAGGAGTGGCTACTAGAACCGGTGGTGTCCCTTGTCCGGTGCGGCTCTGCGGGGCGTCGCGTCGCCAAAGGATTTCAAGGGACCTTGAAAGGTGTCAATTACACGGCTGACTTACAGCCGGGGGCATGGATTGAAAGTTACGAGATGGCCATGGAGCTATTGGAAGTCAGCGACGCGGCAATGGCTAAGTATTTCACCATGATGTTAGATGGAATGGCCCGATCTTGGTTGAAAAGTTTGCCTCCCAATTCCATCAGTTCATGGGCAGAGCTAAAGGCCCGGTTTATCCAGAACTTTAAGGATACCTGCAAGCAATCTATGTCCATTGTGGACTTGACCAATTGTAAGGTGGAGGAGGGTGAGTCCACAACTCATTGGGTGCGCCGGTCAAGGAAATAATACACTCATACGGTAAGATGGACGCTGCTCATTGCTGTACTTATGCTCCATCGTAATTGTCGTTTTGTGTCTGAAGCGGTAGGCGCCTTAAGCGTGATTGCAATGACATGGGTACGCTGATGGCGGCTTTGGTTAAATATGCCGATTCTGATACTACCGATGATCCCGCGTCTGAGGAGGAAAAGACAGGGAAAGGAAAGAAGAACGACAATGGAAAGGGTCAGCAGCAGCACCCGATAAGTCAAGGTAGTAACAAGCATAAGCCGGAGGGTAACCCGGCATTTGTGGCCAATGCTAATGCCCAAGGTAATAACAAAAAGCGTAAGGGGAGAGCACCCCCTCGATCTGGTGGCTCAGGTCCATCTCTTGAGCAGCTTCTGAATGAGCCTTGTCCAAGACACGGTACTCGGGAAAATCCTGCCACCCACTTATGGAAGGACTGCGTGATCATGAAGGCTTTCAAGAATTCAAACATTTTTGATGGCAATCACGGATCAGGTGACAGTTCAGGAGCAGGTGGTTTCCATGGCCCGGGTGGCGGCTCAAGTTCCGGTTTTCAAGGTGGTCAAGGTGGCTATAATCAGCAGGAGTCTGGTCAAGGAGGACAGCAGCAGCAGCAGCAGTCAGGTTATCAGAGCCATCCAAAACAGTTGAACGGTGGGCAATACCATGTGTTTACCACTAACCTGTGTAAACGTGACTAGAAGGTTCATAAAAGGGCTGTGAATTCGGTTGAGCCGGCGGTTCCCCGTTATCTGAGGTGGTCAGAGTAGCCTATCATTTGGAGTATAGAAGATCATCCCCCCCCCCCCGGGTTGATAACTCGGTTCAGTTGGCCTTGGTGGTGGCCCCTCAGGTTGGGGGATATAAATTCACTAAGGTGCTCATGGACGGAGGAAGCATCATCAATATTCTCTATTATGAGACCTTTCGCCGCATGGGTCTGACTGATAAGGACTTGAGGACGTCTAACACCGTTTTTCATGGGGTGGTGCCTGGTAAGTCGGCATATCCAGTTGGAAAGATCGAGCTGGAAGTGGCTTTTGAGAGCGAATATGATTCCGTGGCTGAGAAGCTGACGTTTGAGGTAGTCAAAATCAGGAGCCCATATCACGCTCTATTTGGACGGCCGGCTTATGCCAAGTTTATGGCACGACCGTGTTATGTTTATCTGCAGCTCAAGATGCCGGGTTACAAGGGCACCATCACTGTGCATGGGAGTCGAAAGGTGGCCTTGGAGTGCGAGGAAGGCGATGCGGCTTATGCTGAATCTGTCTGTGCTGAAGAGGAGCTAAAGTTTTATCAAACTAATGTTGATCCGGCAGATATGACCTCTTTGAAGAAGCCAACCACAGAGAAAGACTCAGCGTTGAAATTTAAGTCGGCCGCCGAGACAAAACTGGTTGACTTCACTCCAGGCGACTCTTCCAAGCGATTCAAAGATCGCACCAATTTGGATCCCAAATAGGAAGCGCTCATCGAAGTTCATCCGTGAGAACCGGGACATCTTTGCATGGAAACCTTCTGACATGTTGGGTGTCCCGAGAGAACTTGATGAGCACACTCTTAATATTGATCCAAAGTATAAGCCGGTCAGGTAGTTTCTCCGGCGATTCAATGAGGAAAGGCGAAAGGCTATAGGGGAGGAGGTCGCTCGACTCTTAGTGGCCGGGTTCATCATAGAAGTTTTTCACCCGGAGTGGTTGGCTAACCCGGTGCTTCTGCTTAAGAAGAACGGCACCTGGCGGATGTGTGTGGACTACACGGACTTAAATAAAGCTTGTCCGGCTGATCCCTTTGCTCTGCCCCGCATTGATCAAATCATCGATGCTACAGCGGGTTGCGAGCGGTTGAGTTTTTCGGATGCTTACTCTGGTTATCATCATATCAAGATGGCAGTTAAGGACTAGGAGAAGATGGCTTTCATTACTCCATTTGGAGCCTTCTGCTATGTGTATATGCCGTTTGGGCTCAAGAGTGCCCAGGCGACTTATCAGCGGTGTGTGCAGAATTGTCTCCACAATCAGATTGGGCGCAATGTTCATGCTTATGTGGATGACATTGTGGTGAAGTCCAGAGAGAAGGAAACCTTAATCTCCGACTTAAAGGAAACCTTTGATAATCTCCGGGTCTACAAGATGATGCTTAACCCGGACAAGTGTGTATTTGGTGTACTGCAGTAAACTTTTGGGATTCTGGTCTCAAGCAGGGCATTGAAGCTAACCCGAGAAGATCAAGGCGATTACCTCTCGGCTAAACCGGTGTGCATCAATGATGTTCAGCGACTGGCGGGTCGCGTTGCTGCTTTAAGCCGATTCATAAGCCGGCTAGGGAAGAAGGCTCTACCGCTGTATCAGATGATGAAGAAAACCGACACTTTTGTCTGGAGTGAGGCTGCTGATGCTGCCTTTGAAGATTTAAAGAGAAAATTGTCTGAGCCGCCGGTTCTCGCAGCTCCAATTGAAAAAGAGCCATTGCTATTGTATGTTGCTGCTAACTCACGTGCTGTGAGTGTGGCCATTGTGGTGGAGCGTAAGGAGGCTGGCAAGGAGCATCCGATTCAGCGACGATTTATTACATCGGTGAGGTGCTCATAGAATCCAAGCAAAGGTATCCGCATTGGCAGAAACTTGTTTATGGGGTGTTCATGGCAAGCCGGAAGCTAAAGCAGTACTTCCTGGGTCATCCTATAACTGTGGTAAGTTCAGCCCCCTTGGGAGACATCATCCAGAACAGGGAAGCCACAGGACGGGTTGCCAAGTGGGCCATCGAGCTTGGGCCTCATGGTTTGAAGTATATGCCGCGCACAGCTATCAAGTCTCAAGCCCTAGTGTACTTTATCAATGATTGGACGGAGTTGCAGGCACCAGAGGATAAGCCGGATAACACATATTGGACTATTCACTTCGATGGGTCCAGGCAGTTGGAAGGCTCGGGGGCTGGAGTCGTTTTAACTTCCCCCCGAGGTGAAATTTTTTGTTATGTGCTCCGGCTTATGTTTCCCTGTACTAACAATGCATCTGAATACGAGGCTTTACTTCATGGCCTCCGGATGGCCAAAGAGATGAATTTGAGCCGGGTAAGATGCTTGGGTGATTCAGACCTCGTCGCTCAACATGTGTCAAGCACGTGGGATTCTAAGGATCCCCTTATGGTGGCTTATCATCGTGAAGTTGATGCGGTGGCTGGGCACTTCAAAGGTTATCAAGTAGAGCACATTGATCGAAGGAAGAATGAGGCAGCTGATGCTTTAAGCCGGCTTGGGTCTCAGCGTAAGCCGGTGCCGCCTAATACTTTCCTTGATATTTTGCATAACCCTTCCGTCAGAGTGCCTACAGAGGAAGAGCTTGCAGTGCTAGACCCGGAGGCGCAGCTGGTGGCGGCTCTCCATGCCATCCCGGATTGGACGGTCCCATATTTGGCCTATATGACCCGGGGAGAGTTGCTTGAGGACGAGACCTTGGCAAGACAAATCATCACGCGGTCCAAATCCATGACGATTGTTCATGGCAAGTTGCATCACCGCAACGTCACTGGGGCGTTTCAACGTTGTGTATCACCTACAGAGGGTCAGGAGATACTTCGTGAGATTCATGAAGGTGATTGCGGTCATCATGCCGGTTCAAAGTCCCTGGTAGCCAAGGCTTTTCGTCATGGTTTTTATTGGCTGACGGCTCATGCTGATGCGGAGGATCTGGTCAACAATGTGCCGGCTTAAGAATTGAGGATGATTCTGATTACTTGGCCGTTTGCAGTCTGGGGGCTTGATATGGTTGGACCTTTCAAAAGGTCTAAGGATAAGAAGACACACCTGTTGGTGGCAGTGGATAAATTCACCAAGTGGGTTGAAGCAGAGCCGGTTAGTAAGTGTGATGCACCCACGGCGGTTTAGTTCATCAAAAAGGTGATCTTTCGTTTTGGTTTTCCATACGACATTATAGCGATAATGGTACTAATCTCTCCAAGGGTGCCATGGAAGAGTTCTGTCAACAAGAACACATCTGGCTTGATCTTTCGGCTGTTGCTCACCCCCAGTCTAATGGTCAGGCAGAAAGAGCTAATCAAGAGATCTTGAAATGTATCAAACCCCGGCTCTTAGTTCCCTTGCAGCGAACTCCGGGTTCTTGGGTGGAGGAGTTACCCTCTGTGCTATGGAGCATCAACACAACGCCTAACAGGTCTCTTTGGTTATACACCTTTCTTCATGGTGTACGGAGCGGAGGCGGTTACGCCTAGTGATATCCGGCATGATTCACCACAGGTGGCGGCTTACGTTGAGGCTGATAATGAAAAGCTCGTCGGGATGCACTTGACTTGTTGGATGAAGAGCGAGACTTGGCGATAGCCCGCTCGGCGATTTATCGGCAAGACTGCGCCGTTATCATAGCGGCTGGGTCGGAAGCGTAACTTTCCAGAAGGCGATTTAGTGCTCCGGCTCATCCAGGATCAATCTGATATGCACAAGCTGTCCCCTCCTTGGGAATGACCTTTTGTGGTCAGCAAGAATCTCAACAACGGGTCATATTATCTCATCGATGTTCGAGAGCACAAAGACTCACGTAAGTCGGAGGAAGAGACCCGCCGGCCGTGGAACATAGCGCATCTCCGACCCTATTATACTTGAGCCGCCGGCTCTCAGAGTATATTTCTTTTTATTTTTTAACAATGTATATATTATATAAAGCAATAAAGCAGGACCTCTTTCTTTTCCATCCTACAAGGTTTATGTGTTTTCTTTACCAGGTGGTGGAAACAACTAACAGGGAGCGGATCATATATGAATCCGGTTTTCCCTTTGGTCCGGCTTATGATCATATCTGAATCTAGCCATGGTCACTTGGGGGCTTCCTGTTCAAACATAGGTCGATTCGAACCAAAGAGAACATAGCTGTCGATACCCAATTGATTGGCACAACTTGCCAAACCCACTTGGGGGCTTCTTGATCATATTTGAATCATAGCTTAACCTCTTTGGGTCCGACATGGATCGTATTGAATCAGCATCATTAAACAACTCTCATGGTCACTTGGGGGCTTCCTGTTCAAACATAGGTCGTATTCGAACCAAAGAGAACATAGCTGTCGATACCCACTTGATCGACATCGCCAAAGCCATTGGGGGCTATATGATCGTATCCGAATCATAGCTTAACCCCTTTGGAACGGTTCTACTGGTCGTATTCGAATCAGAGGCCTTTGAAAATTAGGTTTACTTTATTCTATAAGGGTAAATAATATTAAGGGCCAGGTAAACATTATATGTCCCAATTTTCAGAAGTTAAGTGTAACTGTCTGCTTTTTGGGATCACGTAAGCCGGTAATGTATGCTTCAATAAGATAACAGGGTGAAGCAAAAAGCTTTTGGATGTCAAGAAGCAATTCATGTAAGCCGGCAGTATACAATGATAGCGGCTTGAGACATTGTTAAGCACCACAAACATGCGCGAAGGCATGACAGAGTTAGGAAGTTTTTTCTACCCTATTACAAGACTCCCCGAGTCTGAATAATGAAGTGTTATTTTTTCAAAGACTTAGTGCCAGGCGGGTTACTCCTTTGGTGGACTTGACGACTCCGGGTTATTCTTCTCCGCCTCTTAAATGCGCTGCTTTGTCACGGAAGGTTGACGAGGTCCGATCCACTGCCGCTTAAGGCTTCAAATTCAGCTTCATCATCTATTAAACCGGGCCGGTCAACTTCAGAGCAAAGGTATGCTTACGAGTTGGAGGGATCAGGCTGACATCATCGTAATGCGGAGTTGGAATCCTCCGGTTCTCGTTGTCATAACCCGGCTGATACTTTGTAAGATCAATATCGTTGCCGATGATGGTGGCCACAGGACGTACGACTCTCACACAGGTGGTGAAGTCTGATTCATTGAATGCAGAGCCGTCCTCCTTCAAGCTCGGATATCCAAGAGCAACATCGGCTAAGTCTAGCTCTGGAACCAACGCTTTGGCCCGGCTTAAGGCGGCTATGGCCCCGGCTCTACCAGATGCCCGCCTTAACTCCTGAATCCGTTGAGGTAACACCGCAAACCGTTTGAGCATATCCTGCAGGAGATAAGGAGTATCATTTGATAAAGCCACAACGGCCAAAGCACGTTGTGACCCGGTGTACAGCTGTTCCACTAGAGTGTACACCGCCTTAAGCTTGATCAGCATCTGCTTTAGGTTGGTACTCCTGGGACCTGTGTTTATACATATAAGGTTAAGCCAGAGATAATCTCTAAAATAGTTATCAAATAAATCATGGTGATGTTCAAAATTTACACATAGTAACTTACCGAAAATTGCTGAGACCATTTGGGATATCTGGTGCTTTAAGCCGGACAGTTCGGCAGTTGCTTCGGCAAGAGCTACTTCTGTTGTCTCGGCCCGGGTCACAAGTGAAGATTTTTCATCCGCCCATGCCTTTTTCTTCGCGTCAAAATCCTTCTTCAACTTTTCTTGCTCAGAGATGCTGAATGCGAATTTGGAGTCGGCTTTTTGAATCTCAAGGTCTTGGGCCGCCAGCCGGGTCTTCAGGTCAGCAATCTCCAATTCAAATTGACCGGTGGAAACCTGCAATAACGTCGGGTTACAATTAAGGGTATGGTAAGGTATTATTAAAGTCTCAAGCATTTTACAAGTAAAGACCCTTGACACTTGGGGGCTAATGTATGCTGAAGAGAATTTTACTTTATAAAGGCCAGATTATGCATATTAAAGTCTCAAGCACTTTACAAGTAAAGATACTTGACACTTGGGGGCTAATGTGTATCGCACATTTATTAGTTGCTATATTATGGCCGGATTAAAAATCCTTTCTTGTAAACCGGATGAACTAACAATAAGTAGGTATCTAAGTCTACGGCATATTTACTTATAAGCAGTAGACTTGGGGGCTGGTATTGTAAGTAAGATTCAGGAGAAATATTTTAAGTTATACCTTAGATTTATGCTGTATCTGTTTCACCATGTCAATTTCCAGGTCACGGCTGTTATGCACTTGATTCAGATAGCCTGAGACAATATCGCCAATGCTCAAGTGAGTATAATCAGCGATGTCCTGTTTGGTCTTCCGGTGTTTGACAAGTTCTTCCTTGGCTGTACATCTGGCAAGAGAGGTAAACCGCCCAGTTCAACATACTGGCTCTTCAAGATTTCAACTTCCGGCTCAGCTGTCTTGACCGGGCTAGGAATTTCCGGATTATCGGAGCTGTTTAAAGTGGCTTCGACAAGCGGGTCAGAAGATGAAGTTGGAATTTCATAGGCCGGCTCAAGAGGAGGTTGATGGGTAGAAGCGTCAGGGGCAGCTGTTCCGAGCTCCGGCTCAGTTGCTACCGGATCTTCGATTGGCTTATTCTTTTTCGCCCTCTTACTGGGCTTCACTTGCACACTGTGGTTAAAACAAAGGGATAAGTAAAAAATATGAGTAAGGCAAAGCGTGAGGATAGTAAAGGTATATTACCCAGGGGCAGTCTTGAAGGCCGGCATGTTGGATTGCATAGACTCGCCAGAGGAAGGAGAGGTATCCTGATAATTGGAGTCAGATGAATTGAGAGGCTGACGAATTAAACCCGCCAAAGGATAAACAGAACGCAAAGCGGAGATGACCTCAGTTCGACGCTTCCTGCTTACGTCAGGTAAGCCGGAAGAGAGCTCTACATCCTTACTTGTCCGGGTCTGCCTCCAATTCTCAAGCTGTTGTTGCTTCGAAAGAAATTGAGGATCTTGATAAGCTAAGGGATGGGAAAATCTTACTTTTCGGTTCACCCGCCGGGTTTTGTGGTTTGGCAAAGGCTCTGAGTCGGAGGAGATTATAGTTACCTCTTCGCCATGAGCTTGGCTGTTTCCAGTGTCTTCCTGAAAGGCGAAAATATCAATAAAACAGTAACAAAGGAGTTAAAGAGAATAAGGGATTACCTCTTCCTCATCTGAAGAAGAGTCATCCAATTTGAGCAATTTGGAGGCGCTAGGTTTCTTCTTTTTTGAAGTCCCCGTCTTGGCATTTTTCCTTTCATTTTTCTTGGCTGCTCTGGCTTGTTGGGCGGCCTCGTGGTCATATTTGACTTTCCAGAAATCGTCACCGGCCTGTGGAAAAGATAAAGAATTATAAGTACAAAGAGGCAAACATATTAAAGAGTACTTATTAAGATTGGTAACTTACTGCAGGGGTCGGGTTATTTTTGCAGAAGGGAAGTAACCCGAAGGTATTGTTGATAACAGTACCCTCCTTCAAAGATGGA
The DNA here is from genome assembly GCA_021605145.1 of Aegilops bicornis. Classification (NCBI taxonomy): domain Eukaryota; kingdom Viridiplantae; phylum Streptophyta; class Magnoliopsida; order Poales; family Poaceae; genus Aegilops; species Aegilops bicornis. The sequence continues at coordinate 526,978,682 of CM038675.1, read as the reverse complement.
TCGGGTTGTAGCATCCGCCACATCATCCGGTAAGTCGTCGTAACTGGCGCATTGGGTCTTCTGTCATCAGTATAGGTGCACATTAAGCGGAGCAACGGCTTAATGGGAGTATACGCCAAGTGACCCAGACCAGACCAAGTCGATGCCATTTAAACCATTTCCCGGAAGAGCTTTAATCTTCTTGATGGTGGGGTTGAGCGGCGACGTTCAACAATGATCGGTTTATCCGCCAAATGGGATGGTTGGACTCAAGGCGCAGGGCGCGAAAGCTGGGCAGAGGCGGCTCATCAGCCGGAGAAGTATCCTGACAGTAGAACCATGACTGGTTCCAATATTTGCGGTGACTCGGCAGCTCAGCATAAGGAAATAGACAGTCTCTCCGTCGCTGGATCGAGATACCGCCAAGTTCAAGACTTGGCCCGTTAGCACGCTCATTCTGTCGGTTCAAGTAAAAAAGTTCTCTGAACAAGAGCAGGCTTGGCTCCTCTCCCAGATACACCTCACAGAAGACTTGGAAATTGCAAAGATTGGACACGGAATTTGGTCCAATGTCTTCAGGTCTAAGGTCAAAGAAATTTAAAACTTCTCTGAAGAACTTTGAGCTGGGAGGGGCAAATCCCCGGCTCATGTGATCCGTGAAAACTATTACCTCCCCTTCTTTGGGTTGAGGCTTCTCTTCGGATGGGTCAGGGACGCGATAAAACATGACCTCCTTTTTTGGCAAATGGCCAGACTTCACAAATTCAGCTAGTTTGCTCTTGGTGACTGTGGATGGGACCCAGTTGCAGGTTATAGGAGCTTTGGTCGACTTAGGCACCATGACAACAGATTGGCCTAGTACAAAAAAAAGAGAAGAAGTTCCGGTTTACATTTTTTAACCCGGAAGAAAATATCCAAATTACTGAAGGTAGCGGTTTAAAGGGGCCTAATGACATAAGGATAATTGAGCAACATTATTTAAGCCGCTACAAGTGTTAGCAACAGTTCAAAAGTTTTAAAGACCTGAGAAGGCGCCAAGGTTCACAGATCAAGTGGAATGCATTTAAACCGGATACCTGGACAGTTATGTTAAAGGCATTTAACATAAAAAGTTTTCCGGGTGATAAAAACAGGTTTCATAATCTTCTGCTGTGATTTGAGATCAAAGATCTGTTCTGATAAGAAAGTTTTTCTAGACCTAAAAACTGACGCAGATGCGTTCATAAGCTCAAATAAGGCCTTCATACAGAGAAACAGATCTGTTTCGTATCCAAGATAAGGGCAAAACAACTACCGCAGCTGTTTCATATTATTCTCGGATCGGAAGTGGCATCTAGGAGAACAAACTAACAAGGAGTTGGCTCTAATGGTGATGAACTACGATGAACTCGAAGAAGCTCTAATGCAGATCTAGGCAGGGAAGGAAAGGAAGCTTACGAGTCTGTAGGAGCTGCGGGCGTTCGCCGACATGTTTCTGGTCCGATTCAGGTTGATGCGGCGGCCTGGGTCGGTGAAGACGAGAAGCTTGACGGCGGCGGCGGCGGAGCTCGAGAGGAGGCAAGAGGAAGAAGACGACTGGAAGGGTGAAAATGAAACCTAGGTCACGCCTATTTATAAGGAGAGCATAACTGAGACAGCGCGGGAAACGAGGAGATAAGAATTATTATCCAGCGGCCCCGACGCCTCGATTTCCGGAATGGACAATAAAGACAGAGATCCGTTGGGCGAGACGCGGAATAAAAAGGGAAGATGACGTCATGACGGGTTAACACGGATCCAAAGAATGACGTCACGGGGGGTTAAAGAAAGTCTTTTTGCGTAGTCAGAAGACTGAAGATTTATGCTTTAAGTTATTTTAAGATTGACATGAACAGGTTCAAATCAATCTGGGGCCTAATGTTGGGGATATAACTATTTGTGTAAGCCGCCCAGGAGGGGTCGGGTTACGTAAAGAGATTGCCAGGCAGAAGCCCAAGTCCAAGCATGAAGATGGCGTCTCAACAAAGGGCCTAAGGCCCACAGGCGACTTAAGGCTCCTTGTAGTAAACCGCCGTAATGGCAAGACTTGTTTCATAAGGTAGACTTGACTAGTCACCGAGCCGGACATTGTTTGTAAGCCGGCCGGGACTCTGTAGGCCGTAGGTTGTCAACCCGTGTATATAAGGGGACGACCTGTTGGCGGCTTAGGGCAAGAAACAACCAATCGAGAACCGGGCATAGCGTATCTCGCTCCCTGGTCATCGAAACCTCAAGCAATACCAACCCAACTAGACGTAGGCTTTACCTTCACCGTAAGGGGCCGAACTAGTATAATACCTCTCGTGTCCTTTGTCCCGATTAACCCCTTTAAGCTTCCTAGTTGCGATGGCTCCACGACTAAGTCCTTGCAAGAGGACATCTGCCGTGACAATTCCACAACACTAGGACTATTGCCCCAAAAGCCTAGATCAGAAAACTAGAAGCAACAAGGAGAAGAATGGGGGCAATACCAGCATCCATTGCAAGAGGAAGGGGTGGGGATCGATCCCACCGATTGGAAATGCGAAGGACGGCTCGGAGAAGGCGGCCCGGCGGCGACCTCTCACGGCAAGTTCGTCGCTGGAGCAATAGAGGAACGGGCGGGCGAGTCGAATGGGTATGGGGGAGAAAGAAACTCCCCCTGCCCGACATAACCCCCCTAGTCCCTCCCCGCAGCGGTAGTATCGCCTGAAGCGGTAGTGCCGCCCGTCCCCATCGGTAGTACCGCTCAACAGGAATCTCGACAAGACAGACTAAAAAAGGCTTAGCTTCAACAAAAAAATAAACACCAAAACGAGTCGAGGGAGCACCTTAAAGATAAAAACACCACCAAAAACCAGAGATGCACCCACGAAGAGACTAGAGGCAAAACACCAAACAACATCAAACAAAACACGAGAAAAACCACACAACTCTCAAAGAGAGGGCGGTGGCCAAGGCCACCTATGTTTGAGTCAAGAGGTATGGCACCGCGAAGATTTTAACCTTGGGCCCATGACCTAAACTCATATTTGAAGCACAAGTACCATAAAAATGGCTAATGTGAAAGACGTGGTTGATTTATGCATAATGGGGGGACGGAGAGTTCGTTAAGAGAACAACACTCCCCCTATGTCCATGCCTACATCTAGAACAAGATATGATGATAAGTGTGGAGGGATGTGCCTAGATCCAAGCCACATTACTCAAATCAATAATATTTAGCTCATGCCTTAACTCGCAAAATCTTGCTTCATCTAGGGGCTTGGTGAAAATATCCGCTAGCTGCTCTTGAGTGTTGATGTAGATGATATCAATATCTCCCCGCTTGATGTGATCCCTAATGAAATGATGACGACTCTCAATATGCTTCGTCTTGCCATGTTGCACCGGATTGTGAGAAATCTTGATAGCACTTTCATTGTCACACAGAAGAGGCACTTTGTCACAAGTGACACCGTAATCCTTTAAAGTTTGCCTCATCCATAGAAATTATGCAAAACAACTTGCGGCGGCTACATATTCGGCCTCGATGGACGAGAGAGACACACAATTTTGCTTCTTTGAAGAGCAACTTACTAAAGAGAGGCCAAGAAATTGGCACCCTCTGGAAGTTGACTTCCTATCCACACAATCTCTCGCCCAATCCGAATCTGAGTAACCCATGAGATCAAAGCTTGCTCCTTTGGGGTACCATAAGCCAAAGTTTGGGGTATGAGCCAAATATTGAGAGATTCGCTTGACCGCCACAAAATGACTTCCCTTAGGTGCGGCTTGAAGCCATGCACAAATTCCCACACTCAACATGATATCCGGTCTAGATGCACAAAGGTAAAGCAAGGATCTAATCATGGAAAGATATACCTTTTGATCCACCGCTTTACCATTGGGATCACTGTCAAGCTTGCATTTGGTGGGCGTTGGAAACTTAACCGGCTTGACATCATCTAGCTTGAATCTCTTGAGCATGTCTTGCATATACTTGGCTTGGTTGATGGAAGTTCCTTCTCTTCTTTGCTTGACTTCGAACCCAAGAAAGAACTTCAACTCTCCCATCATAGAGATCTCAAACTTCTCGGTCATTAGTGCAGCAAACTCATCATTGAAAGATTTGTTAGGAGAACCAAAAATAATATCATCAACATATAGTTGGCATATGAACAAATCCGCTTTGACCCTCTTAGTAAAAAGAGTGGGGTCAATTTTCCCAATTTCAAACCCACGATCTTGCAACAACTCGGTAAGGTGCTCGTACCACACACGTGGGGCTTGTTTGAGGCCATAGAGAGACTTTTTGAGTTTGTATACATGAGTGGGGAACTTGGGATCCTCGAATCCCGGAGGTTGTTTGACACACACCAACTCATTCAAAGGACCATTAAGAAATGCACTTTTCACATCCATTTGTTGCAATTTAAAGTCATGATGATATGCATATGCAAGCAACATACGAATAGATTCAAGACGAGCAAAGGGGGCAAATGTTTCACCGTAGTCGATACCTTTGACTTGGGAGTAGCCTTGTGCCACCAATCTTGCCTTGTTTCGAACAACCACACCATTTGCATCTTTCTTGTTCTTGAAGATCCATTTGGTTACAGTGACATTATGTTCCTCCACTTGCCTTGGCACTAATTCCCAAACTTGATTGCGTTCGAAGTTGTTGAGTTCATCGTGCACTCCTTCAAGCAAATCCTCATCATCAAGTGCCTCATGTACCTTTTGGGGTTCAAGACATGAAACAAATGCGTGATGCTCACAAAAGTTTGACAACTGTTTGCGAGTAGTTACCCCTTTTCTCAAGATTCCAAGCATATTCTCCATGACATGTTGTTGATGCTTGAGCTTGGAAGCCAATTTAGTGGCACGCCACTCCAAAAGTTCCTCGATGGGCATTTGAGGATCATCTTGCACATCTAGAGCACCATCTTGAGTTTGCTCTTGATCTTGAGCTTCCTCTTGATCTTGAGCACCGTCTTGAGTTTGCTCTTGATCTTGAGCTTGCTCTTGATCTTGAGCACCGTCTTGAGCTTGCTCTTGATCTTGAGATAGCTCTTGATCTTGAGGGTGCTCGACGGCATGAACTTGATCTTGGGCATCATTTGGTGCATCACCATTTTCATGGAGTTGATCTTGCCCTTGATCTTGTTCATTGGATTGAGGGCCTTCATTTTGTTCTTCGGAAGCGTGTGGGTCTAGCGTAGGTGATGGCTCCTTTCTTGAGAGTTTGTAGCATAACCTACAAATATGCCCTCTTGAGCTCTAGGTTCGAATTTAGACAAACGAACACCTTTCTTGAGAATGAAACACTTACAACCGAACACTCGGAAGTACTTGAGGTTGGGCCTGTTGCCAGTAAGTATCTCATAAGGAGTCTTGTTCAAGCCTTTGCAGAGGTAGAGCCTATTGGAAGCATGATATGCGGTGTTGATGGCTTCGGCCCAAGAGTTGTATGGAGATTTGAATTCCGCCATCATGGTCCTTGCCGCATCCATCAACGTCCGGTTCTTCCTCTCTGCCACACCATTTTGTTGAGGGGTATAGGGTGCGGCACATTGGTGCTTGATCCCCTCGCCACTAAGAAACTCATCAAAGGTGTAGTTCTTGAACTCGATGTCGTTATCACTTATAATCATCAAGATCTTTGCTTCATGTTGACGTTGAGCTTCATTTGCAAAGTTGATAACAGTTTGTTGAGTCTCACTCTTCCTCTTGAAGAAGTATACCCATGTGTATCTTGAGTAGTCATTCACAATCACCAAGCAATACTTTCTTCCACCAAGACTATCAAAGGATGGATGACCAAAGAGATCCATGTGAAGGAGCTCCAAGGGCCACTTTGAGTAGATGATAGTCGATGGTCGGTGAGCCGTTTCATGAAGCTTTTCATTAATACAAGCACTGCAAGCACGCTCTTTGGCAAAACTCACATTTGTTAGTCCACACACATGGTCCCCTTTGAGGAGACTTTGCAAAGATCTCATATTGACGTGGGCCAGACGGCGATGCCAAAGCCAACCCACATCAACTTTAGCCATTAGGCAAGTAGCGGTCTTAGTGGGTCGCTCTGAAAACACCACATAGAGACCATTCTCGACATGCCCAACAAAGGCTACTTTAAGAGTATTGCTCCACAAAAGGGCCACAGTATCAAGATCAAAGAATGTTGCAAAGCCCATAAGTGCAAGTTGACAAACGGAAAGTAAATTGTATGCAAGGGACTCAACAAGCATGACCTTCTCAATAGATAAATCTAGAGAGATGACCACCTTTCCAAGCCCCAATACCTTAGAAGTTGAAGCATCACTGAATTGGACATGGGTGGGCACAGATGGAATTGGATGCACATCCACCACCAAGTCCTTGCTCCCAGTCATATGATTTGTTGCTCCACTATCGAGCAACCATGACACCCCACTGGAAGCAAACTCCTACAAGAGATCAATGCTTGGATTTAGGTACTCATTTTTGAATTGGTCCTTTGATGATAGCAACAAGGTTCTTAGGAACCAAAATAGACCATTCAATGTACTCATGATAAGAACCAAAAAATTTGGCGTAAACATGTCCATCACTAGCACGACACAAAACATAAGAGGGGTCAAAGTCGTTGGCTTTGTTGCAATGGGTGGTTTTGCCCTTCTTGGCACTACCACCTCTCATGAGCACCCTCACTCGCCTTGACAAAAGTGTCATTGAGCAGGAGAGGTTGCTTGGCGATGCGGCTTGAACTACGTCGGTATTTCCCCAAAGTGGAAGGGATGATGCAGCATATCTACGGTAGGTATTTCCCTCAGTGATGAGACCAAGGTTGTCAAACCAGTAGGAGAACCACGCAACACCACGTAAATAGCTCCTACACACAAAGAACAAATACTTGCAACCCGATGTAAGAGAGGGGTTGTCGATCCCTCATGGGTAAAAGGATAGGTAAAATTGTAGTAGATTCAATAAATAGATCTCGCGGGAACACAAGATAACATAAATAAATAAAAATTGCAGAAACGTATTTTTGTATTTTTGGATTAATAGATCTGAAAATAAAAGCAATAAAAATAGATCACGAAGGCAAATATAATAAAGAAGAGACTCGGGGGCCGTAGATTTCACTAGTAGCTTCTCTCGAGAAAAATAGCATACGGTGGGTAAACAAATTACTGTTGGGAAATTGACAGAATCTCAAATAATCATGACGATATCTAGGAAATGATCATTATATAGGAATCACTTCCAAGATTAGTAGACCGACTCCTGCCTGCATCTACTACTATTACTCCACACATCGACCGCTATCCAGCATGCATCTAGTGTATTAAGTTCATGGAGGAATGGAGTAATGCAATAAGAACGTTGACAATGTAGACAAGATCTATTTATGTAGAAATAGACCCCATCTTGTTATCCTTAATAGCAATGATACATACATGCTGGTTCCCCTTCTGTCACTGGGATCAAGCAACGTAAGATCGAACCCATCACAAAGCACCTCTTCCCATGGCAAGAAAATTCGATCTAGTTGGCCTAACTAAACCAAAGATTCGAAGTAGAAATACGAGGCTATAAGTAATCATGCATATAAGAGATCAAAGAAACTCAATTAACTTTCATGGATAAAACATAGATCTGATCATGAACTCAATGTTCATCGGATCCCAACAAACACACCGCAAAAAGAGTTACATCAAATAGATCTCCAAGAGACCATTGTATTGAGAATCAAAAGAGAGAGAGAAAGCCATCTAGCTACTAAATACGGACCCGTAGGTCTACAATGAACTACTCACGCATCATCAGAGAGGCACCAATGAGGATGATGAACCCCTCCGCGATGGTGTCTAGATTGGATCTGGTGGTTCTAGAACTTGCGGTAATTTGGAATTGATTTTAAATCGACTCCTAGGGTTTCTGTAATATTGGGGTATTTATAGAGCAAAGAGGCGGTGCGGAGGCCACCGAGGTGGGCACAACCCACTGGCGGCGCTGGGCCCCAGGCGCGCCCTGGTGGGTTATGCTCCCCTCGAAGCTCCCCTTGGGTACTTTCTTGGCCCAACAGGTGTCTTCTGGTCCAGAAAAAATCACCAAAAAGTTTTGCTGCGTTTGGACTCTGTTTGGTATTGATTTTCTACGAAGTAAAAACAAGCAAAAAACAACAATTGGCACTAGGCACTATGTTAATAGGTTAGTCCCAAAAAATGATATAAAGTTGCTATAAAATGATTGTAAAACATCCAAGAATGATAATATAATAGCATGGAACAATAAAAAAATTATAGATACGTTGGAGACGTATCAGCATCCCCAAGCTTAATTCCTGCTCGTCCTCGAGTAGGTAAATGATAAAATTAGAATTTTTGATGTGGAATGCTACCTAACATGTTCATCAGACATTCTTTTCTTTGTAGCATGGACATTTTGACTTTTATATGGTTCAAAGCAATAGTCTAGTTTTGACATGAGGACTTTAATACTCAAGCATATCAACTAGCAACCATGTCTTTCAAAATATCAATGCTAAAGCAAGTTATCCCCAACCCATTATGCTCAATCATTGACCATTCATGAAACACACTCGCATATTAGCTACACCCAATGCTCAAGTACGATCATAGTGCCCCTTAGTTGGTGCTTTATAAGAGAAGATGGAGACTCAAGTAAAAATAAAAATTGCATAAAGTAAATAGAAAGACCCTTCGTAGAGGGAAGTAGGGATTTTTAGAGGTGCTAGAGCTCAAAGGAAAAAGATAGATATAAAAAAAATTTGGTGGCATGCTTTTCCTATCAACGAAAACGATCGAGTAGTTCCCAACACTTTCCATGCTAGATATATCATAGGCGGTTCCCAAACAGAAATGAAAGTTTATTCCTTTTTCAACCATACTTTCACTTTCCATGGCTAGCCGTATCCACGGTTGCCCTCCATACCAACACTTTCCAAGGAATTTATTATTTGACAACATAAAGTAAATTCATATTTCATTTCAGGACTGGGCATCCCTAATACCTTTGTCGTACTCTCGTGCAATGACAAGTGAATAAACACTCATCTTGAGAATAACACATCTAGCATGGAAATATATCAGCCACCCCCTACCGTTTCATGAGCGGTACAAGCACACAAAAGAGAAATATATATTGAAATTAGAGATGGCACATACAAAGTTTCTTAGAACGGCAAAAGAATACCGCATATAGGTAGGTATAGTGGACTCATGTGGCAAAAACTGGTTTAAAGGATTTTGGATGCACAAGTAGTGATCATACTTAGTGCAAATGAAGGCTAGCAAAAGATTGAGAAGCATCCAACCAAGAAACGAAAAAATCTCATAAGCGAGCATTAAGCATAATCGACACGAATAATGCACCACAAGTAGGATGTAATTTCATTGCATAACTATTGACTTTCGTGCTTGCATAGGGAATCACAAACCTTAACACCAATATTCTTACTAAAGCATAATTACTCATCAACATGAATCACATATCACTATCATCATATCTCAAAACTATTACAAAGAATCAAGTTTATTTTGTCCAATGATCTTCATGGAAGTTTTTATTATATCCTCCTTGGATATCTATCACTTTGGAACTAGTTTCATATGTTGCTTTTAATAAGCTCAAACAAATCTAAGTGAAGAACATGAGCATCATATTTCTTTCTCTCAAATTAATCTAAGTGAAGCATGAGAGAATTTCTTCAAAGATAACAAAGCACACCATGCTCAAAAAGATATAAGTGAAGCACTAGAGCAATTCCAAGGCTCTAAAAATTGAAGTGAAGCATAGGAGCAAGCATAGCATAATTTGGCTCTCCAAAATTGGTGTGTACAGCAAGGATGATTATTAAAGATTAAAAAGAAAAAAAACAAAGACTCATATCATACAATACTCTCCAAGAAAAACTCATAATATGTGACGAATAAAAATATAGTTTCAAGTAAAATACCGATGGTTGTTAGAAGAAAGAGGGGATGCCACTTGGGGGCATCCCCAAGCTTAGTTGCTTGATACTTCTTGAATATTATCTTGGGGTGCCTCGGGCATCCCCAAGCTTAGTATTTTGCTAATCCTTATCCCTACATCCATCACGATCTCACCCAAAACTTGAAAACTTCAATCACACAAAACTCAACAAAACTTCGTGAGATCCGTTAGTATAAGAAAGCAAATCACTACTTTTAGTACTGTTGCAAACCCATTCATATTTTATTTTTGCATTATATCTACTGTATTCCAAATTTTCTATGGCAAAAACTCTTCAAAGGAAACCATAGAATCATCAAAACAAGCACACAACGCAAAGAAAACAGAATCTGTCAAAAACAGAACAATCTGAATAGTTCGAATACTTATGTAACTTAAAAAATTTTGAAAAAATAGGAAAACGTGGGAAATTTGTATATCAATCTTCTGTAAAAAAATCAGAATTTTTCGTCGCTTATGTGTTCTTTAAAAATTATTTTACTGCATGCAAATGTTTTTGTTTTTCAAAAAGATCAAAGCAACTATCACCCAACGTGATCCCAAAGGCTTTACTTGGCACAAACACTAAGTAAAACATAGAAACACAATCATAGCAGTAGAATAATTGTGCAAACACTCAAAAACAGAAAGAAAACGACAAAAATAAATCTATTCATTGGGTTGCCTCCCAACAAGCGCTATCGTTTTACGCCCCTAGCTAGGCATAAGATTTCAACGATGCTCACACGAAAGATAATAACTGAAACACAAAGAGAGCGTCATGAAACATGTGACAAACACATTTAAGTATAACATACTTCCAATTCATAGGGATTTTATAAGAAAAAAAATTATCAAGACAAGAAATATATAGCATATGCAAGGAAAAGAAAGAAACAATAGCAATCTTAACATAACGAGAGGTAAATTAGTAACATGAAAATTTCTAGAACCATATTTTCCTCTCTCATAATAATTACATGTAGGATCATAATCAAATTAAACAATATAGCTACCATATAAAATTTTCTCTTCATGATCCACATGCATAAAAAATTTATAATCTTCCAAGATAGTGGGATTAACATCAATTAAAGTCATGACCTCTCCAAACCCACTTTTTTAAAAAAAATCACAAGATTGAACACTCTCCAAATATGTGGGATTATATTTACCTAGAGTTGACACTCTTCCGAACCCACTTTAAATATTATTGCAAACATATTCATCATGAGGCTTAAATAAACTATCAAGATCATAGGAATCATTATCACCCCAATCATGATCATTGCAATAAGTAGTGGACATAGCAATATTAGCATCCCCAAGCTTGGGGTTTTGCATATTATTAGCACAATCGACATTAATAGAATTTATAATAACATCATTGCAATCATGCTTTTCATCCAAAGAGCTATCATGAATCACTTTATAAATTCCTTCTTTTAACACTTCATCACAATTTTTAGATTCATGAATCTCAATCAAAACTTCAGAAAGATAATCTAGTGAACTCAATTCACTAGCAATTGGTTCATCATAATTGTATCTTTTGAAAAGATTAGCAAGTGGATGAGGATCCATATCAATAGATCTTTAGCAAGCGAATATGCAAGCAAATAGAAGACACATGGTAACATAAGCAAACAAGAGATATGACGAGAAAAAGGCAAACGAAAAAGAAGGCGAATAAGACGGCAAAATTTTGTAAAGTGGGGGAGATGAAAACAAGAGGAAAATGGCAAATAATGTAAATTGCAAGGAGATGAGAGTTTCGATTAGACACCTGATAGATGTTGATGATGTCTCCCCGGCAACGGCGCCACAAATTGGCACATGGACAGGAGACTATCTTGACGTGATCCTCCCCGGCAACGACGCCACAAATTGGCACATGGACAGGAGACTATCTTGACGTGATCCTCCCCGGCAACGGCGCCAGTAATTCCTTTTGATGCGGCTTGAACTACGTCGGTATTTCCCCAAAGAAGAAGGGATGATGCAGCACAGCTACAGTAGGTATTTCCCTCAGTGATGAGACCAAGGTTACCGAACCAGTAGGAGAACCACACAACACCACATAAACAGCTCCTGCACACAAAGAACAAATACTTGCAACCCGACGTAAGAGAGGGTTGTCAATCCCTCATGGGTAAAAAGATAGGTAAAATTGTAGTAGATTGGATAAATAGATCTCGCAGGAATGCAAGATAAAATAAATAAATAAAAATTGCAGCAAGGTATTTTTCTATTTTTGGATTAATAGATCTGAAAATAGAAGCAAATAAAAATAGATTGCAAAGGCAAATATAATAAAGAAGAGACCCGGGGGCCGTAGATTTCACTAGTGGCTTCTCTCGAGAAAAATAGCATACGGTGGGTAAACAGATTACTGTTCGGCAATTGATAGAACTTCCAATAATCATGACGATATCCAGGCAATGATCATTATATAAGCATCACATCCAAGATTAGTAGACCGACTCACATGCGCATCTACTACTATTACTTCACACATCGACCGCTATCCAGCATGCATCTAGTGTATTAAGTTCATGGAGAAACGGAGTAATGCAATAAGAACGATGACATGATGTAAACAAGATCTATTTATGTAGAAATAGACCCCATCTTGTTATCCCCAATAGCAATGATACATACGTATCGATTCCCCTTCTGTCACTGGGATCAAGCATCATAAGATCGAATCCATCACAAAGCACCTCTTCCCATGGCAAGAAAAATCGATCTAGTTGGCCTAACTAAACCAAAGATTCGAAGAAGAAATACGAGGCTATAAGTATCATGCATATAAGAGATCAAAGAAACTCAAATAACTTTCATGGATAAAAACATAGATCTAATCATAAACTCAAAGTTCATCGGATCCCAACAAACACACCGCAAAAGGAGTTACGTCAAATAGATCTCCAAGAGACCATTGTATTGAGAATCAAGAGAGAGAGAGAGAGGGAGAGAGAGAGAGAAATCCATATAGCTACTAACTAAGGACTTGTAGGTCTACAATGAACTACTCACGCAACATCGGAGAGGCACCAATGAGGATAATGAACCCCTCACTACAGGAATCAGCAACATTACCGTCTGCCATGGCTGACTACAAAGGCATGCTTGGCGGACGGCAAAGGCCTTTGTCATCCGCCAGCAGACGGCAACGTGTTCGGCTGAATAAGCTACGACAAAGGGTTCTTTGTCGTCTTTGTCGTCTGCTAGCAGATGGTAAAGATGAAATGGTCTTTGCTGTCCGCCAGCAGACTGCAAAGAGCCTGGACGGCACACATGGCAGGTTAGGTCCGTTAGGGGGTTAACAGCTTGCTTTGCCATTTGCTAGCAGATGGCAAAGACCTTTGCATCTTTGTCGTCTGCCAGCAGATGGCAAAGTGCCCATATAGGCCAGCCCAGGTAGCTGCCACGTGGCATGCTATGTCGTCTGGCGGGGCAAAGAAGATGCAAATGTCTTTGTAAATGATCACGGCAAAAAGCTGCCAAATAAACCAACCAGTGCACCCCAGGTTGCACACGTAGCTGCCATGTGGCAGCTTTGTCGTCTGCTGGCTGACGGCAAAGCACTTTGCTGTCTGCCAGCAGACGTCAAAGTGGCTGTATAGCCCCTGTTTTTCTGTTTTTTCTTAAATTCATTCAATCTGACAGAATTCCACACACACACACACATATATATATATATATTATATTTATATATATATATATATATATATATATATATATATATATATATATATATATATATATATAGGTGGGACTATTTAGAACCCCTCTAGAGTTCCTAAATAAGGTTATTTAGGAACCACCTCCTACTCCTACATGTTTCTGCCGGAGCCAGCTAACTACTCGTACAACCCACGCCCGAAGCACCTTCTTCTCCCCACGATCTGGACCCCTCGCCGGCGCGCCACAACCACCTACCTCGTCGGCGCGCCACAACCTCCCCACCTTGCCGGCGCACCACAACCAGCTACCTCGTCGGCGCGCCACCACCACCAACCACGCCAGCGCGCCACCGTCCATCAAGCACCTCCCCCGTCGTCGCCATGGATGGATCCGCCGCTCATCGGGGAAGGATCCGGGCCCGCGGCTCACCGTCGAAGGATCTGGCCCCCATCTCCCTACACCGGCGCTCCATAGCCGTTCTTGGCTTCCCAGGTCCGGTGTAGCGCGCGTCCGCGTGATACGGGGTGGGCTCATGGTTTCCCCTGGCCGCCGGACATCGCCGGAGCAATGGCCGCCCCAAACTCATTTTGGCCCTGCCTCTTCTCCTGGCACCGGTGGTGGCCGTAGAAAACCTTGTTCCAGTGGTGAAGGCGGCCAGCAGCAACAGTTAGCCTGAAGGTTTTATTCAGTTAGCCCGCTGAGACTGAGTTCAGACTCCATGGTCATCGCAGTAGTAGTCAAGTTTTGTTGATTCAGCAGTTATGCAAACAATTTCGTCTGAATTTCCTTTGAGTTGTGCGCATGTGGATTTTGGATATTGCACTTGTACACTTGGATTTGGTTGTTCTCCTTCCATTCTTTCCTTCCTCATGTGACTTTTCTTCTAATTAGGATACAAGTTAGCTTCACATCTTTTCTTCCATTTTTTTTAAAATCTCATGTTCATTCCGGCTGCGAGCGAAGGTAGCAGTTAGCTGCACATCTCCATGGATTACAAATAGTTGCAGTTAACTTCGGCCGGCGTGGCAGGTAACCACGATATTCATAGCGGTTATGGTGACCCCGGCAAAAAAATGAATTACAGAGTATGAAAAAAGTTTGGCGATTTAAAAAATCGTCCATAGTGGCAGTTAACACCGGCCGGTGTGGTAGTTAACTTAGGAATTCATGACAGTTAGCGTGACCCCGACAAGAAAGAACGAAATGTTTTTTTAGTGTCTTCACTCCCAGCAATTAACTTGATGTTAACTGCCGCAATCCCGGGTAGTTAGCACAATTTTGTTGTTAACTGCTTATGTTTCAAAGTTAACTGATGCTTGATTTTTGATTTAGTACAGTAGGCGATGGTTTCTCTCTTACAACCTTGCGGCAGCTATGTGTGTGTATCTATCTATTGCAGTCAGATGGTAGTGCGATGGAAGGAGGAGGACAGGGATTAAAGACTCGGCTCGAGCGCGACACGGGAGTGCGTGTGGTGGTGCTCACCCTTGCAGTACAGATCGTCCTTCAGCCGCAACCTTGCTACCACGTGAGGACCACACCTCCGGCCAACTCTGGCGCTCGTCACTAACATCGTGCACCCCTGCGCCCCCATGATTTTGGCCTATTATATTTAGTTCGCTGCTCAATTAGCTTCCTATTTTCAGCAGTTGTGGAGTGACACACAGCAGAGGAGGTTGTCGCCTATGGGAAGGTCATGCATGCTCCTCTTCGAGGAGAAGCATTTAACTTGCTGGAGGTCGCGAAGAGCTAACTTTTCGTGGACATTATCAGCTAGAAAAAGAGAGTAATTAACTTCCCTGATTTCAGTTACCTTCTCGCTTTGAATGCTTGTATGCGTTCATGTCTTTCTTCCAGTTTTAGTAAAACATCAGCGAATTTTTTATACAAGCTGTGTGTGCATGCATGTGAGGAATTTGCGTGGAGCTTTAGTCCAAGAAGTATGCTTTGTGTATGGATCCATCAGGAGTTAACTTGTCCGATGTAGCAGTTAACTTTTCTTATTATACTAGTTTACTCAGGAGAAGCCATGGTCGTTCCGCTCATAAAAAATATAACAGAAATGATAAACTAGTGAGGTAAAACATTTAGGGAGGGATCTTTTACTGCTTTTTGAGCCTGGGCGCTTTCTTTGTTGGTGTTCCGTTATCTGAATGATAGTGGAACCCGATCCAATCCATGGATCAAATGGAAAAATATTCATCATATGAAAGATGAAAGAAAACAAAATTTCGACGTCCCGATTGTGGCAGTTAACTACAGCTATCCTAGCAGTTAGCCACGATGGTCGCAGCTATTCAGGCAAAAAAATAGCAAACAAAAAGTTTGGCAAAAAATTTAGTACCTTTGGTCCATGCAGTTAACTCGGTGTTAACTATAGCAGTCTTGGGTAGTTACCCATTTTAGTCCCAGCAGTCAGCGTGACCCGGGCAAAAAAGAGTAAAAGAATAAATTTGGTACCTTCAGTCCCGGTAGTTAACTTGGTGTTAACTGCCATAGTCCCGTTAGTTAGCACTATCAATCCAGTAGTTAGCATGACCCAGGAAAAAGAGTTAAAAATAGTATCTTTAAACACGGCAGTTAACTTGGTGCTAACTGTCGCGATTCTCGGCAGTTAACTATTTCACTCCCGGCGGTTAACTTTAACCGGGCAAAAAACAATGGGAAAAAGTATTTTTAATCCTCTCACTTAACTTGGTGTTAATTGTCACAACCCCAACAGATAGCTATTTCAATCCCAATGGTTAACTTGACGAGGTAAAAAATAGACAAAAAGAACAAAAAACAAAAGAAGCAAAAAAACTATTATCACCCTTTGAGTTAGCTTGCTCATCACCGGGCAGCTAGGTATTTGATACCCGCAGTTAGTGTGACCCAATCAAAAAAGAAAAGAAAAACATTTTCGGTCCCGACAGTTAACTTGGTGCTAACTATGGCGATTCCTGGCAGTTAGCTTAGTTTCAAGGAGCAATTTGCTTTACTGATAGTTATGTAAAAAAGAAACACAGACCACTACTCAATTAGCTCTTGCCCCCATGCTGCCAGCGGCGCGATCCACAGTGCGCAATTTGCCAATGCTCAGTTTCATGGAGCAGTTAGTTTTAGGGACTAGCTGCAGTTATCTTGCGTCCAAAATAAATAAGTGATGTACACAAATATGATTTTGCCAAGCCCCTGCTTGCGTGAGGCACAAGAAATAGCAATCTAATGAGAGGGTTCAGTTTGTTTGCCAAGACCCTGCTTGCGTGAGGTACAAAAAATATTTTTAATCCCGACAGTTAACTAGGTGTTAACTTCCACAATCCCTGACAGTTAGCTATTTTACTCCCGGCCGTTAGCTTGAACCGGGCAAAAAACAAAAAAAAGTATTTTCAATCCTGACAGTTAACTATCGCAGTCTCGACAATTAGCTATTCCAGTCCCGGCGGTTAACTTGACCAGGGAAAAAATAGTAAAGAGAATTAAAAACAAAAGAAGCAAAAAAAGCATTATCAGCCATTGCAGTTAGCTTGCTCATCGCGTGCGATTAGGTATTTCATACCCATGATTAGTGTGACCCAATCAAAAAGAAAAAAACATTTTCAGTCCATGATTAACTTGGTGCTAAGCTATTATGCGATTCTGGCGATTAGCTATTTCACTCCGAAAGTTAACTTGACTGACGATAAAAGTATAGAAGAAAAAAACAATTTTCTTGAGTCTCGTGATTAGCTCGTCAGCATATGTCAGTTAGCTAGTCCGCCGAGCAGTTAGCGTGTACTGTAGCAGTTCGGGCAAAAAATGTCAAAAATGATGTTGGTTTTTTGAAAACTGCTCTTAAACCGTAGCAAATCCGAAAACATGTTATATATGCCAAAGTTCAGGCTAATCGGTACCCTTCTAACGGTATATCATACGCATCATTCTGACAAAAACTTTGAAAATTCATTTCACAAAAACATTGAAAACTCGTCTGATGGATTTCCAGTTTTTTTAATTTTGTTTAAAAACTGGATCGATTTTGGGAAAACGACCAAAATGAGTTTTTTGCTCCTTCTCGATAGCTATCCAAAGGTATATCATTTGCATCAATCCGATTAGCGTTTAAATAATTACAACCCAAAAACAGTGCGAAAAAATGATGCCAGAAAAAAGTCCATGAAGCAGTTAACTAGTATAGTTTGCACGATTAGTACATGCATTCTCATGTGATTAGGAGCAGTTCTGAATAGCTTATTCAGGAATGGGTTCTTGAGAATAGCTCGGATATATATATATATATATATATATATATATATATATAT
Source organism: Aegilops bicornis (assembly GCA_021605145.1). Classification (NCBI taxonomy): domain Eukaryota; kingdom Viridiplantae; phylum Streptophyta; class Magnoliopsida; order Poales; family Poaceae; genus Aegilops; species Aegilops bicornis. The sequence goes on along the minus strand of CM038675.1, from coordinate 526,960,770 downwards.
ATATATATATATATATATATATATATATATATATATATATATATGGTAACGCTATTCTAAGCGTGAGTGTAGAATAGCTTATTCTACAGCCCTAGTAACGCTATGTATAAAATCTAGTAAAACAGTGTATAAAATGTAGTAATTCTGAAAAAAAAATTACTATCCAAGTTTTTAATTTCCTACATCGTAAAAAAAATTACTATATTTTGTATGCTACGTTACTATATTTTCTATAGAGCATTACTAGGGGTGTAGAATAAGCTATTCTACACTCACGCTTAGTTTAGTGTTACTATATATATATATATATTTATATAATTTCAACAAGCATACCAACAATAAGTTTCCACTCAACATATCCAAAATACAAGTTTCCAAAAACATATCCAACATATACAGTGGTTTCCAACAACATATCCAAAACAAATTTCCAACAACACATCCAACATATCAACATATCCAAAAGGAAGCACAAGGAGAAGAGTACACTCCATCAATGCAAGCTTCCGCATCTAAAGCAAATCTGCAAATTAGGAAAGATGAAAGTTACCAGAAGAAGAAGAAGACTAGCTAGAAAAAGAAGAAGAAAAAGAAGAATAGGAAGAAGAATTTATCTTCTCTTTCTTTTTCTCCTATCCTCTTCTTTATCTTCTTCTAACTAAGGTAGGTAAAAATGCCATTTTTTAGCCAAGCTAGGTAAAAATGCTAAGTGTGTAGGTCATTTTAGAGCTAAGCTAGGTAAATAGGTCATTTTGGAGCTAACCTAGGTAAAATGGATCATATTGGAGCTAACCTAGGTAAACTTGGTCATTTTGGAGCTAACCTAGCTAATTATGTCATTTTTGAGTTAACTAAGAATATTATGCCATTTTTGACATAAGTAAGCTAATTATAGGTCTTTATTGAGCTAACCCAGGTAACTAAGCATATTAGAGCTAGGTCATTTTGGAGCTAACTTAGGTAAAATTGATCATTTTGGAGCTAATTAGGCTTATTATGTCATTTTCGAGGAAAATAAGCTAACTATATGACATATATGACGTTACCAAGATTGTTATGCCATTTCAAACCTAAGTAAGCTAATTATGCCATTTCAAAGATGCAAAGGTCTTTGCCGTCTGTGACGGATCATAAAGTCGCCAAATAAACCCGACCTAGTGCACCCAGTTGTTGAGTAGGCGCCATGTAGACTTTGCCGTCACCGGTGACGGCAAAGTGGTCATATAGCCCTGTTTTTCTATTTTTCTTAAATTCTTTCAATTTGACAGAATTTCACAGATATATATACACACATTTGAAAATAATTTCAACAAGCATACCAACAATAAGTTTCCACTCAACATATTGACATACAAGTTTCCAACAACATATCCAACATATACGTGCTTTCCAACAACATATCCAAAACAAGTTTCCAACAACATATCCAACATATCCAAAAGGAAGCACAAGGAGAAGAGTACACTCCATCAATTCAAGCTTCCTCATCTAAAGCAAATCTGCAAATTAGGAAAGGTGAAAGTTAGAAGAAGAAGAAGAAGAAGACTAGCTAGAAGAAAAAGAAGAAGAAGAATTTATCTTCTCTTTCTTTTTCTCCTCACCTCTTCTTTATCTTCTTATTCTTCTAACTAAGGTAGGTAAGAATGCCATTTTTTAGCTAAGCTAGGTAAAAATGCTAAGTGTGTAAGTCATTTTAGAGCTAAGCTAGGTAAATAGGTCATTTTGGAGCTAACCTAGGTAAAATGGATCATATTGGAGCTAACCTATGTAAACTTGGTCATTTTGGAGCTAACCTAGCTAAGTATGCCATTTTTGAGTTAACTAAGCATATTGTGCCATTTTTGACATAAGTAAGCTAATTATAGGTCTTTATTGAGCTAACCCAGGTAACTAAGCATATTAGAGCTAGGTCATTTTGGAGCTAACTTAGGTAAAATTGATCATTTTGGAGCTAATTAGGCTTATTATGTCATTTTCGAGGAAAATAAGCTAACTATATGACATATATGACGTTACCAAGATTGTTATGCCATTTCAAACCTAAGTAAGCTAATTATGCCATTTCAAAGATGCAAAGGTCTTTGCCGTCTGCGAGCAGATCGCAAAGCTGCCAAATAGGCCAGCCTAGTGCACCCCAGGTTGCAGAGTAGCTGCCATGTGGCAGCTTTGCCGTCAGCTGGCTGACGGCAAAGTGGCTGTATAGCCCCTGTTTTTTCTATTTTTTCTTAAATTCTTTCAATTTGACAGAATTTCACAGATATATATACACACATTTGAAAATAATTTCAACAAGCATACCAACAATAAGTTTCCACTCAACATATTCAGCATACAAGTTTCCAACAACATATCCAACATATACAGTGCTTTCCAACAACATATCCAAAACAAGTTTCCAACAACATATCCAACATATCCAAAAGGAAGCACAAGGAGAAGAGTACACTCCATCAATTCAAGCTTCCTCATCTAAAGCAAATCTGCAAATTAGGAAAGGTGAAAGTTAGAAGAAGAAGAAGAAGAAGACTAGCTAGAAGAAAAAGAAGAAGAAGAATTTATCTTCTCTTTCTTTTTCTCCTCACCTCTTCTTTATCTTCTTATTCTTCTAACTAAGGTAGGTAAGAATGCCATTTTTTTAGCTAAGCTAGGTAAAAATGCTAAGTGTGTAGGTCATTTTAGAGCTAAGCTAGGTAAATAGGTCATTTTGGAGCTAACCTAGGTAAAATGGATCATATTGGAGCTAACCTATGTAAACTTGGTCATTTTGGAGCTAACCTAGCTAAGTATGCCATTTTTGAGTTAACTAAGCATATTGTGCCATTTTTGACATAAGTAAGCTAATTATAGGTCTTTATTGAGCTAACCGGGTAACTAAGCATATTAGAGCTAATTTAGCATTTTAGAGCTAAATTAGGTCATTTTGGAACTAACTTAGGTAAGCAGATCATTTTGGAGCTAATTAGGCTTATTATGTCATTTTCGAGGAAAATAAGCTAACTATATGACATATATGAGGTTACCAAGATTGTTATGCCATTTCAAACCTAAGTAAGCTAATTATGCCATTGTTTACATAAGTAAGCTAAGTGTATGTCATTATTGGGCAAACCTAGGTAACTAAGCATATTAGAGCTAACTTAGGTCATTTCGGAGGAAACAAAGCTAAGTATAGATCATTTTGTAGCTAAGTAAGCTAATTATGTCATTTGGGAGGAAGATAAGCTAAGTCTATAGGTCATTATGGTAGGCATTTTGGAGGAAATAAAGCTAAGTCTAGGTCTTTACGCATTTCGTAAGAAAAACACTTGAGAAAACTTAGCGTCATCACGGACGTGAAGGACCGGTCGGGTTCGCGTCAGTGCCAGACGGAGAAGGACCGGTCGGGGTCGAGGTTGCGCCAGTGCGAGACGAAGAAGGATCGGTCGATGCTTATCAGGAGGCATGCTGCACCAAAGATCATTTGCAATGTCTCGTTAGCATGATGCAACTGAAATGTGAATACTAATGACCATTCAAATGAAACTCACCGTGTCCACTATACAAATCTAGGGCATCGGCGGAGGGTTCTGACCGTTTTTCTCACACACGGACTGCACATTTTGTTTTCATGAGTCAGTCTATTAGTTAATAATGAAATGAACATTACGTGCATGATTTGCCTAATATGCAGGAGAAACTTACCACGAGGAGCTCGTATAGGGCCCGGTGAGATGCGTCATTCCGGTTCCTCTCCGCCTCCAACAGACTAGCCGTCTGTCACGCCCAAGATGCGACCCTATCCTAAAGGAACTCGAAGGTCCCACCAAGGATAGAAGCGCATCTTGAAGACGCTTTTGCAAGGTGGATATCATTACATCAACATTACATAATAGATGGGGATACATACAAGGCATACAAATGCCGCAAGAATACAACATCATCTTATACAAGGTCAACATCCGACTACGGATGAAACATAAACAGATACTCAAATGACATCCACCCTGCTAGCCCAGGTTGCCGACCTGGAACCTATCCCCTGATCGAAGAAGAAGCAGAAGAAGAACTCCAAAACAAGTAAACATCGCTCTCGCGTCATGATCATCGCATAAACCTGTACCTGCAACTGTTGGTGTAATGTCTGTGAGCCACGAGGACTCAGCGGTCCCATTACCATGGGTATCAAGACTAGCAAAGCTTAATGGGTAAGGAAGGGGTAAAGTGGTGAGGTTGCGGCGGCGACTAAGCGAGTATGGCGGCTAACTTACGCAAATGAGAGCGAGAAGAGAAGCAAAGCAAGCGGTCGTCAACTAGTAATGATCAAGAAGTGATCACGAACTCCTACTTACGTCGAGACATAACCCGAAACCGTGTTCTCCTCTCGATCAACCCGAAAAGTGACACTCACGCAGTTACGCTACGGTTGGTGTATTTAAGAATAGAATTACTTCAAGTTTAATACAACCGTATATTAACAAAATCACATCAGCCACATAACCCGGCACGGCTTTGAAATTTCAAACCCTGCAGGGTGTCCCAACTTAGCCCATGATAAGCTCTCGCGATCAACGAAGGATATTCCTTCTCCCAGGAAGACTGATCGATCTCGGAATCCGGCTACAAGACATTTCGACGATAATAAAACAAGACCAGCAAGACCGCCCGATCGCCGACAATCCCGATAGGAGCTGCACATATCTCGTTCTCGAGGGCAACACCGGATGAGCACACCGTACAACTAAAACCAGCCCTCGAGTTTCCCCAAGGTGGCGCTGCAAAGGACTCTAGTTCGGACCAACACTTAGACAAGCATTGGCCCGGGGGGGCTGAATAAAGATGACCCTCGGGTTAGCTAGCTACTCCCAAGGGAAAGGTATAGGTGGTAGGCAAATGGTAAAACCAATGTTGGGCCTTCTTTGGAGGAGTTTTATTCAAAGCGAACTGTCAAGGGGGTCCCATAAATCACCCAACCGCGTTAGGGACGCAAAATCTGGGAACATAATACCTATATGACGGAAACTAGGGCGGCAAGAGTGGAACAAAACACCAGGCATAAGGCCGAGCCTTCCACCCTTTACCAAGTATATAGATGCATTAAAAATATAAGAGATATTGTGATATCCCAACATAAACATAATCCAACATGGAGCAATCTTCATCTTCACATGCAACTAGCAGCGCTATAAGAGGGGCTGAGCAAAAGCGGTAACATAGCGGACAACGGTTTGCTAGGCAGGGTGACAACGGTTCGAGGGTGACCTGGCAATTTGGGAGGCTTGATCAACAAGAGATAGGTATACGGCATAGCGATAGAAACGAAGCAACTAGCATAGCAATGATAGTAGTGAGATCCAGGGTAGCGGTCATCTTTCACGAAATCCCGCTAGGAAGAAGAACGAGTCCATGAAGAAGATGAAGCCATGAAGGCAGACCAAGCGTGAGCGAGCGAATCCTCACGATCGCATAGCAAGCAGGAACTATCGAGAGAAGCACACAACATGGTAAACACTCCACATGTGAACAAGGAATGATGCACAACCAAGTATGATGCATGACAAGGCTACATGAAGCTACTCATGGCAAGAGATTATGCATACAAGAGCAACACATCAAAGCAAGTTCAAATGAGGCCGGAAACAACATAGAACAATTCCGGTAAGTCCTCATATGCAAATTTCGAAATTGTTCCAGATCTGAATATACCTTAAGTTCAAGTTGTTAAACAGCAAGTTAAGATGCACCAAGATGATCTACGAAATTCTAGTCAAGTTACATATAAAGTTCATTTAATTGAGACTACGGCCTAGAAGATATGAGCAAAACAAGTTGAATATGGCATTGATGCTAAATGCATCCAAACATCAAGCAAACACCTCAAAACAAGGATGCAACATGATAATATGAAACTATGTGCAAAATCAAGCAAGTTTCATATAGAGCACACTCAAAACGGAGCAACGGTTCAACACATACACTCCATACAAGTTTAAAGGACAAACTGTCCAAAACAGCAACTAGGCATATTGCAAGCACCTACACAACAAGCTACAACATCTTAACATGGTAACAAAAGGCATGGACGTGATGTACAGGTAAAGCAAGACAAAACATGAACACTGAGCTATCTCCATAAATCACTAGAACATGCTCAAAAGGACATGGAAAGATTGCAAATAATAACAGTTTCAGGCTTAGCAGAAATAACATCAGGTTGCAAAGTTTAGAGCTATCAAACAACATGCTACAGGAACTTATCATGGCAACCAAAAACATGGAATGACTCTACTAAATGCATACAACAAAAGTCCTTTACTGACCATGAGCCAAAAAGGATCAGAAAATATGATGGCACCCATGTAAACATGTCAAGTTATATGACAGATTCATACATGGCAGGAACAACAATAAGTAGGCATGTATATGAGCTTGTACCACTCACCACAGAGCAATACATGGCATGGAAAGGCAACCAACAGTAAGAAGGAATGTTTAAGAAGCTAGGCATGGCAAGAGAAAGTTCATAGGGTGCATGGATCACTAGAAAAACACATGGAAACAACTGAACATAATGTTAACAGGCTGACAACAACATTATGTAGCAACTTTGGAGCAAGATAACAACAATCTACAGCAAGCTATAAATGCAACCAGGGGCATGGATAGATAGAGAATGACATGTAGAACACAAAACCCTTAGTGAACATCTCCAGATTATGCACAGAATGACTTGTATAAGCAGGTTTACATAGCATCACGAAGTAACAGATTCAGCCTAGCAAAACAGCAACAGCAAGTACAGTACTTAACAAGCTCGATTCACTCACCACAAGTCATTGCATGACAAGATAAGCATAGCATCAGCAAGGAGACATGGCATAGTTCAAAACACATGTAGACATCAACCTCATAGGATTCACACATCAATCATGGCAAAAATGACAAATGAGCATGTTCTGTTAAGAAACAGGAACTAACATTATGAAACACTCTGGCAACGAAGATTCAGGCATCAAGATGAACTCAAATGAACATGATGCAATGGAACGAAATGAAGTACTCGTTGAGGCGAACAATTTGACTTATTACACGCACAAAACGGATCTACGGATGCAGAAATATGATGCGATGAACATGGCATGATAATGTTGAAATATCTCGGGACTTAGGCAAAATTATACCTCCGCGAAAAGTCAACGCGGGACGAGACGGAGCGGGACGGAGGGATCCGGGGGGTTGGAGACGCGTTTGGTTGCGGGGATGGGTGGATCTCATTCACCGGGGCGGATCCGGACCGGATCTCGCCGGATCCGGCCGGAAACGACTCCGGCGAGTCGCGGGGAGGCGCGGGCGACCTCGGCAGCGGCCGTGTTGGGGACGGGACAGGGCGGAGCGGAGAGCAGCCTTGAGGATAGCCAGTGCCGGCAGCGGGGCCTTGTGGGTATGATGAAACAAGCGGCGCTGAACGCGGCTCAGCGGCATGAAAAGCCGAAACAGCGAGGGAAGCGGCGAAACGGCAGCGGGCAGGAGCTCAGAGATGGCGGCGATCGCCAGCGGCAATCGCCGGCAGGCGAGGCGGCGGCAGCTGGTGGCTGAGCGGCGAAGTGCGAGGCGAGCAGCGGCGGCGAGCTGAGCGCGATAAACTGGCTGGCATGACGGCAGACGGTGGCGGAGTGCCACGTGGCGCGCTCTGGATGGCTGCTGGCGCTGTGGAGCGGACATGTCCGGTGGCGATGGAGAGGCGTCCGGTGGCGCGGAGGAAGAGGAGGCTAGGGTTTCATCCGCAAATTTGGAAGGGGAAGGCATATTTATAGGTAGAGGGAGCTAGGAGAGGGGTTGGTGGGCTGTGTAGATGGGCTAGGCTATAAGGAGAGAAGAGGTAGCAGCCCGGCACGGGTTTTCGGAGACCGAAAACACACGACGAATATACCGACTATATTGCGGTTATAGGTTTAACGGTTGGGCTATCAAATGGACTCCGAATGCGACGAAAGTTGACAGGCGCTCTGTCTACACTATATTAAGACTGCATGCCAAGTTTCAACCCATTCGGAGAACATTTTTTATGCCACTGATAAAATAATATTTCGGAGGTGCCGCGGGCGCGTGCGAGTGTGTCCGGACTCGGAACGGGCAACGGAGAGAGCCAGCGGAACCCGAACGGATGCAAGTTTTGAAAACCATGCAGATGAAATGCAGATGATGACATGGCAAAATGCAACACGCAAGCAAATGACATGGCAACAAAGACGGCGAAAAACTGACAGACACCTGGCGCATCGAATCCGGGGCGTTACACCGTCCTCTCCTCCAACTATGTCTCCCTCTGCTTAGCCTGCCTGTTTGCCTCCGCCAGAAGCTCCTAGGCCCTAGCCTCGATGGTGAGCTCCATTGGCTGTGGACGAGGCGGTATCTCAAGATCGGAGCTCGTCTGGTGCTTCTTGATCTCCTAGAGAGTTCTAGGACAACGTATGAGTCCATCCCCAATGGCTACCGAGTCATGGTACCTCCCGTCACCATATAGCATCACGATCTCTAGATAAAAAGGACACTCGCTCGGGTTGAAGTCCCCCCCCCCTTTCCTTGTCTTCCCAACGTCTCTGTACCTCACGAGCTTGTGGTGAAGCTCTCTGGATGATCGAGGTCATCCTCAGAGAATGCCTTGGCCTTCTTGTACGGGGCAGTATGGGCCATGACATAGAGGTCGTACATCGGTGGCACGTCCTTCTTGTTGTGTTTAGCCTAAAAGAGAGGAACAACATATTAGTTAAAGGCTCAAGCTAGCACGATGAATGAAATTTCATGAATCGTTAAGGGCTCAAACCACATACCCAGTGATCCCCGTACTCAAACAGGTTGGAGCTCCCTTGATGGTGTGGCACACCTTGCATTTGGGCACACTTATCACTGGCCTTGTTGTGGTCGGCTAGCCATTTGGGAGAGCACCACTCATCCACCAATGCCTCCCAATAGTCCATCCTATCCGCAAACCATCTCGTGGGCACCTAAGTTGGCAAAGAGAAATTTCAGCGCTACGCCTATGAATGAAATCAAGGAAACTAAGTAAAAGGCCTTAAGAATAGGTAATACCTTCATGTACTTCTCCTTACTCAGATACTTGATGCGGCACTTCTTCTTGGCCCTCCTAATGTTAGTCGGGGCGTAGTAGTCTCGAACAGCATGCACCCTAGCCTTGTGTCATAAGTTCTGAAGTAGGCGCTTGCACTCGGCTTCGAGAACCCTAGCCACCTCAACCTTGTGTTCCTCAAGACACCTGTAGAAGGTCTGCAATCGAACAAGACAACAATGCTTAGTACAATCACTAGGTACTGTTAATTTTTAATTCTGTAAAGGAGAAATTACCCAAAATCGCAGCCTCGCAATGTTGGCCACCGTCTCGCACAAGACACCCTCGACCCTCTCCTTCATCGGGGCCGGGGCATCCACGTATAGCTCCCAGCTCAGTGCTAGCTGTGGAACCTGGCCCTCACCGGGCAACATGACCCACCCCGGGAAGTGGTGCCGACAAAGCACACCAAGGACTGGTTGGGCCTGCGGACTCCATTGCCGAATTTCCAACCCCTGCAGTATGACAAGGCCAACACATTAGATATTAATTTGAAGAAACATGAAGGACAAAGGTTTAAAAAGAGTAAAATGCACTTATTTCTCCCCATTAGGCTCAATCAACCACCTCTGATCGCGGGTCACCGACACGGCCTTGAGCTTCGTACCACCATGCTGGTAGACCTTCTTTTTTTTTAGGGGAAAGACAGTAGGAGAGGCTCCTACTGTATTTTGTATATATTTAACTATCAAGGGGTGTTACACATGTTACAAGTTTGTATTTCTCCCCCCAACACACCAAGTATATGTTGGGGGGCACACAGTTTGCTAAAAGCTAATCTACAAGGGTGTGAAGCTGAGATAGTGCGGCCCCAAACGAGGTTGTTACAAATGGTGGCAATAGTGCCAACCTGTTCCTCACGCACCCTATAACGCAAGAGATCGAAGTCTCCCAATAACCTTTCCAGCCAGCTTGTTTGGGAGGGCGTCACCCCTCTGAAATTCTTGTTATTCCTTTCTTTCCAGAGACTCCAGGCGGCTGTGAAGAAGATTTCCACAAAGAGGGGTCTGCGGGAGGTGTCTCTGGCGCTAAGGACCACGTCAAGGCGTGAGGGCAAAGCTGGCCAGTCAATATCAAGTTTTCTCCAGCAGGCGCGACTAAATGAGCAAGTGAAAATCATATGGTCCACCGTTTCATCAATATTTTGCCCACAAAGTAGGCAGTTAAGATCATCCCCAATATTATAGTGTCTTCGTTTGAGCATATTGCGAGTGTTTAGCCTGTCATGCAGAAGTAACCAGCCAAAGACTTTAATCTTCATGGTGCACTTTGAGCTCCAGAGGAGTTGGAACAAGCGGTGTGTTTGCATTTCCCGAAAGCAGTACTTGTAGTAGTCAGCCGCTTTGAAGTCAGATTTACCCCAAGTATAGTGCCATATGTCATTGTTGGTTGTTGAGGGTTGCAATCTGGCAATCATTTGGATGTCATGTACCTCTTCGAATGCCTCCGGCGAGAGCGGAAGATGAAAGGTTGCATGCAGTGATGTGCTTTCCAAAAAGTTTTCACAGAGACATCTTCATGCAGAACGTAAGAAAAGGCTCTAGGATGGGAAGTTTCGAGGGTCTCATCAAGCCATAAGTCTTTCCAAGCAAGAGCAGTCGTGCCATCGACCACCTGGACACGGCTCACCCCCTTGTATTTAGGAGTAAGCTTGAGAACGTCACGCCACCAGAAGGACCCTAGTGCATCAGATGAATGTGGGATCTTGTCGGAGTAGTAAGTGTTCCAAATAAGCTGCACCCAGGGGACATCTTTGTTGTTGTAAAAATTTTGTAAGAATTTTAGGAGTAGAGCTTCGTTTTGGGTGGAAAGATTGATCACTCCGAGGCTGCCTTGTTTTTTAGGTCTGCAAACCAAAGCCCAAGCTGCCAGCGAGTTGCACTTGTCTCCTTGCTCGGTTTTCTTCGTCCAGAGGCATCTACGTCTGATTTTTTCAAGAATCTCCAAGATCTTAGGGTGTATCTTGAGTGTACACAAGGCGTAGATGAGTAGAGAGGTAACCGAAGCATTCAACCAGGAGAGTTTTCCTCCATACGACATCATGGAGATGGTGGCTATGAGGCGTTGTTCGGTGCTGCAGACAAGTGGCATAAGATCATCAACCGTGGGTTTGGAGATGCCCATGACTAGACCCAGGTACGTTAAAGGCATAGAGCCAATGTTGCACCCAAAGATTTGAGCCAGATTAGTTGCCTCTGCTGAGTCAAGGTTGATGGGAATCAAGGTGGACTTATGAAAGTTGATCTTGAGCCGAACAGAGGAAGCATACTCGGACAGGATCTGCTTGATTAGGGTGGCTTGTCGAGGGCAGGCTAGCAAGGCCAGGATCGTTTCATTGGTGTATTGGATGACAGGGTAATCTATCTGTCCCGTGCATGGGAATGGAAGGTCAATCAGACCCCGTCTAAAGGCATCGTCGATTGCTGCTTGAAGCAAGTCTGCCGTGAGGATGAACAAAAGCGGTGAAAGGGGGTCACCTTGGCGGACTCCACATTTGCAGAGAAACTATCGACCAGGGACGCCATTAAGCAAGACCGATGATCGGCCCAAAGAGAAGATGCACTCGGTCCAGTTAATCCATTTCTCATTGAAGCCCATGCATCTCATTATGTTAATCATCAGCTTGTGTCCAATTGTGTCGGATGCTTTGGCAAAATCAAGCTTGAGAAGAACGATCTGCTTCCGTGATGCATGGCACTGGTGGATGTACTGATATGCTCAAGCCATGCAATCTTGGATGGTCTGGCCCTTGATAAATCCATATTGGTTGTGATGGATGAGTTCTAGTATAACCTTTTGGAGGCGGTCAGCCAAGAGTTTTGTGAGTAGCTTGAGACAGCAGTTAAGGAGGGTGATTGGGCGGTAGTCATTGACAGTTTCAGGTGAGTTGATCTTGGGGATGAGTGTGATAAGCCCATCATTGATGCTTGTAAGATCTAGATCACCAGCATGGAATTGGTCGCAAAGGGCATAAAAATCTTGCCTAATTATGGACCAGCATGCTTTGAGGAAAGCCCCGCTAAAGCCACCGGGGCCAGGTGCTCGGTCAGAAGGCATCTCTTTCACTACCTCCTCAATCTCTTCGTGTGTGAAAGGCGCAGTGAGGTGATCCAGGTTATCAGTACGCTGAATGATAGATGGCAGGTCAAATTTCATTTCAGTGGGTGAGATTGTCCCAAGACGAGTTTTGTAAGTGTGGAATAGAAGAGCTTCTTTGCTTGGGTGATCATCAACTTGGGTACCATCACTGTCTTGAAAGGAAGCAATGTTGTTTTTGCGGTAACGTTTAGTAGAAACTGCTTGGAAGAACTTTGTATTCTCATCACCGAATCTAACCCAACGGATTGTACACCGCTTTTTCCAGTATTGTTTCTGGTATTGAAGAAGCCGGAGCAAGTGGTTCTTAAGTATGCGTCTGAAGTTGGTTTCAGGGATGGATAGAGTTCTTTTATTTTCCAGTTCATCCACGTCGGCTAGGACCTTGTTGCAGTTATTAATGGCAATCGAAAGGCGGGAGATAGATTTACTCCAAATTTTAAGAGCATGTCTGAGAGCTTTGAATTTTCAGCAAAGGATTGTGGCCACATTTTGTGATCTGACCGGTTTGTCCCAGGTGTGTTTGACAATATCCATGAAACCAGGGTGTTGTATTCAGTAAGATTCAAACCTGAAGAGTTTGCAGCGAGGAATCTTGGTCTCGATCGAGACAACGCAAGGGATGTGATTCAAAACGTGTTTGCCAAGAGGCTTGACTAGTGTTTTGGGATATGCATTTGTCCAGTGGATCGACGTAAAGAACTATTCCAATTGCTCTAAGAGTGGATAAAGCTGCATGTTGCTCCAGGTGTAGGTGCGACCTTTGACAGGTAGCCGCATGAGGTTTTGATGGCGGATGATATCATTAAACGTGAACATGTCCTGAGTGCTACCGCCTGGTTTATTACGATTATCCGGTGCTCTGATATAGTTCAAGTTTCCCAAAAGTAGCCAGTCTTGTGTGTGTGGGATATCCAGATCATATAACCAATTAGTGTACGTGACACGATCGTCCCCCGTGCAAGGTCCGTAAATATTAGCTAGAGTCGACGACTGTGCTGACTGCGTGCTGGAAAAGTGAACTACGAGCGCGTAAACGTCAGAGAACACAACAATGCCATTGAACATCGAACTTTTCCAGATAGTAATAAGACCACCAGATGCACCACGAGAGGGAACGAACGCAAAACGATCAAATTGACGAGGACAGCAAGTCTTAATAAATGCAAGATCAAAAGCAGTCTTTTTAGTTTCTTGCAAACATATAATAGAGCACCCGCTAGAAAGAACGGCATTGTGAAGCGCTAGCTGTCGGTTCAGAGTTCAGACGTCGTATGTTCCAGGAGAGAACGTTCCAGCTACGCAAAAGATTTATTTAGGGACTGAAGATATTAAGCCGAAGGAGAAGTAGCTTCAACTCCAGCTTCCTCCTGTTGGTGGATGCCTGAGGGAGTGCTGGAAGTGGAGGGTGGAGCGATCTTGCCGGAGAGCATCTTGATGAAGTTGACGGCCGGAACCGCTGCTTGGTTTGTGTCAATAGCTTGCAGCACAGGGATGGGTGTAGGCGGAGGGATAGCTATGTTGCCAGTACCTGTGATGCAGACAAAGGATGATGATGAGCCCATGGAGGGAGCGATCCTGGGGAGAACCTTGGAAGTAGCTGCATGTCTGTCAGAGTTCTGGTTTATGCGAAGCCATTATATTTGTTATTCCTGGTGCTGCGTCTGACTTCTCTGGTGATGATGGGTGCAGTAGCTTTGGGCCGTCGGCCACGAATCACCAAAGGGCCTGTAGGAGCAGAGAGAGCATCAATGGCAGCCAGACCCAAGCCCTCCTTAGGCAAGCTAGAACCATGGCACAGCAGGTTATCGAAGCTATGGCGAGATGAAGGAAAAGCAGTCAGTCGAGCAGAGTATCGAGAGGCGGATGCATATCGATTGCGAGTCGAGCGATGAGATCTGTAGTAACACGGTGGCGCGACTGTGGATCCATTAGAGCTAAGTCAAGTTGTGGAGCTAGGGATGTATCATGTTCAGGCTGCAGCTCTTCGATGATCACAGAGGAGGATGGCTGTTGTGCAAAGCGGACTCCAGTACTAGTCAGAGGACACAAGAATAGAGAGCTCTGTAGTGTTGTTCCTCATGCCATAGCCATTAGACCAAGGGCCAAATGTGGAGATCTGAGTCCTAAGAGCCTCAAAGATAAACGTGTTCAAATGTTGTCTGGGGATAGGGTCAGATAGCAGCAGAGATAAGAGATCGTTACCATCAGCAGAAAGCCCAAACTGAATCCCTTGATTATGCAGAGTTACTTTGACTGTCAGAGACTCAGTAGGCATTGGGGGATCCAAGTGATGCACGGGCATAGGTGGCACAATGAGCACTGCAGTGTTGTCGGAGCTACTGTCATAAGTGACAGTAAATGAGTCATTCCAGGCTTGCGTGGGACTGTAAGAGAGGTTGTTTTCGGGAACGAGGCCATGCTGAACTGTTAAGCCTTGTGCAGCCAGCCATGCTTGAAAGTTGACCAGGTGTGGCAGAATCACTGGTAATGGAGCAGCAGGAGGGGCATGCCAATCATCCCAATCAACTTGAGCAGGTCCATCTACCTCTGCATTGGCACCATTGAAACCAGCAGGAGGAGCAGCATTTTGGACGAGCCAATTGTGAACCTGCTGTTGGTAGAGTTGTTCTGCTGTAAGTTCAGGTCCAAAAAGAGGGTGCGGGTTACCGTCTAGTGGAGGTGGTTCCTCACCAGGCGGCAAGACCTCCGGCAGGAGGCCATTCCAGTCATTGCTCCTGAGAATGGTGATTTGAACTGTCCAGCAATCTCTGGCTCCTCCCAACTGCCATACAACAAAGCTCTTTGGAATCAAATTAAGGCGAATAACACGAGCTTTCAGAAGAATATAGCGCCTGTCCTGTCGCGGATTGTACCAGGAGACCAGGGAACCAAAACAACCGAGGGCTTTTGTGAGATAATAGTCCGTCTGATAGTCATACGGAAATGCAAAGAAAATAAGCCACACCTCGGGTCCAAAAGAAGTAGTGCGCCTATTGAGAGCCTCATTATGGGGGACAAAAGTGATGAGAAAATATTCATCCTCCAGCTCTATGGGGGTGGCTACTTGATGCGAAGCATCCCTCGACCACCACCATGGACGTCACACCACCACCGCAAGCACGGAGAAGACCAATGACAAGAGCACGTGCATGCAACATCGAGAACGAGGTCACTTCTTTCCTCTTCGAGTCTTGTTCGGAATCGCATATGAATCGGGTCCTACCTCAAAACGAGATGTTATGCATTCTTAGTACTTGGGAGATCGTCACAAGGAACATGGAGGGAAACACCAAGTTCACCCGGAGACGCAAGCACCTACGGTCGACGAGAAGGAGGAGGAAGCGAGAAGAGAGAAGGAGGAGTGGCTCTGGACACTTCAGGTGCCCGGGCACGTTGGCCCCGGAGGCCCGGCCCCTCCCTGGTGCAGCTCCAGCCGGACCCGGGTGCCCGGCCTGCAGCCCCGGGTGCCCGGCCTCTCTTGGCCCAGCCCCGGCCCAGGCCACCCCCCGGGTGCCCGGCCTTGAGGCCCCGGGTGCCCGGCCAGCCACTGAACCACAGGCCGCCGGCCCGGGTGCCCGCACCTTTGGCCCAGGGTGCCCGGCCTCTCCTCCCTGGACGCCAGCAGCCCCGCCCCCCGGGTGCCTGGGCTGTCAACCCCTGGGTGCCCGGCCCCCCTTCAGCCACCCCTCGGGCGGTGGCCCTGACAGGTCCGGGTGCCCGGCCGGTTTTACCCCGGGTGCCCGGACCCTTCCTTGGATGCGTGCGTGCATTAGGGTCATTTTCGACCTTTGTATCCCTCTCTCCCCCTAATTCGTCCCTAGCCTTTATAAACACCTCCCCTAGCTCTTTTGGAAGGATAGCAAAGTATATGATAGACATTTGTGAGCTTTGCTCCATGGATCCACTCCACTAGGAGATCAAGACCTCCTCTTGGGGTGACCAAACTCAAGCCCTCCTTCTTGGGGAAGGATCCCCATCATAGGATCATCAAGCCCTCATCTCCTTCATAGGATTTGGGATGAACTCTACCATGTATCTTGTTTCCCTTTGATTGTTCATGTACCTTGTGGATCTTGTGTGTTTGTTGGTCTAGTGGATGTGTGATTGGACTTGTTCTTGAGTGTTCCTCTTGTTTTTCCTCTTGTGTCCATCTTGTTCTTGGGGATTCCCCCTCCAAGTCGTGAAAGATCTTCACTTAGGGTTCCACCCTACAACATATTGCTATCATGAGCCATGGTTTATCACGAAATTGGAGCCCCCCTTCTTGTTCTCTAGCCTAATTTTGTTGTGTTCTTCCCCAATTTCGAAAATTCCCCACCAAAAATAGCCCCAAATTTTTTTGTGATTTGTTGGTTTGATGAGGTTTTGTTGGATTTGATCCATGGATTTTCTTGGTTTCAAGTGGATCTAGCATTCCCCCATCCATCTCCACCTTTCCCTCCACGAAATCCACCAATTTCTTGCATTTTTCCATGAATTTCCGCCCAAACCCGACACCCCCCGGGCACCCGGACCCCCCCCCCCCCCGCCCACCCCCGCTGACCGCCCTGGGTGCCCGCACCCCAAACCCCGGGCACCCGCACCCCGGGCAGTTTGCCTCGGACCACCCAGGTGCCCGCACCTTCCACCCCGGGCACCCGCACCCCAGAATCACCAGCGTGCAGGCACTTTATCAAGCTGCCATAACTTTCACTCCCGGAGTCCGATTTTCGCGTTCTTTAGCTCGTTGAGTAGCTATTGACATCCCCCATCCATCTTGATAGGTTCCAACGACATTTGAATCCATAAAAAATTTGGCATTTTGGCATCTTTGCATAAGCCATCCACCATATCATACGCAAAACCACCATCGCTTTCCGCAACCTAACCCGTTTTTGCTCCATATAGCATTTGTGGTTGCTTGAGGGGTGAATTGAGTCTCCTAAGGTGTTTCAGATACTTAGGAACGGTTGCTTCATCATCTAGCACCAACACCACTTCCAATTGCTAACTCCGGAACCACCTACGCATTCCGCTACCACCATGTGACATTTGCCTTCGGAGATTTTGAGTTTGCGGTTTTTACTGTTTCCTAAGGTGTTTCGGCTACTTAGGGACGGGTCTACATCATCTTGGTATCTACATCAAGAACACCGCCACTCATCATCGCCACGAGGTCGTCTTCGACATCGACCACTTCACCATTTTGACACCCTAACCGTAAGCAAGAACGGTAACCTCTATATCATCTTGGTATCGTGGTATCCCTTCATTGTACATTCTTGCCTTTACATTGTTAACCCCTTAGCCCATTTTTGCATCGCTTGCCTATCGAGACTAGCCTTTGAGTATTGCCGGCAACGTTACTTGTGCACATTAGTGATCCGTACCTCCCATTGCATACATACCATATCATATTGGTATCATCTTGCTATCATCATACCATCCCTTGTGCCACAAGATTGTTCCCGCATATACACAATTGCTATCTTGGTTTGTGCATTTCGCATAAGTGGCCATATCAAAAAAAAGAAATAAGCTTTTAAGCAAAAAGGAAAAGAGAGCAAAGTGCTTGTAAGCAAGAGCCATAGCATCGCCACATTGCATACCATACTACCATATTGACCATCTTGGATCATCGTGTGCGAGACACCGGGAACATCATATATAGCATACTTGGGATATAAAGTTGATACATTTTGCATCTTCTAGGTTGTGCACGAGTGTTGTATCCGCATATTGAGCAATCGTGCTAGTGTCTCTCTTGAGTTGTGCAACATGAGCGTTTTCCATGGATTCCACATTTTGTGCTCATTCCTTGGTTGCACAACCCCATTTATCTAGCCGTGTATGTGTTTCCGTGTGCCACCCATTGTTATTGGTCTACTTGTTTCACTTGCGAATTTGTGAATCTTTTCCAACATTATTGACTCTTGCTAACATTTTGCATCAAAATTTTGTGCCACTATCCTCACCGAGATCCACCATAAGCTTTACTTGATAGGTGTGAGTGAACAAGTCCGGTACCAATTCCACTATTCTTTCATCTCACTTTGAGCGAAACGAGATACATCCTCAACTTTGGGAAAAGGTAACTTGGTATTGTTTATCTCATTTCCTACTCACCTCTACTCGAGTCTTGTGATGGATAGGCAAGGCATTTCACCTTCGGTCTACAACAACAACGAAGAGTTCGATGCCAAGAACAACAACTTCGACGCCAAGATGCAAGCTCAAATGGAGGAGATCAAAGTCCTCATCAAGTCCTACAAGCGATCTTCCTCATCTTCGAGAAGACGCTCAAGAGCACATGCTTCCGAGCTACCATCTCCGCCAAGATCACATCGGCATCGACACCATCACCAACAAGAACGTGAAGGTCAAGAGCTCAACACCAACAACCGCTCAACGACTTCACCATTTCCCTTGGCATCTTTGCCAAGCGACTTCAAGGCATCTTCGCCTATGGACAAGCGGCATCTTCGCCCACAAGCACCTCAAGAGAAGCTCCCCAAGCTCAAGTCCGCGACTTCCACGAGCTACTACGACCTCGACACCGACCACGAGATTCCTTTCTACGGGACTCTAGAACCCGAGGAGTATCTCGAGTGGGAGCGCCTAATGGACGACTACCTCAAGCTACATCAAGTTCCTCCCGAAGATCAAGTGAAGTGTGCCACAAGAAACTTCCACGACTACTCCTTGACATGGTGGCTTCACACACCTTCGAAGGGATACGACATGAGTTGGCCCAAGATGAAGAGAGCTTTGCGGCGAGAGTTTGTGCCTCCAACCTACACGGAACAACTTCTACGCCAATTGGAGAACACCATCCAAGGATCCAAGTCCATCGACGAGTACTTCAAGGAGATGAAGAATGCCTTCATGACGAGCGGCGTGGGCGACCCCATTTCGATGAAGTTCCACTTCATGATGGGATTACAAGCGACATCTCCAAGACTATCTTCCTCGAGAACTACAAGTCCCTCAACGACAACTACATTGGTGCTCTCAAGGCGGAACAAGAACTCATGAAGGCCAAGGTTTCTCCACCCCAAGCTCACTTCGCGACGACCAAGCTCCATGAGAACGAGCATGAGGATAGCACCACCAAGATGTCCAAGCCCGACGAGCTCCAAGACAATGCTCCCAAGTTCGACTTCACCGCCATCCCTCTTTGTGGCATTGATGGTGCCGAGTCTACTTTGACTCTTTTTCAAGACGGTGCGGCGACGAGTACGACTACGGACACCCTCAAGGACAAAGCTTTGGAGGCGAGCGACAAGGTGACGAGCAAGGATGATGCTTCCATCTTAGGAGGCAAGCATGATGATGTGCCATCTTCGGCCTTCATCCACGGCGACGACGACGAGATGGTTGAGCATGGGATTTTCCCTTCGACCACGGCGACGTATGATGACATGAGTGACTTATGCCACCATATTCAGAGTGAGAGTGACTTCACCACTAGCCCCATATATGATGAGTTGCCACAATTCCCATGTGAGGAGAGCCACAACCCCCACCACTTGAGTGAGATGAGTGACTCCACCATATGTGACATTGAGTGCAACTACCTTGAGGGAGTGAGTGAGCCACCACCACATAGAGAGAGTGAGGTCATTTTGATTTCTAACAACTTAACCCCTACCTCTATTGTGTATTCTCATTTGGTGCTAGGTCCCATATATGATGATGCGCCGATCCACGACGACTACATCCTTCCTATGGACAAGACGATGGCCATGGTGGACTATGATACACCCCCCACATGGTTCCATCACGATGATGACCTTGACCACGATTTGGTCTTTCCCACCTCACCTACACCACTTGAGTGGAACGAGAAAGGTAACATAGGTGAAGGTGATGCTCTTGTCCCACTAGTGGACGTTCTTGACATTGATTGCTTGCATGATGTTGATCCACCTATTGTCATGCTTCATGCTAGTGTGATTTCCCCATGCGATGATTTACCCATTTATGATTAGTTTGATGATTGCCATGTGGAGTCTATTAGTTGTGATGCCATGTTACATAGGATTTCTTGTGATAATTTTCTTGGTCACATCATGTTTGACAATCCGCTTGACTTGTCATATGCTATGCATGAGATCAACAATATGTCATATTTACAATCTCTTCATAGTGACTATGCATATGCCATTAAAATAAACCCAATTTGCACATATGGCATAGTTGACAAGCCCATGGTTATTTGCATTTGCATTTCTTGTGATGATATTGATATGCTCCCTTTGCATCATTTATTTCATATGGCATGCCATGATCACCTAGCTTTGAATATGCTTTGTTATGGATTTTGTTCATATTCTCCATATGATGTTTCCACTATTGCTCATGAGGAGACCCCCATAGTTTCCTCATACATTTTAGGAGATTTTGATTCATCCTATCCATTGCATGATCCCACTACTTATGTGCACCATATGCTTCCCATGAATAAACATGCTAGTGATGTGCCATATATTTCATTCTCAACTTGTGTCCCCATCGTGTCATACATAACAACCATTCTTTCATGATGGATGACATGTTCTTATACCATACTTCTTCTTCTTCTTCTTCTTCTTCTTCTTCTTCTTCTTCTTCTTCTTCTTCTTCTTCTTCTTCTTCTTCTTCTTCTTCTTCTTCTTCTTCTTCTTCTTCTTCTTCTTCTTCTTCTTCTTCTTCTTCTTCTTCTTCTTCTTCTTCTTCTTCTTCTTCTTCTTCTTCTTCTTCTTCTTCTTCTTCTTCTTCTTCTTCTTCTTCTTCTTCTTCTTCTTCTTCTTCTTCTTCTTCTTCTTCTTCTTCTTCTTCTTCTTCTTCTTCTTCTTCTTCTTCTTCTTCTTCTTCTTCTTCTTCTTCTTCTTCTTCTTCTTCTTCTTCTTCTTCTTCTTCTTCTTCTTCTTCTTCTTCTTCTTCTTCTTCTTCTTCTTCTTCTTCTTCTTCTTCTTCTTCTTCTTCTTCTTCTTCTTCTTCTTCTTCTTCTTCTTCTTCTTCTTCTTCTTCTTCTTCTTCTTCTTCTTCTTCTTCTTCTTCTTCTTCTTCTTCTTCTTCTTCTTCTTCTTCTTCTTCTTCTTCTTCTTCTTCTTCTTCTTCTTCTTCTTCTTCTTCTTCTTCTTCTTCTTCTTCTTCTTCTTCTTCTTCTTCTTCTTCTTCTTCTTCTTCTTCTTCTTCTTCTTCTTCTTCTTCTTCTTCTTCTTCTTCTTCTTCTTCTTCTTCTTCTTCTTCTTCTTCTTCTTCTTCTTCTTCTTCTTCTTCTTCTTCTTCTTCTTCTTCTTCTTCTTCTTCTTCTTCTTCTTCTTCTTCTTCTTCTTCTTCTTCTTCTTCTTCTTCTTCTTCTTCCTCCTACTTATTCTACTTTTCTTCTTCTTTTTTCATCTTTTTTTACTTCCTTTAATTATGACTATTTAACTAAAACCTAACATAATCTAATATAATCTAATCTAATCTAGCTAACTATATATCTAATATCTAAAACAGAAAAAAAAACAGAACTCCTCCTCCTCTTCTTCTTCTTATTCTTATTTTTCTTCTTCCTTCTTTCCCTTTTTCCTCTTTTCTTCTCATCTTCTCCTCTTTTTCTTCTTCTTCTTCTTCTCCTCCTCCTCCTCCTCCTCCTCCTCTTCTTCTTCTTCTTCTTTCTTCTTCTTCTTCTTCTTCTTCTTCTTCTTCTTCTTCTTCTTCTTCTTCTTCTTCTTCTTCTTCTTCTTCTTCTTCTTCTTCCCCCTTCTACTTATTCTACATTTCTTCTGCTTTTTTCATCTTTTTAAATTCCTTTAATTATGACTATTTAACTAAAACCTAACACTAATATAATATAATATAATCTAATCTAGCTAACTATATATCTAATATATCTATTATCTAAAACAGAAAAAACTGAAAAGGGGGTGGCAGGGGCTCACCGTGGGGGCCGGTGACAGGGCGGGAAGGGGCGGTGACGGGTGGGTGGCGACGGTGCTCCTCGGGCGTGGGCGGTGACCCGTGGCTGGGCGGGAGGCTCGGGAGGCTCGGAGGTGCGGAGGCAGGGAGGGTGGCGACAGGCGGGAAGGGGCGACGACGGGGGAGCGGGTCTTGGCGACGCTGAGGTGACAGTGGAGGCGGTGGCGGTGGCGATGGGCCGGGGTGGCAGAGAGGGGGCGGCAACAGAGAGGGGGTGCGCCGGTGGGGCGGCGGGGCGGTGGGACGATGGGGCGGCCGCGGTGCTCGTTGGGCCTGGAGGAGAAAGGAGAAAGAGAGAGGGGGCGACAGCGGGGGCGCGACGTTAAGTCAAAATCTACGCATTGCCGTCCGCCGCGCCTTTGCCGTTTGCTAGCAGACGGCAATGCTTCTTTGTCGTCTGCTTGGACGGCAACGAGGGGGCCGTTAGGGTTTAACAGCCAGTGGGCCAAACCCTCTCTTTGCCATCCGCTAGCTGATGGCAAAGCTTCTTTCCCGTCAGCTAGCAGACGACAAAGAATTGGCTGATGGCAAAGCCATCCTTTGCTGTCTGCTAGCTCTTTGCCGTCTGTTTTCATCTAGCTGATGGCAAAGCCACTCTTTGCAGTCCGCTAGCAGACGGCAAAGAGGTGGCAGACGGCAAATCTTCTTATTCCAGTAGTGCCTCTGTGATGGTGTCTAGATTGGATCTGGTGGTTCTGGAACTTGCGGCGGCTGGAATTGATTTTTGTCGACTCCCCTAGGGTTTCTGAAATATTGGGGTATTTATAGAGCAAAGAGGCGGCGCGGGAGGCCATCGAGGTGGGCACAACCCACTGGCGCGCTGGGCCCCTCAGCGCACTGGTGGGTTGTGCTCCCCTCGGAGCTCCCCTCAGGTAGTTTCTTGGCCCAAAAGGTGTCTTCTGGTCCAGAAAAAAATCACCAAAAAGTTTCGCTGTGTTTGGACTCCGTTTGGTGTTGATTTCTGCGAAGTAAAAAACAAGCAAAAAACAGCAACTGGCACTGGGCACTATGTCAATAGGTTAGTCCCAAAAAATGATATAATGTTGCTATAAAATGATTGTAAAACATCCAAGAATGATAATATAATAGCATGGAACAATCAAAAATTATAGATACGTTGGAGACGTATCACTTGGTCTTGTTCTTCTTCTTCTTCTTTGACTTGGGTACAAACCGAAGTCCCTCCTTTCGTACAACTTCCTTTAGATTGCTTAAAAGTTCATTGAGGTTCTTCTCGCCTTGTATGCAAGTCACAAGGCCCTTCTCAAGTTTCTCTTTCAACTTAGCATTTTCCTCCACAAGATGAACATGCTCACAACAAGGGTTAGTAGCATGGGCATTATCAATTAGAACGAAAGGAGGACACGTGGAAATCTCCTTAGTTTGTTTCACTTGGAGTTGATCATGAGACTCCTTGAGAGAAGCATGAGCATCTTTCAAGACCTTGTGAGCCTTGTCAAGTGTATCAAACTCTTCCTTGAGTCTATCATAGCCAACCCCAAGTGCAACTTTCTCGGATTTAAGCATACAAGTAAGAACAATAGCATGATCAAGATCCTTTTGTAATTTAGCATGATCAACATTGTGTGACTCCTCAAGAGTCAAACGAACACCTCGCTCTTCCTCGAGAACAATGGAAAGATCTGCAATCTCATCGGCATAGTCACGACTATGCCCCTCCAACTTGGATATGGTATCCTCATGCGACTCAATGATATCATTGGCCTCACCAAGTTGTTCCAAGAGAGCAACAAAGTTCTTCTTGGACTCACCCTTGAGCTTGCTCACAAACTTGGTGAACTCATTCTCATCAACTTTCTCCACCTCATTATCATCAACATAATCTAACAGTGAAGGAGTAGTAATGGTGGTGGTTTTGATGTTAGGAGTTACTTTGTTGATACCTTTGGACATGAGACACTTGGCAATGGTGTTTTCGTTGGGGGCGCCGAAGAGACACACTTTGGAGGGAGAAGATGTAGCAATGGCAATGGTTGCCATTGCCATTCCTTCTCCACTTGTATCTTCCTCATCATCATCGGAGGTATACTCTTCATGTGCTACCAAGCCCTTTGGAGGAGTCTTCCTGGTGAAGTTGTTCTTGCTAGGGAAGGACTTGGCTTTATCTTTGCGAATGAGTTGGCCACCATTGTCTTCCCTCTTCTCGTAGGGGAAATCCACCACAAAGTGACTCACATTGCCACAATTGTAGCAAGTTCTTACACATTGCTTGTTCTTTGATCCACTTGAGTTGTTCTTGGTGAAGTTGGGCCTTGAGTTCCTCTTGTTGCTCCAAAATTGCCTTGACGCAAGAGCCATATGCTCATGGTAAGCATACTTGGTGTCTTCAGGGCCACACTCCTCTTCTTCTTCCTCTTCTTATTCCGTAATGGCCTTGGCCTTCAAAGCAAGGTGGGAGTGCTTTTCTTTGACCGAACACGAGCAAGAGCATTGTCGGTGGTCTTGTTCATGATGTTCATGGCAGTAAACTCATCCAACACTTCACTTGAGGTTAAGGTGTGAAAGTCCGGCCTTTGACGAATCACGAAAGACATGGCCTTATTGAATGGCATGATGGCCTTGAGGAACTTGCGCTTGATCCAAGTGTCATCCGCATCCTGGCTTCCATGGTCTTGGAGAGCAACCGCAAGAGTAGTCACCCTCTGGTAAAGATCACGCGGATCCTCATCTTCAAGCATCACAAATTCATCGGCCTCATCAAGGACCACTTCAAAGTTTGACCATTGGATGCTTGAGCTCCCCTTGTACATAGAAACAATGTTCTCCCAACAATCCTTTGCACAAGTGAAAGGTCGTGGTGCGCTAGGTCTTCAGGAGGGACCGCTTCTTGAAGGATGAACAAAGCGGAGTGATTGTATTGATTGTCCACTTCTTCTCTTGGGGTGAACTTGTTTGGATCATGGGGTAGAAACCTTGCTCAATGATTCTCCAAAGGTTAGTTGAGCAATGATTCAAATGAGACTTAATGCGGAAGACCCAACTAGCAAAATCACCCTTAACAAGCTTGGGAGGAGGACCATGATTGTTAATGCGAGCTGTGGGGACCGGTCCTCCATAAACCGGGGGAGGGGGAACCGAGGCATAGGTTCCCGTCCCATTCTTGTCATGAGGGGAAGGAACATGAGTACCTTTAGCCGCTTCCTTGGCGGAATTGGCCTCCGACTCAGATGTCGTGGGATTAACCACAAGCAAGGGATCGGGAGTGGATTTCATCCCCTCAAGTAATTCTTTAAGCAAGGACTTGACTTCGGTCGTCATAGATGTCTTGAGTGAAGCCATAGCTTTATTTAATTTGTCTTGAGTGATCGAAGTCAACTCCGTGGCCTCGGGCACTTCCTCCCTGGTGTCGACCATACTCTTCGGGTGGTGAAACCCTTAATAAAGAGACAAGGCTCTGATACCAATTGAAAGGATCGATGTGGTTGACTAGAGGGGGTGAATAGGCTACTACCAATTTTTAGCTTTTCTTAACAAATTAGATTTAGCAACAAAAAGGTTATCTAGATATGCAACTAGGTGAACAACCTATGTGATGCAAACAACAACAACACCAAGTGCAAGAAAAGGATACAACACAATAATAGCTTGCACAAAGCAAAGGGAAGAGATAACCACAAGCGAAGCCAGTGGAGACGAGGATGTGTTACTGAAGTTCCTTCCCTTTGGTGGAAGTACGTCTCCGTTGGAGCGGTGTGGAGGCACAATGCTCCCCAAGAAGCCACTAGGGCCACCATATTCTTCTCACGCCCTCGAACAATGCGAGATGCCGTGATTCCACTAGTGGTGCCCTTGAAGGCGGTGACCGAACCTTTACAAACAAGGTTGGAGCTATCTCCACAACTTGATGGGAGGCTCCCAACGATACCACAGAGCTTCACCACAATGGAATATGGCTCCGAGGTGACTTCAACCGTCTAGGGTGCTCAAACACCCGAGAGTAACAAGATCTGCAAGGGATTGGTGAGGGAATCAAATTTCTCTTGGTGAAAGTGTAGATCTGGGCCTTCTCAACCAATCCCTAAAAAATCAACAAGTTTGATTGGCTAGGGAGAGAGATCGGGCGAAAATGAGTTTTGGAGCAACAATGGAGCTTGGGGGGAAAATGTAGGTCTTCTTGGGGAAGAAGACCTCCTTTTGTAGTGGGGAGACCAATCCAACTGTTATCCCCTCCTCAGCCCGCACAGAGAGGTACTACCGCTCAGGGGAGCGGTACTACCGCTAGTAGCAACGGTACTACCGCTAGTAGCAACGGTACTACCGCGAGCCCCAGCGGTACTACCGCAGAGACAGAGAGCAAAGGCCTTAGAAGGGGAAGGGACACGGGAGCGCTAGCCCGGGAGGCACTAGCAGCGGTGGTAGGGCGGTACTACCGCTTGCAAGTGGTACTACCGCACCTACTGCCGCTCCTACTGCTGCCCAACCCGACATGAGAAACGACGTCCTCGAATCGAGGCGGTACCAGCGTGGTACTAGAGCCGCACTGCCGCTGATGGTCATGAGCGGTACTACCGCTGTGAAACAGCGATACTACCACTTGAGGCTGTCAGCGGTACTGCCGCTCCAGCCCGGCGGTACTGTCGTTGGCTCCTCCCACGTGCCACTTCCGCAATATCGGTATACTCCAAGGAAGAAGAAAGGAGCTGGGGTGCAAGATAGATGTGTACGTGTTGATTCCACCCTAGCCTTTCCGATATGGACCCCCTCTTGATAGTACGGTGTCTCCTACGACTCAAGTCCACCAAAACCGAAATGAAAGAGACTACACCATCTTCACGTTGAGCTCCGAGGGGAAAGAATCGTCTCGTGCCAATGAATGAGTATCTGAAACGCTCAATGCACACATTTAGTCCTCAAATGCATTGTCATCAATCACCAAAACCACCTAGAGAGAGACATGCCCTAACAAAGTCCAAGGCCAGGCCGAACACCGGCCGGACCAGCAGGGAAGGGGCGGTCGGAGTGGTGGAGGGGGCAGCCACCTGACGCCCTCATAAGTAAAATTGTGACAATACTTTACAATGGTGCTTGATACTTTTGTTTATTTACAATTGCTTATCATTCAGTGATATCATTACTTGCTGAGTTGTTTAACATATTTTAGTGACCACCTGGCTATTGTTCAGTGCTCAACTAATTTTTGTCCCTGTGCAACATGTATTTCGTTGCTAAGATCAAGTATGACAAAGGGTCATTTTGTGCTACAAAAGATCTATTCCTCCGGCAGTCAGGCTGCAGCTTATGTTTTCTGTTTGCCGAGAAATTGTTCCTTTTGTGAGACCTAGTTGGCTAGTTATTGCCGGGACCTGGAACTGCCTAAAACAAGTGCCACTGTTGGCATGATAAATTAGGATGTAGTGCAGTTTATAATTCAGTGGAAAGCATCATGTAAAGAAAGCTACACATTGTTCACAATTACAGTTAAGACAATAAAAGCTTAAATGAAAGAAGTATAAGGCCACTGGTATTTCTCCTTTCCCTCTATATTTAGCGATTTTCATCACTGTATTTCCTTCCCCTTTTAAGCATTTTTTCGCACGCTGCATCGATTCCATGTTCATGCTTTGTCAGATGATGACTTCTGCTCATCATCGATAGCGATCAGTTTATTCAAGCAGTATAAGGTTGTTATTGACCGAGCAGGTGGAGACGACCTAAAAGATTGATTTTTGTAGAAAATTTTCACTTAATACCTCTTGACATAAGTTATGTATGCGCTAATTATTAATTACTTTATCTGTTAATATTATCAAGAGTTTATTAGTGCTAAGTGAAGGCATATGCACTACTAGGTTGCACAGACGAGGGGCTTAGAAATGAATTGTTGGATATGAAAGATTCTGGTCGTGAGATTGAAGGCTTGGGGTTATATGGAGAAACCAGATTGAAGTCACCAAACACATCGCTAGTTCTACAATTACTGTTCAGAATTATATTTTATAGTTGTGGTTTCTATAGACAAGTCAGACGGTTTAGCTTTGTTGTTATTTTAGTAAAAACTGTGCTTTTTTGCATGCAGTATCTTTATTAAATTTTTGTACTCAACTAGTTCTGACAGGATAACAAGCTTGATATAAGGTATCTATCATGTAGTCGAGCAGAGAAGATGTTTATCATGCAAACTTCCCCCATATACGATCTTGTGTAGATTCGTGCATGACACTCTTTTATGCAGATTCGTGAGTGCATGCTTAATTGTGTCGTTTGAAAGGAATTAAACCCATTAAAAGGCGCTAGAATGGTGGCCAACCAGCTACGCCATGTGGCGCATGCTAGTTGGTTACGGCGAGAAAGTTTTTTTAAATGGTAGGGAGACTTTTTTCGAGAAAGTTTTTCTCGGCTTTTTCTTTTTCCTTTTAACATGGTTGTAATGTCTAGGTGATGCGAGAATATTTTTTAAATTTTTGGACATGACGGGGGTTGCCGGATGCATGCATCCCCGACCTCCACGCCCCTCAAACTGCCGTCTGCCGCCGCGCTGACCGTCGCCACCACAGCCACCCTCTGCCTTGCCTCCATGCATGAGCTCAACGACGCCCAAGCACCACCGGGATCTGTTCGTCTTTGTGCGTCCCCGTATCCGCCGTAGACCGATGAGAGAGAAAAGGGCCTGGGGCACGGCGGAGGAGAAGGATCTGGGATGGGAGAGGCAACGGCGGCCGAGAGGTGGTGTAGGAGAGGGGATGGCTTGCGTCTAAGAGGAGCAAAAGGAGCGGAGGGGCGATGTACCTGGGAAGAGGAAGTTTCCCCTTTCTTTCTCTTACTTAGCCTAATCCCCAGCAGACAAGTGGACCAACAAGGCAAAAATATTTCAACGATGAAACAATACCACATGCCGACGTGGACAGTGCGAGGAGGCTTCCCTTCACGTGCAGTTAATGTGTTTAAAACCCATTAAGAGGCGCTAGAATGGTGGCCAACCAGCTACGCCATGTGGCGCATGCTGGTTGGTCACGGCAAGAAAGTTTTTTTTTAATGGTACGGAGACTTTTTTCGAGAAAAGTTTTTCTAGGCCTTTTCTTTTTCCCTTTAAGATGGTTGTGATGTCCACGTGACGCGAAAATATTTTTTTAATTTTTTAACATGATGGTGAGGTGCATATAGCTTTCTCTCAAGCGGCCCGCAATGGCGGGCCCCAACCATCTTGTACCGTTCGTGAGTACATGCTCGACTGTGTCGTTTGAAAGGAATTCAATAAGAGCATCTCCAGCCGTTCGGCCCCACAGGAGCTGGAAATAGCGCCGCCCTTCGGGTGAACCGGCAATATTTTCGGTGTGGGGGCGATCGGGTTCCCAGCCGCCGCCCCCAGGCGACGTTTTCTTAAGGTTTTTAAAAATATACTCGGACAAAATTCGGCCAAACACAACATAGATTCGACGATATTTAGGCGTTCCATCGTCCTTTTACATATTGAAAACATAATCTAAAAGAAAAAAAGAAAGAAAACTACTGCTGTCGCGCCGCCGCCGCCCGCGAGCGCCTACAGGCCGAAGAGCTTGCTGAAGGCGTCGTCGTCGTCCTTCTCCTTCTTCACACCGCGGCCGTCCCTGCTGGACCCCTGCCCGGGGTCGCCCTGGCAACTGGTTTGGCTGGCGGCGGCGCCTCGTCGTCGCTGTCCTCGAGGACGATGACGCCTCCCTCGTCGTGGCCACGGCGCCGGGCGGTGATCTTCTCTAGGGCGCGGCGTCGGCGCTCCATCTCCAGTCGGGCCCAGTTCCCACGCCCAACTTGATGACGGCCTCGGCGGTGGCGGCCATGTCATCATGCTCGCTCTTCCATGCGGCGAGCCCCAGCTTCGTCTTCGGCTTGACGAGGCGGGAGGTAGGAGCAGAGAGGCACGGCCGCCGCCGCGGGTGCACCGACCAAGCGGCGTCTCCACAGGCTCGGCCTTGCCGCTGACGAGCGTCGGCGACCCAGAGGAGCTGGAGGAGGAGGAGGAGGACCCACCCACAATGCGCCTCGGCAGCCACGGGCCGCCACTCCGGCGGGAGGGGGGGCGGGGCTGCCGGGTACTCGAGCGGTAGATCATTGCCGCCCTCGAGGTACTCGAGGACGGCATGGAGCATGCGACCGGGGGCGCCCCACCACAGGTGGCGCCCATCGTTGTTGTTGCGCCCCATTATCACCGGAGCGTTGTTGGTGGAGGCGAGCTGCTCCTCGTGGCGGTGTTGGAAGTACGCCGCCCAATGCACGTGGTTGCTGGCAGCGTACTCCGGGAGGTCCTGCTCCTCCTCCGGCAGAGAGGCCCGAACATGCTCGATCTCGGCGTGGAAGGGGCCGGCCTCGATTGGCTGCGGGGGGACGGGGACGCCTCCGGCGCTGAGCCTCCACCGCCCCGGCATGCGCATGTCAGGCGGCGCCGGGTAGTTCGCCTCGTGGAGGAGGTGAGCTTCCCACTTGTGCAGGTGGTGGTGGCCGAAGCCGTTGGCCGCCGCTCCATCGCCGGGGAACCGCTCTCCCATCGGTGGGGCTTTAGACGGGGAGAGAGGGAGACGAGATGGGGGGCATCGGCGGCGAGAGAGGGGCTGCGGGCGAGTGCGTCCACCGGTGAGGTAGGGGAGGCTTTTATAGCGGTCGGAGGGCGGCAAACATGTGTACGCGTGGAGGGAGGGGCGCGTCACCGCACTGCACCGCTCGTAAATGGAAGGCTGACCGACGGCAGCCTTGGCATTGATTCCCCACGGGAAACCGAGGCGATGAGGAAGACGAGACGAGGCTGGTCGCTGACTCGGCAGCTCCACCAGGCTTTCGCGCCAAAAATGCTTCCCCCAGCGCCCTCGGGCGCCCCTAGCGCGCCGGGTTCGCCCCGGAACTGCCGGCGTCAAATTCGGGCCTAACCGATAAAAAATGGGCTTCTAGGAGCGTGACTGGGCCTTTTTTTAGGGCCGGCGATAAAAAGGGCCTTGGGGGCTGTTGGGGGCGAGTGGAGATGCTCTAAGATATGCAGTGTAGTATTCATCAATTGTGCACTGTCAGGCTCCTACTAGACTAGGCAAGGGAGCCTGTGAGAAATGACCTGAACCATTGACACTGACTGACGAACTAACGAAATGCCAAATGTTAACTGGAAAATAATGTAGAGGACTTGACGCACCCTGAGTTATGATGTGGTTCTTAGTTATCACCTGTTGACGTCATGCATTAGCGAAAAGGGTTTTGTGCAAACTCCTACTTGCTAGAGGAACCATTGCATGGTGAGTATTGAATTCATGCTCTAGGCAACTCATTCAAAAGTCCGAACTAATGAGGAGAGGCGGGCAATATATTTCAACGGTGAGAGCAGTTTAAGTTAACAATGTTGTTCTTCTTTTATATGAGAATCTAAACTTCGCTAGAACTGATACACTGTTGTGCAGATAGTTAGCCCACGGTGTAAGCTATACGATCAAACAAAGGCCAATAGTTTTATGTTGGCCAAATTAATAGCATCTCCAACCCAAACCTGGAAATGAAAGAGAGAAAAATCCTCTTCAATGGAGGCCCCAAAACTTCCCACATTTGACGGGACGTCCCTAAACCTATAAACCAATCACATATGTGGGAAAAAGATAAGAGTGTTTAGACCAGACGCACACTTCCACCCAGCCAGCCGAGTTTGGGCCGGACGCACAATGTGTCGCCACGCGTCCCGCGCCGCCTCTCTTGTGGTCGGTCTCTTATCCCCTGGACCTTCTTTATTTTTCTTTCTCCCTCACTTATCTGCTTCCTCCCGTCACTCCCATCCCTTCATCTCTCTTTCTTTCTCCCGCGAGAAAAAATCGCCTCCATGAGATTCAGCACCGGCCGTGCTGCTACTGGGAGTCGGCCATGGCCGCTCACCCAACCCCTCGTGCCCGCCCTCCATGTCATTTTTGCTACAAAAGAGAGCAAGGACGAAGACCAGGGGCTGTGACCATCAGTGGCACGAGGAGTTGCCGTGGTGGCAGCGCAGCGTCGACGGTGACTGCGTCGTGTAGCACCGCGGTGCTGAATCCGCGGTTACAGATGTTGGAACCATGGCTTCCAGATGCTGGAACCACGATGGCAAATGTTGGAGGCCTGCAGCTGCCAGTGGTGACCACGCGGGACGCGGGGTGATGCAATTGGTTTGCCAGATGCTGGAACCACGCCGACCGTTCGCTATAACCTGGGCAGTCTAGAGCTAGAACCGGCATCGGTAATTGCTGCCTGCCATGCGATGTGCTCGAACCGGACGTGCCCTCACCGCCGGCGGCAACCTTTTTTGTTGGAACTAGTGTATGTTTTGGCTGGAACTACTTTTATTTGCTACAATCACACATCGGGAGATTTTCTTGCTGACTTTGTTTTGCTGGAACGACTTTCGTTTTTGTTGGAACTTACTAATTTTTTGCTTCAACCAGCAAATGAAGGATTTTTGTTACTTTCAGATTTTCTTTTGCTTGCCACGATGGTGCAAATCGATGACTCGCGGCGAGCCGGAGGTGGTGATGCTGCAACCGTGGCCACCATGCGCTAGAACCAGCCGGTGTCAGAGTTGCAACCATGGTGACCATGGCGAGCGCTACTTTGTTTTCTGCTGCAACTGGCGATGCTGTGAGCCAATTGGCGACAGGAGGAGGCGGGTTGATGGTGAGCATGGGGGTAAGGATGAGCGGGGCGGTGCAGAGGGATGGCGAGTGCGGCGAGCGCGGTGTTGCGGGTAGCCGGTGATCGTTGACGGGCGACGGCATAGCTTTTGAGGGGAGGACTTTTGTTGACTTGTTGAGTCTGGACGAAGAAGAGGCGATCGGAGTGAACAAGCATTGTGTTCAGAATTTCGAACGGCCTCCGGCTCTGGCGACCGTTTGCGCGTGCTGAGCTCGTCGCCGTCCCGCATGCTCCGACCGTCCGCCGCCCTGTCCTGTCCGGCGGGATGGCTGTCGCCGGTGCGCCGGGCCTGGCCGCGACTGTTGGCTGCGAGCCGTTCCTCTCCTGCTCGTGGACGGGGGTGTCTGTGGCAGACCTCGCTGCGGACGTGGAGGGGGTGCCCCGGTGGAGTCCGCTGTCCCCGCCTTATCCGGTGGGATGGCGTCTGCCGGTATGCCGGGTTTGGATGCGGCTATTCGTCGCGGGCCGGCCCTCTCCGTCTCGCGGTCAGAGTGGTCGTGGGCGGACCTTGCGGACGCTGAGGGGGAGTATGGCACGGTGGAGCGCCATGTGAAGCTCGCACCGCTGCAATTCGGTGACTTTTGGGTGGCAGCCAGGTCAGCTCACAGCAGGGGTGCGTCCGCATCGCGGCAACGCCGCCAGCAAGTCTTGCCAGTGCGTCGTGGTTCCCGTCCGTGCTATTCGCCTGCGGGGTCGGGTGGTCGTGCCTCCTCTGCACGTCTCGCTGGTTCGCCACCTGTTGCCTCGGATCTGGCCGTGGTTGAGCCACAGGGCTCGACCGGCGCTGGATTCACGGCCGGGGGGGCGCCTTGCTGCTGCTGGGCCGCGGCGGCGCGCTCTGCGGTGGCTGGTGTGCCTTCACTACTGCAGGATGCTGCTAACGCGACACTACGATCAGAGACCCTTCGAAGAAACTGTGTGCGATGCAATAATCGCAAATGATGGTGTAGAAGAAATGTTAAAAAAGGTGCAAAACGTTTGCATCAAACACGGTTCAGATTTTAGTTGCGTGTGCGATGCAGGGCATAGGGTTTAGTTCAAAGAACTGTTTGCGATGAGGCGGAACAAAAGAAACGGACAGCCAGATGAAGACATGTGCGATATACAGCATACGGTTCACTCGGATGAACTGTTTGTGATGAGGTGGAACAATAGAAACGGGCAGCTAGATAAATGCGTGTGCGATTGAGGGCATACACTTCATAAGGATTAACTGTTTGCGACTAGGCAACAGAAAAGAAACGGGTCAGCCAGATCAAAGTGTCTGCGATTGATGTCATACACTTCACACGGATGAACTGTTTGCGATTAGCCACAACAAACTGAAATAGTTAGATAGATCGACGTGTGTGCGCTAGACGGGCACAAACATTCTAATTAAAAAAAGTGTGTGTGATGGTAATAACGAGCACGCACGGTATTTGGAACAAGACGTGTGCTGACATTGCCTATTGCGGTGCGCCCTATGGTGCAAACGCCACGTACGCGGCCGACATGGCGTACGTGCCCACGTTACGCCTTTCGGGAATAGGGCCGCACTTATAACCGTCAGTAAATTTTGAGCCTGCGTCCCATCACATTCCAAATTGCAAACCTGTTCACACCCGTCAAAACCTAAATGGTTTCTACTTAGGAGCGTATTAGTACTCTGTTATAAATACTACTACTCTAAGATGACTGCACATTCCTCCTCAACTCCTTATCCACAAAAACAAACAAGTCATTCATCATCGTTCCCTTGCGTCAGCCATGGCCAGCGTGAGTTCTGGGTCGAGAGATTGCCACTAGGGAGATGCGAGCATGGAAGCGGAAGCACGAGAGATGTCCCGCTTCGCCACGAACGCAGCCGGCATGTCCCGCCGCGCTGCCGTAGCAGCACAGAGGTCCGGCCGCGCCGTTGATGCGGTAGACTGGTCCGGCCGCGCCGCAGAAGCAGAAGAGATGTCCCGCCGCGCCGCGCATGCAGCAGAGATGTCCTCCCGTGCCACGGTGGCCTGGGAAAATGTCTCGCGGGCAGGCGAGGACTCTTATAGGCGCATGCATGCGATCATCCATAGCCAGATGGATCATATCTCCGGCTGGGCGAGGTTGCAGGACAACATGAGAGCCTCTTTTGAACAGGCTACCGGCGTCATCCGGCAACTAAATGAGAGCAATGTGAAGCTCCGGGCCGAGCGCGACCTGCTGAGGGCGAATATCGTTGGAAGTGCGAAGCAACAGGAGGAGACCACTGCCTTGTTGAAGAAGAATGGCGTCATCATCGAGAAAATTATGGACAAGAATGCCATGCTGCGCATCGAGCGTAGAAGGCTGGTGGAGGAATCTGTGGATGCTCTCAAGCAGCATCTTAAGGACAAGAAAGAGCTCATCGCCGCTCGCCACGGAGACTAGTTCCCGCGGCCTGCAACAACGCATCAAGAAAGTAGAGATTAGCGAGCCAGATCGTTGTCTTCCTTCTTCTTTTGCCCTTGTGTATTTCGGGCGTTGCCGCATGTGAATTTTTTTAATTATGTTCCTTTTTTGCGGGGATTTTAATTATGTTCCTAAATATGTAAGACAATTATTATCCACTGTCATAGTCTTATATTCATCATGCTTGCTATAAGTCGCAGTCGATGCTATATAGGTCCAGATTTTCATTTTCTCTCTTAAATCTCAGTCCAGTGAGACATATAGCCATGCCGTAGAACAGGGGCTCGGGCGCCATTAATGGAGACATTGGGAGGGAGGTGCATGGCGGTAGAGGTCAAAGGACTCTTCTCCCGATGAGCACGCGCAGGAGTCTGATCGCACGCCTCCCGTACTAAATTAGCTACCCCGCACGGCACCTCCTAACCAGTAAAAAAGGGATGCGTGGTGGCATGTAATTGGTAAGTAGAACGCCCACGGTTTCAATAATACTTGTGTTTCCGATTTGTAACATGACAGCACTTATTCCAATATGACTTTGTTGATTGTTAATGTGTGCGCCTTCGCAAATCGGACATAAAAATTGTCACAGCATGTTGGTGCCATGTCATGACACCATGCCAAGTTTCATGATTTTCAGGCGTGTTTTGGATTTACAGGAATTAAAAAACCAAGTTTCTCAATCTTTCCGGCCGAGCCACGACGCCTAGATGTTTGAATTTCATTCCCATTTCTTGCATGGGACCTATAAATTCACCCAAGGACACACGTGTGATTTTTCAACCAACTTTGGTGCACTGGAGCATGTGCTTGTAGTTCAATTTTGAATTATGCACATTAAATGCGTAGAAAATCAAATAATGTATAAAAAGCCAAACGAATCCGGAATAATTCCAGATTTTAGCATGATACTTCTATTTGGTCTAATCTGCCTGTGTAAAAAAATTAAGGCGGGAGAAGGCAGTGTACGTATGTCATTTCGCACAAGGAGGTGACATGTTCCCTCTCGGAACCATGAGCCTTCTTGAGGAAACTCGGTTTGCAAGAAGCTTACACCAAAGCTTGTCCCAATTCGGCAAAAAAAATTACCGCAGCATGTTGGTGCCATTTCATGACACCATGCCAAGTTTCATGATTTTCAAGCGTGTTTTGGATTTACAGGAACTAAAAAACCAAGTTTCTCAATCTTTCCGGCTGCGCCACGACGCCCAGATGTTTGAATTTCATTCTCATTTCTAGCATGGGACCTATAAATTCATCGAAAGACACACATGTGATTTTTCAACCAACTTTGGTGCACTGGAACATGTGCTTGTAGCTCAAATTTGAATTATGCACATTAAATGCCAGAAACTCAATTAATGTATAAAAAGGCTAAACAAACCCGGAATAATTACAAAATTTAGCACGATACTTCTATTTGGTATAATCTGTTTGTGTAAAAAATTAAGGCGGGAGAAGGCAGTGTACGTATGTCGTTTCGCACACAGAGGTGACACGTTCCCTCTAGGAACCACAGGCCTTCTTGAGGGAAGCTCCGGTTTGCAAGAAGCTTACACCAAAGCTTGTCCCAATTCGGCCAAAAAAATTACCGCAGCATGTTGGTGCCATGTCATGACACCATGCCAAGTTTCATGATTTTCAGCCGTGTTTTGGATTTACAGGAATTAAAAGACCAAGTTTCTCAATCTTTTCGGCCGAGCCACGACGCGCAGATGTTTAAATTTCATTCTCATTTCTTTCATGGGACCTATAAATTCAACCAAATACACACATGTGATTTTTCAACCAACTTTGGTGCACTGGAGCATGTGCTTGTAGTTCAATTTTGAATTATGCACATTAAATGTCTATAAACTCAATTAATGTATAAAAAGGCCAAACGAACCAGAAATAATTCCAAAATTTAGCATGATGCTTCTATTTGGTTTAATCTGCCAATGTAAAAAAATTAAGGCGGGAGAAGGCAGTGTACGTATGTCGTTTCGCACACGGAGGTGACACGTTCCCTCTCGGAACCACGAGCCTTCTTGAGGGAATCTCTGGTTTGCAACAAGCTTACACCAAAGCTTGTCCCAGTTCGGCCAAAAAATTACTGCAGCATGTTGGTGCCATGTCATGACACCACGCCGAGTTTCATGATTTTCAGGCGTGTTTTGGATTTACAGGAATTAAAAAACCAAGTTTCTCAATCTTTCCGACCGAGCCACGACGCCCAGATATTTGAATTTCATTCCCATTTCTTGCATGGGACCTATAAATTCACCCAAAGACACACATGTGATTTTTCAACCAACTTTTGTGCACTGGAGCATGTGCATGTAGTTCAAATTTAAATTATACACATTAAATGCGCAGAAACTCAATTAATGTATAAAAAGGCTAGACGAACCCGGAATAATTCCAAAATTTAGCACGATACTTCTATTTGGTCTAATCTGCTTGTGTAAAAAAATTAAGGCGGGAGAAGTCAGTGTACGTATTTCGTTTCGCACACGGAGGTGACACGTTCTCTTTCGGAACCACGAGCCTTCTTGAGGAAAGCTCTGGTTTGCAAGAAGCTTACATCAAAGCTTGTCCCAATTCAGACTAAAAAATTACCGCTGCATGTTGGTGCCATGTCATGACACCATGCCAAGTTTCACAATTTTCAGACGTGTTTTTGATTTACAGGAATTAAAAAACCAAGTTTCTCAATCTTTCCGTCCAAGCCACGACGCGCACATGTTTGAATTTCATTCCCATGTCTTGCATGGGACCTATAAATTCACCCAAAGACACACATGTGATTTTTCAACAAACTTTGGTGCAATGGAGCATGTGCTTGTAGTTCAAATTGGAATTATGCACATTAAATGCCCAGAAACTCAATTAATGCATAAAATGCCAAACGAACCCGGAAAAATTCCAAATTTAAACATGATATTCATTTACTAGTTGCATGTTCAGTGTACATAAATATTCTAGAAATTCAAACACCATCCTTTCCCTCTGTAATACCATTTTGTCTTTCAAAACATAATGAAAAAATTAGGTATACCACAAACAGTTTACTAGAAAGAATCGTGTGGGATGCGATGTAAAATATCTTGGCGCACCGTCTTGTTTGGCTTATGCAGGAAGCTTCGTCATGTACAGTCCACCGCCCCCGCTTGAATCACACTTGCGCGCCAGTTTCTCGCAGCACTGAGTGGAATTTTTTTGCCATCACTGTCAGGATCCCGATTCCAAGTCACAACAATCCAGCCGGTATCACCTCATATCACTTTGCGGCCTCACGCACGGTATTCCCACGGGTGTCGCCTTACCATGGCCCGAGACCGTTTGCGCCTTTTGGCTCATGTATATGACAGTGTCGCTAGCATCCATATGACAAAGAACCCGGGCCGACATGACTAGTCGTGAACCCAAAGTGGCACGAACTTATAGGGACATGCATACATGAATCAACATCGAGCATGTCGGTCAGCAGCGTGCGAATCCGGGCTATAGCACTAGGCTAACAGGACTCCGGGAACCTGGGCTGTAACAGTCTAGGCAGGACTCCGGATGTCACCGCGTGACATTTCCCCGAAGGGACAGACACAGGAACGAAGTGAATCACATGCCCGGCTACCAAGTGTTCCGGAGCAGTAGTGCTGGGCTAGCAGGACTCCGGTGAACCGGGCTGTAGCGGACTATTATGGCTCATGGAAGCACAAGACTACATTTCCCCATAAGAGAGGCTACCAAGGATAAACAACTAGGTTGTCGGATCCCACACATACCAAGCATTTCAATCATACAAACAATATGCTCGATATGTGTAAATACAACATGGCATCACAACATAACTCTACGACTCAAGTATTTATTCATTAGGCTCCGAGGAGCGAGATATTACAAGCATGGGTCTCATGACCCAACATTCAGAGCATACAAATCAAAGCACATGCGGAAGCTTAACATGTCTGAGTACAGACATCTACAAATGGAAACGGCTGAGAAGCCTGACTATCTACCAGATCATGCCGAGGGCACAAGATCGTAGCTGAGGTATGAAGCTAAACGTCGAAGTCCACACGGAACTACTAGTGAGACTGAAGTCTCTCTGCAAAAACATAAAATAAGCAAATGTGAGTACAAATGTACCCAGCAAGACTTACATCGGAACTAACTACATATGCATCGGTATCAACAAAGGGGTGGTGTAGTTTGACTACAGCAAGCCAGCTTTGACTCGGTGGCTATCCCGATCTCTGATCGCAAGTAACTCTTTTGAGGTGGCGCACGAGTCCACATATTCACCATACCAATACACCACTATGGATCAGCTCCTGTCTCCCTACGAGAACGCCATCCATAGCACTCACGCTTATCTTGGCATTTTAGAGTATCCACTTTCACTTGTCTATGCACTGTTATAGGCAACCCAGAAGTCCATTACCGCGGACACGGCTATTCGAATAGATCCTTTATAACCCTGCAGGGGTGTACTTCTTCACACATGTTTCCACCACTTAGCGTCTGCACACGACATGTGCTCGGCAGACTTCAAGCGAAAGCCGACGTGGGTGTAGACCACGACCTGACTAACCACACAAGTATCTAGTCCAGGTTTATCACCTATTCGGGTTCCATCCGCGAGGAGATCCGGCCGGAGTTTCGCTCACAGCCCCAAACGATGTGTGCGGGGTTCCCGAGACACCAAACGGGCGCCCGGTACACCGTGCCACGGTGTATCTACCGCATCATAGCCCACCCCTAGGGTCAGCGCTACGCACGGCCTCCAACACATATCCTACAAACACCAGAAACTAGTTGCAACTCCTGGACAGAGGACAAGGGCGGT
This sequence comes from Aegilops bicornis, assembly GCA_021605145.1. Taxonomy (NCBI): domain Eukaryota; kingdom Viridiplantae; phylum Streptophyta; class Magnoliopsida; order Poales; family Poaceae; genus Aegilops; species Aegilops bicornis. The sequence continues at coordinate 526,920,775 of CM038675.1, read as the reverse complement.
TAATAAGTCGAGCGGGGTCATATTTCAGGGCCCAACGTGTGGTAGTAGTTGTTCATGGATCACAAACACAGAACTCAGTTCCTGAGGACGGTTTCAATGAGACAACCCACCATGTACTCCTACATGGCCTCTCACCAATACCTTTACCAAATCGTGTTCACACACTTAGCTCTCAACAGTAGGACATGTTCACACACCTCCGATTCGTCCCTGATGAATCAGACCTGACACAACTCTAAGCAATAGCAGGCACGACAAACAAGCATGAATGAGTAGGCACATTAGGACTCAAACAACTCCTACTCATGCTAGTGGGTTTCATCTATTTACTCTAGCAATGACAGGTCATGCAGAGGATAAAGGGGTTCAGCTACCGCAGCAAGTAACAGTTGAAACGTTGTTGTCCTAATGCGGTAAAAGAGAGCAGGAGCGAGAGAGTGGGATTGTATCGGAATGAACAAGGGGGGTTTTTCTTGCCTGGCACTTCTGAAGATAGTATAGTTCTTCATCGGTGTCATCGATCTCATCGTCGGTATCACGTCTATCGAGAGGGGACAAATACCGGCAACAGATAAGAAACATGATCAATGCAATGCACAATATGATGCATGCTATGACATGGCATTATGAATGTTTTTTGGGCTAATGCAAACTAGATCAGATTGAGATGAGTCCATTTGAACCAAAGATTCAAATGCAAACCCATTTTATGAAGTCATAAAGGTGCATTAACTTATTTCACTTAGACAGCAAGGTTAAAGTATTTTTAACATGCATGAAACCAGTACAGATGGATATATTGGATTTTTCTGATCATTTTTCATATATAAATTATTTCATTCTGAGCTACGGTTGATTTTCTATGATTTTTAGAAGTTTTGGCTATTTTCTGGAATTTCCTGTAAAATAATAAATCCAGAAAAAAGGGTTAACTGCGTCAGCATGATGTCGGGGTGACGTCAGCAGGTCAAAGGCGCCAGCCCAGGTCAAACCTGACGGTGGGGACCCACAAGTCAGTGTAACAACTAACTAACAGAGTTAGTTAGCGTTACGTTAGCACTAACCTAGGTTAATTAGAGCCTGGGCCCACTTGTCAGTGAGTCAACTAATTAACTAAGTTAATTAGTGCTAATTAATCTATCTCTTAATTAAGGAGGGGCCTGGCCCACACGTCAGTAGGTTAGGGGGAAGTCAAGCCCCGGTCAAACGGGGTCAAACCCGCCGGACCTGGTCCATGGCTCGTCGCCGGCGACGACATAGATGACGGGGCGGCTCGGGAATGCTCTACAGGGCACCGTTTTACTCATGGTTTGCGGCTACGGCTAGCTGGCAATGCGGCGCATCTAATGGAGCGAACGGGAGGAGCTGGGGTGGCCTGAGCCGACGGCGGCGAGCTCCAAGGCGGCGGCCGGAGTTCGGGCAACAACGGGTTCGACGCCACAGTGCATGGGAGGAGGAGCTGGTGGGCGCTACGGGCTCCTGGGAGTGCACTGAGTGCAGTGACGCACTCGGTTTGAACGGACGCGAACCAAAACAACAACGGCGACAAGTCCGGCGCCGGTGAGGTTTCGGTCTCGACGGAAACGAGGGCTACGATGAGCTAATGGACATGTGAGTAGGGGGATTAGTAGAGGAGCTTACGGCGAGTGCATAGGTGGCCTCGGCATGCTCGGGGAAGCACCGGGGTGAGCGAGGCGGCGAGAGGGATCTCCGGCGGCCGGTGACGAAGATGATGGAGATGGCGTTGATGCAGGGCCTCCGGCGAAGCGTGGCTGGACGGAGAGGACGAGGGAGGCGTGGCGATGCTCGTGGACATGTTGGAGAGGCTTGGGGTTGGCTGCGGCTGCGGCTATGGCGAACGGCGGCAGCGGTGGTGTTCAGTGGTGAGAGGGAGAGAGAGCATAGGAGGGGGAGGAGCACGGGGAGAGTGAGAGAGAGCCAGAGGGGTTGCGTGTCGACGTCCAGGGCGTCCAGAGCGACGTCGGGGAGGCGGCGGGAAGCAGGAGGTGGCCGAGGTGCGTGGGCGCACACGGTGGCCACACGCCTCTTGTCCTACTGGCGAGAGGTGGGAGATGACTGGCAGCGGTGCTGGGCTGGGCCGGCCAGGTGGGCTGCCTACTGGGTCGTCCAGGTAAGCCAGGTAAGCCTCTCTCTCTCTCTCTCTCTCTCTCTCTCTCTCTCTCTTATATCTATTTTTCTTTTGTTCTGTAAGTTTGTGCCATTACTAAAAATACTTAGGTATTTCCAAAAATCACCTAACTGCACATTCCCACTGTTTAGAACATATCCAACATGGAACATATCAGTTTAGGATTATTTGGACATTATTTCTTATATAACAGAAATAATTCCAACCCAAATATGTTATTGATTTAAATCAAAGGCCCAAATAAATTATTTCTGTGACTCCAAAAATATTGGTTTTAATTTCACCTCATGCCAATATTTTCACAGAATAACAGGAACATTTTCTTGGACTCATTTGATGAGATTTAAATGTTGGTTATTTTTAGGGGTTTTCTGAGGCTTTGAAAATTTCTCAATTCAAATTTCATTTGAGTTTAAACATGATGCACACATGGAAGCTGGCGTAGGTCAAACCAGAATTAGGGATGTGACAATCATGAAAATATATATATCTCCCCGCCCCCTCCCTCCCACCAAAAGGCACATTTCCATTGTTCCTCATTGCTTTCCAAGTTCAAACCTTCACTGATGCTTACTGGTAGCTCAGCCTCCTCACCGGCGACCCGTCTTCTTGCAGCGCCGCCTCCTCGCCGGCTACCCTTCTTCTTGCAGTGCCGCCTCCTCGCCGGCGACCCTTCTTCTTGTTGCACGGCCTCCTCGTCGCCGACCCTTCTTCTTGCTGCGCCGCCTCATCGATATGGTCAGGTAATCCACACCCCACCCACACCATCCTCCTCCTTTCCCGTCGCACATGCCCCGATCGACGGCGCGTCACCTTCCACCGAAATCACTGTCCTCCTCCTCCAATTAAGCGCCGCCCACACCCATTTTGCACACAGTATAACGTGGAGCTCAGTAGCATGCGGCCGCACGCGCGCACGAGGTCACTATGGCTGCCATGCGTGCCGACCGCTAGATCTTGGAGGAGCACCTCGTCTTCGAGGCCACCATTGACACCACCACGCGGTTGTCTACTTTAAATACAATTCGTGTTGTTTTCTCGAGGCCACCGCTAGTGCCTTCTAGTGATTTGTCCTCTGTAATGTTAATATGCAATCTGATGTTCAGTTAATAGTTTGGTCCTCTGAAATGTAATGTTTAGTTAACACTTTGGTCCAACAATTGCTACATTTTGTAGTACTGTTCTCAAGCATTCTTTGTTTTGTTAACTATCTTATTGCTACCTCTTGAGTACTGCGTTGGATTTCCCCGAAGAGGAGAGGATGATGCAGCAAAGTAGCGTAAGTATTTCCCTCAGTTTTTGAGAACCAAGGTATCAATCCAGTAGGAGGCTACACACAAGTCCCTCGTACCTACACAAAACAAATTGCTCAACACAACCAACGCGATTAGGGGTTGTCAATCCCTTCACGGTCACTTACGAGAGTGAGATCTGATAGAGATGATATATAATATTTTTGGTATTTTTGATATAAAGATGCAAGATAAAATAAAAAGGCAAAGTAAAAAAGCAAAGCAATAATAAAGTGATAGGAGATTGATATGATGAGAATAGACCCGGGGGCCATAGATTTCACTAGTGGCTTCTCTCAAGAGCATAAGTATTCTACGGTGGGTGAACAAATTACTGTTGAGCAATTGACAAAGATGAGCATAGTTATGAGAATATCTAGGTATGATCATGTATATAGGCATCACGTCCGAGACAAGTAGACCGACTCCTGCCTGCATCTACTAGTAATACTCCACTCATCAACCGCTATCCAGCATGCATCTAGAGTATTAAGTTCAAGAAAACAGAGTAACGCCTTAAGCAAGATGACATGATGTAGAGGGATAAATTCATGCAATATGATAAAAAAAACATCTTGTTATCCTCGATGGCAACAATACAATACGTGCCTTGCTGCCCCTTACATTCTTTGGGTAAGGACACCGCAAGATTGAACCCAAAGATAAGCACTTCTCCCATTGCAAGAAAAACCAATCTAGTAGGCCAAACCAAACTGATAATTGAAGAGACTTGCAAAGATAACCAATCATACATAAAAGAATTCAGAGAAGATTCAAATATTGTTCATAGATAATCTTGATCATAAACCCACAATTCATCGGTCTCAACAAACACACCGCAAAAAGAAGATTACATCGAATAGATCTCCACGGGAGAGGGGGAGAACATTGTATTGAGATCCAAAAAGAGATAAGAAGCCATCTAGCTACTAACTATGGACCCGAAGGTCTGAGATAAACTACTCACACTTCATCGGAAGGGCTATGGTGATGATGTAGAAGCCCTCCGTGGTGGATTACCCTTCCGTGAACTCGAATAGGCCCCAAGATGGGATCTCGTGGATACAGAAAGTTGCGGCGGTGGAATTAGGTTTTTGGCTCCGTTTCTGATCGTTTGGGGGTACGTAGGTATATATAGGAGGAAGGAGTACGTCGGTGGAGCAAAGGGGGGCCCACGAGGCAGGGGGCGCGCCCTAGGGGGGGCGCGCCCTCCACCCTCGTCGCCGCCTCCTTTCTTTCTTGACGGAGGGTCCAAGTCTCCTGGATCATATTCGGTGAGAAAATCATGTTCCTGAAGTTTTCATTCCGTTTGGACTCCGTTTGATATTTCCTTTCTTCGAAACACTGAAATAGGCAAAAAACATCAATTCTGGGCTGGGCCTCCGGTTAATAGGTTAGTCCCAAAAGTAATATAAAAGTGGAAAATAAAGCCCAATATGGTCCAAAACAGTAGATAATATAGCATAGAGCAATCAAAAATTATAGATACGTTGGAGACGTATCAGGCATCCGCAGGCTTAATTCCTGCTCGTCCTTGAGTAGGTAAATGATAAAAAAGAATTTTTGATGCGGAGTGCTACTTGGCATAATTTCAATGTAACTCTTCTTAATTGTGGTATGAATATTCAGATCTGAAAGATTCAAGACAAAAGTTTATATTGACATAAAAATAATAATACTTCAAGCATACTAGCAAAGCAATTATGTCTTCTCTAAATAACATGGCCAAAGAAAGTTATCCCTTCAAAATCATATAGTCTGGCTATGCTCTATCTTCACCACACAAAGTATTTAAATCATGCACAACCCCGACGACAAGCCAAGCAATTGTTTCATACTTTTGACATTTTCAAAACTTTTTCAATCTTCACGCAATACATAAGCGTGAGCCATGGATATAACACTATATGTGGAATAGAATGGTGGTTGTGGAGAATACAAAAAGTGAGGAAGATAGTCTCACATCAACTAGGCGTATCAATGGGCTATGGAGATGCCCATCAATAGATATCAATGTGAGTGAGTAGGGATTGCCATGCAACGGATGCACTAGAGCTATAAGTATATGAAAGCTCAACAAAAGAAACTAAGTGGGTGTGCATCCAACTCGCTTGCTCACGAAGACCTAGGGCAATTGAGGAAGCCCATCATTGGAATATATAAGCCAAGTTCTATAATGAAAAATTCCCACTAGTATATGAAAGTGACAAAATGAGAGACTCTCTATCATGAAGATCATGGTGCTACTTTGAAGCACAAGTGTGGTAAAAGGATAGTAACATTGTCCCTTCTCTCTTTTTCTCTCATTTTTTTATTTGGGCCTTTTCTCTTTTTTATGGCCTCTTTTCTTCTTCTTTTTTATTTTTTTATGTTTTTTTCTTCCGGAGTCTCGTCCCGACTTGTGGGGGAGTCATAGTCTCCATCATCCTTTCCTCACTTGGGACAATGCTCTAAAAATGATGATCATCACACTTTTATTTTTCTTACAACTCAACAATTACAACTCGATACTTAGAACAAAATATGACTCTATATGAATGCCTCTGGCGGTGTACCGGGATATGCAATGAATCAAGAGTGACATGTATGAAAGAATTATGAACGGTGGCTTTGCCACAAATACGATGTCAACTACACGATCATGCTAGCAATATGACAATGATGGAGCGTGTCATAATAAACGGAACGGTGGAAAGTTGCATGGCAATATATCTCGGAATGGCTATGGAAATGCCATGATAGGTAGGTATGGTGGCTGTTTTGAGGAAGGTATATGGTGGGTGTATGATACCGGCGAAATGTTGCGGTATTAGAGAGGCTAGCAATGGTGGAAGGAAGGAAAAGTGCGTATAATCCATGGACTCAACATTAGTCATAAAGAACTCATATACTTATTGCAAAAATATAAAAGTTATCAAAGAAAAGTATTACGCGCATGCTCCTATGGGGATAGATTGGTAGGAAAAGACAATCGCTCGTCCCCGACCGCCACTCTTAAGGAATACAATCAATAAATAAATCATGCTCCGACTTCATCACACAACGGTTCACCATACGTGCATGCTACGGGAATCACAAACTTTAACACAAGTATTTCTCAAATTCACAACTACTCAACTAGCATGACTCTAATATCACCATCTTCATATCTCAAAACAATTATCAAGCATCAAACTTTTCTTAGTATTCAACGCACTCAAAAGAAAGTTTTACAAATCTTGAATACCAAGCATATTAGGATTTTTAAGCAATTACCATGCTATTTAAGTCTCTCAAAATAATCTAAGTAAAGCATGAGAGATCAATAGTTTCTATAAAACAAATCCACCACCGTGCTCTAAAAGAAATAAGTGAAGCACTAGAGCAAAACTATAAAGCTCTAAAAGTATAAGTGAAGCACATAAAGCAAAACTATAGAGCTCAAAAGATATAAGTGAAGCACTAGAGTATTCTAACAAATTCTAATTCATGTATGGCTCTCTCAAAAGGTGTGTACAGCAAGGATGATTGTGGTAAACTAAAAAGCAAAGACTCAAATAATACACGACGCTCCAAGCAAAACACATATCATGTGGTGAATAAAAATATAGCTCCAAGTAAAGTTACCGATGGAAGTAGGCGAAAAGAGGGATGCCTTCCGGGGCATCCCCAAGCTTTGACTTTTTGGTGTCCTTAGATTATCTTGTGGGTGCCATGGGCATCCCCAAGCTTAGGCTCTTGCCACTCCTTGTTCCATAATCCATCAAAAGATTTCACCCAAAACTTGAAAACTTCACAACACAAAACTCAACAGAAATCTCGTGAGCCCCGTTAGCGAAAGAAAACAAAATACCACTTCAAGGTACTGTAATGAACTCATTCTTTATTTATGTTGGTGTTAAACCTACTGTATTCCAACTTCTCTATGGATTATAAACTATTTTACTAGCCATAGATTCATCAAAATAAGCAAACAACACACGAAAAACAGAATCTGTCAAAAACAGAACAGTCTGTAGTAATCTATAACTAATGCAAACTTCTAGTACTCCAAAATATCAGCCAAAATAGGAAGACCTAGGCAATTAGTTTATTAATCATCAGAAATTGGAATCACTATTTTATCACGTTCCGGTGATTTTTAACAATTGTTTTCGTGAACAGAAAGTTTCTGGAAATTACAGCAAGATCAAATAACAATCATCCAAGAAGATCCTATAGGTTTAACTTGGCACAAACACTAATTAAAACATAAAAACACATCTAAACATAAGGTAGATGTATTATTTATTCCGAAACAGAAACAAAAAGCAAAAAACTAAAATAAAATTGGGTTGCCTCCCAACAAGCGCTATCGTTTAACGCCCCTAGCTAGGCATAAAAGCAAGGATAGATCTAGGTATTGCCATCTTTGGTAGGTAGTTCTTCAGTGAGACATCTACCATCCTTAGGAATTTCTTTCTTTTTAGTAATTATCAAACTCTTAGGCACAAGATCGAAAAATTCATGTGTGGCAAACGGTTCCTTAATGATAGCAAAAAGATCGGGACGAATACTTACAGATTTAAGATCCGCAGTTTCCTTACTAGAGGGTTCACCGTTATTTTTAGGAACATACATAAACTTGGCAACTTTATTGGGAGGACTTGGAGTATTTTTTACGGAATAAAAAGCGGTTGCCAAATTGGTGATGATACCCTCAAGTTTATCAATTCTAGTGGAATCTTGATTTATTCTCTCATTAACTATGGGTTCCTTCTCCTTAATATTTTTCAAAGTTAGTCCTACCTTAGATCCATATTGGGTAATTTGATTGTGGATATTTTTATCTAGATTTTCAATTAACTCAACGGTAGCAACTTTATTTTCAATAATTTCAAGTCTTTGCATTACATGCTCCAAAGTTAACATAGTTCCATTAACCAAGAGAGGTGGTGAGCCAAATAAATGTATCATAGCATTGTAAGAATCAAAAGTATGGCTACCCAAGAAATTCCCTCCAATAATGGTATCAAGAATACATCTATACCAAGGATTAGCACCTACATAAAAATTGCGGAGAAGAATTGAAGTAGATTGCTTCCTGGTAGATCTATTTTGAGCGTTGCAAATTCTATACCAAACATTTTTTAGGTTTTCTCCCTCCCTTTGCTTAAAATTTAGAACTTCATTCTCGGGAGACAACGGAGAAGATATAAGACTAGCCATGAAGACAAGGCAAGCGAAGAAAAAAGGCAAACGAAAGAGAGGGGGCGAATAAAACGGCAAGGGTGAAGTGGGGGAGAGGAAAACAAGAGGCAAAAGGCAAATAATGTAATGCGAGAGATAAGGGATTGTGATGGGTACTTGGTATGTTGACTTTTGCGTAGACTCCCCGGCAACGGCGTCAGAAATTCTTCTTGCTACCTCTTGAGCACTGCTTTGGGTTTCCCCGAAGAGGAGAGGATGATGTAGCAAAGTAGCGTAAGTATTTACCTCAGTTTTTGAGAACCAATGTATCAATCCAGTAGGAGGCTACACGCAAGTCCCTCGTACCTACACAAAACAAATAGCTCAACGCAACCAACACGATTAGGGGTTGTCAATCCCTTCATGGTCACTTACGAGAGTGAGATCTGATAGAGATGATAAATAATATTTTTGGTATTTTTTATATGAAGATGCAAGATAAAATAAAAAGGCAAAGTAAAAAAGCAAAGCAATAATAAAGTGATAGGAGATTGATATGATGAGAATAGACCCGGGGGCCATACATTTCACTGGTGGCTTCTCTCAAGAGCATAAGTATTCTACGTGGGTGAACAAATTACTGTTGAGCAATTGACAAAATTGAGCATAGTTATGAGAATATCTAGGTATGATCATGTATATAGGCATCACATCCGAGAGAAGTAGACCGACTCCTGCCTGCATCTACTAGTATTACTCCACTCATCGACCGCTATCCAGCATGCATCTAGAGTAAAAAGTTCAACAAAACATAGTAAACCAAAAAGAAAGATGACATGATGTAGAGGGATAAATTCATGCAATATGATAAAAAAACCATCTTGTTATCCTCGATGGCAACAATACAATACGTGCCTTGCTGCCCCTTTTGTCACTGGGTAAGGATGCCGCAAGATTGAACCCAAAGCTAAGCACTTCTCCCATTGCAAGAAAAACCAATCTAGTAGGCCAAACCAAACTGATAATTCGAAGAGACTTGCAAAGATAACCAATCATACATAAAAGAATTCAGAGAAGATTCAAATATTGTTCATAGCTAATCTTTATCATAAACCCACAATTCATCGTTCTCAACAAACACACCGCAAAAAGAAGATTACATCGAATAGATCTCCACGAGAGAGGGGGAGAACATTGTATTGAGATCCAAAAAGAGAGAAGAAGCCATCTAGCTACTAACTATGGACCCGAAGGTCTGAGATAAACTACTCACACTTCATCGAAGGGGCTATGGTGATGATGTAGAAGCCCTCCATGGTGGACTCCCCTTCCCGGAGCTCGAACAGGCCCCAAGATGGGATCTCGTGGATCTGAAAGTTGCGGCGGTTGAATTAGGTTTTGGCTCAGATGTCGATCGTTTAGTAATGAGGTATATATAGGAGTAAGGAGTACGTCGGTGGAGCAAAGGGGGGCCCACGAGGCAGGGGCGCGCCCTAGGGGGTGCGCCCTCCACCCTCGTGGCCGCCTCCTTTCTTTCTTGACGGAGGAGCCAAGTCTCCTGGATCATATTCGGTTAGAAAATCACATTCTCGAAGGTTTCATTCCGTTTGGACTCCGTTTGATATTCCGTTTCTTCGAAACACTGAAATAGGCAAAAAAACAGCAATTCTGGGATGGGCCTCCGATTAATAGGTTAGTCCCAAAAGTAATATAAAAGTGGAAAATAAAGCCCAATATGGTCCAAAACAGTAAATAATATAGCATGGAGCAATCAAAAATTATAGATATGTCGGTGTACTAGAGTAGGGGTACCCTAGTATCCCGAACTTGTGCACGGGTAGTTGCAGCCCTCCGCGGCAAGGCTTACCGGGTGACCGCCAAGGTCCTCCGTGGTTCCCTTGTAGCCATTCAAGAACAAAGTATTCAAGCCAAGGAGACAAGGCCCCGGCCAGAAGAGCTTGCCGGGAAGGCCATCCAAGGCACCTAGGAGACAAGGCCCCGGCAAGAGGAGCTTGCCGAGAAGGCCACCCAAGGCATCTAGGAGACAAGGCCCCGGCAAGAGGAGCTTGCCGGGAAGGCCCGGTGAGCGACAAGCTTCCGGACGCGACAAGACAACAACTGCGGCAAGGCGCTTGCCGCGGCAGACCACCACTCTGTACCTGCGCTCCAGCACATCCACTAACGTGTCGCCCTGGGACCTTTCCAGGCGCGCGTGGCAAGAGGCCGTGTGGCCAGCGGAGCGCGGTGGCAAGCGGCGCTGACAAGATTGCCATCTGGCAAGCGGTGGCGCCCCTGACGGTCCCTTTATGCCTTCGTTAGAGGCGACGTGACGGGCATTTAATGCCTTTGTCCCCTGCCGTCGGGGTTAGGTATGATACACTGTACAAGTAGCTGTACCAACCACTCCTTTTCCATTTTTACCCTTGTCTACGTTGCCACCTGTCGGAGACCCCTTTAGCATATAAAAGGAGGCCCATGCGCAACGTAGAGGTGGGTTCGAGAGGTTCGAAGCCAGACAACACTCACGCTCGGTCTCGTTAGCAGCTTGTGTGTACTATAGCACTCAGCGCTCCTGAGCAAGAACTCAATACACTCAGACATGCAGCAGTAGGAGTGTTATCTCTCCGGAGAGCTCCGAAGCTGGGTAAACCGCTCGTGTGTTTCGCCTCGATCTGCTCTTTGTGCGACCTCCGCCCCAGCCGAACCGAAAGGGGCTCGGTCCGCCGTCCCATAGGTGTTAAATGGGTGAGATCAGCCGCCCGACATCTTTGGCGCGCCCGGTAGAAGCGTCGAGATTGTGTGAACCTGATCCGGCGTCCACACGAAGCTAGATCTTCATCATCTTCATCGACATGCCACCGAAGAAGAAGGCTTCGGCGGCAGATGTTCCGTCTGTCGAACCCACCACCACCGGAGCAAGCGGGTGGTGGGGTAGACGCCAGCGGAAGAATGGACGCCGACGGGAGCCCACGGTGCTGCCAAGTCCAAGGACAAGGTTGCGCAGACCTCGGCGTCCGTACATGCACCGCGCCCGTCTCAGAGGCGGGACCGACAGCGTCATGGTATTCCTAACGCCATATGCTCGTTGGACCAAGATCGAGCTGGTGGATCTCGGGATGCTCAAGACCAGCATGCACGCCAACATCTTTGGGCGCGAAGCGAGGCACGATCGCTCGACGGGATATCGCTCCTTCTAACATAGTTAGAAGTCCGAGCATATCCGCCTCGCGCCGCTCGCCATCGCCACCCACCACTCCGGTGAAGCTTTGGCGAGAGCTCAACTGCTCCTGGATTACCCTCCAACAGCCGACAAGGTCGATGAATGGAGGGCCAGCATTCAGAGTCGCATCGGCTTTGCCAACGGCGACGCTCCGCGGCAGCCGAGTGCATCGCTGCCGCGGCAGGACTGCCAAACACGAGCCGGTGGTGACGAAACCGGTGGGGGTGCAACCACCATGCACTCTCCGCCCCGAAGGCCAAGATCGCCGACTCGCCGGATCCACCTCGACAGCGACTCCACCGCATCATCGGATCCACGAGCTCATCGCGATCAGCGCCAAGTTCTTCACGAACGACAGCAAGAAGACGCTCGGACTCGCATCGAGCGCCAAAGAGAAGCGCGGCGTCAATCTGACCAGCGCGCCGGGCCCTCTGTCGACATACATGCGCCAGGGGAACCAGGCGACTTGCCGTACGCGGTAGGTTGCCCTGCATTCACTCGTGAGCTGCGGCAAGTCCAAAGGGCCCAAAGAAGAAGAATTTCAAGCCAGACGTACCAGAGAAGTACGATGGCAAGACGCATCCGTCGGAGTTCCTCAGCATCTACACCATCGCGGTGCAAGCTGCCGGGGGGCGAGACAACAAGATCCTGGCCAACTACTTCACCTGGTGCTCAAGCCCAATGTCGGATCCTGGCTCATGCACTTGCCGGACAACTCCATATCCTCTTGGGCAGATCTATGCCACCAGTTTGTCGGCGCCTTTACTGGTGACCACAAGCCCCATGGCCAAGAAAGCGACCTTCATCTCGCTTGCCCGAAGGAAGGAGAGCCCCGCGCAAGTACATTCGGAGATTCAGCCACAGTCTGACAACATCTCAGATGTCCACCCCGCGGTAATCAGTAGCGTTCCATCGAGCGTGCGAAACCACGAGATGCGGGAGGAGATGGCGATGTGCAAGATCGAGACGTCGATGAGCTATATGCCCTGGCCGACAAGTGTACGCGTCTTTGAGGAAGGGAGGAGACTCCCGGAGAGAATCTTGAAGTAGGAGGATCTCGATAGTGAGGTGACCGCCCGGCAAAGAAAAAACCGCGGCGGAACAACAGGAAGAAGAAAGGCAAAGATGTGCTAGTTGTTGAGCAGTCCGTCAACGGAGGTGGCTCCAAGAAATAAAAAGCTTGTAACTCAGGGAAGGAGGTTGCCGCTGGCACCAACTACCAGGATGTGGCGGTCGCCGACAAGCAGGACGGCTCCAACAAATAGTACTGCAAGATCCACCGCACCAAGGGCCATGACCTCCAGAGCTGCAAAAAGGTCGAGCAGCTTGTCGAGCAGCAGAAGGCTGAATACGAACGACGCGACAAGGAGAAGGCATAGGAAGGTGCTGGAGGAGCTAGCAAGAAACATCCCGACCGAGGAGGACGCCGCGGCAAAGCCAAGCAGCGGCAAGGAGACAGACCTCCCCGCGGCCGCGACAAGGATGAAGACGACGACGATGATGAAGACATGGATGATGATGAGACCGATGAGCAGGAGTTCGAGAAAGCCACAGAGGTCCTGCGGTGTGGCGGTGCTTCTGCGCATACTTCACACCGCCAGCTCAAGCAGTGGATGCGGGAAGTCAATGCGGCAGAACCATCCGTCGAGTCACGCAAACCTCTGAAATGGTCTAGCACGCCTATTATCTTTGATATTGAGGACCACCCTGATGGCGTAACTGCGGTCGGGTGCTTGCCGATGTTGGTTTCACCAACTATCCGCAACATCAAGGTCACTAAGATGCTAGTTGACAGCGGGGCCGGCTTGAACCTGATCTCCTCCGCGGTGCTCCAGAAACTCCGGATCACGATGGCGAGCTCGAAGAGACCGGCACATTCCAAGGAATCAATCCGGGAAGGAGCAAGCGAAGGAAAGATCACGTTGCCGGTGACATTTGGCAGCGAAGTTGAACTTCGAGATCGAGAGGGTCACTTTTGGCGTTCTTGACTTTCCATTGCCTTACAATGGGATACTTGGCCGTCCCAAAGACTCGCCAAATTCATGGCAGCCTCTCACTATGCATACAACATCTTTGAAGATGCGGGCCCGATAAGTGTCATCTCTGTCCCTGGCGACAAGAAGGATGCTCTTATCTGCGCCGACAAGATCTACCGGGAAGCAGTACCGCAGAGATTGCAAGCCACTTACCGCTGAAGCTCCCGGGCGAAGAAGAAGACCAAGTCCGGCAAGAGCTCGATGCCCACTCCGGCAAGCGCACCTCTTCGGTGCTGCGCTACCGTCGAGGACGCACCATCGAGCTCCACCGGCAAGTGTAAGAAGACGATGGCAGCTCCACCAGAGACCAAGAAGGTGTCCGCCAAGGAGGACGGCATTGGTGGTACCTTCACCATCAGTGCCACTCTCGACCCTAAATAGGAAGGCGCGCTCGTTGCTTTCCTGCGGGCGAACGTCGACGTGTTTGCGTGGCAACCGTCTGACATCCCCGGTGTTCCCAGGAAAGTAATTGAGCACCATCTTGCCGTTTGTCCTCATGAGCGGCCCATCAAGAAGAAAGTCAGGACGCAGGCAGGGGAGCGCCAAGAATTCATCGCAGAAGAAATCAAGACATTGGAAGCAGCAGGCCATGTCAGATGAGTGCTCCATCCGACGTGGTTGGCCAATCATGTAGTTGTATGCGAAGGCAAACGGGAAATGGAGGCTTTGTACCGACTTTACCGATGTCAATAAAGCTTGTCCCAAAGACCCATTTCCTTGCGGCGCATCGACCAGATTGTTGACTCCACGGCGAATGTGATTTGCTTTCATTTACGGATGCATACTCAGGATATCATCGAGATCTTCATGGCGAGAAGAGGATGAGGAGAGGACCGCGATCATCACCCCATGTGGCACATCTTGTTGCAGACGGATGCCTTCGGATTAAAGAATGCTGGTTCAACATTTGCAAGAGTAGTCCATGACGCTTTTGAGCCGCAAATGCCGTAAATGTGGAAGCCTACATGGATGACATAGTGGTCAAAAGCAAGGACAAGGCGACTACGATTCAAGATTTAGAGCGAAACCTTTGCAAATCTGCGCAAGATCAACCTCAAGCTCAACCACGAGAAGTGTGTGTTTGGAGTCCCTTCCGCAAGCTTCTCGGGTTCTTAAATCATCTCGGCCGGGGAATTGAAGCCAATCCCGACAAGATCAAGGCCATTGAGCAGATTGAAGCACCAAAGCGCGTCAAGGATGTACGAAGACTTGCCGGTTGCGTAGCTGCTCTCAGCAGGTTTATCTCTAGGTCTGCTGAGCGTGCCCTGCCATTTTTCAAAATTTTGAAAAAGGCAGGTCCGATGAAATGGACTCCGGAAGCGGAGGCTGCGCTGCAGGACTTGAAGAGATACTTGTCCTCCACTCCAACACTTGTCGCACCTAAGCCACAAGAGAAGTTGCTCCTATATATAGCGGCAACCAATCAAGTGGTTAGTGCTGCGTTAGTAGCGGAGAGGGAGGCAGATGATGAGCTAGCAACCATGGCAGATGCGTCCCAAAGAACGAAAGGTGGGGCTTCACCGGCAAGCTCTGGTCCCGACAAGGATGGATCTACGCAGACGCATGAGAAGATGCAGAAAAGAATGGTGCAGCGCCCAGTTTACTTTGTCGGTTCCCTTACTGCGAGGGGCTAGGTCAAGGTACTACGGTGTGCGTAAATTGCTTTTCAGCCTCCTCATGGCCTCGAGAAAGCTGCGCCATTACTTCCAGGCACATGAGATCACAGTCTTCACTCGTTTTCCGCTGAAGAGGATAGTGCAAAATCAGGAGGCAACAGGCAGGATTGTCGAGTGGGCACTAGAACTGTCAAGCTTTGGCCTCAAGTTTGAGAGCACTTCAACTATCCAAAGCAGAGCATTGGCGGAGTTCATAGCAGAATGGACGCCAACACAAGATGAAGAAATTCCAGAAACGAGCATCCCCATCAAGGAAGCAAGCAAAGAGTGGCTGATGTACTTTGATGGCGCCTTCTCGCTGCAAGGCGCCGGCGCGGGCGTGCTACTTGTTGCACCCACCGGAGAGCACCTCAAATACGTAGTCCAGATGCACTTTACCAAGGAGCAAGCAACAAACAATACTGCAGAGTATGAAGGTTTGCTTGCCGGTCTCAGGATCATGATGAGACCTTGGGATCAAGAAGCTCATTGTCGGGGTGACTCACGACTTGTCATCCGCCAAGTGAACAAGAGTTATCGAGTCCGTTGATGGAAGCTTATGTTGATGAAGTGAGAAAGCTAGAAGAGCACTTTGACGGCCTACAAATGGAACATGTTCCAAGAGCTCGAAACGACATTGCCGATGGCTTTGTCGAAGTGCGCTGCACTTAAGTTACAATGGAACCAGGGATTTTGTGCTCAAGCTGACTCAACCGTCACATAACGCCATCAACGGACAGAGCAAGAAGAGGAAGTTGATCTCTGGTGACTATTTTCGGCAGAGCTTCAAGTCGCCCGTCAAGAAGGTCCTCAAGATCAACACCAAAGGTCTTGAGGAGCGATACCGCTCCGCAAGCCCTAGGGTTTGTTCCGTTGAAGCGAGCGCTCCCGACAAGTTTTGCTCCGGCAAGTTTGTCGGGAACGTCAAGCTTCGGGTTGAGCAGCGTGTTCTCGCCGTGGAAGCGAGATGTTCCGCAGCAGCAGATGTGCCTTTAGTCCTTGTTGTCGAGCCGCAAGCTCCAAAGCATGGGCACAGCAGATTGTCCGCTTCCTTGAGACAGGAGAACTTCCGAAGAACAAGAAGAAGCGGAAAGAGTAGCCCGGCGATCAAGTATGTACGGTTTGTCGACAACACACTGCATGTAAGAAGACTCAACGGTGTGAAATTGAAGTGTATTCACCGGGAAGACGGACAAAAGCTGTTGGCGAGATACATGGAGGCATATGTGGTCACCACATTGGCGCGGAGCACTTGCCGCAAAGCGTTCCGGCAAGGTTTCTTTTGGCCGACAGCCCTCGAGGATGCAAGCGCACAAGTAACCAAGTGTGAAGCGTGCGGTTCCATTCCAAGCGGATACACCAGCCAGCTCAAGCTCTCCGGACAATCCCTTTATCCTGGCCATTTTCGGTGCAGGGCTCGACATCCTCGGCCCCTTTCCCGAAGCTGTCGGGGCTTTGAGTACTTATGCGTTGCAATCGACAAGTTCACAAAGTGGCCGGAAGTGGAAGCGAGGAGGAAGGTGACAGACACGGTCGTGATCAAGTTCTTTAGGTCGATTGTTTGCCGTTTGGAATCCCTAACAGGATCATCACCGACAACGGCACGCAATTCACGGGCCGCACCTTCATGCAAGACGTCCAAGATCTTGGCGCCAAGGTCTGCCGCTTCATTGCTCATCCAAGAAGTAACGGTCAAGCGAGAGAGGGCGAATCTTTGAAGTGCTACGCGGGCTCAAGACCAGAACTTTCGCCAGCTGCACAAGTGCGGAAAGAAGCTGGATTGAGGAGTGCCGATGGTTCTTGGTCGATCAGACGACGCCAAATCGAGCCATCGCCGACACCTTTCGCTCTAGTCTATGGAGCAGAGGCAGTTCTCCCCACGGAACTCGTATACGCATCACCTCGAGTGCTCGCTATGATGAGCTTGAGCAAGAGCGATTGCGACAAGATGACGCGCTGCTCCTTGAGGAGGATCGTCTTCAGTCTTTGTCAGACGAGCTGCTCGATACCGACAAGCTTTGCGCCGCTACCATAGCCGCAGTTAATGCCAAAAGTCTCGAGGAAGGCAACCTTGTTCTTCGCGCGTTCGATCGCCAAGAATTCCAACAAGTTGACGCCAAAGTGGGAAGGCCCTTCTTGGGTGAAACGAGTCACTAGGCCTGGCGCTGTCCGCCTTGAGACCGAAGATGGCATTCCGTGAGCAACTCCTGGAACATTGAGCATCTTCGTAAGTTTTACTCAGAGAAGCGCGGTTGCCGGAACCTGTTCCGGCAACCACCTTTTGTACAAGTCTTGCCGAGGTTGCATGTAATCCTTTGTACAAAGCCGGGCGCAGACCCCGTGCATAAGTAAAGCTAATGTGCTTCGCACATCTTGTCAATTTCATGCTTTCTACTTCTATTTTGCATGCGTTATCTGACACTTTGTGCAGCACCTACCCCCGGTAAGCAATAACGAGCCATAAGGCTCCATATCTTTATTTTCTCTTCTTTCTCTTTCTCAAAGAAAAGAAGGCTCCCTCGCCCACAAGTTTGCCGGGGGGAAAGGAGAAGATAATGGTGTGGACCAAGCGTCGCTCAAGGAAGTCTAGCCTTACCGGGAAGCAAACGACAGAAAAGCTAAGTTGCTAAAGTTTGAGCAATCAGTTTAAAAAATTTTAAGTTATCTTCCTCGAACGACCGTACTTTGAATGGAAAACATGTGAGCGGAGGAACCAACTCGTAGCTAGTTGCGCCCTTACTTTTTTTCGAGTCCGCTCAACAACTAACGTGATATGCGACTAGTTGCGACAAGGTTTCTTGTCGGCAGCAAGACCGCCAAAGAGGCCGACGTCCCGCACTTCGGCCATGCCTGTGCTCGTGACCGACAAGTTCCCTAAAAGCGTGGGGCAAAAACATACAAAGGAAGGAACCAAGTAAAGGAAATAACATAGCAATTGCTACCCGAAATAGAGTTATATTACAAGATAGCTTGTCGCAGCTCTAATAGATTGTTCTCATAACATGACCAACAGCGGCAAGAAAAAGAGAAAGCGGGCGGCCTAATCTACGCGATCGCCCTCAACCCTCTTGATTCCGCTCACCCTGTCCATGATGGGTGCGACAAGGGTCTTGAGCGCCTCCACATCAGCATCCGGCGGCAGGGACTTGAGGACGTTGGTGAGGTTGAGGCCTGGGTTCTGAAGGCCACCTTCATCAGCACCTTTTGAAGAGCTCCCGCGCAGATTTGGCGCGACTCCTCGGCCAGCCGCTTTGGGATTTCTTCCCGGAGTCGCTGGAGGGCCGTCACCACGCCCTTGAAGAACAAGCTGAGCTTGGCGCTGGGTTGGAGGTGCTCATCGAAGGAATATCCAACATCCTCCATCCCCAGCTGCGCCAGCTCCCCGTCGATGGCTGCAGCAACATCCACGAGACCCTCGCCGCTCTCCTTGAGATTGGCCTCCTGCTGCATCACCTTCGTCTCCAGCTCCTTCTTGGCGGCCTCGGCAGCTGCGGCAGCATCCTTTGCTTCCTTGAGAGCCCCGCCAAATGTTTGCTCGCGCGTGGCTAGATCCTCCTCATGGCTGTCAAGATTAACCTTCCTCTGCACCAACTCGCCTTCCTGCGCAGATAGCTTCTTGGCGGCAAGCCGTTGTTGCTCCTCAGCTTCAGCCTTCTCGAGGAGAAAGGCTTTGCGCTCCTCGGCAAATCGCTCCCGCTCCTCTGCCAAGGACCGGAGAGCTTCCTGGTTGAGGCCCCGGAGCTCCTCCGCGCGCTTCTCGATGTCTGCTCCCGCCTTCGCGACAAGGGCTTCCCGGGATTCCAGCTTGGCTTGTCGGGCGCGGTAGAGCGACAGTAGCTTCCGCAATAGCTGCTCCTCCTCAGACTCGCCGCTGCTGCTGTTTGGTGCGTCGACCAGCGTCAGTCCAGCGGAGGAGAGCAGCTCTTCATCAAAAGTTTCTCCTTCGCCGGCGCCACGAGCTCGACGCTCATGGGAGCTTGATGAAGACGCCATCGCCGGCCTTCAAATAGGCGCCGGGCTGGGGCTCTTCGGAGCCCGACGCTGCCGCAACGGCGGAGGGATCGGCGGTCGGCGTAGCGCCTGGCGCTCCTGCGGCCTCAGGGCCGTCAGTGCGATCGCCGGACCCCTCGCCAGCTTCTGCGGCGGCAGCTTTGGCGGCCTCTTCGCCGGGCTCGTCGGCCTTGACCTCTTCTCCGATGGCAGCTGCGTCGTCAGTATTGCCGCGCGCGTCCTCCTCGCCGGCGGCCTCGGTCTCCATTGGCTCTATGGCGGATGGATCTGACGACCGGAAAATGAAGAAAAGTCAAGCAAATATTCAGAAAGAAAACCAGAAGAAGAAGAACACAAGGAAAGTTTTCAGGCAAGAGGATTACCTGCGCTAGGGTCTGCAGTCATGGTCTCCGCCGCCAGGGGATCGCTGGTGCTGTCCCTTGCCGGAGAGCTATCCCTTGCCGGAGAACTGCCCCTTGCTGGAGAAGTCTCCCTTGCCGAGAACGGCTCCTTGCCGGAGAATCCTCCCTTGGCGGTGTAGTCGAAGCAGAAGGCATGTCGAGGCGGCTTCAGTGGCACTCCTGGTAAGGCTGCTCTGCTCCTACACAAGTCAGCGATCGAGATATCGGCAAAGAAAGGGCACCCATGCATGCATTACGGGAAGTAAACCATATACTTACTGGGGGCTGCTTTGAGGAAGAGTTGCCGCGTCCGGCAAGGTGGTCTTGACGCACCTCCCGCTATCGCTGTGGGTTCGTCCTCGATGACAATCACCGGGCCTTGGCTCTCTTCGACGCTCTGGGCCAGCGTCACGAAAAGGAATGGGTTCAGAGTGAAGCAAATCGAGATACAAGACAAAGCAACAAGTCAAGAACTACAAATGCTGCAAAGAATCTTACTCTTCTTCTTCCTCGTCGGAGCTGGCGCGGAGAGATCAAATTTTGGCTCGCCTCCAAGACGTTGAGGCGGAAGAGTAGGTTCCTTGGCGCTTGGCGGGAAACGAAGCGGTGGTCTGCGAGGCCCGCTCCGGTTGCCGCAGCGGCTGAGGTGCTCCAGCGGCAGATGCTTGCGATGAAGCGCGTCGCATGGCGGCTGTTGACCCGTCTGCCGCCCTTCGTCTTGACCTTGCGGAGATGCCTTCTTGGTGGAGCTGGGGCTCGCCGCGGCAAGCTATCTCGAAGGAGGGAGGCGCCCTCGGCTGGCTCGCTCAACTCGGCTTCAGTTCGACAAGCTCTTCCTCGCCGGCAAACTCCCTCGCTCGACAAGGCTTGCCGCCTCTGTTGCCTCTGCCTCCTCCACGGTGAATCCAAACTACGCTGCGGCGGCTCTGCTGCCGCCTCTTCCAGCTGGTATGGCGTCGCTGCATCTCATCATCGGTGGTGTCGTGGGTGAGGCTCTTACATTCATCGGGCGGACCGGCACTTCTACCAGCTGTCAAAGAACACTTTCGACGACGTCATCTGCGAGGCTCTTGCCAGTTGGAACGATTCCATGCGAAGTCGCACAACGGCATCATTGCACGGATGCGGTCGGCGGGGAATTGTTACATGGCGGGATGACATTCTTCGCAATCTGAACTCTGCAGGATGCTCTGGATCGTGCTTGAACAGCTCCAAGAGCATCGCGTCAGCCTGTGATGTGAAATTGAAGTTGAGGCCCGGCGCAGCCTCATGATATCCGGGCCGCGTTCCGGAACTCCAGTGCGGGTCTCCTCCTCTCCTGCAGGGGGGGCGATGCGGCGACGAAGGAAATCTGCG
This sequence comes from Aegilops bicornis, assembly GCA_021605145.1. Taxonomy (NCBI): domain Eukaryota; kingdom Viridiplantae; phylum Streptophyta; class Magnoliopsida; order Poales; family Poaceae; genus Aegilops; species Aegilops bicornis. The sequence continues at coordinate 526,899,528 of CM038675.1, read as the reverse complement.
CCTTGGCGCCTCGATGAGTCCGGCAAGCCTCGGGCGTAGGATCGGGATGACGGCAATCTTGACCTAGCGTCTTCCGGGGCCGATCGCTCCAATCGTTGCCGCAGACTCATCGAGGTTTACTGGCGGTAAACAGCTGCGGGTTCTCCTCGACAATCCAGCACCACCGCTCTCCACTCATCCCATTTGCTGCGGAGCTCTCCCTCCAGTTAAGCTTCCTTCTTGCCGGTCCTCGAGATCCAGGCGATCCCACCGGAAAAGGGCTCCCCTCTCTCAACTCGAGGCATAAAGAAGTGGCGGAAAAGGGCTACGTTTGGATGGACTCCGACAAAGTTTTCGCAGAGATGTGCGAAAACTGCCATGGTCAGAACAACATTGGGGGTGAAGTCAAGGAGGCGGAACCCGTGAGGTGTTCATGATATCGCAGAAAAATTGAGAGAAAGGCGGGCGAGCCCGCAGAGAAGAACATGTGCCAAGAAAGGGTACCCATTCGGAGCCAGTTCAGCGATGGCTAGGAGTACCTTCGTCGCGCGGATGCGCCGCGTCTCCGTCGACCAGGAAGAGGTAGTAGTACTCCCTCGGCTCCCTCGCGGCGAGCTGGGGGAAAGATTGCCCGCTCCTTCCGGCGCCGCAAGCCGCGCCTCGGCCGACTTCACGGCCTTCCCTTGTCGGCTTTGGAGCCATGGCGGAGGTGGTGAAGGAGATCGGCGGCGTTGGTGATCTTTGGTGGCGATGGGGGCGGGCTGCTCTCTCTTGACCTTGGGAAGAAGGGGAGGCAGCGGGGTTTTTCGAGATTGACAAGAATCTGGCGAGATGGGCGGACTGCCCTGTTTCCCCGCTTATAAAGAGGGAGGCGGACGTTCCGTTTTCGAATAAAGAAACCACCCACGATCTTCTCACACGACGCCGCATTCGGGACGCGTGCCGTTCATGGAGGGCGTGGTGGGTCCGGGTGAGTTACGGCGTAACCCGGGCCGCGCGATGCCGTGCCTGTTTTGGGCACTGGCCCAACAACGCCGCACCGTGTGTGGCCCAGAGCCGGGGCTCTGTCGGTGTACTAGAGTAGGGGTACCCTAGTATCCCAAACTTGTGCACGGGCAGTTGCAGCCCTTCGCGGCAAGGCTTACCGGGTGACCGCCAAGGTCCTCCGTGGTTCCCTTGGAGCCATTCAAGAACAAAGTATTCAAGCCAAGGAGACAAGGCCCCGGCCAGAAGAGCTTGCCGGGAAGGCCACCCAAGGCACCTAGGAGACAAGGCCCCGACAAGAGGAGCTTGCCGGGAAGGCCACCCAAGGCATCTAGGAGACAAGGCCCCGGCAAGAGGAGCTTGCCGGGAAGGCCCGGTGAGCGACAAGCTTCCGGACGCGACAAGACAACAACCGCGGCAAGGCGCTTGCACGGCGGAACCACCACTCTATACTGCGCTCCAGCACATCCACTAACGTGTCGCCACAGGACCTTTCGGTAGCGTGGCAAGAGGTCTTGACGGGCTGTGATGGCAAGCGGCGACAAGATTGCCATCGGCAAGCGGTGGCGCCCTGACGGTCCCTTTCGCATTAGGGCGGCGTGACGGGCATTTAATGCCTTTGTCCCCTGCCGTCAGGGTTAGGTATTGATACACTGTACAAGTAGCTGTACCAACCACTCCTTTTCCATTTTTACCCTTGCCTACGTTGCCACCTGTCGGAGACCCCTTTAGCATATAAAAGGAGGCCCATGCGCAACGTAGAGGGGGGTTTGAGAGGTTTGCCGGACAACACTCACGCCGGTCTCGTTAGCGGCTTGTGTGTATCATGTAGCACTCAAAGGTGCTCTGAGCAAGAACTCAATACACCAGACATGCAGCAAAGAGGAGTGTTATCTCTCCGGAGAGCTCGAAGCTGGGTAAACCGCTCGTGTGTTTCGCCTCGATCTGCTCTTCGTGCGACCTCCGCCCCCCGCCGAACCGAAAGGGGCTCGGTCCGCCGGTCCCATAGGTGTTTGTGGGTCAGATCAGCCGCCCCGACAAGATACGTTGGTGACGTATCACTTATCTTCTAGTACATGTTTCTATTCTGCAATGTTGTGCTCAGTTAACTATTTTGGTTCATTTAGTATGCTGCCCATTTAACTGTTTGGTTCAGTTCTGCAATTTTATTTTCATTTGATGTGGGTACAATTTTGTATTGTTATGCATGTGACACCAATCGAATTTGGCTGTACTCAATACATATTCTACTAGTAGTATGGCAACTCTCAGTTTTCCTGATCAAGATCTTCCTTATGTGTGTTGAGGAAACAATGGGAGACACTGCGGTTTACCATCGAGGTTTGTTCAAGCATGGTCCTTTGGCTAATAGCACATTATTGTGCAGCTGCAGGAATCATTCTAATATTTAGGTTTCTTACAATTTGGTCTTGCACATGTAGGTTCTACTGTCAGAGGCTTAGACCCACTGTTCGACCCATTTTGCATATGGGGAAATGAGATGTCCTTGAATATCAGTCAAGTCAAGAAACTCAGAAAGATTGTTAGGATGAAGAAACTTGTGACGAATAGCAGCAAGATCTTTGTTTCCACAACGAATAAGACATTAGTCAACTATAGGATGGTACTAACTCTTTTACCTTGTTTTTACCCCTTGCGCCATTTCAGAATTTATAACGGCGATTTATGCATATCTTTGTTTTTAGTACTTTTCAAAATAGTTCACCAATGATTACCTCTCAAACCACCTGCATGGTCAAGAGGCGAGGAAGGTATTCATTCAACACCCACGGTACAATATTGAAGTCTTGCTGAAGAGGATGAAGGTTGGGCGGGCAATTATCCATAGCTACTGGCCTAAAGTTGCAAGGACATTCAACATCACTGAAGGCTCAATATTTGCCTTCCGCTTCTGTAGTTTCCCAGATGAGGTTCATCTGTCTATTTACCGTGTATGATGCTACTTTCCAAAGGTTTTTGATGATGCATGTGAAACTTGGTGTTGTTGTGTAATGGCGTAACTGAGTGCCGAAGCTATCTGATGTAATTCGATTATGAAATCCTAGTTGTCATTATACGGATATGAAATATCTGGCGTGTTTTATAAGAAACATCAGTTTGATTAGTACATGGATTATCAATAATAGGCTAATTACCCCGCTTATTGGGGTTTTCTATTGTAGACGGTTACTCAGACAGCACCGTGGGCGATGAACTCAAACAACCCGCATGGTTTCTAGAAAGTAGGCGTGTTCGATCAACTAACAATCACGCACGGCTTCCGGCAGCGAACTGTTTGCGTTAGGCCACCTTGCACAAACGTTTCCACACAAAGAACAGTGTGTGATATACATACGAACGGAAATGATTTTCTGGGATTCGCCGTGTGGGATGTACATACGAACGGAAATGATTGGGTTTCAATGCCTCGCCCGATCTTACACGAGTCCCGGGAGGGCCTATCCCCGACGTTTTCTGGGTCATGTGGGAAGGAACTCCCTATCGCCCACACTCACTTGGCGACGGTTCCAAATGCTATCGTGGAAAGGGGTTAAAAACCATTTGTATAGCACGTTGATGTACCACTGCTTGGTCGGGCGTTGTACGTGCTGTGCGACTGCGTGGGCCGGCTGGGATTTGTGCTGCTGCTGGGCCGCATGGCGCTTGGGGAGGCTTGCATGCGTGTGGGCCTCGTCAGGCATGGCTTGCTAGGATCCCGGCCCAAGTGGTGGCTGCTGCCGCGCGCCGGGCCCAAGAGACGATTGCTAGGGCGAACCGCTGCTGGCATCTCTCCCCTGCTGATCCCAGCCGTTGGATCTGGATTCCACGGGGTGGATCCGGTCCGTGGGCGGGGTGGCCGGCTTCTAGGGCTTAGGTCACACGGTTGGGTCGTTCTGCTCGTCTGCTCGCTCCCCTGGCACCATCGCTATGTTCTCCTCCTTCCTCCTCAACTGTGCCGCCCCTCTCCTCGTCCCCGTCGTGTGTTCCCAGCCCCTCGCGGCCGCATTCCTACCTCGATGCACTCATGGACCGTGAAGTGGGGGATGGATTGCCGTAACCGAAGCGGCCCCTGCAGGCGGGTGCGGAGCGCCCTGCGTCGGCCTCCTCTGGCCGCTCAGACGGTCCGGCGGGGTCCGAGGCTGTCTACGCCGGCACCTCCCTGCACCGGCCCCCGGCCCCGCGTGACCCTGCTCGCGATCCTCGCCTCCCCATACCTGGCTCCCCTGGCGACCTCCAGCAACGAGATGTAGAGCACCGGCGGGTGGAGGACCATGCGCGCAAAGAGGCCCTTCGGGCTGAACTGGTGGCCCGGCCGCCTCCGGCGGGTCATGGCCGGCCCGACCCGGGGCCCCAGTCGGTTGATGCCCGTTTTGCTGCCCCGCATGCTGCTGATGGCGATTGGCTCCGGCGTCGAAATGATGCTGGGGCTCCTATGGATCTCAGGCGAGCTATGCTGCGTAGGGTGATCGCCAGGATGATGGGACCCGTGATTCTCGAGCTCCTGTTCATGTGTGTGATGAGGACCTGCGGCTGTCTCGTGAGGATGCCTGCCGGGATGGCCGCTGTTCGTCTTGGGCGGATGACCCGGCATGGCGTCGGGATGACCCGCTACCCGAGCGACGCCCCCCTGTGCGCTGTCTGTCGAGGCTCCGGGGGCGGCGGTCCAGTCCAAGAAGAAGAAGAAGCATAAGAAGAAGAATAAGGCGGCTGGGTGGACCCTCGGGTGGCCGTCTTTCCAGCTCCGACCAGGGCTCCTGAGCAGGCGGCTCCGGAGCCTCCCACTCATGTCGGCCGCCCTAGGACCCACGAGGAGATGATGTGCATCAACTGTGGATGTGCGGGACACTTCTGCTCGGAGTGTGAGGCCCCTCCTCAATGCCAAACGACCCTTGCATTTCTCGGGTACGGGACTGAGGGGGTGGTTTCTATTATGTGGATGCTGATATTGAGGAGGAGGCGGTTAGGTGATAACCCACAAGTATAGGGGATGCAACAGTTTTCGAGGGTAGAGTATTCAACCCAAATTTATTGATTCGACACAACGGGAGCCAAAGAATATTCTCAAGTATTAGCAGCTGAGTTGTCAATTCAACCACACCTGGAAGACTTAATATCCGCAGCAAAGTATTTAGTAGCAAAGTAATATGGAAGTAATGGTAACAGTGGCAAAAGTAACAGTAGCTAAGCAAAGATCAATATGTGAAAAGCTCGTAGGCATTGGATCAGTGATGGATAATTATGTCGGATGCGATTCCTCATGCAACAGTTATAACCTAGGGTGACACAGAACTAGCTCCAGTTCATCAATGTAATGTAGGCATGTATTCCGAATATAGTCATACGTGCTTATGGAAAAGAACTTGCATGACATCTTCTGTCCTACCCTCCCGTGGCAGCTAGGTCCTATTGGAAACTAAGGGATATTAAGGCCTCCTTTTAATAGAGTACCGGACGAAAGCATTAACACTTAGTGAATACATGAACTCCTCAAACTACGGTCATCACCGAGAGTGGTACCGATTATTGTCACTTCAAGGTTACCGGATCATAACACATAGTAGGTGACTATAGACTTGCAAGATAGGATCAAGAACTCACATATATTCATGAAAACATAATAGTTTCAGATCTGAAATCATGGCACTCGGGCCCTAGTGTCAAGCATTAAGCATAGCAAAGTCATAGCAACATCAATCTCAGAACGTAGTGGATACTAGGGATCAAACCCTAACAAAACTAACTCGATTGCATGATAAATTTCATCCAACCCATCACCGTCCAGCAAGCCTACGATGGAATTACTCACGCACAGCGGTGAGCATCATGAAATTGGTGATGGAGGAAGGTTGATGATGACGACGGCGACGGATTCCCCTCTTCGGAGCCCCGAACTGACTCCAGATCAGCTCTCCCGAGAGATATTAGGGCTTGGCGGCGGCTCCGTATCGTGAAACGTGATGAATCCTTCTCTCTGATTCTTTTTCTCCCCGAACGTGAATATATAGAGTTGGAGTTGAGGTCGGTGGAGCTTCAGGGGGCCCACGAGATAGGGGGTGCACCCCCACCCTTGTGGATACGGTGTGGGCCCCCTGGTCTTGATTCTTTCGCCAGTATTTTTTATATATTCCAAAAATATTCTCCGTGAAGTTTCAGGTCAGTCCGAGAACTTTTATTTCTGCGCAAAAATAACACCATGGCAATTCTGCTGAAAACAGCGTCAGTACGGGTTATTTCCATTCAAATCATGCAAGTTAGAGTCCAAAACAAGGGCAAAAGTGTTTGGAAAAGTAGATACGATGGAGACGTATCAACTCCCCCAAGCTTAAACCTTTGCTTGTCCTCAAGCAATTCAGTTGACAAACTGAAAGTGATAAATAAAAACTTTTACAAACTCTGTTTGCTCTTGTTGTTGTAAATATGTAAAGCCAGCATTCAAGTTTTCAGCAAAGATTATGAACTAACCATATTCACAATAACACTTAGGTCTCATGTTTACTCATATCAATGGCATAATCAACTAGCGAGCAATAATAATAAATCTCGAATGACAACACTTTCTCAAAACAATCATAACATGATATAACAAGATGGTATCTCGCTAGCCCTTTCTGAGACCGCAAAACATAAATGCAGAGCACCTTTGAAGATCAAGGACTGACTAAACATTGTAATTCATGGTAAAAGAGATCCAGTCACACTCAATGCAAACTAATAGTAATGCATGCAAATGGCAGCAGTGCTCTCCGGATGGTGCTTTCTAATAAGAGGGTGATGACTCAACATAAAATTAAATAGATAGGCCCTTCGCAGAGGGAAGCAGGGATTTGTAGAGGTGCTAGAGCTCGATTTTGAAATAGAGATAAATAATATTTTGAGCGGCATACTTTCATTGTCAACATAACAACCGAGAGATCTCGATATCTTCCATGCTACACACATTATAGGCGGTTCCCAAGCAGAATGGTAAAGTTTATACTCCCCCTCCACCAACAAGCATCAATCCATGGCTTGCCCGAAACAACGGGTGCCTCCGACTAACAACAGTCTTGGGGGAGTTTTGTTTGGAATTAATTTGATTTAAGCATGGGACTGGGCATCCCTGTGACCAACCATTTTCTCGTGAGTGAGGAGCAGAGTCCACTCCTCTTGAGAATAACCCGCCTAGCATGGAAGATCTGCACAGCCCTAGTTGATACATGAGCTATTCGAGCATACAAAACAGAATTACATTTGAAGGTTTAGAGTTTGGCACATATAGATTTACTTGGAACGGCAGGTAGATACCGCATATAGGAAGGTATGGTGGACTCTTATGGAATAACTTTGGGGTTTATGGAAGTGGATGCACAAGCAGTATTCCCGCTTAGTACAAGTGAAGGCTAGAAAAAGACTGGGAAGCGACCAACTAGAGAGCGACAACAGTCATGAACATACATTAAAATTAATAAACATTGAGTGCAATCATGAGTAGGATATAATCCACCATCAACATAAAAATCGTGGAGGCTATGTTGATTTTGTTTCAACTACATGCGTGAACATGTGCCAAGTCGAGCCACTCGAATCATTCAAAGGAGGATACTAACGATGACATGTACATAGGGTAGGGCAATAGACCTGGTCTAAGCACCCTATCCAAGGACACTGCCCTACAGTCAAGGACCTCCGAAGGGCAGCAGATTTTACTGATTGGAATCACCACAAGATTCAACCCACTCAACTGAGTGTTCATTCGGATACCCCAATTCCATTCGACCATACCAGAATCCACTCGGAAGACAGAAGGTCTAAGGTCACCCTGAATGACAACGGTCGGGCGTTCACTCTGTAGTCTTAATGGTCATTTATATAACTTTAATGCTGGCATTACCAGTAATGTTCCTATCTTTATGTACATTGAACTCTGTGTAACTGAGGGCTGGAGGGGTCTGGCAATCTCTATATAAGCCACCCCCCTCCTCAGGCACAAGGGTTTGGACCCCCTATAACTTCACGCATATCCAATCGACCGAGCCTCCGGGCACCGAGACGTAGGGCTGTTACTTCCTCCGCGAAGGGCCTGAAGTTGTAAATCTTGCGTGCACAACTTCACCGTACCTAGGATCTTGCCTCTCCATACATACCCCCTATTCTACTGTCAGACTTAGAACCACGACAGTTGGCACCCACCGTGGGGCAGGTGTCTTAGCGACTTTCTGGTGAGGTTGCATTTTTTCGATTCCCATCATCATGTCTTCCGGTGGTGGTTTGGCTGAGGGCCGCGAGATCCATCTCGGTGCGCTCGTTTTCATTGCCGACGACTCCGCCTAGCTCCAGGAGGTCCCTCTCGATGTCGAGGCGCTCCCCGTCTGTGGGACAACGCACTTTCGCGCGTGCGTTCGCGGCGTCCTCCTGCGGCAGTCGTCGACCAAATATTGGTCGGCTCTTGAAGTGCCCCACTGTGCGCAGTCGCAAACAATCTGGTCGGTCGCGGCTTCAGCAGTGGGTGAAGCACGTGGTGGCACGCCAGTTGAACACCCCCTAAGTCGCAGCAATCGAGCCCGACAAAACTCTCTACGGCCTGTTCGATCTGTCGACTGGCTCCGTCGAGACCCTGTCCGAGTGCGATAGCAGCGACCCTGCGGCAGAAGTCCTGATGGTCAACACGTCGCACAGCCCGCCTGGTTTTCGTCGCGTCGACGGAGGCGACGGCGGCGGCGATCCGTCGCAGGCTCATGAGGAGTATCATCCTGAAGCCCTCACTTCACAGCAGAGGGAGGAACTTCATCGCCGCAACATGGAGGCACTCCACACGCCTATCGTCGGAGAAACCTCTGAGGCTCGGGCCTTGGAGGCGGCGCTCCTGGCCACTTTGGCTGAGCGCACTCGACTGGAGAATCTTCAGCATAGACTCGACGAGCACGCTCGGCGGCAGATCCCTGAGTCTAGTCGACGACAACGACAGCTGTTTCCGTCTGATCCACAGGTATACCGCACTCCAATTCAGAATCTTACAGTCGCTGCCCGTATAGCAGAGTCCATTCAGCCATCTCAGTCAGAAGCTGGAAGAGGGTTGATGCAAATCAGAGCGTTGCTACAAGCAACAGGAGAGCAGAACACAGCAGTATCTCAGTCGCATAACAGAATACACAGTAGATCTGTGATGGGCGACCTGATTCGATCGGCCCACAGCCCAAGATCGCCCCTGCGGCGTGAGGGACGTGGGCATCAACAGGATCAGTACGTGGGTCGGAACCACGAGCTGTATGATCACCGATCCGGCCATGATGACCGTCGTCGGGTGTCCACACCTCCTCCGAGGAGTGGATCATATGTGCCCCGGCAATATGATGACAGGCGCCTGCACGGTGGCGAACGAAGGGTACCAGTCGACCCAAGGGAGCCAGGCTTTGATACGAGATCGATTCTTGTTCAAGGTATGGTCGATAGGAACAGAGCACATAGAGAGGGACTTGACAGAGATCACCCTACTGGTAGCAGAGTTCATGTCTCAGGTCCAGAGTGTTTCAGCAAAGCCATCAGGGCTGCAGAGATTCCTCCCAACTTCAGGCTGGCGACTAGAGTTAGCAAGTTCACTGGTGAGTCCAAGCCTGACACTTGGCTTAAGGATTACCGAGTGGCTGTGCAGATTGGTGGTGGCAATGATGAGATGGCCATGAAGCATCTTCCTCTGATGTTGGAAGGTTCGGCCAGAGCATGGCTGAATCAGCTGGCCCCAGGCAGTATATTCAGTTGGGAGGGGCTAGCCCGAGTGTTTGTCAGAACTTTTGAGGGTACTTGCAAACGGCCAACAGGATTGGCAGAATTGCAACATTGTGTACAAAATCCGAATGAGACTCTGAGAGATTACATTCAGAGGTGGACCACTTTGCATCACACAGTGGAAAACGTGTCTCAACATCAAGCAGTTTGCACCTTCAAGGAGGGCGTTCGGTATCGAGAGCTTAACCTGAAATTCGGCCAGACGGGAGATATGTCTCTCACTCGGATGATGGAAATATCCACTCGGTATGCTAATGGAGAAGAAGAGGATCGACTCCGCAGTGGAAATAGCAAACCAGCCGGCCAGGACACTGGTGGAGGTAATTCCAATCGGAAACAGAAACGTAAAGCTGAGCTTGCAGGACCTAGTGAAACTGCAGCAGTGATCCAGGGAAAGTTTAAAGGGAAACCTAAGGGGCCCTGGACCCCCAAGAAGGTGAAAGATCAAGCAGGGAATGACGTGTAGACTTGCCATGTCACATTCACACCAAGAAAGACGAAGAAGGAAATCTGATTTATCCCAAGCATACCACTCGACAGTGTCGAGTCCTTATCCAGCAATTCCGAGAGAAACAACCTAGTGAGAAAGAGAAGGAATCTGATAAGGATGAGGACAAACAGGAGGATGATGGTTTCCCCAATGTCAATTCCACCCTGGTGATTTTTGCTGATATTGAGAGCAAAAGTCGACTAAAAGTGATAAATAGAGAAGTAAACATGGTTGCCCCGGCAATGACGACATATTTGAAGTGGTCGCAAACTGCGATCACATTCGACCCGATCGATCACCCGACGCAGCGTGGCCACTCGTAGGCGGCAAGCATTGGTAGTCGACCCAGTGGTTGGAGGCACTTGACTGAGCAAAGTGTTGATGGATGGTGGCAGTGGTCTGAATATTCTTTACGCTGAAATTCTGAAGGGGATGGGCATTCCGATGTCCAAGCTTAGTGAGAGCAACATGAGCTTCCACGGTGTTATCCCTGGAAAGAAGGTTGAACCACTCGGTCAGATCACTCTTGACGTGGTTTTCGGTGATTCGAAGAATTACCGAAAGGAAAAGTTGACATTTGAAGTGGTAGATTTTCAAAGTGCTTATCACGCTATTCTGGGCAGGCCTGCATACGCTCGTTTCATGGCTCGACCGTGTTATGTCTATCTTAAGCTGAAGATGCCTGGTCCCAGAGGTGTGATCATAGTCACTGGCAATCGGCATAAAGCAGAAGAGTGCCTCCAGAAGGGCCCGAAAATTGCTGAATGGAAGCAGTTGAAATGCAGGAATACCAGAAGACTGCAGATCCGAGTGATTTGTTGCGAGCCAAGAAGCCTGCCTCAGATTCTGCATTTCAGTCGTTCGGTGAAACAAAGTCAGTTCATATTCACCCGACCGATCCCAATGCTGCTCCGACTCATATCTCAACAACACTTGACAGCAAATAGGAAGAAGCGCTCATCCAGTTCCTCCGTGAGAACTAGGACATCTTCGCATGGAAACCTTCTGACATGCCAGGTGTGCCCAGGGAGCTGGCTGAGCACCGTTTGCGAGTCGACCCGAAGGTAAAACCAGTCAAAGAGCATCTCCGGCGGTCCGTCGTGTAGAAGAGAAAGGCAATTGGTGACGAAGTAGCTCGGCTGGCAGCTGAGTTCATCCGAGAGATTTACCACTCCGAGTGGCTCGCCAATGTCGTCATGGTTCCTAAGAAAGATGATTCACTTCATATGTGTATCGACTTCAAGCATATCAATCGGGCCTGCCCGAAGGATCACTTCCCTCTCCCTTGCATCGATCAGATAGTCGACTTGACTGCGGGATGTGAGCGGTAGTCTTTCTTGGATGCATATTCCGGGTACCATCAGATCCGACTGTATGGACCCGATGAAATAAAAACAGCTTTTATCACCCCGTTCCGGTGCTTTTTCTATGTCACCATGCCCTTTGGTCTCAAGAATGCTGGTGCCACTTTCATGCGCATGATACAGAAGTGCCTGCTCACTCAAATCAATCGGAATGTGGAAGCATACATGGATGACATCGTGGTTAAGTCACGCAAAGGTTCCGACCTGCTGACTGATCTCGCTGAAACCATTGCCAATCTAAGGAGATATGATATCAAGCTCAATCCGTCAAAATTTACGTTTGGAGTTCCAGGTGGCAAGTTACCCGGTTTCCTCGTTTCTGAGCGTGGGATCAACGCAAACCCAGAGAAGGTTGGTGCAATCCTCCGAATGAAACGCCCCGTGCGTGTACACGATGTTCAGAAGCTTACTAGTTGTTTGGCCGCTTTGAGTCGATTCATCTCTTGTCTCGGTGAAAAGGCATTGCCTCTTTATCGACTGATGAAGAAATCTGACAAGTTCGAGTGTGACTCCTGAAGCTGACGCAGCGTTTGCAGAGCTCAAAACCCTGCTTTCCACCCAGCCGGTGCTCGCTGCTCCAATCAGCAAAGAGCCTTTACTGCTTTATATTGCAGCCACTGGACAAGTTGTCAGTACAGTACTCACGGTCGAGCGGGAAGAAGAAGGCAAGGCCTACAAAGTTCCACGTCCAGTGTACTATATTTCTGAAGTTTTAACCCCATTCAAGCAGAGATATCCACATTATCAGAAGCTTGTCTACGGGATTTACTTGACCACAAAGAAAGTTGCACATTACTTCTCAGATTATTCAATAACAGTCGTCAGCGACGCTCCATTGATAGAAATTTTGAATAATAGAGATGCAACTGGTCGAGTGGCTAAATGGGTGATTGAACTCCTTCCACTGGATATCAAGTTTGAGGCAAAGAAAGCAATCAAATCCCAGGCAATAGCAGATTTACTTGTCGAGTGGATTGAACAACAGCTGTCGACTCAAATTCAGTCGGAACATTGGACTATGTTCTTCGACGGGTCCAAGCTGTTGAATGGTTCAGGTGCTGGGGTAGTCCTGGTATCTCCGTGAGGCGACAAGCTCAGTTATGTTCTCCAGATTCACTTTGACTCCTCCAACAATGAAGCTGAATATGAGGCACTTTTGTACGGGTTGTGTATGGCCATTTCACTCGGCGTCCGGCGCCTAATGGTCTACGGTGACTCAGATTTGGTGGTCAATCAAGTGATGAAGGAATGGGATGTGAGGACTCCAGCTATGACTGGTTATTGCAATGCAGTGAGGAAATTGGAAAAGAAGTTTGAAGGGTTAGAACTGCACCATATACCCCGGCTGAAGAACCAGGCAGCCAATGACCTAGCAAAGATAGGGTCCAAGAGGGAGCCCATTCCCAGCAATGTTTTTTTTGGAACATGTTCATACACCTTCCATACAAGAGGATCCCTTCACAGAAGAGCCCCCACAGCCTAAGAGCCCTACTGATCCGACTGAAGTTGAAATCCCAGCCGTGGTCGACTTGATCATGGAAGTTTTGGTCGTCATTCCTGATTGGACATTGCCATACATTGCATATATTCTCAGGAAAGAACTCCCACAGGATGAAGAAGAGGCTCGTCAGATCGTCCGTCGATCCAAAGCCTTTACTGTGATGGGTGGACATCTTTACAAAAAGAGTGTTACTAGAGTCAGTCAGAAATGCATCACGCCAGAAGAAGGCCGAATGATCCTCAATGATATCCACTCGGGGACCTATGGTCACCATTCGTACTCTCGGACCATCGTGGCCAAAGCATACCGAGCTGGGTTTTACTGGCCGCATGCTAATGAGATGGCAAAAGAAACAGTCGACAAGTGTGAGGGCTGCCAGTTCTACTCCAACATGTCCCACAAACCTGCTTCAGCCTTGAAGACCATTCCACTCGTCTGGCCATTTGCAGTTTGGGGGTTAGATATGGTCGGACCTCTGAGGACTGGCAGGAGTGGCTTCACCCATGTGCTTGTAGCAGTCGACAAGTTCACTAAATGGATTGAAGCTAAACCTATCAGAAACCTCGAAGCAAGTACTGTTGTCAGCTTCATCAAAGAGTTAACATTCAGATATGGAGTTCCGCACAGCATCATCACGGATAATGAGTCAAACTTTGATTGGATGAGTTCAAAGCTTTCTGCGCTTCTCAAGGCACTCGGGTCGACTATGCCTCAGTCGCTCACCCACAGTAGAATGGGCAAGCAGAAAGGGCAAACGGTTTGATCCTAAAAGGGCTGAAACCCCGACTGATGCACGACCTCAAGCATGTAGCAGGTGCTTTGGTCGACGAGCTACCATCATTACTTTGGGGATTGAGAACAACTCCAAATCGGTCGACTGGTCGAACTCCGTGCTTCTTAGTCTACGGGGCTGAAGCTGTGCTTCCGAGTGATTTACTTCATAATACACCCCGAGTGGAAATTTTCTCAGAAGCCGAAGCAGAACAAGCCCCACAAGACGTTGTTGATCTTCTGGAAGAGGAAAGAGAGATGGCCCTAATCTGGTCGACCATTTATCAGCAAGACCTTCGGTGATTCCATGCTAGAAACGTGAGAGGTCGAGCATTTCAAGAGGGGGCCTTGGTTCTCCGAGTGGATCACCAATGGCCGAACAAGCTTGCTCCCGCATGGGAAGGTCCTTTCATCATCACCAAGGTGCTCCACAACGGGGCATATCACCTCTACAATGTCGAACACAATAAAGACGAGCCACGCGCTTGGAATGCAGAGTTGCTCCGCCGTTTTTATACTTAAGCACTCAGACTGTTGAGATGTAATAAGAAGTACCTTTTTAGTTTGTTTATCAAAGACACAGATTTACAGTCTTCTAAATGATTATTGTTGCTTATAGATGCGTTTAAAATCCCCCAGTGAGTAGCTTAGCCGCGAATCCGTTTCGCCTAAGATCAAAAAATCCTACCGAGTGGAGAGCAACCCTCTCACTCGAGGGCTTAGCTGCAGTCCAGTACTCGCCTAAGTTCAAAAAATCCTACCGAATGAAGAGCAACCCTCTCACTCGGGGGCTTAGCTGCAGTCCAGTACTCGCCTAAGTTCAAAAAATCCTACCGAGTGAAGAGCAAGCCTCTCACCCGGGGGCTTAGCTGCAGTCCAGTACTCACCTAAGTTCAAAAAATCGCACCGAGTGAAGAGCAAGCCTCTCACTCGGGGGCTTAGCTGCAGTCCAGTACTCGCCTAAGTTCAAAAAATCCCATTGAGTGAAGAGCAAGTCTCTCACTCGGGGGGCTTAGCTGCAGTCCAATACTCGCCTAAGTTCAAAAAATCCCACCGAGTGAAGAGCAGGGGCATAGCTGCAGTCTAGTACTCGCCTAAGTTCAAAAAATCCCATTGAGTGAAAAGCAAGCCTCTCACTCGGGGGCTTAGCTGCAGTCCAGTACTCGCCTAAGTTCAAAAAATCCCACCGAGTGAAGAGCAACCCTCTCACTCGGGGGCTTACCTGCAATCCAGTAGTCGCCTAAGTTCAAAAAATCCCACCGAGTGAAGAGAAAGCCTCTCACTCGGGAGCTTAGCTGCAGTCCAGTACTCGCCCAAGTTCGAAAAAATCCCACCGAGTGAAGAGCAACCCTCTCACTCGGGGCTTAGCTTCTGATCGATGCTACGCCTAAGTTCAAAAAATCCCATCAGTGAAGAGCAAGCCTCTCACTCGGGGCTTAGATTGCGATCCAAGTACTCGCCTAAGTTCAAAAATCCCACAGTGAAGAGCAACCCTCTCACTCGGGGCTTAGCTGATCCGATGCTACGCCTAAGTTCAAAAAACCCCACCAAGTGAAGAGCAACCCTCTCACTCGGGGGCTTAGCTGTAGTCCAGTACTCGCCTAAGTTCAAAAAATGTTCCGAGTGAAGAACGATCTTCCCGCTCGAGGACTTGGCCATACGCTCCATCCTAGTCCACAAGGATGACAAGGTACATGTCGACTACGACCTTCTCCTGAGAGCTGCACCATAAATACAATGTGCGCTCCATCCCAGTCCGCAAGGATGACGAGGTGCAGGTCGACTGCGACCTCTTCCTCAGAGCTGTGCCATAAATACAATGTGCGCTCCATCCCGATCCGCAAGGACGACGAGGTGCAGGTCATCCGAGACCCTTCCCTAAGAATTGTGTCGTAAAAACAAAAGACTGTTCCGTGTGAAGAAACAAGTTCCACTCGAAGGAAAACACAAGCATATTCAGAGAAAGGCAAAGTCTAAGATAAATCCCACGAGGTTCCAGACCGCGGATTAAAATACTCGGGCATCATACCCAAAGGAGTTTAACGGTTACAAAAACCACTCGGCATACCAAGGCAAATTTAATCGGATCATAAAAGTTTGTTCACTCCGCATGAGGAGGACTATCAGGCTCGACGAACTCATCCCAGTCGATTCCATCTGCAATTCGACTGGCGGCAGCAATGAAAGGCTCCATGAAGGACTGAAAGTCAAGCCTCTTGGTGTTGGCAACCTTGATGGCTGCCAGCTTCTCTTCTCTAGCTTCCTTGCAGTGGACGCGAACCAGAGACAGAGCCACATCAGCACCACACCGGGCAGAAGACTTTTTCCATTCTTGCACTCGACCGGGGATCTCATTGAGTCGAGTCTTCAGAGACTCGAGGTCATTCTGGAGCGTCACCTGCTACCTCTTGAGCACTGCGTTGGATTTCCTTGAAGAGGAAAGGGTGATGCAGCAAAGTAGCGCAAGTATTTCCCTCAGTTTTTGAGAACCAAGGTATCAATCCAGTAGGAGGCTACGCGCGAGTCCCTCGAACCTACACAAAGCAAATAACTCCTCGCAACCAACGTGATAAGGGGTTGTCAATCCCTTCAAGTTCACTTACGAGAGTGAGATCTGATAGATATGATAGGATAATAGTTTTGGTATTTTTGTGATAAAGATGCAAAGTAAAATAAAAGCAAAGTAAAAAAGCAAAGGAAATAACTAAGTGTTAGAAGATTAATACGATGAAGATAGACCCGGGGGCCATAGGTTTCACTAATGGCTTCTCTCAAGAGCATAAGTATTTTACGGTGGGTGAACGAATTACTGTTGAGCAATTGACAGAATTGAGCATAGTTATGAGAATATCTAGGTATGATCATGTTTATAGGCATCGCGTCTGAGACAAGTAGACCGACTCCTGCCTGCATCTACTACTATTACTCCACTCATCGACCGCTATCCAGCATGCATCTAGAGTATCAAGTTCACAAAAATAGAGTAACGCCTTAAGCAAGATGACATGATGTAGAGGGATAAATTCATGCAATATGATAAAAACTCGTCTTGTTATCCTCGGTGGCAACAATACAATACGTGCCTTGCTGCCACTACTGCCACTGGGAAAGGACACCGCAAGATTGAACCCAAAGCTAAGCACTTCTCCTATTGCAAGAAAGATCAATCTAGTAGGCCAAACCAAACTGATAATTCGAAGAGACTTGCAAAGATAACCAATCATACATAAAAGAATTCAGAGAAGATTCAAATATTGTTCATAGATAATCTTGATCATAAACCCACAATTCATCGGTCTCAACAAACACACCGCAAAAAGAAGATTACATCGAATAGATCTCCACGAGAGAGGGGGAGAACATTGTATTGAGATCCAAAAAGAGAGAAGAAGCCATCTAGCTACTAACATGGACCCGAAGGTCTGAGGTAAACTACTCACACTTCATTAGAGAGGCTATGATGTTGATGTAGAAGCCCTCCATGATGGATGCCCCCTCCGTGAGCTCCTAATGTGCCCCAAGATGGGATCTCGTGGGTACAGAAGGTTGCGGCGGTGGAATTAGGTTTTTGGCTCCGTATCTGATCGTTTGGGGGTATGTAGGTATATATAGGAGGATGGAGTATGTCGGTGGAGCAACAGGGGGCCCACGAGGGTGGAGGGCACTCCCTTGGGGGGTGGGTGCGCCCCCATACCTCGTGGCTTCCTCTTTTGTTTCTTGACGTAGGGTCCAAGTCTCCCGGATCATAATCTTCCTAAAAATCATGTTCCCGAAGGTTTCATTCCGTTTGGACTCCGTTTGATATTCCTTTTCTGCAAAACTCTGAAATAGGCAAAAAAGCGACAATTACAGGCTGGGCCTCCGGTTAATAGGTTAGTCCCAAAAAGAATATAAAAGTGGATAATAAAGCCCAATAATGTCCAAAACAGTAGATAATATAGCATGGAGCAATCAAAAATTATAGATACGTTGGAGACGTATCAAGCATCCCCAAGATTAATTCCTGCTCGTCCTCGAGTAGGTAAATGATAAAAAAGATAATTTTTGATGCGGAGTGCTACTTGGCATAATTTTATTGTAATTCTTCTTAATTGTGGTATGAATATTCTGATACGAAAGATTCAAGACAAAAGTTTAATATTGACATAAAAATAATAATACTTCAAGCATACTAACAAAGCAATCATGTCTTCTCAAAATAACATGGCCAAAGAAAGTTATCCCTACAAAATCATATAGTCTGGCTATGCTCTATCTTCACCACACAAAGTATTTAAATCATGCACAACCCCGATGACAAGCCAAGCAATTGTTTAATACTTTTGACATTCTCAAACTTTTTCAATCTTCACGCAATACATGAGCGTGAGCCATGGATATAGCACTATATGTGAAATAGAATGGTGGTTGTGGAGAAGACAAAAAGGGATAAGATATTCTCACATCAACTAGGCGTATCAACGGGCTATGGAGATGCCCATCAATAGATATCAATGTGAGTGAGTAGGGATTGCCATGCAACTGATGCACTAGAGCTATAAACATATGAAAGCTCAACAAAAGAAACTAAGTGGGTGTGCATCCAACTCGCTTGCTCACGAAGACCTAGGGCATTTTGAGGAAGCCCATCATTGGAATATACAAGCCAAGTTCTATAATGAAAAATTCCCACTAGTATATGAAAGTGACAAAATGAGAGACTCTCTATCATGAAGATCATGGTGCTACTTTGAAGCACAAGTGTGGTAAAAGGATAGTAACATTGTCCTTTCTCTCTTTTTCTCTCTTTTTTTGGCCTTTTCTCTTTTTTTTCTTCCGGAGTCTCATCCCGACTTGTGGGGGAATCTCCATCATCCTTTCCTCACTTGGGACAATGCTCTAAAAATGAATATCATCACACTTTTATTTTCTTACAAATCAACAATTACAACTCGATACTTAGAACAAAATATGACTCTATATGAATGCCTCCGTGATGTAAGGGATATGCAATGAATCAAGAGTGACATGTATGAAAGAATTATGAATAGTGGCTTTGCCACAAATACGATGTCAACTACATGATCATGCTAAGCAATATGACAATGATGGAGCGTGTCATAATAAACGAAACGGTGGAAAGTTGTATGGCAATATATCTCGGAATGGCTATGGAAATGCCATGATAGGTAGGTATGGTGGCTGTTTTGAGGAAGGTATATGGTGGGTGTATGATACCGGTGAAAGGTGCGCGGTATTAGAGAGGCTAGCAATGGTGGAAGGAAGAAAGTGCGTATAATCCATGGACTCAACCTTAGTCATAAAGAACTCATATACTTATTGCAAAAATCTACAAGTTATCAAAGCAAAGTATTACGCGCATGCTCCTAGGGGATAGATTGGTAGGAAAAGACCATCGCTCGTCCCCGACCGCCACTCATAAGGAAGACAATCAATAAATAAATCATGCTCTAACTTCATCACATAACGGTTCACCATACGTGCATGCTACGGGAATCACAAACTTTAACACAAGTATTTCTCAAATTCACAACTACTCAACTAGCATGACTCTAATATCACCATCTTTATATCTCAAAACAATTATCAAGCATCAAGCTTCTCATAGTATTCAACACACTCATAAGAAAGTTTTTATTATTCTTAAATACCAAGCATATTAAGATTATTTAAGCAAATTACCATGCTATTTAAGACTCTGAAAATAATCTAAGTGAAGCATGAGAGATCAATAGTTTCTATAAAACAAATCCACCACCGTGCTCTAAAAGATATAAGTGAAGCACTAGAGCAAAACTATATAACTCAAAAGATATAAGCGAAGCACATAGAATATTCTAACAAATTCCAAATCATGTATGGCTCTCTCAAAAGGTGTGTACAGCAAGGATGATTGTGTTAAACTAAAAAGAAAAGACTCAAATCATACAAGACGCTCCAAGCAAAACACATATCATGTGGTGAATAAAAATATAGCTCCAAGTAAAGTTACAGATGGAAGTAGACGAAAGACGGGATGCCTTCCGGGGAATCCCCAAGCTTTGGATTTATGGTGTCCTTAGATTCTCTTGGGGGTGCCATGGGCATCCCCGAGCTTAGGCTATTGCCACTCCTTGTTCCATAATCCATCAAAATCTTTCACCCAAAACTTGAAAACTTCACAACACAAAACTCAACAGAAATCTCGTGAGTTCCGTTAGCGAAAGAAAAACAAAAGACCACTTCAAGGTACTGTAATGAACTCATTATTTATTTATATTGGTGTTAAACCTACTGTATTCCAACTTCTCTATGGTTTATAAACTATCTTACTAGCCATAGATTCATCAAAATAAGCAAACAACACACGAAAAACAGAATCTGTCAAAAACAGAACACTCTGTAGTAATCTGTAACTAACGTAAACTTCTGTAACTCCAAAACATCATCCAAAATAGGAAGACCTATGCAATTTTTTTATTGATCATCAGCAATTGGAATCACTATTTTATCACGTTCTGGTGATTTTTAACAATTGTTTTCGTGAACAGAAAGTTTCTAGAAATTACAGCAAGATCAAATAACTATCATCCAAGAAGATCCTATAGGTTTGACTTGGCACAAACACTAATTAAAACATAAAAATGTTGGAAATATGCCCTAGAGGCAATAATAAATTAGTTATTATAATTATATTTCCTTGTTCATGATAATCGTTTATTATCCATGCTATAATTGTATTGATAGGAAACTCAGATACATGTGTGGATACATAGACAACACCATGTCCCTAGTAAGCCTCTAGTTGACTAGCTCGTTGATCAATAGATGGTTACGGTTTCCTAACCATGGACATTGGATGTCGTTGACAACGGGATCACATCATTAGGAGAATGATGTGATGACAAGACCCAATCCTAAGCCTAGCACAAAGATCATGTAGTTCGTATGCTAATGCTTTTTTAATGTCAAGTATCATTTCCTTAGACCATGAGATTGTGCAACTCCCGGATACCGTAGGACTGCTTTGGGTGTACCAAACGTCACACCGTAACTGGGTGTCTATAAAGGCACACTACGGGTATCTCCGAAAGTGTCTGTTGGGTTGGCACGAATCGAGACTGGGATTTGTCACTCCGTGTGACGAAGAGGTATCTCTGGGCCCACTCGGTAGGACATCATCATAATGTGCACAATGTGACCAAGGAGTTGATCAAGAGATGACGTGTTACGGAACGAGTAAAGAGACTTGTCGGTAACGAGATTGAACAAGGTATCGGGATACCGACGATCGAATCTCGGGCAAGTACTATACCGGTAGACAAAGGGAATTGAATACGGGTTTGATTGAATCCTCGACATCATGATTCATCCGATGAGATCATCATGGAACATGTGGGAGCCAACATGGGTATCTAGATCCCGCTGTTGGTTATTGGCCGGAGAGTTGTCTCAGTCATGTCTGCATGGTTCCCGAACCCGTACGGTGTACACACTTAAGGTTCGGTGACGCTAGGGTTGTAGAGATATTAGTATGCAGTAACCCGAAAGTTGTTCGGAGTCCCGGATGAGATCCCGGACATCACGAGGAGTTCCAGAATGGTCCAGAGGTAAAGATTTATATATAGGAAGTCCAGTTTCGGCCACCGGGAAAGTTTCGGGGGTCATCGGTATTATCTGGGACCACCGGAAGGGTCCCGGGGGTCCATCGGGTGGGGCCACCTATCCCGGAGGGCCCCATGGGCTGAAGGGGCGTGGGAACCAGCCCCTGGTGGGCTGGTGCGCTCCCCCTTGGGCCTCCCATGCGCCTAGGGTTGCAAACCGTAAGGGGTGGGGGCGCCTCCACTTGGCTTGGAGGCCAAGCCACCCCTAGGGCAGCCGCCCCCCTCCCTAGATGGGATCTACAAGGGGACGGCGCCCCCCTAGGCCCCTATATATAGTGGAGGGGAGGGAGGGCAGCCGCACCTGAATCCCTGGCGCCTCCCTCCCTCCCGTGACACCTCTTCCTCCCCGCTTGTGCTTGGCGAAGCCCTGCCGGGATCCCGCTACTTCCACCACCACGCCGTCGTGCTGCTGGATCTCCATCAACGTCTCCTCCCCCCTTGCTGGATCAAGAAGGAGGAGACGTCTCTCCCAACCGTACGTGTGTTGAACGCGGAGGTGCCGTCCGTTCGGCGCTAGGATCATCGGTGATTTGGATCACGACGAGTACGACTCCATCAACTCCGTTCACTTGAACGCTTCCGCTTCACGATCTTCAAGGGTATGAAGATGCACTCCCCTCTCTCTCGTTGCTAGTTTCTCCATAGATAGATCTTTGTGATGCGTAGAAATTTTTGAATTTCTGCTACGTTCCCCAACAGTGGCATCATGAGCTAGGTCTATTGCGTAGATTCTTGGCACGAGTAGAACACAAGTAGTTGTGGGCGATGGTTTGTACAATTTGCTTACCGTTACTAGTCCTATCTTGATTCGGCGGCATTGTGGGATGAAGCGGCCGGACCGACCTTACACGACGCTTACGTTAGACAGGTTCCACCGGTGACATGCACTTGTTGCATAAGGTGGCTAGCGGGTGCCAGTCTCTCCCACTTTAGTCGGATCGGATTCGATGAAAAGGGTCCTTATGAAGGGTAAATAGCAATTGGCATATCACCTTGTGGCTTTGCGTAGGTAAGAAACGTTCTTGCTAGAAACCCATAGCAGCCACATAAAACATGCAACAACAATTAGAGGACGTCTAACTTGTTTTTGCAGGGTATGCTATGTGATGTGATATGGCCAAAAGAATGTGATGAATGATATGTGATGTATGAGATTGATCATGTTCTTGTAATAGGAATCACGACTTGCATGTCGATGAGTATGACAACCGGCAGGAGCCATAGGAGTTGTGTCTTATTTATTGTATGACCTGCGTGTCAATGATAACGCCATGTAATTACTTTACTTTATTGCTAACCGCTAGCCATAGTAGTAGAAGTAATAGTTGGCGAGACAACTTCATGAAGACACGATGATGGAGATCATGATGATGGAGATCATGGTGTCATGCCGGTGACAATGATGATCATGGAGCCCGAAGATGGAGATCAAAGGAGCAAAATGATATTGGCCATATCATGTCACTATTTGATTGCATGTGATGTTTATCATGTTTTGCATCTTATTTGCTTAGAACGACGGTAGTAAATAAGATGATCCCTCATAATAATTTCAAGAAAGTGTTCCCCTAACTGTGCACCATTGCAAAAGTTCGTTGCTTCAAGCACCACGTGATGATGATCGGGTGTGATAGATTCTAACGTTCACATACAACGGGTGTAAGCCAGATTTACACACGCGAAACACTTAGGTTGACTTGACGAGCCTAGCATGTACAGACATGGCCTCGGAACACAAGAGACCGAAAGGTCGAACATGAGTCGTATAGTGGATACGATCAACATGAAGATGTTCACCGACGATGACTAGTCCGTCTCACGTGATGATCGGACACGGCCTAGTTGACTCGGATCATGTATCACTTAGATGACTAGAGGGATGTCTATCTAAGTGGGAGTTCATAAGATGAACTTAATTATCCTGAACATAGTCAAAAGGTTTTTGCAAATTATGTCGTAGCTCGCGCTTTAGTTCTACTCTTTTAGATATGTTCCTAGAGAAAATACAGTTGAAAGTTGATAGTAGCAATTATGCGGACTGGGTCCGTAAACTGAGGATTGTCATTGTTGCTTCGTAGAAGGCTTATGTCCTTAATGCACCGCTCGGTGTGCTGAACCTCGAACATCGTCTGTGGATGTTGCGAACATCTGACATACACGTTTTGATAACTATGTGATAGTTCATTAATGTTAAACGGTTTAGAGTTGAGGCACCGAAGACGATTTCGAAACGTCGCGGAACATATGAGATGTTTCGAGGGCTGAAATTGGGATTTCAGGCTCGTGCCCACATCAAGAGGTATAAGACCTCCGACGAGTTTCTTAGCCTACAAACTAAGGGAGAGAAGCTCAATCATTGAGCTTGTGCTCAGATTGTCTGAGTACCACAATCACTTGAATCAAGTGGGAGTTAATCTTCCAGATGAGATGGTGATGTTTCTCCAAAGTCATTGCCACCAAGCTGCTAGAGCTTTGTAATGAACTATAACATATCAGGGATAGATATGATGATCCTTGATATATCCGCGATGTTTGACACCGCGAAAGTAGAAATCAAGAAGGAGCATCAATCGTTGATGGTTAGTGAAACCACTAGTTTCAAGAAGGGCAAGGGCAAGAAGGGATACTTCGTGAAATGGAAAATCAGTTGCTGCTCTAGTGAAGAAACCCAAAGTTTGAACCCACCCGAGACTAAGTGCTTCTGTAATGAGGGGAACAGCCATTGAAGCAGAACTACCCTAGATACTTGGTAGATGAGAAGGCTGGCAAGGTCGATAGAAGTATATTGGATATACATTATATTAATGTGTACTTTACTAGTACTCCCAATAGCACCAGGGTATTAGATACCGGTTCGGTTGCTAAGTGTTAGTAACTCGAAATAAAAGCTGCGGAATAAAAGGACACTAGCTAAAGGTGAGATGACGATATGTGTTGGAAGTGTTTCCAAGCTTGATGTGATCAAGCATCGCATACTCCCTCTACCATCGAGATTGGTGTTAGACCTAAATAATTGTTATTTGGTTGAGCATAGACATGATTGGATCATGTTTATCGCAATATGGTTATTCATTTAAGGAGAATAATGGTTACTCTGTTTATTTGAATAATACCTTCAATGGTCTTGCACCTAAAATAAATGGTTTATTGAATCTCGATCGTAGTGATACACATGTTCATGCCAAAAGATATAAGATAGTAATGATAGTACCACATACTTGTGGCAATCGCCACTTGAGTCATATTGGTATAAAACGCATGACGAAGCTCCATGTTGATGGATCTTTGGACTCACTCGTTTTGAAAAGATTGAGACATGCGAACCATGTCTATTGGTGTATACGCATGAAGAAACCCCATGCAGATGGATCGTTTGGACTCACTTGATTTTAAATCACTTGAGACATGCAAATCATACCACATGGGCAAGATGTTGAAAAGCCTCGGTTTCGATAAGATGGAACAAGAAAGCAACTTGTTGGAAGTAATACATTTTGATATGTGCAGTCCAATGAGTCTTTGAGGCACTTGATGGATATCGTTATGTTCTTACTTCACAAATGATTTGAGTAGAATCTTGAGTATATTTACTTGATGAAACACAAGTCTGAATTATTGAATGGTTCAAGTAATTTCAGAGTGAAGTTGAAGATCGTCGTGACAAGAGGATAAAATGTCTATGATATGATCATGGAGATGAATATCTGAGTTGCGAGTTTGGTACACAATTGAGACATTGTGGAAATTGTTTCATAACTAACACCGCCTGGAACACCATAGTGTGATGGTGTGTCCGAACATCATAGCTGCACCCCATTGGATATGGGGCATACCATGATGTCTCTTATCGAATTACCACTATCGTTCATGGGTTAGGCATTAGAGACAACCACATTCACTTTAAATAGGGCACCACATAATTCCGTTGAGATGACACCGTATGAACTATGGTTTAGAGAAACCTAAGCTGTCGTTTCTTAAAAGTTTGGGGCTGCGACGCTTGTGGTAAAAGTTTTAGCCTGATAAGCTCGAACCCAAAGCGGATAAATGCATCTTCATAGGACACCCAAAAACAGTTGGGTATACCTCCTGTCTCAGTTCCGGAAGCAAAAGGTATTGTTTCTAGAATCGGGTCCTTTCTCGAGGAAAAGTATCTCTTGAAAGAATGAGTGGGAGGATGGTGGAGACTTGATGAGGTTATTGAACCATCACTTCAACTAGTGTGTAGCAGGGCACATGAAGTTGTTCCTATGGCGCCTACACCAATTGAAGTGGAAGCTAATGATAGTGATCATGAAATTTCAGATCAAGTCACTACCAAACCTCGTAGGTCAACGAGGATATGTACTACTCCTGAGTGGTACGGTAATCCTGTCTTAAATATCATGTTGTTAGACAATAATGAACCTACGAGCTATGGAGAAGCGATGGTGGGCCCATATTCCGACAAATGGTTAGAAGCCATGAAATCCGAGGTAGGATCCATGTATCAGAACAAAGCATGGACTTTGGTGGACTTGCCCGATGATCGGCAAGCCATTGAGATAAATGGATCTTTAAGAAGAAGACAGACGTGGACGATAATGTTACCGTCTATGAAGCTCGACTTGTGGCGAAGAGTTTTTCACAAGTTCAAGGAGTTGACTACGATGAGATTTTCTCATCCGTAGCGATGCTTAAGTCCGTCGGAATCATGTTAGCATTAGCTGCATTTATGAAATCAGGCAGATGGATGTCAAAACAAGTTTCCTTACCAGTTTTCGTAAGGAAAGGTTGTATGTGATACAATCAAAAAGGTTTTGTCGATCCTAAGGATGCTAAAAGGTATGCTAGCTCCAGTGATCCTTTCATGGACTATAGCAAGCATCTCGGAGTCAGAATATATGCTTTGATGGAGTAATCAAATCTTTTATGTTTATACAATGTTTGATAGAAACTTGTATTTACAAAGAAGTGAGTGGGAGCACTATATCATTTCTGATGAGTATATGTTGTTGACATATTGTTGATCGGAAATGATGTAGAATTTCTGGAAAGCATAAAGGGTTGTTTGAAAGAAGTTTTTCAAAGGAAGACCTGGATAAAGCTGCTTACATATTAGGCATCAAGATCTATAGAGATAGATCAAGACGCCTGATGATACTTTCAAAAGAACACACACCTTTGATATGTTTTTGAAGGAGTTCAAAAATAGATCAGTTAAAGAAGGAGTTCTTACCTGAGTCATAAGGTGTGAAGTTGAGTAAGACTCAAAGCTTGACCACGGCAGAAGAAAGAGGAAGGACGAAGGTCGTCCCCTATGCTTTTGTCATAGGCTCTATACGGTATGCCATGCTGAGTACCGCACCTGATGTGTGCCTTGCCACATGTCTGGCAAGAGGGTACAAAGGTGATCCGGTAGTGGATCACTAGATAGCGGTCAAAATTGTCCTTGGTTTAATAAGGACATGTTTCTCGATTATGGAGGTGGTAAAATAGTTCGTCGTAAAGGGTTATGCCGATGCAATATTTGACACTAATCTGGATGATTATGTGGAATAAACCGGATTCGTATAGTAGAACAGTTATTTGAAATGGCTCAAAGTATAGCGTGATAGCTGCATCTACAAGATGACATAGAGATTTGTAAAGCACACACGGATCTGAAAGGTTCAGACCCGTTGACTAAAACCTCTCTCACAAGCAAAACATGATCAAACACCAGAACTCATTGAGTCTTAATCACATGATGATGTGAACTAGTTTATTGACACTAGTAAACTCTTTGGATGTTGGTCACATGGCGATGCGACCTGTGAGTGTTAATCACATGGCGATGTGAACAAGATTATTGACTCTAGTGCAAGTGGGAGACTGTTGGAAATATGCCCTAGAGGCAATAATAAATTAGTTATTATTATTATATTTCCTTGTTCATGATAATCGTTTATTATCCATGCTATAATTGTATTGATAGGAAACTCAGATACATGTGTGGATACATAGACAACACCATGTCCCTAGTAAGGCTCTAGTTGACTAGCTCGTTGATCAATAGATGGTTATGGTTTCCTAACCATGGGCATTGGATGTCGTTGATAACAGGATCACATCATTAGGAGAATGATGTGATGGACAAGACCCAGTCCTAAGCCTAGCACAAAGATCGTGTAGTTCGTATGCTAAAGCTTTTTTAATGTCAAGTATCATTTCCTTAGACCATGAGATTGTGCAACTCCCGGATACCGTAGGACTGCTTTGGGTGTACGAAACGTCACAACGTAACTGGGTGGCTATAAAGGTACACTACGGGTATCTCCGAAAGTGTCTGTTGGGTTGGCACGAATCGAGACTGGGATCTGTCACTCCGTGTGACGGAGAGGTATCTCTGGGCCCACTCGGTAGGACATCATCATAATGTGCACAATGCGACCAAGGAGTTGATCACGAGATGATGTTTTACGGAACGAGTAAAGAGACTTTCCGGTAACAAGATTGAACAAGGTATCGGGATACCGACGATCGAATCTCGGGCAAGTACTATACCGGTAGACAAAGGGAATTGAATACGAGATTGATTGAATCCTCGACATCGTGGTTCATCCGATGAGATCATCGTGGAACATGTGGGAACCAACATGGGTATCCATATCCCGTTGTTGGTTATTGGCCGGAGAGTTGTCTCGGTCATGTCTTCATGGTTCCCGAACCCGTAGGGTCTACACACTTAAGGTTCGGTGATGCTAGGGTTGTAGAGATATTAGTATGCAGTAATCCGAAAGTTGTTCGGAGTCCCGGATGAGATCTCGGATGTCACGAGGAGTTCCGGAATGGTCTAGAGGTAAAGATTTATATATAGGAAGTCCAGTTTCGGCCACCGGGAAAGTTTCGGGGGTCATCGGTATTGTACCGGGACCACCGGAAGGGTCCCGGGGGTCCACCGGGTGGGGCCACCTATCCTGGAGGGCCCCATGGGCTGAAGGGGCGTGGGAACCAGCCCCTGGTGGGCTGGTGCGCCCCCCTTGGGCCTCCCATGCGCCTAGGGTTGCAAACCCTAAGGGGTGGGGGCGCCTCCACTTGGCTTGGAGGCCAAGCCAACCCCAGGGCAGCCGCCCCCCTCCCTAGATGGGATCTACAAGGGGCCGGCGCCCCCCTAGGCCCCTATATATAGTGGAGGGGAGGGAGGGCAGCCGCACCTGAATCCCTGGCGCCTCCCTCCCTCCCGTGACACCTCTTCCTCCCCGCTTGCGCTTGGCGAAGCCCTGCCGGGATCCCGCTACTTCCACCACCACGCCGTCGTGCTGCTGGATCTCCATCAACTTCTCCTCCCCCCGTGCTGGATCAAGGAGGAGGCGTCTCTCCCAACCGTACATGTGTTGAACGTGGAGGTGCCGTCCGTTCGGCGCTAGGATCATCGGTGATTTGGATCACAACGAGTTGTAACATCCCAAAATTCTAAATTTTGGAATGTTATAATAAATAAATAACTATGGTTGTTGTCTGATTGTTTGACTGATTGATTGAATGGAATTGAGTGGAAATTGAAACTTTTGAAAGTTGAATGAGAGGGAATGAAATGACTTTCCCAAACTTTCCATTTTTGCATTTTTGATCCCAATTGAACTCAAGTTCATTGCAACACCAAAACCTAGAGTGAAGATGACATGACTTCTTCCATTTTGAAATGAATAGGGTTTTGGAAAAAGAATTGAATTTCATTTGGGAAGTTTTCAAATTCAAAGCTTTATGCAACTCAATGATTTTCATGAGGGAAGATAAAATGACTTCTTCAATTATATGAAATAGGAGTTGGAAGTTATAATGAATCAAGTTGAGAATCATTTGAAGGTGCTTTGGAACCCTCTTTCAAATTTTGAGTTTTGAATTTGAATTTCAAACTTTGGCATGTGGGAAACATTTCAAAAACTATGCCTGATAAATACTTGATCAAAAGTATGAGAGGAGCAAACATGACACTCCAAAAATATCAGAGGAAACAATGCCAAAAGTTTTGGATTCAAATCTGAATTTTATTTGAATTTGAAAAAATGGATTTTTATAAAGTTTGGATTTTGCCTTTGGAAAAATGTTCAAATGAAAGGGAATATTCCCTGATCATTTTGGTATATATATACCCTATATAAAATATTTATAGATATTGTTTTATTTCTGTTTTAGTTTTATTTAAAAAATAAAGAAAAACCCCCGGGGCGCCACCAGGCCACCCAGGCCCAGCCCGCCGCCTCACCACCCAGCGCTGGCCTAGCCAGTGGCCCACTGCCAATGGCCAGCCACCCCACCGCCAATGACCAGCCCCCCCTCGCGAACCCCTCCCGATCGGTCGCCCTTCTCGCCCTCTCTCTCTCTCTCTCTCACCGACAGCGGACCCCACCCCCTTCTTCCTCCCCCGCCCCACGCCACGCCGTCGCCGCCGCGGATCGCCGGATCCCGAAGGATCCGGGATGCCGATTTCCTCCCCCGATCCCCTTCCCACCCCGACGAGGGCCCCGCCCTATAAAACCCCTCTGCACCCGTTCCCCCTCGCCCCTCATGGGACCTCCTCTCCCTCCCGCTTCGTGCTCGCCCGGGCAAGCTCACTGCCGCCAAAGTCGCCGCCGTCGCCACCCTAGTCCTCCCCGACCACCCCGACCACACCGAACTCCTCACCGGCCTCCCCGCACCAAGACGGCGACTCCCTCGAGCTCACTGACGCCTTGGAAGCCCCGACGCACTCCCGCCGCCGCCGCCGCCGTCGCCGGACTCCGGTACGTCGCCGGAAACCACCTCCCCCGTCCGATCTCAAACGGACGGCCACGATTAGAACCCCCGAAGGGGTATGATTTTATTAAAAGAACCGGCCGGTTCGTCCGGTTTATTTGTTAGGGTTTTAGTCGATTAGCCGGCCCGTTTTTAGTTTTAACCCGAGGCCCGTTTAGACTAAACTACGCCTAGTGCACAGTATAGGCCCATTAGGCCTTTTTTCTTTATTTTGATTTTCTGTTTTAGCCGAATAGTTTCAGTTTTCAAAAATGTATATCTTTTATTCTGTTTAATATTTTTGAGTGATTCTTTTTTTGTTGGATTGCAAATTTTATGTAGTTTCTGTAAAATATATATTTAGCCATGTTAAAAATAATTAAAAATGCTTTAATATTGTTTTAGTCAGAATAGCAAATCTGCTATAACTTTAGTTAGAAAAATTATTTTTGCATGATTCTTTTTGTCACCACTTTATTTTGACATTGCCAAACCCTAGAAATTAATTTGGGTATTTTAGGATTAATAAATAATTAGTTTTAGACAGAATCCTATTAATCCTAATTAATTAACTAGTTCCTGTTTTCCTAATTAACTAATTAGTAAATTAATTTATTTTTAACTTGTGATTAGTTTTTCTAGGTTAGTTTCTGTCATTCTAGTAGATGAACTTTTATTTATAATTAATAAAAGTTTTAAATTAATTTTCTTAATGGAAATTGGATTAGGCCTAAAATGAGTTTTATAATAGCTTTTAAATTAATTCTTTTTGCTCCTAGTTGCTTAGTTAATCCTTTTTTGTTTAGTTAACCTAAAACCATGACTAGGTTGTGTTAGAAAATTTTTGTTATATAAAAAACTATTTTTGTTATTGTTTGAAGTAGGGAAAACTTTGAATTGGTTTCTTTGGGTTTTTCCTTTTAATTTGGTTTTGGTTGTTTTGTTGTGTTATGTTACCTTTGTTATGTTGTGTTATGTGGTCCTATTGCTATGTGCTTATTATAGTTATTGTTTGCCTCGGTAGAATTTCCGGAGTGCGAAGATTACTACTACGAAACCCTAGTTCTTTCGAAGATCGTCAACCAGGCAAGTTCACTTTGACCATGCTTTTCTTACCTATGTTTTATTGCATTTAGTGGCACCATTGCAACCACCCCTCAGTAGTGTTATTGAATCCTTGTAGTTGAGTAGTATGCATGAGGTAGGAACCCATCACCCTGTTACCAAGCCGGGGACGTTATTTGTTTTAATGCTACGCTATAGTAGACGGGGTTTGGTATGAGTGCTCGAGTGGTGTGAAGAAGGAGAACTCTACGTCAATGACGACAACTCCATGATGGAATCTGCAAGGACTGCATCTTCAAGACCTCAAGACTTCAAGACTCGAGACAGAATTCAATACACACTCTTTGGGTGAAGGACGGTTGTGGGCAGCCTGGAGAAACCGGTGGTTGGCCGGGATGCATGGAGAAGCGCCATGACATCTCGCGGAAAGCTTCACCCAGACTCAAAGAGACGGAAGAATACTTCACGCCCGGAAGCTTACCTGTGCAACCGCAAGTCATTATGGGCTCTGGCTTGGTTGACCTTGGTTGTGACTCTGGCTGGGACGGTACTAGCAGATGTAGAAGAACGGTAGGATCGGATGGGTGCCGGACGGTGGTCGAGGAACTCTTTGGAAGACCATGTTTCGGTCATCTTGTTCTCAAACACTCGAAGTGCGAGAGCGTAAAAGAGGGATCGAATCTTGCGGGTAAAGTGTACAAACCTCTGCAGAGGGTTATAACCTAATCGATTAGCCGTGTCCCGATTCACGGACAATTTGAGCATCTGGACTTGGATCTATCTCGGAACTCTCAACACCGGATTGATAACTTAATTGTGGGCAACATATGATGAATTTTGGGCTATGAGACATCGGTTGGCGGAACCATGTCATGATAGAAAACTCCTTAGTACAGACTTCATTTTATTCCTTTGATGTAGGGAAAATAAAATCAGCTTTTATGCAAACAAAACTCGAGATCTGAGCCATAAAGCCATATTGCATATAGTATAATTTTATCATCTGTTTTCTCATATTGTGATCTTGCGGTACATTCAATGTCTTGACCTACACGGCTGCAACGTATCATGTTGCGAGATATTTCCTCGACAGTAAGAGTACGACACAGGGTTACGGTCTACACTCAACCTGCCGATGGCGTTGATGGGACTCCACACCCGTTTGATTGTTTCCGCTGAGTATTATGAGGTATATATCATTTTACGTTATTTATACATGTGATTGCACTTTGATATATACATTGATGTACTGTGTGTGCCAAAGATATCTTGATCCAGGATGGCATGAAAACACGTAGGCTTGACCGTCTGAGGTCGGGTCGCTACACGAGTACGACTCCATCAACCCCGTTCACTTGAACGCTTCCGCTTCACGATCTTCAAGGGTATGAAGATGCACTCCCCTCTCTCTCTCGTTGCTAGTTTCTCCATAGATAGATCTTGGTGATGCGTAGAAATTTTGAATTTCTGCTACGTTCCCCAACAAAAAACACATCTAACCAGAGGCTAGATCAAATATTTATTCCTAAACAGAAGCAAAAACAAAAAACTAAAAATAAAATTGTGTTGCCTCCCAACAAGCGCTATCGTTTAACACCGCTAGCGAGGCAGAAAAGCATGAATAGATCTAGGTATTGCCATCTTTGGTAGTCAATCCATAAGTGGCTCTCATGATAGATTCATATGGTAATTTTATTTTCTTCCTAGGGAAGTGTTCCATGCCTTTCTTTAATGGAAATTGGAATCTAATATTCCCTTCCTTCATATCAATAATTGCACCAATCGTTCTAAGGAAAGGTCTACCAAGAATAATAGGACATGAAGGATTGCAATCTATATCAAGAACGATAAAATCTACGGGCACATAATTCCTATTTGCAACAATAAGAACATAATTAATTATTCCCATAGGTTTCTTAATAGTGGAATCCGAAGGTGCAAGTTTAGAGAGCAATCATCAAAATTGCGGAAATCTAGCAAATCGCACAAAGTTTTGGGAATAGTGGAAACACTAGCACCCAAATCACATAAAGCATGGAACTCATGATCCTTAATCTTAATTTTAATAGTAGGTTCCCACTCATCATAAAGTTTTCTAGGGATAGAAACTTCCAACTCAAGCTTTTCTTCATAAGATTGCATCAAGGCATCAACGATATGTTTGGTAAAAGCTTTATTTTAACTATAAGCATGAGGAGAATTTAGCACGAATTGCAACAAGGAAATACAATCTATAAAATAGCAATTTTCATAATTAAATTCCTTGAAATCCAAAATAGTGGGTTTAGAAACATCTAGGGTTTTGATTTCTTCAATCCCACTTTTATCAATTTTAGCATCAAGATCTAAAAACTCCGAATTTTTGGAACGCCTTCTAGGTAAAGGTGGATCATATTCAGTCCCATCATTATCAAGATTCATATTGCAAAACAAAGATTTAATAGGGGACACATCAATAACTTTTAGATCTTCAACTTTATTTTCATAGAAATTGGAAGAACACGCTTTTATAAAGCAATCTTTCTTAGCATGCATCCTAGCGGTTCTTTCTTTGCACTCATCAATGGAAATTCTCATGTCTTTGAGAGACTCATTGATATCATGCTTAGGAGGAATAGATCTAAGCTTTAAAGAATCAACATCAAGAGAAATTCTATCAACGTTCCTAGCCAATTCATCAACTTTAAGCAATTTCTCGTCAAGCAAAGCATTGAAATTCTTTTGCGAATTCATAAACTCTTTAACACTAGTATCAAATTCATAAGGCATCTTATTAAAATTTCCATAAGAGTTGTTGTAGGAATTTCCATAATTATTAGAGGAATTACTAGGATAAGGCCTAGGATTAAAGTTTCCTCTATACGCATTGTTACCAAAATTATTCCTACCAACAAAATTCACATCCATAGATTCATTATTATTCTCAATCAAAGTAGACAAAGGCATATCATTAGGATAAGAAGAAACACTCTTAGTAGCAAATAATTTCATAAGTTCATCCATCTTTCCACTCAAAACATTAATTTCTTCTATCGCATGCACTTTTTTATTAGTATATCTTTCAAAGTGTGCCATTGAGAATAATTAACCATAATATTATCTAGGAGTTTAGTAGCTTCTCCTAAAGTGATTTCCATAAAAGTGCCTCCCGCGGCCGAATCTAAAAGACTTCTAGAAGCAAAATTCAATCTGGCATAAAATATTTGTATAATCATCCACAAATTCAAACCATGAGTAGGGCAATTACGTATAATTAATTTCATTCTCTCCCAAGCTTGTGCAACATTTTCATGATCAAGTTGCTTAAAATTCATAATATCATTTCTAAGAGAGATGATCTTAGCGGAGGAAATACTTAGAGATAAAAGCATCTTTGCACTTGTTCCAAGAATCAATACTATTTTTAGGCAAAGACGAAAACCAAGCTTTATACGATCTCTAAGCAAAAAAGGAAATAGCTTCAATTTAACAATATCATTATCAACATCTTTCTTCTTTTGCATATCACACAAATCAACGAAGCTATTTAGATGAGTAGCTGCATCTTCACTAGGAAGGCTGGCGAATTGATCTTTCATGACAAGATTCAACAAAGCAGCATTGATTTCACAAGATTCAGTATCGGTAAGAGGAGCAATCAGAGTGCTAAGGAAATCATTATTGTTGGTATTGGTAAAGTCACACAATTTGGTATTATCTTGAGCCATCGTGACAAACAAGCAATCCAACACGCGAGCAAACAAAAAGCAAGCGAAAAAGAGAGGGTGAATAAAACGGCAAGGGTGAAGTGGGGGAGAGGAAAACAAGAGGCAAATGGCAAATAATGTAATGCGGGAGATAAGGGATTTGTGATGGGTACTTGGTATGTTGACTTTTGCGTAGACTCCCCGGCAACGGCGCCAGAAATATTCTTTGCTAGCACTGCGTTGGATTTCCTTGAAGAGGAAAGGGTGATGCAGCAAAGTAGCATAAGTACTTCCCTTAGTTTTTGAGAACCAAGGTATCAATACAGTAGGAGGCTACGCGCGAGTCCCTCGTACCTACACAAAGCAAATAACTCCTCGCAACCAACACGATAAGGGGTTGTCAATCCCTTCACGGTCACTTACGAGAGTGAGATCTGGTAGATATGATAGGATAATATTTTTGGTATTTTTGTGATAAATATGCAAAGTAAAATAAAAGCAAAGTAAAAAGCAAAGGAAATAACTAAGTGTTGGAAGATTAATATGATGAAGATAGACCCGAGGGCCATAGGTTTCACTAATGGCTTCTCTAAGAGCATAAGTATTTTACGGTGGGTGAACGAATTACTGTTGGGCAATTCACAGAATTGAGCATACTTATGCGAATATCTAGGTATGATCATGTATATAGGCATCACGTCCGAGACAAGTAGACCGACTCCTGCCTGCATCTACTACTATTACTCCACTCATCGACCGCTATCCAGCATGCATCTAGAGTATTAAGTTCACGAAAACAGAGTAACGCCTTAAGCAAGATGACATGATGTAGAGGGATAAATTCATGCAATATGATAAAACCCCATCTTGTTATCCTCGATGGCAACAATATAATACGTGCCTTGCTGCCCCTACTATCACTGGGAAAGGACACCACAATATTGAACCCAATGCTAAGCACTTCTCCCATTGCAAGAAAGATTAATCTAGTAGGCCAAACCAAACTGATAATTCGAAGAGACTTGCAAAGATAACCAATCATACATAAAAGAATTCAGAGAAGATTCAAATATTGTTCATAGATAATCTTGATCATAAACCCACAATTCATCTGACTCAACAAACACACCGCAAAAAGAAGATTACATCGAATAGATCTCCACGAGAGAGGGGGAGAACATTGTATTGAGATCCAAAAAGAGAGAACAAGCCATCTAGCTACTAACTATGGACCCGAAGATCTGAGGTAAACTACTCACACTTCATCGGAGAGGCTATGATGTTGATGTAGAAGCCCTCTGTGATGGATGCCCCCTCCGGCGGAGCTCCGGAACAGGCCCCAAGATGGGATCTCGTGGGTATAGAAGGTTGCGGCGGTGGAATTAGGTTTTTGGCTCCTGATACGTCTCCAACGTATCTACTTTTCCAAACACTTTTGCCCTTGTTTTGGACTCTAACTTGCATGATTTGAATGAAACTAACCCGGACTGACGTTGTTTTCAGCAGAACTACCATGATGTTGTTTTATGTGTAGAAAAGAAAAGTTCTCGGAATGTCCCGAAATCCACGGAGGCACTTTTTGGCATTTATAAGAATTATTGGGCGAAAGAAATACATCAGGGGGGCCAGGGCTGTCCACGAGACAGGGTGGCGCCCCCCTAGGGCGCGCCCCCCAATCTCGTGGGCCCCCTGGACCTCCTCCGACCTCAACTCCAACTCCATATATTCCGTCTCGGGAGAAAAAATCAGAGAGAAAGTTTCATCGCGTTTCACGACACGGAGCCGCCACCAAGCCCTAATCTCTCTCGGGAGGGCTGATCTGGAGTCTGTTCGGGGCTCCGGAGAGGGGGATTCGTCGCCGTCGCCATCATCAACCATACTCCATCACCAATTTCATGATGCTCACCGCCATGCGTGAGTAATTCCATCGTAGGCTTGCTGGACGGTGATGGGTTGGATGAGATTCACCATGTAATCAAGTTAGTTTTGTTAGGGTTTGATACCTAGTATCCACTATGTTCTGAGATTGATGTTGCTATGACTTTGCTATGCTTAATGCTTGTCACTAGGGCCCGAGTGCCATGATTTCAGATCTGAACCTATTATGTTTTCATGAATATATGTGTGTTCTTGATCCTATCTTGCAAGTCTATAGTCACCTATTATGTGTTATGATCCGACAACCCCGAAGTGAAAATAATCGGGATACTTCTCGGTGATGACCGTAGTTTGAGGAGTTCATGTATATACTATGTGTTAATGCTTTGATCCGGTTCTCTATTAAAAGGAGGCCTTAATATCCCTTAGTTTCCGTAAGGACCCCGCTGCCACGGGAGGGTAGGACAAAAGATGTCATACAAGTTCTTTTCCATAAGCATGTATAACTATTTACAGAATACATGCCTACATTACATTGATGAATTGGAACTAGTTCTATATCACCCTATGTTATAACTATTGCATGAGGAATCGCATCCGGCATAATTATCCATCACTGATCCATTGCCTACGAGCTTTTCATATATTGTTCTTCGCTTATTTACTTTTCCGTTGCTACTGTTACAACCACTACAAAAACCCAAAAACATTTATCTTTACTTTTGCTACCGTTACCTTTATTATCATGCCACTTTTGCTACTAAACACTTTGCTGCAGATACTAAGTTATCCAGGTGTGGTTAAATTGACAACTCAACTGCTAATACTCAAGAATATTCTTTGGCTCCCCTTGTGTCGAATCTATAAATTTGGGTTGAATACTCTACCCTCGAAAGCTGTTGCGATCCCCTATACTTGTGGGTTATCAAGACCAATTTAAGGCCATTTGTTGCCGAGGAGCATAGCTCTATTCTCTGAGTCACTTGGGATTTATATCTGTTGATCACTATGAAGAAATTGAAAGACGACAGAACTACAATTTATCCCTCAACTACGAGGGGAGGTAAGGAACTGCCATCTTGCTCTGCACTAGATTCTCCTTCCGTTATTAGTAGGCTTGCTACACCTAAACCTGCTACTGCTATGAATTCTGATATGTCGCATGTTATTGATGATGCCACTTCTGCTATGCATGATGAAACTACTTACATGTGTGATACTACTTTGCCATTAGGTGAATTTCTTGATGAACAACTTGCTAGAGTTAGGGGAATGAAAATATTGAAGAACCTATTATTGATGATAGTGATGATGAAGGTTCCCCCAATGATTATGTTTTACCTGTTGTTCCTAAGGGTTATGTTATGAATGAAAGAGCTGCTCTTGAAATCCTTGCTTGCAATGATAGAAATGATCTTAAGAAATTATTATCTAAATGGAAGCAGCAGTCTCTTGTTGCTAGAATGAAACACGATCCTGCGTTTGCTACTTCACCTATACGTATTCTTGATAAGGATTATGAATTCTCTGTTGATCCTGATATTATTACTTTAGTTGAATCTGATCCTTTTTATGGCCTTGAATCTGAAACTGTTGTGGCACATCTTACCAAGTTGAATGATATAGCCACCTTGTTTACTCATGATGAGAATGTTGGAAATATGCCCTAGAGGCAATAATAAATTAGTTATTATTATATTTCCTTGTTCACGATAATCGTTTATTATCCATGCTATAATTGTATTGATAGGAAACTCAGATACATGTGTGGGTACATAGACAACACCATGTCCCTAGTAAGCCTCTAGTTGACTAGCTCGTTGATCAATAGATGGTTACGGTTTCACGACCATGGACATTGGATGTCATTGATAACGGGATCACATCATTAGGAGAATGATGTGATGGACAAGACCCAATCCTAAGCCTAGCACAAAGATGCGTAGTTCGTATGCTAAAGCTTTTCTAATGTCAAGTATCATTTCCTTAGACCATGAGATTGTGCAACTCCCGGATACCGAGGGAATGCTTTGGGTCCGAAAGTGTACATTGGGTTGTACGAATCGAAACTAGGATTTGTCACTCCGTGTAAACGGAGAGGTATCTCTAGGCCCACTCGGTAGGACATCATCATAATGTGCACAATGTGACCAAGGGGTTGATCACGGGATGATGTGTTACGGAACGAGTAAAGAGACTTGCGGTAACGAGATTGAACAAGGTATCGGGATACCGACGATCGAATCTCGGGCAAGTACAATACCGCTAGACAAAGGGAATTGAATACGGGATTGATTGAATCCTCGACATCGTGGTTCATCCGATGAGATCATCGTGGAACATGTGGGAGCCAACATGGGTATCCAGATCCCGCTATTGGTTATTGACCGGAGAACGTCTCGGTCATGTCTACATGTCTCCCGAACCCGTAGGGTCTACACACTTAAGGTTCGATGACGCTAGGGTTATAAAGGAAGTTTGTATGTGGTTACCGAATGTTTTTTGGAGTCTCGGATGAGATCTCGGACGTCACGAGGAGTTAGGAATGGTCCGGAGGTAAAGATTTATATATGGGAAGTCCTGTTTTGGTCAGGAAAAGTTTCGGTTTTTCCTAGCGTCTGGGACCACCGGGGAGGTCGAGGTCCACCAAGTGGGGCCACTAACCCGGAGGGCTGCATGGGCCAAGTGTGGGAGGGAACCAGCCCGGGTGGGCTGGTGCGCCCCAAAGGGGCCCAAGGCGCCTAAGGAGAGGAGAGGGGCAAACCCTAAGGCGAGATGGGCCTTAGGGCCCATACTGGTGCGCCTCCTCTCCCCCTCCACCAGCCGCCACCCAGATGGGATTGGGGCTGGTCGCTGCCCCTAGGGTGGAACCCTAGAGGGGGCGCAGCCCCCTCCCTCTCCCCTATAAATACTTGAGGCTTGGGGGCTGCCCAACCCATGAGTTTCTCCCTCTATTGGCGCAGCCCTGCATCTCCTCCTCCTCCTCTCCCGTGGTGCTTGGCGAAGCCCTGCTGGATTGCCACGCTCCTCCATCACCACCACGGCGTTGTGCTGCTGCTGGACGGAGTCTTCCTCAACCTCTCCCTCTCTCCTTGCTGGATCAAGGCGTGGGAGACGTCACCGGGCTGTACGTGTGTTGAACGCGGAGGTGCCGTCCGTTCGACACTAGGATCTCCGGTGATTTGGATCACGACGAGTACGACTCCTTCAACCCCGTTCTCTTGAACGCTTCCGCTTAGAGATCTACAAGGGTATGTAGATGCACTCTCCTTTTCCTCTTGTTGCTAGAATCTCCATAGATTGATCTTGGTGATGCGTAGAAAATTTTGAATTTCTGCTACGTTCCCCAACAGTGGCATCATGAGCTAGGTCTATTGCGTAGATTCTTTGCACGAGTAGATCACAAAGTAGTTGTGGGCGTTGATTTTTTTCAATATGCTTACCGTTACTAGTCCAATCTTGTTTCGACGGTATTGTGGGATGAAGCGGCCCGAACCGACCTTACACGTACTCTTACGTGAGACAGGTTCCACCGACTGACATGCACTTGGTGCATAAGGTGGCTAGCGGGTGCCAGTCTCTCCCACTTTAGTCGGAACGGATTCGATGAAAAGGGTCCTTATGAAGGGTAAATAGCAATTGGCATATCACGTTGTGGTTTTGCGTAGGTAAGAAACGTTCTTGCTAGAAACCCATAGCAGCCACGTAAAACATGCAACAACAATTAGAGGACGTCTAACTTGTTTTTGCGGGGTATGCTATGTGATGTGATATGGCCAGAAGGATGTGATGAATGATATGTGATGTATGAGATTGATCATGTTCTTGTAATAGGATTCACGACTTGCATGTCGATGAGTATGACAACCGGCGAGAATATAGGAGTTGTCTTTATTTATTGTATGACCTGCGTGTCATTAAACAACGCCATGTAATTACTTTACTTTATTGCTAACCGGTAGCCATAGTAGTAGAAGTAATAGTTGGCGAGACAACTTCATGAAGACACGATGATGGAGCTCATGATGATGGAGATCATGGTGTCATGCGGTGACGATGATGATCATGGAGCCCGAAGATGGAGATCAATGGAGCTATATGATATTGGCCATATCATGTCACTACTATATATAATTGCATGTGATGTTTATTATGTTTATGCATCTTGTTTACTTAGAACGACGGTAGTAAATAAGATGATCCTTACAACAATTTCAAGAAGTGTTCTCCCCTAACTGTGCACCGTTGCTAAAGTTCGTCGCTTCTAAGCACCACGTGATGATCGGGTGTGATGGATTCTTACGTTCACATACAACGGGTGTAAGACAGATTTACACACGAAACACTTAGGGTTAACTTGATGAGCCTAGCATGTACAGACATGGCCTCGGAACACGAGACCGAAAGGTCGAGCATGAGTCATATAGTAGATACGATCAACATGAAGATGTTCATCGATGATGACTAGTCCGTCTCACGTGATGATCGGACACGGCCTAGTTGACTCGGATCATGTAATCACTTAGATGACTAGAGGGATGTCTATCTCGAGTGGGAGTTCATAAGATGAACTTAATTATCCTGAACATAGTCAAAAGACCTTTTGCAAATTATGTCGTAAGCTCGCGCTTTAGTTCCTTTGTTTAGATATGTTCCTAGAGAAAATATAGTTGAAAGTTGACGGTAGAGATTATGCGGACAAGAGAAAGCTTACGTCATTAATGCACCGCTTCGGTGTGCTGAATCCCAAACGTCGTTTGTGGATGTTGCGAATATCGGACATACACGCTTTTGATAACTGCGTGATAGTTCAGTTAAACGGTTTAGAGTTGAGGCACCAAAGACGTTTTTTGAAACATCGTGGAACATATGAGATGTTTTGAGGGCTGAAATTGGGATTTCAGGCTCGTGCCCACGTCAAGAGGTATAAGACCTCCGACGATTTTCTTAGCCTGCAAACTCAGGGAGAAAAGCTCAATCGTTGAGCTTGTGCTCAGATTGTCTGAGTGCAACAATCACTTGAATCGAGTGGGAGTTGATCTTCCAGATGAGATAGTGATGTTCCTCCAAAGTCATTGCCACCAAGCTGCTAGAGCTTCGTGATGAACTATAACATATCAGGGATAGATATGATGATCCTTGAGGTATTCGTGATGTTTGACACCGCGAAAGTAGAAATCAAGAAGGAGCATCAATTGTTGATGGTTGGTGAAACCACTAGTTTCAAGAAGGGCACGGGCAAGAAGGGATACTTCATGAAACGGAAAATTAGTTGCTGCTCTAGTGAAGAAACCCAAGGTTGAACCCAAACCCGAGACTAAGTGCTTCTGTAATAAGGGGAACAGCCACTGGAACAACATTACCCTAGATACTTGGTAGATGAGAAGGCTGGCAAGGTCAATAGAAGTATATTGGATATACATTATGTTAATGTGTACTTTACTAGTACTCCTAGTAGCACCAGGGTATTAGATACCGGTTCGGTTGCTAAGTGTTAGTAACTCGAAATAAAAGCTACGGAATAAACGGAGTCTAGCTAAAGGTGAGCCGACGATATGTATTGGAAGTGTTTCCAAGGTTGATGTGATCAAGCATCGCACGCTCCCTCTACCATCGAGATTGGTGTTAAACCTAAATAATTGTTATTTGGTGCTTGCGTTGAGCATAGACATGATTGTAATATGTCTATCGCAATACGGTTATTCATTTAAGGAGAATAATGGTTACTCTATTTATTTGAATAACACCTTCAATGGTCTTGCACCTAAAGGAATGGTTTATTGAATCTCGATCGTAGTGATACACATTTTCATGCCAAAAGATATAAGATAGTAATGATAGTACCACTTACTTGTGGCAATCGCCATGTAAGTCATATTGGTATAAAAGCATGAAGAAGCTCCATGTTGATGGATCTTTGGACTCACTCGTTTTTGAAAAGTTGGAGACATGCGAACCATGTCTATTGGTGCATACGCATGAAGAAACTCCATGCAGATGGATCGTTTAGACTCACTTGATTTTGAATCACTTGAGATATGCAAATCATACCACATGGACAAGATGACTGAAAAGCCTCGGTTTGATGAAGATGGAACTAGATAGCAACTTGTTGGAAGTAACACATTTTGATGTGTGCAGTCCAATGAGTCTGAGGCATCGATGAATATCGTTATGTTCTTACTTCCGAGATGATTCGAGTAGATGTTGAGTATATTTACTTGATGAAACACAAGTCTGAATTATTGAATGGTTCAAGTAATTTCAGAGTGAAGTTTAAGATCTTCGTGACAAGAGGATAGAATGTCTATGATATGATCATAGAGATGAATATCTGAGTTACGAGTTTTGGCACACAATTAAGACATTGTGCAAATTGTTTCACAATTAATACCGCCCGGAACACCATAGTGTGATGGTGTGTCCGAACATCATAGTTGCACTCTATTGGATATGGTGCGTACCATGATATCTCTTATCGAATTACCACTACCGTTCATGGGTTAGGCATTAGAGACAACCGCACTCACTTTAATGGGGCACCACGTAATTCCGTTGAGGCGACACCGTTTGGAGAAACCTAAGTTGTCGTTTCTTGAAAGTTTGGGGCTGCGACGCTTATGTGAAAAAGTTTCTGTTGATAAGCTCGAACCCAAAGCGGATAAAATGCATCTTCATGGGACACCCAAAAACAGTTGGGTATACCTCCTAATTCAGATCCGAAAGCAATAGGGATTGTTTCTTGAATCGGGTCCTTTCTCGAGGAAAAGTTTGTCTCGGAAAGTTGAGTGGGAGGATGGTGGAGACTTGATGAGGTTATTGAGC
This sequence comes from Aegilops bicornis, assembly GCA_021605145.1. Classification (NCBI taxonomy): domain Eukaryota; kingdom Viridiplantae; phylum Streptophyta; class Magnoliopsida; order Poales; family Poaceae; genus Aegilops; species Aegilops bicornis. The sequence goes on along the minus strand of CM038675.1, from coordinate 526,855,843 downwards.
CGTCACTTCAACAAGTGTGTAGCAGGGCACAGGAAGTTGTTCCTATGGCACCTACACCAATTGAAGTCGAAGCTTATGATAGTGATCATGAAGTTTTGGATCAAGTCACTACCGTACCTCGTAGGGTGACAAGGATGCATCTTGCTTGAGTGGTACGGTGATCCTGTCTTGAAGGTCATGTTGCTAGACAACAATGAACCTACGAGCTATGGAGAAGCGATGGTGGGCCCAAATTCCGACAAATGGTTAGAAGCCATGAAATCCGAGATAGGATCCATGTATCATAACAAAGCATGGACTTTGGTGGACTTGCCCGATGATCGGCAAGCCATTGAAATAAATGGATCTTTAAGAAGAAGACGGACGTGGACGGTAATGTCACCGTCTATGAAGCTCGACTTGTGGCGAAGAGTTTTTCACAAGTTCAAGGAGTTGACTACGATGAGATTTTCTCATCTGTAGCGATGCTTAAGTCCGTTGGAATCATGTTAGCATTAGCTGCATTTATGAAATCTAGCTGATGGATGTCAAGACGAGTTTCCTTACCAGTTTACGTAAGGAAAGGTTGTATGTGATACAATCAGAAAAGTTTTTCGATCCTAAGGATGCTAAAAGGTATGCTAGCTCTAGCGATCCTTCTAAGGACTGGAGTAAGCATCTCGGAGTTGGAATGTGCGCTTTGATGAGATGATCAAAGATTTTGGGTTTATACAAAGTTTATGAGAAACTTGTATTTCCAAAGAAGTGAGTGGGAGCACTATAGAATTTCTGATGAGTATATGTTGTTGACACATTGTTGATCAGAAATGATGTAGAATTTCTGGAAAGCATACAGGTTATTTGAAAGGTGTTTTTCAATAGAAAACCTGGATTAAGCTACTTGAACATTGAGCATCGAGATCTATAAGGATAGATCAAAAATGCTTAATAATACTTTCAAATGAGCATATACCTTGACATGATCTTGAAGGTGTTCAAGATGGATCGATCAAAGAAGGAGTTCTTGCACGAGATGTAAGGTGTGAAGTTAAGACTTAAAGCTCGACCACGGCAGTAAAAGAGAGAAAGGACGAAGGTCATCCCCTATACTTTAGATGTAGGCTCTATAGCATGCTATCTTGTGTACCGCATCGGAAGTGTGCCTTGCCATGAGTCGGTCGAGGTACAAGAATGATCCAGAACGGATCATTGGACAGTGATCAAAATTGTCCTTGGAGTAAATAAGGACACGCTTCTCGATTATGGAGGTGATAAAGAGTTCGGCGTAAAAGGTTACGTCGATGCAAGCTTTAACACCTATCCGAATGACTCGAGTAGCAAAAGCGGATACGTATAGTGGAGCAACCATTTGGAATAGCTCCAAGTGGAGCGTGAAAGCAGCGTTTACAATATGACATAGATAATTGCGAAGTACATACGGATCTGAATGTTTCAGACCCGTTGACTAAAACCTCTCTCACAAGCAAAACATGATCAAACCTCAGAACTCATTGAGTCTTAATCACATGAAGATGTGAACTAGTTTACAGACACTAGTAAACTCTTTGGATGTTGGTCACATGGCGATGTGACCTATCAGTGTTGATCACATGGCGATGTGAACTAGATTATTGACTCTAGTGCAAGTGGGAGACTGCTGGAAATATGCCCTAAAGGCAATAATAAATTAGTTATTATTATATTTCCTTGTTCACGATAATCGTTTATTATCCATGCTATAATTGTATTGATAGGAAACTCAGATACATGTGTGGGTACATAGACAACACCATGTCCCTAGTAAGCCTCTAGTTGACTAGCTCGTTGATCAATAGATGGTTACGGTTTCGACCATGGACATTGGATGTCATTGATAACGGGATCACATCATTAGGAGAATGATGTGATGGACAAGACCCAATCCTAAGCCTAGCACAAAGATCGTAGTTCGTATGCTAAAGCTTTTCTAATGTCAAGTATCATTTCCTTAGACCATGAGATTGTGCAACTCCCGGATACCGTAGGAATGCTTTGGGTCCGAAAGTGTCTGTTGGGTTGGCACGAATCGAGACTGGGATTTGTCACTCCGTGTAAACGAAGAGGTATCTCTGGGCTCACTCGGTAGGACATCATCATAATGTGCACAATGTGACCAAGGGGTTGATCACGATATGATGTGTTACGGAACGAGTAAAGAGACTTGCCGGTAACGAGATTGAACAAGGTATCGGGATACCGACGATCGAATCTCGGGCAAGTACAATACCGCTAGACAAAGGGAATTGAATACGGGATTGATTGAATCCTCGACATCGTGGTTCATCCGATGAGATCATCGTGGAACATGTGGGAGCCAACTGTTGGGGAACGCAGTAATTTCAAAAAATTTCCTACGCACACACAGGACCATGGTGATGGCATAGCAACGAGAGGGGAGAGTGTTGTCTACGTACCCTCGTAGACCGTAAGCGGAAGCGATCACAACGTAGAGGAAGTAGTCGACGTTCTCCTCACGATCCTGCCGATCCCAGCGCGCCGTTACTCCGGCACCTCCGAGTCGATGATGACGTAGAGGAAGTAGTCAGACGTTCTCCTCACGATCCGGCCGATCCCAGCGCCGTTACTCCGGCGCCTCGAGTTCTTGGCACACGTTCAGCTCGATGACGCTCCACGGGCTCCGATCCAGCAAAGCTCCGGGAGAGGGAGTTCCACAAGACGACACGGCGTGGTGACGACCTTGATGTTTCACCGACGCAGGCTTCGCCTAAGCACCGCCACGATATGACCGAGGTGGAATATGGTGGAGGGGGCACCGACACGGCTAAGGAACGCTCTCCAGGAACAACTTGGGTGTTCTTGGGGGCCCCCCCCCCCCGGTATATAACGGCGGGTGGGAGGTGGTGGCCGCCCCACGGGGGGGGGGCGCACCATAGGAGGGGGAAACCTACTCCAAGTAGGTTTCCCTCTCTTTTCCTTATCTTATTTGGAGGGGGAAGGAAGGAGTACTAGTATTAGGAAGTAGTACTAGTAGTAGGAATAGGAAGAGGGGAAGGAGAAAGGAAAGGGGGGCGGCCCCTTCCCCAATTCGGATTGGGCTTGGGGGCGCGCCTCCCTTGTTCCTTCTCCCTTCTTCCTATATGGGCCCAATAAGGCCCATATACCTCCCGGGGTTCGGTAACCTCCCGAGCTCCAAACTTCTCCGAACCTTTCCGGTGTCCAAATATATCCGTCCAATATATTAATCTTTATGTCTCGACCATTTCGAGACTCCTCGTCATGTCCGTGATCATATCCGGGACTCGAACAACCTTCGTACATCAAAATACACAAACTCATAATACAACCGCCATCGAAACCTTAAGCTGCACGGACCCTACGGTTCGAGAACAATGTAGACATGACCAAACACATCTCCGGTCAATAACCAATAGCGGGACACGGATGCCCATATTGGTTCCTACATATTCTACGAAGATCTTTATCGGTCAGACCGCATAACAACATACGTTGTTCCCTTTGTCATCGGTATGTTACTTGCCCGAGATTCGATCGTCGGTATCCAATACCTAGTTCAATCTCGTTACCGGTAAGTCTCTTTACTCGTTCTGTAATACATCATCTCACAACTAACTCATTAGTTGCGATGCTTGCAAGGCTTATGTGATGTGTATTACCGAGAAGGCCTAGAGATACCTCTCCGACAATCGGAGTGACAAAACCTAATCTCGAAATACGCCAACCCAACAAGTACCTTTGGAGACACTTGTAGTACTCCTTTATAATCACCCACTTACGTTGTGACGTTTGGTAGTACCCAAAGTGTTCCTCCGGTAAACGGGAGTTGCATAATCTCATAGTTATAGGAACATGTATAAGTCATGAAGAAAGCAATAGCAACATACTAAACGATCAAGTGCTAGGCTAACGGAATGGGTCATGTCAATCAGATCATTCTCCTAATGATGTGATCCCGTTAATCAAATGACAACTCATGTCTATGGTTAGGAAACATAACCATCTTTGATTAACGAGCTAGTCAAGTAGAGGCATACTAGTGACACTCTGTTTGTCTATGTATTCACACATGTATTATGTTTCCGGTTAATACAATTCTAGCATGAATAATAAACATTTATCATGATATAAGGAAATAAATAATAACTTTATTATTGCCTCTAGGGCATATTTCCTTGATCTCCCACTTGCACTAGAGTCAATAATCTAGTTCACTCAAGAATGATTCTAACACCCATGGAGTCTTGGTGCTGATCATGTTTTGTTCGTGGAAGAGGCTTAGTCAATGGGTGCGCAATGTTCAGATCCGTATGTACTTTGCAAATCTCTATGTCTCCCACTTGGACTTTGTCCCAATGGAATTGAAGCGTCTCTTGATATGCTTGGTCCTCTTGTGAAATCTGGATTCCTTTGCCAAGGCAATTGCACCAAGATTGTCACAGAAGATCTTCATTGGTACCGTTGCACTATGTATGACACGTAGATCGGAATTGAACTCTTTCATCCAGACTCCTTCATTTGCTGCGTACGAATCAGATTTATACTCCGCTTCACATGTATATCCCTCCACGACGCTTGTTTTAGAACTGCTCGAACTGACAGATCCACCGCTTAACAAAAACACGTATCTGGTTTGCGATTTAGAATCGTCCGGATCGGTCAAAGCTTGCATCGACGTAACCATTTACGACTAGCTCTTTGTCACCTCCATATACGAGAAACATATCCTTAGTCCTTTTCGTGTATTTCAGGATGTTCTTGACCGCTGTCCAAAGGATCCACTCTGGATTACTTTGGTACCTTCCTGCCAAGCTTACAGCCTAAGCATACGTCAGTGTCTGGTACACAGCATTGCATACATGATAGAGCCTATGGCTGAAGCATAGGGAACATCTTTCATTTTCTCTCTATCTTCTGCATTGTGGTCGGGCATTGAGTCCGACTCAATCTCACACCTTGTAATACGTAAAAACCTTTCTTTGCCTGATCCATTTTGAACTTCTTCAAAACTTTATCAAGATATGTGCTTTGTGAAAGTCCAATTAAGCGTCTTGATCTATCTCTATAGATCTTTATGCCCAATATGTAAGCAGCTTCACCAAGGTCTTTCATCGAAAAACTCTTGTTCAAGTATCCCTTTATGCTATCCAGAAATTCTATATCATTTCCGATCGGTAATATGTCATCTACATATAATATCGTAAATGCTATGAGCTCCCACTCACTTTCTTGTAAATACAGTGCTTCTCCATAAGTCTCAGATAAACCCAAATGCTTTGATCACACTATCAAAGCGTTTATTCCAACTCCGAGATGCTTGCACCAGTCCATAAATGGATCGCTGGAGCTTGCACACTTTGTTAGCTCCCTTTGGATCGATAAAACCTTACGGTTGCATCATATACAACTCTTCTTCCGTAAACCCATTTAGGAATGCGGTCTTTACATCCATTTGCCAAATTTCATAATCATAAAATGCGGCAATTGCTAACATGATTCTGGACAGACTTAAGCATCGCCACGGGTGAGAAGGTCTCATCGTAGTCAACCCCTTGAACTTGTCGAAAACCTTTATGCGACAAGTCGAGCTTTGTAGACAACAATATTACCGTCAGCGTCGGTCTTCTTCTTGAAGATCCACTTGTTTTCTATTGCTTGCCGACCCTCGGGCAAGTCAACCAAAGTCCACACTTTGTTTTCATACATGGATCCCATCTCAGATTTCATGGCCTCAAGCCATTTTATGGAATCTGGGCTCACCATCGCTTCTTCATAGTTCGTAGGTTCATCATGATCTAGTAGCATGACTTCCGGAACAGGATTGCCGTACCACTCACTGTGCGGATTTTATTCTGGTTGATCTACGAGGTTCTGTAGTAACTTGATCTGAAGTTTCATGATCAACATCATCAACTTCCTCACTATTTGGTGTAGATGTCATGAAACTGGTTTCTATGATAAACTACTTTCAAATAAGGGAGAAGGTACAGATTACCTCATCAAGTTCTACTTTCCTCCCACTCACTTCTTTCGAGAGAAACTCCTTCTCTAGAAAGGATCCATTCTTAGCAACAAATGTCTTGCCTTCGGATCTGTGATAGAAGGTGTACCCAACTGTCTCCTTTGGGTATCCTATGAAGACACATTTCTCCGATTTAGGTTCGAGCTTATCAGGTTGAAGCTTTTTCACATAAGCATCGCATCCCCAAACTTTAAGAAACGACAACTTTGGTTTCTTGCTAAACCACAGATCATACGGTGTCGTCTCAACGGATTTTGACGGTGTTCTATTCAGCGTGAATGCGGCCGTCTCAAGAGCATAACCCCAAAACGATAGCGGTAAATCTGTAAGAGACATCATAGATCGCACCATATCAAGTAAAGTGCGATTACGACGTTCGGACACACCATTGCGCTGTGGTGTTCCAGGTGGCGTGAGTTGCGAAACTATTCAGTATTGTTTCAAATGTAGACCAAACTCGTAACTCAAATATTCGCCTCCACGATCAGATCGTAGAAACTTTATTTTCTTATTACGATGATTTTCAACTTCACTCTGAAATTCTTTGAACTTTTCAAATGTTTCAGACTTATGTTTCATTAAGAAGATATACCCATATCCGCTTAAATCATCTGTGAAGGTGAGAAAATAACGATATCCGCCACGAGCCTCAACATTCATTGGACCACATACATCTGTATGTATGATTTCCAACAAATCTGTTGCTCTCTCCATAGTACCGAGAACGGGTTTTAGTCATCTTGCCCATGAGGCACGGTTTGAAGTGCCAAGTGATTCATAATCAAGTGACTCCAAAAGTCCATCAAGATGGAGTTTCTTCATGCGCTTTATACCGATATGACCTAAACGGCAATGCCACAAATAAGTCGCACTATCATTATCAACTCTGCATATTTTGGTTTCAACATTATGAATATGTGTATCACTACTATCGAGATTCATTAAAAATAGACCACTCTTCAAGGGTGCATGACCCTACATGATATAAATCATATAAATAGAACAACCTTTATTCTCTCGATTTAAATGAATAACCGTCTCGCATCAAACAAGATCCAGATATAATGTTCATGCTTAACGCCGGCACCAAATAACAATTATTTAGGTCTAAAACTAATCCCGAAGGTAGATGTAGAGGTAGCGTGCCGACCGCGATCACATCGACTTTGGAACCATTTCCCACGCGCATCGTCACCTCGTCCTTTGCCAGTGTTCGCTTAATCCGTAGTCCCTGTTTCGAGTTGCAAATATTAGCAATGTAACCGTATCAAATACCCAGTGCTATCGCGAGCTCTAGTAAGGTACACATCAATAACATGTATATCACATATACCTTTGTTCACCTTTCCATCCTTCTTATCCGCCAAATACTTGGGGCAGTTCCGCTTCCAAAGTGACTACCGCTTGCGTGAGAAGCACTCGATTTCAGGTTTAGGTCCGGACTTGGGTTTCTTCCCTTGAGCAGCAACTTGTTTGCTGTTCTTCTTGAAGTTCCTTCTTCTTCCCTTTGCCTTTCTTCTTGAAACTAGTGGTCTTATTGACCATCAACACTTGATGCTCCTTCTTGATTTCTACCTCCGCAGCTTTTCAAAGATTGCGAAGAGCTTCGAGCATAGTCTTTACTAACCCTTGCATATTATAGTTCATCACGAAGCCTTTGTAGCTTGGTGGCGGTGATTGAAGAATTCTGTCAATGACACAATCATCCGGAGATCAACTCCCGGTTGAGTCAAGTGATTGTAATACCCGGACATTACGAGTATGTGCTCACCGATGGACCCATTCTCCTCCATTTTGCAGCTATAGAACTTATTGGAGACTTCATATCTCTCAATCCGGGCATTACATTTGAAATATCAACTTCAACTCTTGGAACATCTCATATGCTCCACGACTTTCAAAACGTCGTTGAAGACCCGGTTCTAAGCCGTAAAGCATGGCACAATGAACTATAGAGTAGTCATCAGCTTTGCTCTGCCAGAAGTTCTTAACGTCGTCGGTTACATCAAGAAGCAGGCACGGCACCTAGTGGTGCATCCAGACGTAACTCTTACGTGCAGCAATGAGGATAATCCTCGTGTTACGGACCCAGTCCGTGTAATTGCTACCATCATCTTTCAACTTTGCTTTCTCAAGGAACGCATTAAAATTCAACGGAACAACATACGAGCCATCTATCTACAAGCAGAGACATAGACAAGCAAGATACTATCGGTACTAAGTTCATGATAAATTTAAGTTCAATTAATCATATTACTTAAGAACTCCCACTTAGATAGACATCTCTCTAGTCATCTAAGTGATCACGTGATCCAAATCAACTAAACCATAACCGATCATCACGTGAGATGGAGTAGTTTTCAATGGTGAACATCTTATGTTGATCATATCTACTATATGATTCACGCTCGACCTTTAGGTCTCCGTGTTCCGAGGCCATATCAAAAAATGCTAGGCTCGTCAAGTATAACCTGAGTATTCTGCGTGTGCAAAACTGGCTTGCACACGTTGTAGATGGACGTAGAGCTTATCACACCCGATCATCACGTGGTGTCTCGACGCATTTAATTTTGGCAACGGTGCATACTCGGGAGAACACTACTTGATAATTTTAGTGAGAGATCATCTTAAAATGCTACCGTCAATCAAAGCAAAATAAGATGCATAAAGGATAAACATCACATGCAATCAATATAAGTGATATGATATGGCCATCATCATCTTGTGCTTGTGATCTCCATCTCCGAAGCACCGTCATGATCACCATCGTCACCGGGGCGACACCTTGATCTCCATCGTAGCATCGTTGTCGTTACGCCATCTATTGCTTCTACGACTATCGCTACCGCTTAGTGATAAAGTAAAGCAATTACGATGCGTTGCATTTCATACAATAAGCGACAACCATATGGCTCCTGCCGATTGCCGATAACTTCGGTTACAAAACATGATCATCTCATACAATAAAATATAGCATCACGTCTTGACCATATCACATCACAACATGCCCTGCAAAAACAAGTTAGACGTCCTCTACTTTGTTGTTGCAAGTTTTACGTGGCTGCTACGGGCTGAGCAAGAACCGTTCTTACCTACGCATCAAAACCACAACGATACTGTGTCAAATAGACTCCGTTTTAACCTTCTCAAGGACCGGGCGTAGCCACACTCGGTTCAACTAAAGTGAGAGAGACAGACACCCGCCAGCCACCTTTAAGCACGAATGCTCGTAACGGTGAAACCAGTCTCGCGTAAGCGTCTGGCGTAATGTCGGTCCGGGCCGCTTCATCTCACAATACCGCTGAACCAAAGTGTGACATGCTGGTAGGTAGTATGACTTGTATCGCCCACAACTCACTTGTGTTCTACTCGTGCATATGACATCAACGCATAAAACCTGGCTCGGATGCCACTGTTGGGGAACGCAGTAATTTCAAAAAAATTCCTACGCACACGGGACCATGGTGATGGCATAGCAACGAGAGGGGAGAGTGTTGTCTACGTACCCTCGTGAGACCGTGGCGGAAGCGATCACAACGTAGAGGAAGTAGTCGACGTTCTCCTCGCGATCCTGCCGATCCCAGCGCCGTTACTCCGGCACCTCCGAGTCGATGAGGACGGAGAGGCAGTATTCCTACGATCTACTCACGATCCATCCGATCCCAGCGCCGTTACTCCGGCGCCTCCGAGTTCTTGGCACACGGTCAGCTCGATGGCGCTCCACGGGCTCCGATCCAGCAAAGCTCCGGGAGAGGGAGTTCCGTCAAGACGACGGCGTGGTGGACGACCTTGATGTTTCACCGACGCAGGCTTCGCCTAAGCACCGCTACGATATGACCGAGGTGGAATATGGTGGAGGGGGCACCGCACACGGCTAAGGAACGATCTCAAGGATCAACTTGTGTGTCCTAGGGTGCCCCCTCCCGTATATAAAGGAGGGAGGGAGGAGGTGGCGGCCCAAGGGGGCGCACCATAGGAGGAAACCTACTCCAAGTAGGTTTCCCTCTCTTTCCTTATCTTATTTGGAGGGGAAGGAAGGAGTACTAGTATTAGGAAGTAGTACTAGTAGTAGGAATAGGAAGAGGGGAAGGAGAAAGGAAAGGGGCGGCCCCTTCCCCAATTCGGATTGGGCTTGAAGCGCGCCCCCCTCCCTTGTTCCTTCTCCCTTCTTCCTTTATGGGCCCAAGAAGGTCCATATACCTCCCGGGGGGTTCCGGTAACCTCCGGGAGCTCCAAACTTCTCCGGAACCTTTCCGGTGTCCAAATATATCCGTCCAATATATTAATCTTTATGTCTCGACCATTTCGAGACTCCTCGTCAAGTCCGTGATCATATCCGGGACTCAGAACAACCTTCGGTACAGCAAAATACAGAAACTCATAATACAACCGCCATCGAAACCTTAAGCGTGCGGACCCTACGGTTCGAGAACAATGTAGACATGACCGAAACACATCTCCGGTCAATAACCAATAAGCGGGACCTGGATGCCCATATTGGTTCCTACATATTCTCTGAAGATCTTTATCGGTCAGACCGCATAACAACATACGTTGTTCCCTTTGTCATCGGTATGTTACTTGCCGAGATTCGATCGTCGGTATCCAATACCTAGTTCAATCTAGATTCGGTAAGTCTCTTTACTCGTTCCGTAATACATCATCTCACAACTAACTCATTAGTTGCGATGCTTGCAAGGCTTATGTGATGTGTATTACCGAGAAGGCCTAGAGATACCTCTCCGAGCAATCGGAGTGACAAAACCTAATCTCGAAATACGCCAACCCAACAAGTACCTTTGGAGACACTTGTAGTACTCCTTTATAATCACCCGATTCGTTGTGACGTTTGGTAGTACCCAAAGTGTTCCTCCGGTAAACGGGAGTTGCATAATCTCATAGTTATAGGAACATGTATAAGTCATGAAGAAAGCAATAGCAACATACTAAGCGATCAAGTGCTAGGCTAACGGAATGGGTCATGTCAATCAGATCATTCTCCTAATGATGTGATCCCGTTAATCAAATGACAACTCATGTCTATGGTTAGGAAACATAACCATCTTTGATTAACGAGCTAGTCAAGTAGAGGCATACTAGTGACACTCTGTTTGTCTATGTATTCACACATGTATTATGTTTCCGGTTAATACAATTCTAGCATGAATAATAAACATTTATCATGATATAAGGAAATAAATAATAACTTTATTATTGCCTCTAGGGCATATTTCCTTCACCAACATGGGTATCCAGATCCCGCTGTTGGTTATTGACCGGAGAACGTCTCGGTCATGTCTACATGTCTCCCGAACCCGTAGGGTCTACACACTTAAGGTTCGATGACTCTAGGGTTATAAAGGAAGTTTGTATGTGGTTACCGAATGTTGTTTGGAGTCCCGGATGAGATCCCGGACGTCACGAGGAGTTCCGGAATGGTCCGGAGGTAAAGATTTATATATGGGAAGTCCTGTTTTGGTCACCGGAAAAGTTTCGGGTTTTTCCGGTAACGTACCGGGACCACGGGAGGGTCCCGGGGGTCCACCAAGTGGGGCCACTAACCCCGGAGGGCTGCATGGGCCAAGTGTGGGAGGGAACCAGCCCGGGTGGGCTGGTGCGCCCCACAAGGGGCCCAAGGCGCCTAAGGAGAGGAGAGGGGCAAACCCTAAGGCGAGATGGGCCTTAGGGCCCATACTGTGCGCCTCCTCTCCCCTCCACTGGCCGCCACCAGATGGGATTGGGGCTGGTCGCTGCCCCTAGGGTGGAACCCTAGAGGGGGCGCAGCCCCCTCCCTCTCCCCTATAAATACTTGAGGCTTGGGGGCTGCCCAACACATGAGTTTCTCCCTCTATTGGCGCAGCCCTGCATCTCCTCCTCCTCCTCTCCCGTGGTGCTTGGCGAAGCCCTGCTGGATTGCCACGCTCCTCCATCACCACCACGCCGTTGTGCTGCTGCTGGACGGAGTCTTCCTCAACCTCTCCCTCTCTCCTTGCTGGATCAAGGCGTGGGAGGCGTCACCGGCTGTACGTGTGTTGAACAGCGGAGGTGCCGTCCGTTCGGCACTAGGATCTCCGGTGATTTGGATCACGACGAGTACGACTCCTTCAACCCCGTTCTCTTGAACGCTTCCGCTTAGCGATCTACAAGGGTATGTAGATGCACTCTCCTTTTCCTCTTGTTGCTATAATCTCCATAGATTGATCTTGGTGATGCGTAGAAAATTTTGAATTTCTGCTACGTTCCCCAACAGAGAAGTCTCGCTATTTATATATCCTTAAGATATTTCCGTTCTCATTAAAGGGTGATGCTAAGACTTGGTATAATTCTCTTGCTCCTGGTTGTGTGCGTAGTCCCCAGGATATGATTTATTACTTCTCTGCTAAATATTTCCCTGCTCATAAGAAACAAGCTGCCTTGCGGAAAATATATAATTTTGTGCAAATCAAGGAAGAGAGTCTCCCACAAGCTTGGGGAGGCTTCTCCGATTACTTAATGCTTTGCTGATCATCCTCTTAAGAAAAATGAAATACTTGATATCTTTTATAATGGACTAACCGATGCTTCCAAGGACTACTTGGATAGTTGTGCTGGTTGTGTTTTCAGGGAAAGAACAGTCGACGAAGCTGAAATATTATTGAATAATAAGTTGACTAATGAAAATAATTGGACTCTTCCCGAGCCCATTCCTGAAGTAATTCCTGAACCAATTGAGCCAACCCCTGAGCCTATTCCCTAACCCACTCCGAAGAAGAGAGGCGTTTTATTTCTCAGTCCTGAAGATATGCAAGAGGCAAAGAAATCAATGAAAGAAAAAGGTATTAAAGCTGAAGACGTTAAGAATTTACCTCCTATTGAAGAAATACATGGTCTTAATATATCACTTTGAAGAACTACATTGTCTTGATAACCCGACACGTAGTAAAGGTAAATTCTCTCTATAGATATGATAAAGTTGAAATACCCTCTACTAAATTTCATAGCCCATGCTTAGATGAATTTGATGACTTTATGGCTAGGCAAGAAAGTTTTAATGCTTATGTTGGTAGAGAGTTAAAGAATAATGCTTTCGAAATAGGACGCGTAAGTGATAATCTGGCTAGAGTTAAATATGAACTTCATTGCGTTAGCAAATATGCTTCTATGGTTGCTACTCAAGCTGAGCAAGTACTTAGAGCTCAAAATGACTTGCTTGATGAATTAAATAATAAAAATGACTTTGTTGTTAGAGTGGCTACTAGAACTGGTAGAATGACTCAGGAACCTTTGTATCCTGAAGGCCACCCTAAGAGAATCGAGCAAGATTCTCAGAGAAATAATTTAGAGGCACCTAGTTCTTCTAAAAAAAAGAAAAAGAAAAACGATAAAACTTTGCATGCTTCTAGTGAACCTACTGTAGACACATATGATAATCCCAATAATATTTCTATTTATGATGCTGAAACTCAATCAGGTGATGAACATGAACCTAGTAAAAATGTTAATAATAATGTTCATGTTGATGCACAACCTAGCAATGATAATGATGTAGAGATTGAACCTGTTGTTGATCTTGTTAACCCACAATCAAAGAATCAACGTTATGATAAGAGAGATTTTGTTGCTAGGAAGCAAGGTAAAGAAAGAGAACCATGGGTTCAGAAACCCATGCCCTTTCCTCCTAAACCACCCAAGTCAAAAGATGATGAGGATTTTGAGCGCTTCGCTGAGATGATTAGACCTATTTTCTTACGTATGCGCTTAACTAATATGCTTAAAGTAAATCCGTATGCCAAGTATATGAAGGATATCATCACAAATAAAAGAAAGATACCGGAAGCTGAAATTTCCACCATGATTGCTAATTACACTTTTAAGGGTGGAATACCAAAGAAACTTGGAGATCTGGGAGTCCCAACTATACCTTGCTCTATTAAAAGAAATTATGTTAGAACTGCTTTATGTGATCTTGGAGCCGGTGTTAGTGTTATGCCTCTCTCTTTGTATCGTAGACTTGAATTGAATAAGTTGACACCTACCGAAATATCTTTGCAAATGGCTGATAAATCAACTGCTATACATGTCGGTATTTGTGAGGATGTGCCTGTTGTGGTTGCAAATGTCACTATTTTAATGGACTTTGTTATTCTTGATATTCCTGAGGACGATAGTATGTCTATTATCCTTGGTAGACCTTTTCTTAATACCGCAGGGGCTGTTATTGATTGCAACAAAGGCAATGTCACTTTTCATGTTAATGGTAATGAGCATACGGTACACTTTCCGAGGAAACAATCTCAATTTCATAGCATCAATTCAATTGGAAAAGTTCCAGCTATCATTTTTGGAGGTTTTGAATTTCCTCTCCCTACTGTCAAGAAAAATTATGATATTCTTATTGTTGGGGATTTTCATATCCCCGTTGAGGTAACTTAGTGTTATTTGAAATTTCTCCGGTTCCTTGTTATTCGGAATGAGTTCGTTAACAAGACTTGATCAACCTTGTTAGTGGGTTCATTTTGATGATCACGAGATGGATGAAACTAGAAGGCACAACCTTCTGTACCCTCTTTTTACTTTCTGTTATTTGGATTAAATAAAGAAAAAATAGTATTATCTGTCTGTTTTCTGAATTATCCGTGCATTAAACAAATAGCCCGAAAATAAAAGTGCTCCAAATGCCCTGCAAATCTAGTATGATTGTTTTTGGAATATTTGAGGATTTTAGGCACTGAAAACATAGCAGAAGGGGCAAGCACCAGGCCACGAGAGAGGAGGGCGCCCCCCCTGTAGGGTGCGCCCCCCTGTCTCGTGGGCCCCTTGTGGCCCCCCTTCACTTATGCCAGCACCCACACACTTCATCTTCTACCCAAAAAAATCCCCATCCAGCTCAAGCACGAGTTCTAGCTCTTCTTGCTGTGATTTTCGATCTCCTTGCTCACAGCTCCATTCACAAAACTGCTTTGGGAGATTGTTGCTTGGTATGTGACTCCTCCATTGTTCCAATTAGTTTTTGTTCTAGTGCTTTATTCATTGCAAATTTTTGCTGCATAGGTGACCATGTTCTTGAGCTTGCATGTTAAATTTTTGAGGTCCCAAGCAATTCCAATGCATGATATAGGCTCTAGGCACTATGAGGAGGAGACAAAATTACCTCCTCACATTTTAGATTACAAGAGCATGGTAGCACACAAGTTTATTGTTGACAACGAAGAGAACATGCTCTTGTAACACCTTAGATTTAATAAGAAATACAATGAGACTATTATTTTGCCTGCGCCTCTGTTGTTTGATTTGACTGCAGATAATTTTCTTGTCACGCCGGAAACGATGAACAATCATCGAGCTCAAGCTTTTACTCCAGAACCTGAACCTGAACCGGAACCTGAGCTGGATCCTTATCCTTCATCATCTGTCCAGTGGGATCCGGAGATGACCAGCCAGTGGTATCCTGATTACACCTCCCACTACACCGGGAGAGTAGCGGCGATCTTTGGTACTAGACCAACTTAGGCCAAAAGCCTAAGCTTGGGGGAGTACGTATTTCTCACCGACTTTACATTCATGTTCACACACTAATCGTCGGTGCTCATACTCTTTCATTGTATTAGTCATGTTAGTTTAAATTTCTTTTTCTAGTTTTCTTCTTGTGTGTTTGATAAACCTTAAGAAAAACCAAAAAAATAGTTAATTTAATTTCCATGCTTGTAGTAGAATTAAAATGAAAACCCAAAAAGATTTCTAGTTCTTCTTCTTACTTGTTGGGAGCTTTCCCATGTAAATAGTTTTATTTTCTTTTCTTTCTTTTGGGGGTCGAGAAGACCGTATTAAAAATGCTTAGTGGCTCTTATATGCATGAATGTTTATTTAACTTAGGGCCCATATTACCCTGTCTTCTCTCTTGAGTTGAATGATTGCAGATTCCAGCTTAGTCCAATGCACATGCACTCTTATTATTACACACATCGTTCGGTCGTGTGAGTGAAAGGCAATAATGACGATATATGATGAACTTATTGGGATGAGAAAAGCTGGTATGAACTCGACCTCTCTTGTTTTTGTAAATATGATGAGTTCATCCTTTTATGAAGTAAACATATTTGCAATGACATTTAGAGATTATAGTTACTTGTGCCATGCTTGATCAGCTTTGAGTTATAATGGTTTACCTTGCGTGCCAACATGCTATTAGAATGATTATGATATGATATGATGGGATGGTATCCTCCTTTGAATGAATTGAGTGACTCGACTTGGCACATGTTCATACATGTAGTTGAATCAAATCAACATAGCCTTCATGATATTTATGTTCATGGTAGATTATATCCTACTCATGCTTGTACTCGGTGTGAATTAATTTTAATGCATGTTTATGACTGTTGTCGCTCTCTCAATTGGTCGCTTCCGGTCTTTTGCTAGCCTTCAGCTGTACTAAGCGGGAATACTGCTTGTGCATCCAAACTCCTTAAACCCCAAAGTTGTTCCATATGAGTCCACTATACCTTCCTATATGCGGTATCTACCTGCCGTTACAAGTAAATTTGTATGTGCCAAACTCCAAACCTTCAAATGAAATTACATTTTGTATGCTCGAGCAGCTCATGTTTCAACTAGGGTTGCCTATATCTTCCATGCTAGGTGGGTTATTCTCAAGAGGAGTGGACTCCTCTCCTCATTCACGAGAAAGGGCCGGTAACCGGGATGCCCAGTCCCATGCTTTATGCAAACTAAATCAAAATAATTGCAAACAAAACTCCCCTGGGACCCGTTGAATGTTGGAGGCACTCGTTATTTCGAGCAAGCCATGGATTGATGCTTGTGGAGGAGGGGGAGTATAAACCTTTACCATTCTGTTTGGGAACTGCCTATAATGCATGTAGTATGGAAGATACATCCATCTCATAGTTGTTGCGTTGACAGTAAAGTATGCCGCTCAAAATGTTATTCAATCTCTATTTTAAAATCGAGCTCTGGCACCTCTACAAATCCTGCTTCCCTCTGCGAAGGGCCTATCTATTTACTTTTATGTTGAGTCATCACCCTTCTTATTAAAAAGCACCCATTTGGAGAGCACACTGTCATTTTCATTCATTATTATTGGTTTATATTGGGTATGACTTGACTGGATCTCTTTTACCATGAATTGCAATGTTTAGTCAGTCCTTGATCTTTAAAGGTGCTCTGCATTGATGTTTTGCGGTCTCAGAAAGGGCTAGCGAGATACCATTTTGTTATATCATGTTATGATTATTTTGAGAACGTGTTGTCATTCGAGTTTTATTATTATGGCTTGCTAGCTGATTATGTTATTGATATGAGTAATTGTGAGACCTACGTGTTATTGTTAGTATGGTTAGTTCATAATACTTGCTGAAACTTGAATGTTGGCTTTTCATGTTTACAACAACAAGAGCAAATAGAGTTTGTAAAAGTTTTTCTTTATCACTTTCAGTTTATCAACTGAATTGCTTGAGGACAAGCAAAGGTTTAAGCTTGGGGGAGTTGATACGTCTCCAACGTATCTACTTTTCCAAACACTTTTGCCCTTGTTTTGGACTCTAACTTGCATGGTTTGAATGAAACTAACCCGGACTGACGTTGTTTTCGTGAGAACTACCATGATGTTGTTTTATGTGTAGAAAAGAAAAGTTCTCGGAATGTCACGGAAATCCACGGAGGCACTTTTTGGAATTTATAAGAATTATTGGGCGAAAGAAATACATCGGGGGGCGGGCCTGTCCACGAGGACAGGCGCCCCCAAAGGCGCGCCCCTATCTCGTGGGCACCCTGGACCTCCTCCGACCACAACTCCAACTCCATATATTCCGTCTCGGGGAGAAAAAAATCGGAGAGAAAGTTTCATCGCGTTTTACGACACGGAGCCGCCGCCAAGCCCTAATCTCTCTCGGGAGGGTTGATCTGGAGTCCGTTCGGGGCTCCAGAGAGGGGGATTCGTCCTCGTCGTCATCATCAACCATCCTCCATCACCAATTTCATGATGCTCACTTGCGATGCGTGAGTAATTCCATCGTAGGCTTGCTGGACGGTGATGGGTTGGATGAGATTCACCATGTAATCAAGTTAGTTTTGTTAGGGTTTGATACCTAGTATCCACTATGTTACGAGATTGATGTTGCTATGACTTTGCTATGCTTAATGCTTGTCACTAGGGCCCGAGTGCCATGATTTCAGATCTGAACCTATTATGTTTTCATGAATATATATGTGTTCTTGATCCTATCTTGCAAGTCTATAGTCACCTATTATGTGTTATGATCCGACAACCCCGAAGTGACAATAATCGGGATACTTCTCGGTGATGACCGTAGTTTGAGGAGTTCATGTATACACTATGTGTTAATTCTTTGATCCGGTTCTCTATTAAAAGGAGGCTTTAATATCCCTTAGTTTCCATAAGGACCCCGCTGCCACGGGAGGGTAGGACAAAAGATGTCATACAAGTTCTTTTCCATAAGCACGTATGACTATTTATGGAATACATGCCTACATTACATTGATGAATTGGAACTAGTTCTATATCACCCTATGTTATAACTATTGCATGAGGAATCGCATCCGGCATAATTATCCATCACTGATCCATTGCCTCTGAGCTTTTCATATATTGTTCTTCGCTTATTTACTTTTCCGTTGCTACTGTTACAACCACTACAAAAACCCAAAAACATTTATCTTTACTTTTGCTACCGTTACCTTTATTATCATGCCACTTTTGCTACTAAACACTTTTTCTGCAGATACTAAGTTATCCCGGTGTGGTTGAATTGACAACTCAACTGCTAATACTCAAGAATATTCTTTTGCTCCCTTTATGTCGAATCAATAAATTTGGGTTGAATACTCTACCCTCGAAAGCTGTTGCGATCCCCTATACTTGTGGGTTATCAGCTCCGTATCTGATCGTTTGGGGGTACGTAGGTATATATAGGAGGAAGGAGTACGTCGGTGGAGCAACAGGGGGCCCATGAGGGTGGAGGGCGCGCCCTAGGGGGGTGGGCGCCCCCCCTACCTCGTGGCTTCCTCTTTTGTTTCTTGACGTAGGATCCAAGTCTCCCGGATCATAATCTTCCTAAAAATCACGTTCCCGAAGGTTTCATTCCGTTTGGACTCTGTTTGATATTCCTTTTCTGCGAAACTCTGAAATAGGCAAAAAACAACAATTCTGGGCTGGGCCTCCGGTTAATAGGTTAGTCCCAAAAATAATATAAGAGTGGATAATAAAGCCCAATAATGTCCAAAACAGTAGATAATATAGCATGGAGCAATCAGAAACTATAGATACGTTGGAGACGTATCATCACCCTTGGCTAGAGCACTGTGTCGATTCGCGACATCGCAACCTTCAGCCGAGCATGGTAGTCGACAACGCCAGCAACACGAGATTCTAGTCGAAGCACGTTCATGGCAGCTTCGTCCTTAACATGAGAGAGGATGGGGTCCAAGCTTGTCTCAGTTCGCCCAGTCTCCTCGAAGTTCTGGCAGAATTCTGCACACGCAATAAAACGATGAGTCAATAGTGGTACAACGAGTCGACAACAACAAGTCAGTCGGACAAGGAAAAGAACCTTCAAGCATAACGAATAACTTCTTGGCAAGCCCTCCCAGATAATTTTCCAGCTCATCTCTCTTGCGGGCGATGTCTTCCACTTTGTCGGTCAGGTTCCTCTTGTCCTTCTTCAGTCGAGTCGCTTCCTTGTTGGCTTCATCAAGGGCAGCCTTCAGCTTGGTATTCTCTTCCTCCAGTTTACCAACTGAGGCCAACTTCTGGTCGGCAAGTGCGGTTTTCTCTTCTGTTGTTTTCTGCGCGGCTGCAAGGTCCAGATCCTTCTTCGCCAAAGCCTGGTTCATTGTTTCCGAAAGAGATAACACTCGGTTCAGAGGGAGGAAATAACACTCGGTTCAGAAAAGAGTCAGTCGACAGGTTTTTCATACCAGCGGCATCATCCTTGGCCTTCTGCAAATTCGTCTTGGCTAACTCCAGATCAAGATTGAGCTAGATCTGTTTCTGCTCCAAGTCAGCAAACCGAGCTCCAAGTTCACAAGATTTCTGTGGTCAGGAGATAGTCAGTCGACAAACACGAAGATTGGTTGCTTCTGAGCAATAAAGTAACAAATTCAAAGAGTTCCAAGACTACAGCCGAATCAAACATTCGACAGTAGTCTCGGGGACTACACCCAGTGGGTTCACTCATCGTGCCCCCACCGGTTCGACTTTTCAAATTGATTTGGTCCGTTCAGTCGAAAAAGAAGAAGAAGAAAGTTATTACTTGTTTTCATACCATAGCCGACCACTCACAGTCGACTAAGATCTCGGGGACTACACCCAGTGGGTGCACTAAGCGTGCCCCCACTGGTTCAGTTCCACTCGACATGATCTGCTCAGATCGAGTGGAAAAGTTTTGATAACATACCCCCGCCGAATCAAACATTCGATGGCAGTCTCGGGGACTACACCCAGTGAGTGCACTCAGTGTGCCCCCACTGATTCCAAGATTCAATCGACACAACCTAGTCGACTCAAGTGGAAAGACTATTCAACAGAAATTGAAACAACCAGTGGGTGTACAGATGCAAAATGCAGACTGGCGAATAGAAGCACAATAAAGGTTTTTCAGGTAGCATATCCTAACAGAACAAGTGACAAGCTAGAAACAGTCGGAAATCAGCTAACCTGGACATTGGTTTGGAGTGCTAAGCTGGCGTCATAGGTAGCTTAACCAGCCTCGCGAACCACTTTCATCTGCTCCATCATGATACTTGCCTGGCGTATAGCTTCCTTAGCAGCACTCACTGGGTCCTATGGGACGTGATGGGCAGTGAAAAGTGAAGACGGCGGGTCAGTTGGAGCATGTGCGGTCGGCGCTGAAGGTTGTGCACTTGACAATGGAACGACAAAAGTAACAGAAGCCCGGTTGGCGTCTCCGAACTGCTGAACCGCTGGTTCCGTCACCAGCGTCGACTGGGGCGTCTTGCTAGTTGATGTCTTCTTGCCTGAAGTCCTGCCCCTCCTTCCCGTGGGCCTCAGTGGCACATCCTCATCATCGTCTGGAAGTTCAATAACATTGGGCGGAGCTACAAAAGATGCAATCGCAAGAGTTTCAGTCGACCGTCAAAATAGTTGATAAAGTAAAAGACAATGTAACAATAGTTGTACCCGCGCTGGAAGTGACTGCGTCCTCCATCTCTTCATCTTCATCATCCTTATAAACAAAAGTCCCAGAGGTAGCACCACTGCAAATTTCAAAATCCACTCGGTCAGATCTTCTGAAGTGAGTCGACCAAAGATCAATTCATGCCAAAATAAGAAATCGAGTTCAAATAATTACCCGGAAGCAATGGGAACAGCCACTTTGATCTTGGGCAAGGCCTTCCGAGGTTTTGACGGCATAACTTTGGATTGCTTCGGGGCCTTCTCAGTCGGCACAGGCGAGGACGTCTGAGGGTGCTTCGAAGTCTGACCAGTCCGGGCAGTCGCTTTGCCACGGATACTTGTTGGGTCATGGATGTGCTTGGATCACCTTTCGGTGCGAGGTGGTGAGTCGACTTCTTTGCTGTCACTTGAGTCATCACTTTCATCGTCTTCTCCTCCGTTAGAGTGCCACTCGCCACTTTCGCCTCCGCTCGCCTCCCCTTCCGGCTCCTGCTCCTGCTCTCCGTTGGGCATCGAGTACGTCTCAGTATAAATCTGCAAGACACAGAGTCGAATGGATGTCAGTCGGATCCAAAAGAAATCACATGTCAGAACAAAAAGACACTCGGGAGAGAAGAGTCAGACCTTGTCTAGTTCGTTGGTGTTGTCGAATGGAGGAACTCTCCTAGACCCCTTGGGGTTGTCCTTATTGCCGGTGATGCCCTGCAACCACTGCGCCACCGTCTCCTCGTCGACTTCTTCCGGGTGGATCCGAGTGTTGTATTCAACGCCCGAGTAAAACCAATTGGATGATCGCGGGCTTAGAGTGGCTGGATGCGTTGTTTGACAAACACCTTTAGCAAATCCATGTTGGTCACACCGTCGCGGACAAGCTGGATCACTCGCTCAACCAACATTGTCACCTCCACTTTCTCAGCCGAGGTCACTCTCAAGGGAGAGGTCTTCTCGACTCTCTCCATGGAAAACGGAGGAAGGCCGGTCGACTGACCAGGAGTCGGTTTATCCTTACAATAGAACCAAGTCGACTGCCAACCCCTAACTGACTCGGGAAGGGTCGTGGCTGGGAAGGTGATTTTACCCCTCATCTGGATCCCTAATCCTCCTCACATCTGGATCACGTGTGTCCTCTCATCACTCGGATTGACCTTTTTTACGTACCGAGAACGAAAGTGAAAATGTGCTTGAAGAGGCCCCAGTGCGGTCGACACCCCATGAAGTTTTCGCACATGGACACGAACGCGGCAAGGTATGTGATGGTGTTGGGAGAGAAATGATGAAGTTGGGCCCCAAAGAAATTCAGAAAACCCCGGAAAAAGGATGTGGTGGCAAAGAGAACCCGCGGTCGACGTGGGTGGCGAGGAGTACACACTCATCCTCTTGCGGCCGCGGCTCGGTCTCGTCCTCCGGGAGCCGCCAGGAGCTGTGGGGAATCGGGCCCCCCTCCACCATATCCTCCGGATCCTCCTGCTGGATCATGGAGCGAATCCAGTCACCCTGAATCCAGCCGGGCGGCAGGCCAGATCTCGACGACGATCCCCCCGGCTGGTCTTCTTGCCCTTCGCCTTCGCCGTCGCCTTCTTCGCGCGATCCAGGACCGCCTCTTGTCCTTTGCCATAGCAGCAGGGTGCGCTCGGACTGGGCGGCGGCGTCGAGGGAGGAGACGGGCGCAGAGGAGAAACAGAGGAGAAAGAGAAGAAATCAGGTGCACAGTACAAAGGCACGGGCTCAAACGCCTTATATGGGCTGGTTTCCCGGGTGACTGACCCGTGGGTCCATGCGATCCTATCAAATCCCGTAACAGTCGCGCGCGCGGTACATGGCGAAAAAGGTGGCACAGAGATCGAGGCGCCCCTGCCTAATCCATTCCGATTACCACGTCCCACTCTGCCCCACGCGCTTCCCCAAATTTCGAATCCCGCGAGATCCGGGAACAGTAGAGCAGTCAATCATGCCGTAGATTTTATACCGTATCAAACACTCGAAGCTTATCATCCAAATCCACTCAACAACCTCTGAATGGCTCAAGGCTACCGAGAATGAGGTCGAAGTTTGTGCATGGTTCTCCAATCCAAATATAGTGCTTCCGAAGCACGAAAGTTGGGTCAGAACCATCTTCTACTTCATATCCACTCGGACCCCGAACCATTCGGGGGCTAATGACGATGACATGTACCTAGGGCAGGGCAATAGACCTGGTCTAAGCAACCTATCCAAGGACACTGCCCTACAGTCAAGGACCTCTGAAGGGCAACAGATTTTACTGACTGGAATCACCACAAGATTCAACCCACTCAACTGAGTGTTCATTCGGATACCCCAATTCCATTCGACCATACCAGAATCCACTCGGAAGACAGAAGGTCTAAGGTCACCCTAAATGACAACGGTCGGGCGTTCACTCCATAGTCTTAATGGTCATTTATGTAACTTTAATGCTGGCGTTACCAGAAATGTTCCTATCTTTATGTACATTGAACTCTGTGTAACTAAGGGCCGGAGGGGTCTGGCGAACTCTATATAAGCCACCCCATCCTCACGCACAAGGGTTCGGACCCCCTATAACTTCACGCATATCCAATCGACCGAGCCTCCGGGCACCGAGACGTAGGGCTGTTACTTCCTCCACGAAGGGCCTGAACTCGTAAATCTTGCGTGCACAACTTCACCGTAACTAGGATCTTGCCTCTCCATACACAACCCCTATTCTACTGTCAGACTTAGAACCACGACAGATACCACCCTACCATACCACATCACAACCATTTTAATAGCATGTTGGCACGCAAGGTAAACCATTATAAACTCCTAGCTAATTAAGCATGGCATGAGCAACTATAATCTCTAATTGTCATTGCAAACATGTTTCATTCATAATAGGCTGAATCAGGAACGATGAACTAATCATATTTACAAAAACAAGAGAGGTCGAGTTCATACCAGCTTTTCTCATCTCAATCAGTCCATCATATATCGTCATTATTGCCTTTCACTTGCATGACCGAACGGTGGGGATAATAATAATAGTGCAAGTGCATTGGACTAAGCTGGAATCTGCAAGCATTTAATACAAAAGGAGAAGACAAGGTAACATGGGCTCTTTGTTAAATCAACAATAATGCATATAAGAGCCACTTCAACATTTTCATTATGGTCTTCTCCTCTCGACCCCCAAAGAAAAGAAAAAAATAAAACTATTTACACGGGAAAGCTCCCAACAAGCAAAAGAAGAACGAGAAATATTTTTGGATTTTCTTTTAATCATTACTACTACAAGCATGGAAAGTAAACTAGCTAAAAGCTACAATTAATTTTTTTGTTTTTCTTAAGGTTTTCAAAAACACAAGAAGAAGGCTTAAAACAAAAAATAAACTAGCATGTATAGTACACTAAAAAAGTATGAGCACCGACAACTGGAATGAGTGTGTGAACATGAATGTAATGTCGGTGAGAAATACGTACTCCCCCAAGCTTAGGCTTTTGGCCTAAGTTGGTCTATGCCCATGGATTGCCTAGCGGATATCCGAAGTTGTAACTGGGGTCGTACTGAGATGCAGCTGCTACTGCCTCACGAGCTGCAGCTTGGAGGCGAGCTGCTTCCGCCCCCCTCTCGTACTCGTTTGCCTCCTCCCTGGTTATAACATATCTCCCTTTTGCCTGAAAGTCAAAGAAAGAAGAAGGAGGGAGAGCAACATGGACAGTGCGACGCCTGTCAAAGATTAGTCGGTACTGGAGGGACTGTTCATTCCTCTCAACAAATTGATGGCGAACCATAGCATTAAAATCTAGATAAGCAGGAGGCAACTCCATATCATTTTCATGTATGGGTACCTCAAGAAAATTAGCTAAATGGGTTTCATAAATTCCATCGAACAAATCTCCACTAATACTATTATGATGCAACCTACGTGCAACAATGGCCCCCAAGATATATTGTTTTTCTCCTAATACAACACTCTTGAGAACACTAAGATCTGGGACACACATGTGACATGCCTCATCCTTGCCGTTAATGCATCTACCTATAAAGAGAGCAAAATAATGTATGGCAGGAAAGTGGATGCTCCCTATGGTAGCTTGTGTTATTTCTCTAGATTCCCCCACAGTGATACTAGCAAGAAAATCTTTAAATTCATATTTGCGAGGTTCACTAACATTACCCCACTGCGAGAGTTTACAAGCAGTATTAAAATCTTCTAAGTCCATGCTATAAGATTTATCACAAAGATCAAATAGGACAGTGTGAGAATTGCGTGAGGTTGTAAATTTGAACCTTCTCACAAAGTAATTAGTTAGGTAATAATATTGGGGGCACTTATCTGACACAAGCCCTCAAGTTCAGCATTATGCACATATGTGTCAAATTCCTCCTTAATGCCTGCTTGGACCATAAAATCTTCTGACGGCCATTCACAAGGCCGCACTTGAGCTTCTCTTGATAGTTCATAATCCGGCTCACGTATCGCGGGCCTGGGTCCTTGCTTCTTTGAGGAACCACCTTGGTACATTTTCCTAAACATATTTCTTCCTCTGAAAAATTTCTGAAACTTTTAGTGACTCAAGATAAAAGTGAACCAAACTCAACAAGATTGATAGCAACTACTCCCACAAGTGCCTAGAGACTATATCATGCATTAGAACTACTTGGGACCAAATAAATTTGATATGCAAGCTCAAGAATAGGGTCACCTAAGCAGCAAAAAATTGCAATAAATAAAGCACTAGAACAAAAACTAATTGGACCATTGGAGGAGTCACATACCGAAGAACAATCCCCCAAAGCAGTTTTGTGAGTGAAGCTTTGAGCAAGGAGATCGAAAATGTAGCAAGATGAGCTAGAGCTCGTGCTTGAGCTGGTGGGTGATTTTTTCTGGCGGAAGACAAAGTGTGTGGGTTCAAGAATAAGTGGAGGGGGCCATGAGGGGCCCACGAGGCAGGGGGCATACCCAGGGGGGTAGGGCGCACCCTGCACCCTCGTGGCCAGGTGGTTTCCCCCCTCTGGTGTGTTCTCGGTGCCAGATATTCTTAAATATTCTATAAAAAATCATATTTCAATTTCAGGGCATTTGGACGTCTTTTATTTTCAGGGTATTTTTTTATTGCAAGGATAATTCAGAAAACATACAGAAAATGCTATTTTTTCTTTATTTAATCTAAATAACAGAAAGTAAAAGGAGGGTACAGAGAGTTGTGCTTTCTAACTTCATCCATATCATGTGCATCAAAAGGAATCCACTAACAAGGTTGACCAAGTCTTGTTAACGAACTCATTCCGAATCGCATGAAACTGGAGAATTTTCTAATAGCACTAGGTTACCTCAACGGTGACATGCACGTCCCCAGTAATAAGAATATCATATTTCTTCTTGACAGTAGGAAGAGGAAATTCAAAACCTCCAATAGTAATCGTTGGAATTTTTCCAATAGAATTGATACTGTGGACTTGAGGTTGTTTTCGGAAAGTGTACCGTATGCTCATTACCATTAACATGAAAAGTGACATTGCCTTTGTTGCAATCAATAACAGCCCCTACAATATTCAAAAAGGGTCTACCAAGAATAACAGACATACTATCGTCCTCGGGAATATCAAGAATAACAAAGTCCGTTAAAATAGTAATGTTTGCAACCACAACAGGCACATCCTCACAAATACCGACAGGTATAGCAGTTGATTTATCGGCCACTTGCAAAGATATTTCAGTAGGTGTCAATTTATTCAAATCAAGTCTATGATATAAAGAGAGAGGCATAACAGTAACACCGGCTCCAAGATCACATAAAGCAGTTTTAACAAAGTTTCTTTTAATGGAGCATGGTATAGTTGGTAGTCCTGGATCTCCAAGCTTCTTTGGTATTCCACCCTTAAAAGTATAATTAGCAAGCATGGTGGAAATTTCAGCTTCGAGTATCTTTCTTTTATTTGTAACAATTTCTTTCATATGCTTAGCACAAGGATTCATTTTAAGCATATCAGTCAAACGCATACGCAAAAAGATAGGTCTAATCATTTCAGCAAAGCGCTCAAAATCCTCATCATCCTTTTTCTTGGATGGTTTAGGAGGAAAAGGCATGGGTTTCTGAACCCATGGTTCTCTTTCTTTACCGTGCTTCCTAGCAACAAAGTCTCTCTTGTCATAACGTTGATTCTTTGATTGTGGGTTATCAAGATCAACAGCAGGTTCAATCTCTACATCATTTTCATTGCTAGGTTGAGCATCAACATGAACATCATCATTAATATTATCGCTAGGTTCATGTTCATTACCAGATTGTGTTTCAGCATCATAAATAGAAATATCATTAGGATTCTCAGGTGTGTCAACAACAGGTTCACTAGAAGCATGCAAAGTCCTATCATTTTTCTTTTTCTTCCTCTTAGAAGGACTAGGTGCATCAACATTAGTTCTCTGAGAATCTTGCTCAATCCTCTTAGGGTGGCCCTCAGGATACAAAGGTTCCTGAGTCATTTTACCCCCTCTAGTCATAACTCTAACAGCATTATCATTTTTCTTATTATTTAATTCACTGAGCAAATCATTTTGAGCTTTAAGTACTTGTTCTACTTGAGTGGTAACCATAGAAGAATGTTTACTAATAAGTTTAAGTTCACCTTTAACTCTAGACATAAAATCATCAAGTGTTCAATCATATAAGCATTTCGTTTCAATTGTCTACCAACATAAGCATTGAAGTTTTCTTGTTTAACCATAAAGTCATCAAACTCATCCAAGCATTGGCTAGCAAACTTGGTAGACGGGATTTCAGCTTTATCATATCTATAGAGAGAATTTACCTTTACTACCTGTGTCGGGTTATCAAGACCATGTATTTCTTCAATAGGTGGTAAATTCTTAACATCTTCAGCTTTAATACCCTTTTCTTTCATAGATTTCTTTGCCTCTTGCATATCTTCAGGACTGAGGAATAGAATACCCCTTTTCTTTGGAGTTGGCTTAGGAGTTGGTTCAGGAAGTGTCCAATCATTTTCATTACTCAACATATTATTCAATAGCAATTCAGCTTGATCAACAGTTCTTTCCCTGAAAACACAACCAGCACAACTATCCAGGTGGTCTCTGGAAGCATCAGTTAGTCCATTATAAAAGATGTCAAGTATTACATTTTTCTTGAGAGGATGATCAGGCAAAGCATTAAGTAACCGGAGAAGCCTCCCCCAAGCTTATGGGAGACTCTCTTCTTTAATTTGCACAAAATTATATATTTCCCTTAAGGCAGCTTGTTTCTTATGAGCGGGGAAATATTTAGCAGAGAAGTAATAAATCATATCCTGGGGACTACGCACACAACCAGGATCAAGAGAATTAAACCATGTTTTATCATCACCATTTAATGAGAACGGGAATAGCTTAAGGATATAGTAGTAACGATTTTTTTCCTCATGAGTGAATAGGGTGGCTATATCATTTAATTTAGTAAGATGTGCCACAACAGTTTCAGATTCATAGCCATAAAAAGGATCAGATTCAACCAAAGTAATTATCTCAGGATTGACAGAGAAATCATAATCCTTATCAGAAATACAGATAGGTGAACTAGCAAAAGCAGGGTCATATTTCATTCTAGCATTCAAAGATTTTTCTTTCAGCTTAGCTAATAATTTCTTAAGATCATATCTATCATTGCAAGCAAGAAAATCTCTAGCAGTTTCTTCATCCATAACATAACCCTCAGGTACATCAGGCAATTCATATCTAGGGGGAGAATCTTCATCATCACTTTCATCAATATTATCAGTTTCAATAATTTCATTCTCTCTAGCCCTAGCAAGTTGTTCATCCAGAAATTCACCTAGTGGCACAGTATTATCAAGCATAGAAGTAGTTTCATCATAAGCATCATGCATAGCGGAAGTGGCATCATCAATAACATTGCAACATATCAGAATTAATAGCAGAAGCAGGTTTAGGTGTTGCAAGCTTACTCAAAACAGAAGGTGAATCAAGTGCAGAGCTAGATGGCAGTTCCTTACCTCCCCTCGTAGTTGAGGGATAAATCTTGGATTTTTCGTCTTTCAAGTTCCTCATAGTGATCAGCGGATATAAATCCCAAGTGACTCAAAGAATAGAGCTATGCTCCCCCGCAACGGCGCCAGAAAATAGTCTTGATAACCCGCAAGTATAGGGGATCGCAACAGTTTTCGAGGGTAGAGTATTCAACCCAAATTTATTGATTCGACACAAGAGGAGCCAAAGAATATTCTCAAGTATTAGCAGCTGAGTTGTCAATTCAACCACACCTGGAAGACTTAATATCTGCAGCAAAGTATTTAGTAGAAAAGTAATATGGAAGTAACGGTAACAGTGGCAAAAGTAACAGTAGCTAAGCAAAGATCAATATGTGAAAAGATCGTAGGCATTGGGTCAGTGATGGATAATTATGTCGGATGTGATTCCTCATGCAACAGTTATAACCTAGGGTGACACAGAACTAGCTCCAGATCATCAATGTAATGTAGGCATGTATTCCGAATATAGTCATACGTGCTTATGGAAAAGAACTTGCATGACATCTTTTGTCCTACACTCCCGTGGCAGCGGGGTCCTATTGGAAACTAAGGGATATTAAGGCCTCCTTTTAATAGAGTACCGTCCAAAAGCATTAACACTTAGTGAATACATGAACTCCTCAAACTACCGTCATCACCGGGAGTGGTCCCGATTATTGTCACTTCAGGGTTACCGGATCATAACACATAGTAGGTGACTATTGACTTGCAAGATAGGATCAAGAACTCACATATATTCATGAAAACATAATAGGTTCAGATCTGAAATCATGGCACTCGGGCCCTAATGACAAGCATTAAGCATAGCAAAGTCATAGCAACATCAATCTCAGAACATAGTGGATACTAGGGATCAAACCCTAACAAAACTAACTCGATTACATGATAAATCTCATCCAATCCATCACCGTCTAGAAAGCCTATGATGGATTTACTCACGCATGGCGGTGAGCATCATGAAATTGGTGATGGAGGAAGGTTGATGATGACGACGGCGACGGATTCCCCTCTCCGGAGCCTCGAACAGACTCCAGATCAGCCCTCCCGAGAGAAATTAGGGCTTGGCGGCGGCTCCGTATCATAAAACGTGATGAATCCTTCTCTCTGATTTTTTTCTCCCCGAATGTGAATATATAGAGTTGGAGTTGAGGTCGGTGGAGCTTCAGGGGGCCCACGAGACAGGGGGCACGCCCCCCACCCTCATGGACAGGGTGTGGGCCCCTTGGTCTTGATTCTTTCGCCAGTATTTTTTATATATTCCAAAAATATTCTCCGTGAAGTTTCAGGTCATTCCGAGAACTTTTATTTCTGCACAAAAATAACACCATGGCAATTCTACTGAAAACAACGTCAGTCCGGGTTAGTTCCATTCAAATCATCCAAGTTAGAGTCCAAAACAAGGGGAAAGTGTTTGAAAAAGTAGATACGATGGAGACATATCATTAGGCCGCACTTGGCAACTGTCACTCTTGGCCCCGAGCAGGACTTGCCGTCTGGGGTGGTGATCTCGGCTGGACTCATCCAGGCCGAGCTAGCCACCTACATCGGCGACTTCCGCAACTCCAACTTCACTTGGGAGGTGACCGAGACGGCTCCCCTCGTCTTTTCGGTCCCCTTCCCCTCCGTAGAGCTGCTCTGTGTGTGTTCCCACGATCTCATCTGATGCCCCATCAACAAGTTCCTGATCTCCGTCCGTGCTGCTGCCACGGAGCCTGACCCTGTGCCCCCTCTGGCTAAGGTGTGGGTCCTTGTCTATGGCTTGCCTCGAGGAGGCAGGTCGGCGCCGCGGGGTGGCAAGCTTGCGCACATCCTCAAGGCAATATCGAAGCTTGTGGGCAAGCTGGTGACTGCCGACCTAGCGTCCTTTAAGGATGATGGACCCGCCCGCATTGAGATTCCCTGCCCCGCTCCGGCAGAGATTGACGGTCTGTCCCTGATCTTCTACTTCGGCACTAAGGGGAAGCGTATGAATTTCGAGCTTGAGTCTCTGGTTCCTGAGGATCTGCCTGGGTCGGCCCCCGCGACCCCTCTGCCTCGCCCGGATGATGGGCAGGGATGGGGGCTCGTCCGAGGGGAGCTCTACTGGCGAGGAGGATGATGATGATGAGGTTCCCCCGGCTCCGTCTGATGGGCGACGTAGCTCGGTTTCTACTGGTGGTGGGTCTTCCTATCTAGCTGGGACGGCTTCTCTGGTGGCGTCAGGGGATGGGACCGTGGCCGTGACCTCCCTTCCCCCTGTGGTGATCCAGGAGGCTGGCCTGGAGGTCGTGGAGGAGGACGTTATGAGTGTGGGGATGGAGGTGCGCCCCTCATCTTCGCCGCGCTCGCCTGGGGTGGTGTGCTACACGCGTTCGCCGCCCCCCCCCCCTTCTCCAGCCTTGGGGTCCCCGGACCTGGAGCCGTCTCCGCCCTTGGACCTGGCAGCGGTGACTCCTACCGCGGCTGGCTCCAAGTTGCGGGGCGGGCCTTCTCCACTGGTGGCCGCGCATCAGAGTGCGAGGCTCAACCAGTCCCGGGCCTCCTGGATGGCCGTGTCCCGATGATCCCGAAGAAGGCTGCCATGCGGGCGGCCGCTCGCGACCTGTCCTCAGGTATCCCCACCATCCATTCTGACCCTTCTAGTTTTGGTTCTCGTTTTTCTATGCTTGGATCCGTTCCGTTGTCTCATCTAGCAGAGGTGGCCACTGATAGTGGCATTGTGTTTCGTGGAGAGAAGGGGCCCATCCTTGAGCAGATTTAGGCTATCTGCGCCAAGGAGAGGCTCGATGGGGCATTGGCTAAAGCCCGTGCTTGTGCTGCACGTGGTGAACCCAGCACCCCGGCGCACACTGACCCTGGTCATAGAAAGACCAGGTCTGGTGCGGCGCCCCCTGTGGAGAATGTGGCGGACACGCCCCTTGCAGTCCCTCCCTCGGTGAGGGCTCTGCGGGGCCGTCCCCCCACGCGTCTCAACCCCACTGAACACCGGATAGAGGTGTGTGGGTCTAGTTCCAGGTATGCTTCCCTCGGACTGGAGACCCCCGTTGCTCCCCCTATGCGGGGCGGCGTGGCCGTCCAGTGAAGGCATCCCCCCGACCCGCGATTGACGAGCAGGCTAGCTCGTCCCTGCCTGAGGGGCCTAGTGATTCCACTGAGGTTCTTAGATGAAGCTCCTATGTTGGAACGTTAGGGGCTTCGGCCTCACTGGCCGGCGCCGGTAGCTCATCGAGTATTTGCGGCAAGAAGAGATTGACATTGTGGGACTTCAGGAGACGATTCACCGGGATTTTAGCATGCATGAGCTCCAGGGGCTCTTCCGCCACCAGTTTGCCTGGCAGTGGTTGCCTGCTACGGGACAATCCGGAGGCATCCTCCTCGGGGTCAGGGAGGATGTTTTCTCGGTTGAGGATATGGACCGAGGGGAGTTCTTCCTGAGCATGTCCGCCACCGATCGATGACTTCACCTCAGCTGGGAGGTGATTTTTGTCTATGGTCCTGCGAATCATGTGCGCTCTGCCGACTTCCTGGCCGAGCTGAAAAATAAGGTTGAGCGGTGCACCACTCCGGTGGTGGTGGCCGGGGAGTTCAACCTCATTAGGTGGGCTTCAGATAAAAGCTCCACTAATGTTGATCGTGTCCGCATGCATCTATTTAACGACTACATTATGAACCTTGCTCTACGTGAGATAGCCCGCGTAGGGGCTAGGTTCACGTGGACGAATAAGCAGGCGAACCCCATCCGGAATGTTTTGGATCGGGTATTTGTGTCGGCTCAGTGGGAAGTAATGTTCCCGTTGTGCTCCCTCAAGGCGGTCACTCGGATTGGCTCTGACCATACCCCCTGATTTTCTCTTTGGGGGATGATGCCCCCCTAGAACCCGTCGCTTTCGCTTTGAGGCGTTTTGCTTGGAGCAACCGGGTTTCTTTGAGTTGGTTCACGACCGCTGGTTAGAGACTGTCGCTTCCCCACCTTGTGTGTTTTGTGATGTGGATATCTGGCACCATTGTACTAAATTGGTCCGTCGGGTCATGAAGGGATGGGGGCGAACCTTGGTGCTGATCTTCGGGCCCGTAAAGGGGCCCTGCTGGATCAGATTAAGGTGCTAGATGGCCGGCCTGTCTCCTGACGACTGGATTAGGAGATATTCCCTCGAGGCCTCACTCATGGACATTTACAAGAGCGAGGAGCTGTTTTGGCAGCGTCGAGGGGGCCAGAACTGGCTCCTTAAGGGGGATGCGAACACTGCCTACTTCCAGGCGATAGCCAATGGCCGCATGCGAAAATGTGCCATCCCTTTCCTCTGGGATGGGGATGTTCTTCTGGAGAACCCAGATGACATCTCCACCCATATTTACTCCTTCTATAAGGATTTGTTTTTGGCTGAGCCGCGTGGAGGCGGCGTCTCCCTCTGTGACGACTTTTGGCCGCTTGCTGACCATGTCTCTGATGCGGAGAATGCAAAACTTACTCTCCCTTTCTCTTCCGAGGAGGTGGGACGGGTGATTGCTTCCATGAAAGCTTGCTCGGCCCCGGGGCCGGATGGCCTTCCGGTAGTTTTCTTCCAGAAATTCTGGGAGGTCCTGCATCCGGTCATTATGCCCATGTTCCATGAGTTCTATATCGGAACTCTGGACATGGCTAAGATTAACTATGGTATCATATCCCTGATCCCCAAAGTAGTTGGGGCGACGGATATTCGGCAATTCCGCCCCATCACGGTGATCAGTGTGTTGGAGCGAATCTTTGCGAAGGTTTGCGTGACCCGTTTATCCCCTGTGGTGGAAAGGATTTCCCACCCCCTCCAGTCCACGTTCTTGAAGGGCCGGCGGATCCATGACGGGATTCTTGCCCTTCACGAGATTGTCCACGAGGTGGCGTTGAAGGGGCTTAAGGGGGTCTTCCTCAAATTGGACTTCCAGAAGGCATATGACCGTTTGGACTGGTCCTTATTGAGGTTGGTTATGCAGCGACGAGGATTTGACGAATGGTGGTGCTCCTGGATAATGCAATTGGTTAGATCTGGAAACACAGCGATCAACATCAATGGAGAGGTGGGACCCTTCTTCCAGGCCTCCAGGGGGTAAAGCAAGGGGATCATGTCTCCCCCTTGTTTTTCAACCTTGCAGTTGATGCCCTTGCGGGCATCCTAGATAAGGCCAAGCTGGCCAGCCACCTTAAGGGGGTGGTTAGTCATCTCATTCCGAATGGGGGGTGTTACCCACTTGCAGTATGCGGATGACACCATGATTATGGTGGAAGGTTCGGACTCGGACATTGTTAATCTTAAGTTCCTCTTGCTCTGCTTTGAGAAATGTTGGACTTAAGATTAACTTTGATAAGAGCGAGGTTGTGGTCCTTGGCTACTCGGAGGCTGAGCAGCACAGGATTGCGGATAACCTCAATTGTAGGTTGGCTTTATTCCCCATATCGTACTTGGGGATGCCCCTGGCTGAGTCCAATATTTTGGTGAGTGGGTATGATCCGCTTGTGGGATGAGTAGAGTCCCGTGCGGAGCCCTGGTGCGGTAGGTTCACTTCTAAAGGAAGCAAAACTGTTCTCATTAGTTCTAACCTTGCCAGCCTCCCCTTGTATATGATGGGGATGTACATCTTGCCCGAAGGTGTGCATAGCTCCTTTGACAAGGAGCTGGCTAGGTTCTTCTGGCAGGCAGGGGACGGGCGGCCTAAGTACCATATGGTGAAATGGGCTGACATCTACTTGCCGAAGGACCGAGGTGGGTTGGGTATCCCTGCGTCTCGCCGTATGAACATTGCGCTCATGCTTCATTGGGTTTGGCGAATCTTGCTGGGAGATGGGGGTTTGTGGCTGCAGCTGATTGAGTCCAAGTACTTGCAGGGTCAGCCCCTCTTGGCTTGCTCGCACTCGGCTGGGTCCCAGTTCTGGAAGTCTGTTCAGGCCATCAAGGATGAGATTAGGCTGAGTCTGCGGTTCTCGGTTGGCAACGGAACTGGGACCCAGTTTTGGTTGGACCCCTGGCTTGATGGGGAGCCTCTACGCATTCGGTTTTCGAGGCTCTTTGGGATTTGTGTCGACCCGGCTGTTCTTGTATCTGAGGCTTCTTTGGATGAGGGATGGAACATTGCGTTCCGCCGCTCATTCGGACCAGCCGAGGTGCAGGAATGGGCAGACTTGAGGGAAGTAGTCCCTCTTCCTCTGTCCTAGGATCCTGACACTGTTTCTTAGAGTCTTTCTCCTTCGGGAGAATTCTCCGTTAGTTCGGCTTATCAGGCGTTGTGCTGCCGGTTCTCCAGTGGTTATCCCCATTGTGGAAGGCGCCGATGCCCCTGAAGATCAAGATTTTCGTGTGGTAGCTTCTCAGAGATCGCTTACCTTCGGGGACTGAGGTGCTGAAACGCCATGGTCGGGCAATGGCCTTTGCCCCCTTTGCCTCGTCCCGGAAACGGGAACGCACATCTTGTTCTCGTGCGTAGAAGCGCAGGCACTTTGGTGCTTTGTTCGTGAGGCCCTGGGACCAGAGTGGGAGGCCCATGACCTTGCAGAGTTTCTGCAGGTAAGGGCCATTTAGGTTGGCCGTAAGCGCGGACTGTTCTGGCTCATCTTCGGGCTATGACGTGGACTCTTTGGACTACTCGCAATAAGATGGTGACTGAGCAGGTGTTCCCGCGGCGTGCTTATGACTCGTTCTTCAAATTTCTTGCCTTCTTACAGCATTAGTATCCACTCGCTAGGCCGAGAGATCGTGACCGGCTTCAGCTCTATCTGGACGCTCTGTTGTCTTCCGCGCGCCGGCTCTCTGACCGTTTCCGTCTGCTTCGTAGCTTGCCCCTGTTGGCCTTTTTATGTTTCTTCTTCTTTCTTTTGGGTGTGCTTATGTTGTGGCCCCAACAGTTTCTTTTTATGACTATAGTTGAGATGTGGTTATATGGACGAATGCTTTATCTATAAAGTAGGTGAAAGCCTATTTCCAGAGAAGAGGCAATTGAACTACGCCGGTTGCTTTGATCCAAAGCACGCGCGGAGACTGGCGCCTAGTGCTGGCCAATGAGAATTGCGTACGTAATAGAGTTGATCAAATTAATCAGCAGACAGCAATGGTCTTGACTCCGAGTCGGAGTGTGGGTTCGAGTCCAGTACCGCACGCAGTCGGTATCCTAGACAAATCAACGTTTTCCCTACGTGTATATACCTATATATACTTCAACTCGTTGTATCTCCACCTCCCTGCCTAAACTTGTTACTTGCCTCCTAGCGATCCAACCTGCGTGCACCGGCAGGGACGCCATGGCAGCTTCCGCCGGAAAGAAAGAGGCAGCCTGGCCTGCCACCATGGCGCGGTACGAGCGGCTGGAGAAGCTGGGAGCGGGCATCAACGGGGAAGTGTTCAAGGCGTGGGACACCCAGGACAATCTGATCGTCGCCGTCAAGCGGCTCAGCGGGAGCGGCGACGACGGCTTCATTATCTCCGGCCTACCGGAGGTCATGCGGGAGGCCATGTGCCTGGGCACGTGCCGCGGCATCCCCTCGACCGTGCAGCACCGCGCAACCTGCGTTGCCGCATGCCAACGCGATTCCTTCATCGTGATGGACTACGTGGGGCGCCTCAACCTACGCGGCTACATGCAGCGCCGGGTCCGTCTTCGTCGGGCGTTCTCCGAGGACGAGGTGCGCCGGATCATGAAGCAGCTCGTGGAGGGGGTGAAGGCCGTGCACGGCGTGGGCGTCCTGCACCTCGACATCAAGCCGGAGAACGTGCTCCTCGACGACGGCACCGAGGACAGGAAGCAGAAGCCCAAGAAGAAGGGGGCCGTGGAAGCCGATGTTGGCGGCGAGGTCAAGGACGACCGCATAGTCTACAAGATCGGCGGTTTCGGGATGTCTACGAAAGAGCGGGGAAAGAGGCAGCCGGAGGTGATTATTCTGACGCCGTACAGCGCGCCGGAGCTCCTGCTGCACTCGCGCGAGTACGACGATCGCGTGGACACGTGGGGGCTCGGATGCATAATGG
The DNA here is from genome assembly GCA_021605145.1 of Aegilops bicornis. NCBI lineage: Eukaryota > Viridiplantae > Streptophyta > Magnoliopsida > Poales > Poaceae > Aegilops > Aegilops bicornis. Next base: position 526,818,683 of record CM038675.1, on the reverse strand, counting down.
CCGACCTCCTCTCGGGCACCGGCGCCTCCTTGTTCGACGGCGAGTCGGACATAGAGATCATGGCTAAAGTGTTTGGCATCGTCGGCACGGAGGGGATCAAGGAGTGGTCTGGATACTCGGGGCTGGCGGCAGATCAGAAATCAAAGCTGCCGGGTGACGGAGGCATCAGCCGCCTTCGGCACAAGTTTCCCCGTCGCAAGTTGTCGTCGGCCGGGTTCGAGGTGCTCAGCGGGCTGCTGGAGAGCAACCCGGAGAAGCGGCTTACCGCAGCGGAGGCGCTCAAGAAGCCTTGGTTCCACAACCGACCACGTGGCTTTGCCGGTTTCTTCAAGTCGTGTGTGGGAGGAGTCCTACCGGAGAATTAGAATTAGTTTTGGCCACTCCACATGCTTTTTTTTTTGTGCTGCGCGTTCTTCTGTAAAAATGTACTCCCTCCGGCCATAATATAAAAATATTTTTTATACTAACATAGTGTTAAAAACGCTTTTATAATATAGGACGGAGGGTGTATTTTTTAGAGATAATTATCACATGTAATCATTGCTGAAGTATTGTAGCATTTAAGAGATGTTCTATTTAATTGGCTTAGGAAATATACTTGTATATTGTCTTTGCATTCGTCTTCGTCAACCTCATCGTCATACGCCAAGAACCCATCCTAGCGCTCAGTCTCCTGGTGTTTCGTCCTCGGTGCATGGAGGTTTGGTCGGCTTCAATTCGGCGGCTGGTTCCCCTCGCTTTAGAGCGCCGCTGGCAGCGGGCAACTATGCGCCACCCAACCCTCAACCTTTTGGTCCACAGGTAGGGTCATGTGGTCTTCGGTGCTCTATGAAGGCCTGATTTGGTGGAAAGGAAAATCAAATCGCATGAAAAGGGTTGGTAGCAGGGTAGGAGAGAAAGAAGAGCAGGGAACGAACAATAGAGACAGTAGGGAATGAGGAATAAAAACAATCACTTCATCGATGTCTCTCCCAGTTGGTTAATTACATCCTCTTTAATAAATACAAAAAAACATACACGGTCAGACATAGCTCATCGTCACTAGGCTATGTCTTATATCACGGGCCCATGACCCCTCTCGTGCACCAACATCTTTAGTATATTTGTTTTTGATAATCTTTAGTCAACTACACCAATAGGTGCAGGTGTGACATTTTCGGTGGTTTCATTCCTTTGATCCAAAGGAGCTTTGCAAAAAAGCCTATTGGTTGAGTCCTACAAATTTCTATGAAAAAATTTCGATCTAAATTGGTGTATTATCTCGACTTCAATATCTGCATGTTTTTAGGACCTATTTTTCATTTGTTACTATTCGATTTTGATCAGCAATTACTCTATAACCTCAAATGTATGGAACTAAATTAATGTCATTAGACATACACTAAAATGTACTTATTTAAATGTGTTATTGTATCACATATAGAACATGTTAATAGATTAACTGCTAGTCAAATGGTTGTCTTAACCAATCAAAAAACGCCACAAAAAAAGAGAGGAAGTACTTCCATTTAAGCTTGGTTTTGGACATTGACATGTTATATAGAACACAATTTGGACTACTAATTTCTTCTACGAGATAGAAAAAACTATAAGTTTTTGAAAATACCCTTTGAAAAAAAAATACGTACATGATTCTCAACTATCAAATAAAAAACTCAAAGACATTGGCAGCCGAAAATTTACATTTTGGAATTTATCCTTGCTCGAAACGACCATTTTATAGCACTATCCACGCAGTACGCACATTTTTCTTATGGCATCTCTAGTAGATCCCCTTAAAGCCCTCAACGTCAACTTGTTACAAGGAATTGGATCTCTGATGGGTTCGCTAAGGTTTCCCAACCCAGGCGATCAGGGGGCGATCCCCACGCCGCCGCCAACGCCGGGCGCCGCCCCGGCCAAGGATGGCCTTCCGTCCGTGCCCCAGCCATGGCAGGGTGCCGGACCAGCAGCGGCTACGTCCGCCCAGCGATCGCGTGACCACCCAGATCTCGTCGATCCCGCCATGCCCGAGAAGGAAACCGCTTTGAGGAGTCCTGCAGTCTCACGCCGGGAGGAAGTAGGGTTTCCTAGACCCTGCCGCAAGGAAAATCTGAACCCCCTCCCCTTAAAACCTAAGGTAGGGACGCTGCAAAGTCAGAAACCTCGTGAGCCGCCAGATCGATCTAACCGCGCTGCTGCGCTGCCGCTGCCAAACCGCCCCGTCGCCATGACGAAGCCGGCCGCACGCGGAGAGGGCGCTGAGACGCTGGTGACCGAGGGGAACCCAGGGGTCGGTGGGGGCGACTACGGGGCTCCCCTTGCGAATGCTTCCCGCCCGAAGCCTTCCACTGGGAACCCTGGTGTCGCTGTGGCGACGCAACCGCGCGTGAAGGATCTCGCCATATGGGATCAGATGAGGAAGATGGCACCAGAGGCAGGCCACTCCGCGAAGCAGGCCAGCATGAACCAACACGTGGAGGGGCCAGAAGAGTTCAGGGAAGGCGAGGACACGGAGGAAGAGGCGGACCTTGTGGAGGTTGATCTTGAGGAAGAGGGGGTGATCCAGCAACCGGCTCATCCATGGACGGTGATTATGCTGGTCTACTCCTTGGATCGACCAACACCCAGAGCTCTCTTTGACAATGTTGTTGATGGCTGGAGGTTGAAGGAGAACTTTGACTACTCCTATCAGGGAGATAACATGTACCTTGTCCACTTTGGATGCGAAGCTGACATGGCAAGGATTCTGCGCGGAGGACCGTGGCAATATAAACATGATCCACTCATCATTGAAGCATATGATGGGATGAGGAAAGTCTCTGACTACGTGCTTGACCGTATCAGAATCTGGGTGCGGATCCTCGACGTGCCAACCAACTGGAGAACTGAGAAAATTGTGAAAGCTCTGTGCGTGAATTTGGGCATGTTTTTACAAGCTGAACTTGATGAGAACAGGGGCAATTATGTGCGCGCCAGGGTGGCTATGCCAGTGTATAAGCCGCTAGAGACGTCGCTGGCGATGAACGCTCGGCTTAAAGAGCAACGTAGCAAGGTTGAATTTGAAATCCAGTATGAGAAACTACCCGACTTCTGCTACATCTGTGGTTACCTTGGCCATGTGGAGAAGTCGTGCTGCAGGAAGGTCAATGGGGGCGCACCAACAGGGAAGTTCAGCGGCAAGCTAAGGTGCTCTCCACCCCGTCCCTTCACACGACAGTCTGGCACAGTTCGGGCGAAGACCAACCCAACAGCCTACCGCGGCCTTGATTTCTCGGCAGGAAGTAGCACCTCTTCTGGCCGGGGACGAGGGGGGCGTGGAGCTTGCCGGGAGGCAGACCAGACGCGGTCACACAAGACGCATGAAGAGGATAAGAGTGGTAACCCGGCCATCGACCAGATGCTTGCAGAACAAATGAAACAGATGTCCGGAAGGGACAAGTGTGAATCGGGAGCGCAGAAATCTGCAGATGAGATCAGTGGGGGCATCCATACCCACGTTCATAGCATGCACTCTCAGCCCACAAGCTCTGACATCATACCTGCATTACGTGATCCGTCAAACGAGGTATGTATGGCCAACGCCGAGTTTTCCGATGCTACGACACTAGGGAAGCGGAATGCGGAAGAGGAGGTGTCATCTCCGGCTGGCGAGGAACAAGGAGATAAAACCATGGTGCTCTATACTAAACCGATTGCTACGGCAGATCATGTCTTTTCAGGAACGCCGAAGAAGCGGAGGACTTCAGAGACGCTGGACGGGTAGCAGTCTCAGGTGCATGGTGGAGGACGTGACCAGGACATGATGGAGGTGTCCAACTCTTTGGAGGCAGTCGGCCCAGGGGCCGCCGACAAACTGACGGGGCCGGCGGAGCCTCGTCAAGAGCAATGAATATCCTAAGCTGGAACTGCCGGGGGGTGGGAACCCTCGGACAGTTCGTGATCTTGTGAGTCTTGTACAGACTCACTCCCCTAGCATTGTTTTCCTTTGTGAAACTAGACAGTCGAAAAATAAAATGAAGAGGTACCGCTCTCGGTTAGGACTAAGTGGTTTTGATGCGTTAGATAGTGATGGTCTTAGTGGTGGGTTGGCTTTGTATTGGCATGACTCTTTGAGCCTTGATGTAAAAACAATCAATAAACGATATATTGATGCGTACGTGACGACGGCGCCGGGGGAGCCACCTTGGCGGCTGACCTGCGTCTACGGCGAACCGCGTACGGAGGACCGGCATCGCATGTGGTCCATCCTCCTTGATCTTCACCGCCAATCTGAACTGCCGTGGGTGGTGGTTGGTGACTTCAATGAGGCTATGTGGAGCTTCGAACACTTCTCTGAATCACCGCGGTCGGCAGGTCAGATGATTGATTTTCGTGATACTCTGGAAGTTTGTGGACTGGGTGATCTTGGTTTTGCAGGGCTGCCCTACACATATGATAATAAACATGCTGGGCGTGCAAACGTCAAAGTCCGCCTTGATCGGGCGGTGGCGACCAACGCATGGCGAGATTTGTTTGAATATGCAAAGGTGGACCACCTGGTGGCACCGAGCTCGGATCATCTCCCTATCCTGATCCGATGCTCGCGAGAGGAACCGATGCAAGCTGCTGGTAGGAGGTTTCGCAATATGAAGTCATAGGGAAAGGGAGCCATCGCTCCGGAGGTAATCATGAAAACTTGGACAGACATGGGTTCTATGCTTAATCTTGGGGATATTTCCTCCAGTTTGGGTAACTTTGATGAAGAAGTTGCAGGATTGGAGCCGGAGAAAATTCGGTAATGTTATTAAAGAGATTAACAAGTCTCGAACACGGCTCGAGGAGCTTACATCCATGAATGCAGACAGGAAGGAAATACGGAGGCGCATCGATAGCCTCAACGAGCTCCTGCATCATGAGGAGATGATGTGGATGCAACGGTCGCGGGTGACGTGGTTGAAGGAAGGGACCGTAACACCAATTTCTTTCACAGGAAGGCAAAATGGCGTATAGGGAAAACCGCATAAAGAAGCTGCTTGATGCTACAGGAGTCGCCCATAGTGATCATGAAACTATGGCGGCGATGATCTCAGATTATTTCTCTGCGCTGTTTGCTGCGGACGAGACCATTTGTCCAGACCCGGTTATTGATTTAATAAACACACGTGTTACTGACCGTATGAATGCTGGGGCTGTGTGCAGATTTTTCTGACAAGGAGATCGCTGATGCCTTGTTTCAGATTGGCCCCCTGAAGGCCCCGGGACCGGATGGATTTCCCGCTCGGTTCTTTCAAAGGAACTGGGAGGTGATGAGGGAGCAAGTTATTGCTGGTGTGAAGGAGTTCTTTCGAACGGGCATCATGCCGGAGGGGGTGAATGATACGGCCATAGTACTCATCCCAAAGGTGGACAGCCCGGAACGAGTGTCTGAGTTCAGGCCCATCAGCTTGTGTAATGTCATCTACAAGGTGGTGGCTAAATGTCCGTAAATCGCCTCCGTCCTATCCTTGATGAGATTATTTCACGGAGCAGAGTGCCTTCGCACTGGACGCCTCATAATGCATAACGCCTTAATTGCTTTTGAGTGCTTTCATTACATACAAGAAGAGAAGGACCACGAAAAAAGTTTAGCGCTTATAAACTGGATTTGTCTAAAGCATATGACAGGTGGACTGGATCTTCTTGGAGCGAATGATGCAAAGATGGGTTTCGCTCACCGATGGGTGAACTGGATTATGTCATGCGTCACCTCGGTGAGATACATCTGTAAAATTTAATGGTACCCTCTTGAATTCGCTCAAGACTGTCCGTGGGCTACGGCAAGGTGATCCTCTATCCCCGTTCCTATTTTTATTGGTGGCTGATGGTCTATCTACTTTGTTGAAGAAAGGGGAAGAAAATGGAGATTTTACCCCGCTAAAGGTGTGCCGCAGAGCTCCTGGAGTGTCCCATCTACTCTTTGCAGATGACACTCTACTTTTTTTCAAAGCTGAAGAGGAGCAAGCAAGGAATGTGCAGCAGGTTTTGCATGCTTATGAGAGGGCCACGGGCCAGAGTATTAATCCGGCTAAATGCAGCGCCCTATTTGGTGATGCGTGCCCAAGTGAAGAGTAGCGTAGCACGCGTGCAGTTCTCCATATTGTGACAGATCTGTTTGAGGATAAATACTTGGGGTTACCCACACCGGAGGGCCGCATGTCTCGCGGCAAGTTTCAAAACCTGCAATCCAGATTGTTGAAGAGAATCATAGCATGGGGTGATACGCTATCCTTGGCATCCTTGGCTGGAAAGGAGACGATGATCAAAGCCATTGCGCAGGCTATACCAACTTATGTAATGGGGGTGTTTAAGCTACCCATGTATGTATGTGACGACCTCAACCGCATGGTCCGGAACTTTTGGTGGGGTGCATCGGAAGGGAAGCGGAAGACACACTGGCTGGCATGGCCAAAGATCTTGGCGCATAAAGCCCAGGGCGGGCTGGGCTTCCGCGACTTTCGCGCTTTCAACCATGCCCTCCTTTCCCGACTGTCGTGGCGATTACTAATTAACCCTAATAGCTTATGTGCGCAGGTGCTCAAGGCGAAGTATTACCCCGACGGCCGCCTCGAGGATACTGTCTTTCCAGGCAACGCCTCCCCCACGTGGCAGGGCATTCAATATGGCCTTGAGCTCCTCAAGAAGGGCCTCGTCTGGCGTGTAGGGAATGGCCGCACCATCAGGATTTGGCGAGATCGGTGGATCCCCCGCGAGCCTTCACGCCAACTGATCACCCAACAGGGGACCTGTCGGCTACGACGAGTTGCCGAGCTGTTGCACGAGGACGGTACATGGCGCTTTGACCTACTCCACCGCTACTTCCACCCGGCAGACGTGGAGGTGATCACCAGCATACGCACCTCACCCCGCGTTACCGACGACATCATCGCATGGGCTCCGGAGAAGAACGGTATCTTCACCGTCCGCTCCGCCTACCGGTTCGCCATGGACGAGCGCGAGCGTCCACTGGCCACCGTCACGAGCAAGGCACCGGATGGTCATCGCGCCATCTGGAAGATCATATGGGGTGCCTGCTCCCCTAAGGTACGCTGCGTGTTTGCTTGGAGGGTCGTCACCAACTCGCTTGCTACTTGGGCAAATAAGCTCTCTCGTCACCTTGAGGTGTCTGACCTATGCCCCTTGTGTGGACTGGAACGGGAGGATATGTTCCACGCCTTTTGCAGGTGTCCCTTGGCTAAGGAGCTCTGGCATATCATGGCCATGGACTGGTGCATCCCCAAGGTGGAGGACATCATGAACACTGGGCCGGAATGGCTCTTCACCCTGCTGGACCCCCTGGACGAGGCAACGAGGATGATAGTACTTATGATCATGTGGAGAACCTGGCATGTCCGAAATGAGATCACGCATGACAAGAAGCCGCCCCCTCCTGAGGCCTCACGTCAGTTCTTGCATGGGTATATCACCTCGCTGCTCTGTATCCAACAATACCCAAATGCTGATATGGTCAAGGGGAAGATGACGGTCTCCTTGCCGCCGTTTGTCACTCGCCCGCCCAAGGTGGCTAAGGAGAACAGATCATGGACCGCGCCACCGCCGGGCTGCACTAAGCTAAACACCGACGGAAGTTTTGTTGAGGCGACGGGAGCGGCCGGAGGAGGAATGATTATGCGCGATGATCGTGGAGAAATCATCTATACTGCATGTAGAGAGTTGCACACATGCGATAATGCCCTGGGTGCGGAGCTCGCGGCTTGCAAGGAGGGCCTCGACTTGGCTCTGCATAGGACCAGTTTGCCTATCACGGTCGAGCTTGATTGCGCGGAGGCTGTGGCGATGATCACAGCAAATGTGGAGGATCCTTCGGTGCACCGCACTCTTATTCAGGAGATTAGAGATATAGTGGCTGGCGCTGGAAGGGAGATCTCATTTACTCTTTGTAATCGCTCAGAAAATAAATGTAGCCATGAACTTGCCTCTTACGGGCGTAGGACCCCCCGGACCGTCGTGTGGCTCCACTCGGGGATTGAGTCGGTTGTACGTCTGGCCTCTGCTGAGAAGCCACCTTAAGTAATGAGAACTCCCTTTTCACCCGCAAAAAAAAAAATCCCCTTAAAGCTATATTTGAGAGGAAAAGAATTTCGCTTACGGAATTAAGGCCTTAGCTAGCGGATCCTCTGAATGTCTAACTCCTTAAAATATAAGTTAGCATCCTTTAAAATGCCACCCTGTAGCTTCACCGAGGGAAACTCTCAGAATAAGTGGGGAGACGATTGTGCCGCCCGCACCCACTACTGCCCACCTTGCTGCCGGCTGCCCCGGCCCATCCCTCCGCTCGTGGCGCCTCCCCTCAGCATCGCCTCCTCCCCCTCACCATCTCCGACGAGATTCCAATGAAGTTTTTTTTTTTTCATCTTCCTTGTCGTTTACGACCATGGTGGCGCTTCTCCCCGGCGTTCCTGCCAGGCGGCGCTCGGACTAGCTCCTACAGAGGAGAAACATCACCTACATCTTTTATGCACAGAGAAATATGACTGTTGGCACCGATTCCGATGATTCGTTGTGTTTCAGACCACACCAGCATATCACTAGGAGAAGGAAGATGAGAATAACCCATTCAGAAGAAGTGCCCAAAACGTGACTGGTGAAGGAAGAATTGCGCCTTCCTTCTTGACTACTTCGCATGCGCATGTGCGTTCAATAAGACTATATCAAATTACTTTTGTGGATCATCTATCCTAGGCCCTAGCTAGTTCATGGACATATTGGCCACACATGAATGAAAGAAGAAGGAAGAATGAGGAAGATATGAGATGCAAAGAGGCTTCCATTTCCATGTGAGATCAAAGTTGATTTGAGGGATTAATTTTAGGGGATATGCTAAATGAAAAGAAGTTTAATCCCCTAACGTTTTTTAAAGTTTTTTGGGATAAAAGATACGTTTTGCCATTATAGGATGGGAAATATGCTCTCAGTGTCATTTTTGCTCAAGAACGTGAAACATGACTAGCCAACTCATAGACATCGCTAGGTGCCCAAATTTGGGGGAGAATCCTTTACAGAAGGGCATCATTGTTAAAAATGGAAACAAAAAAGACTAACATTGCGATCGGTAGCATGAGTGCATGACCCTCCATCACCTATGTTTAACCTATCACTTGCTTGTGTTCTTATAACTAGAAAAGGGCCAGGGTTACATGGTGACAGTCAACCCCCATCCAAAGGCACGATGAGCAGCAGAACTCTGTCTGCTCGTCATCACGCAAGGGGCTTCAGGTATGGGTAATCCTTCCGCATCCTCTCTTCTGAGAGAACGTCATCCGCATCTTGAGGGGTCCACATGACTCGAACACCCTGAAACAGTGTGACCAATAAGCAAGGCAGCAAACTAAAATATAACATCAGATGAACTCATTGACCGATTCGCTAATTTATTGAACAAAAAGGAAACGGCCTGCATACCCGAAGTTCACTTGCAGGCGTAGAGTTGAGCCTTGCCACTACCTCCTCCAGATCTGCAGGGCTTTTGATCGCCACGGGGAGATTTATTGTTCCATTAGCAGCAACGAGAATGGTTACCTGGAGAGTTCAGAAATCATCAAAAAAAAAAAAACTCTCAGATCATGACAATAGTGTGAGGCATCCATGTTTAGACAGAAAAGAAAAAGGAAAGCTTCAGTTCGTAAGAATCACGGAACCAACATGTGACAGAACATACTTAGAACTAAATACAGGATAACCAAAAAAATGGAAGAATTTTCTGTGAAACATACCACTATGTACTCGTTTCTGCTGCCATCTGTTTTCATGGAGTAGGTTTTCTTTTGTTTGACCCCGTTCGAGTTCGAAAGTGTTTCTTCATCAAATTTGCTCCTCTCCTCCGCAGAAATCCTGTCAAAATGCTCCTTCCAAGAACCCTCTATGTTTGTTGTGACAACCTAAAGTAGATGGAATAGAAATTGCAGGATTCAGTGATTCACTCTGCAGTTTAACGTGCATAACTAGTATAAATCGTCATCACAACAAGAAGCAGCCGCATGTATATAAAAGTGTCAACACCCTAAGGTTATAAATAATACAGTGTATACTTTGTATCAAAAAAGATTTCAAGAACTTGTATGCTTTCTTACTGATAAGCATGAAGAGATGCAGCAATGCTGGTGACGGCGTAAGGAATACATGGTCTCTGCAAAATGGTGAATCGTCAGAATAGACCAAACTAAGTAGCAGTATTAATGCTAATCTTCCGATATTACAAGAGAAGGTACGTAAATAAGCTTAGTATTGATGGGCAACTTTGTAGCATTATGTTCTGATATCCATTACTATGTCTTCAAGTGCTTGAACAACATTTGTGTTCACTAATCGGTATCTAGACATTCTATACCTCCTAGTATATCCCTTATTCTGAATATAAATAAGCTTAGTTTCAGTGAATGCTAACATTTGGCAATTTTTAAATGACGTGTATCTATATATGCACAGAAAAATAGATGTTCATCTCGTTAAAACAAATACATGTTTTGTTAGAGTTATGTTGAATATTGTGTACAAGGTAGGTTACAGTTGAACTATGAGTTGTATTATGTTTACATAGGATGTGGAGTCGTGTCCTAATAGGACACTTGTATCCTAGGCCTCTCATATATAGCGGAGGTTGACACAAGATGTAACCTATGCCAGCATAATAGCACAGGCGCGCAAGGGGGAGCCGGCGGCGTGTGCCGGCGCCCGGGTGGCCGGTGTGCGGTATTGTGGCGGTGTCACGGGGAGGAGCGCCCGTAGTCAAGCCTCGGGGATGTAGCCATATCGGTGAACCTCGTTAACAAATCTTGGTGTCGTGCTCGTGTGATTGCTTGATCCTCGGATGATCGACGGTATGCCTCGAATTTATTCTAACAAGTGGTATCATGAGCAAGATTCGATTTGAGGCCGTGATGTTGATTTGGAGGAGGAGGAAAGCTCAACGTGGATTGATGTTGTCCGCACAGGAGGTCGTCTGAGAAAGAAACGTGCTGGCTCGAATTTTCGATCCGGAGGAGTCGGCGAGTACAAGAAGCTATCGGAAAGTGGCGCAAGCGGCAGCGGCGGAACGTGCAGAAGCGGGAGACAGATCGAGTCAGGCAGCACAAGTGGTGGCGGTGCACCAAAGTGTGCGGCAGGAGGAATCGAGCGCTCGATCCGATCGAGCAAGGCGGCTGCCGGGCGGATGCGTGTTGCGTGGACAAGGCGAGGCCCAAGCTGGCAAGGCCGGCGAGTGGGCTGGGCTAGCGAAGCTGTAGCTGGGTTGCGGCGGAAGGCTGGAGGGCCAGACCCAGGTGATGGGTGACTTGTGTTCACGCCTATGCGTAGCTGAGTTGCATTGTGGAGCCGAATGAATAAGGCATCGTGGAGATTTGTTTGAAAACAAAAGAAGAGGCACGATGTCCAGGTTTTGCATGATACGAGTGTGCATTTGTATCATGGGCAGATAGGTGATCTTTGCTGCTAAGGATACACAGACATGCACTAGCAAATAGTGAAAGAAAAATCATGTGCAAAGAATTCTTCGGGTCAGGTTTGCATGGAAGTTTTTCTGTCAAGATTGCTTGGATAGCTCGGAGATTATGTGATGTGGAGGATATTGTGTTGTACCAGATCATGCATACACATGGCGTCCAAGACATGCACGGAATACAGGGCAGTCATGATGCAGCGTGGAGCATGGTTGTAGCCAGACAAGTTCGGCTGGATCGGACTAGACAATCTTATTGATCGACGTGAGTCGGTTGGTACGGAAGACGGTGGTGGGATCGGCGACGACGACGTAGGAGCGTGATGCTGATGGTGACCGACTTCTGGACGTGGAAACACGTGGCGTGGGTCCGAGGGCTTGTGCGGCTTCGACAAGACTATGGCGCGGGGTTGATTCAAGGTGGTGTACACACGGAGCTTGGAGTCGACGAGGTGCGGGGTGGCACGTACAACCACCATGGAGTCATGTTGAAGGTGGAGTTGAATTGAGGGGCTACGGCGTAAGTGCACAGAGAGTCGAAGCCTATTCAGCGGTGGGAAAAAGCGAGGGACACGTAGTTTGGACTGGAGCCCAGTGGTCTGATGAAAGCGTGAAACTCGTCATCGGTCGGTGATGATCGGTGGTACTCTGTAGTGGGGGTTGAGTGGTGTGGGTTTGTGACCCTTGGAGACTCGACAGGGACAGCGGAGGCTCGACGTGATAATAGCGGCGAGGCGTGCGGTATGCACGGGACATGGAGACGGGCCAGGGCTCTGGTGGTCATACATGTGGTGAGACAACTGCGAATTTGACTCGGGATGACTACAAGCAACGGTGAAATTCCTTCAAGTTTCAGACAGACGGTCAAGAAAGGAGCGGCGATGTTGAGTTCAGGTAACTCTTACGTGTGACACCCGATATGTGAGTTGTTCACTTTCACGCAGGTCAGTGATCGGTGTGTGATGGCATGGATGGATACTCTGGAAGTTGGGAGCACAAACTAGAGTAATGAGGAACTTAATTCTGCTCGAGTGTTGACTGTGCTCAAGAAAAGAAGGGACTACAAGTTGCAGGTGGAGTCATATGGAGTCTTTGGAGTAGCAGTGGTGCTCATGGGATAAGCTCAAGTCCAATGTACATGGAAGTTTGACACACGGACGAATTCAAGGTGGTGGAGAATATTCGCCAAGGTGGAGTTTGTTAGAGTTGTGTCGAATATTGTGTACAAGGTAGGTTACAGTTGGACTATGAGTTGTATTGTGTTTACATAGGATGTGGAGTCGTGTCCTAATAGGACACTTGTATCATAGGCCTCTCATATATAGCGGAGGGAGACACACGATGTAACATATGCCAATAGAATAGCACAGGTGCGCAGGGGGAGCCGACGGCGTGTGCCGGCGCCCGAGCGGCCGCGGTGCGGTATTGTAGCGGTGTCATGGTGAGGAGCGCCCATAGTCAGGCCCAGGGATGTAGCCATATCGGTGAACCTCGTTAACAAATCTTGGTGTCGTGCTCGTGTGATTGCTTGATCCTCGGATGATCGACGGTATGCCTCGAATTTATTCTAACAAGTGGTATCATGAGCAAGATTCGATTTGAGGCCGTGATGTTGATTTGGAGGAGGAGGAAAGCTCAACGTGGATTGATGTTGTCCGCATACGAGGTCGTCCCGAGATAGAAAGCGTCTTGGCTCGAATTTTCGATCCGGAGGAGTCGGCGAGTACAAGAAGCTATCGGAAAGTGGCGCAAGCAGCGGCGGAACGTCTGAAGCGGAGACAGATCGAGTCGAGCAGCACAAGTGGTGGCGGTGCACCAAAGTGTGCGGCAGGAGGAATCGGCGCCGATCCGATCGAGCAAGGCGGCTGCCGGGCGGATGCGTGTTGCGTGGACAAAGGCGAGGCCCAAGCTGGCAAGGCCGGGCGAGTGGGCTGGGCTAAGCGGCCGTAGCTGGGCTGCGGCGGAAGGCTGGAGGGCCAGACCCAGGTGATGGGTGACTTGTGTTCACGCCTATGCGTAGCTGAGTTGCGTTGTGGAGCCGAATGAATAAGGCATCGTGGAGAGAGAGCGCACGTCCTGGACGCAGCGGCATCTGGACGCAATTATCCAGCCACACATCGAGGCAAGGTGATGCGCGCATTAAAAAAGGATAGAAGTGACAAAGGCAGCATACATCATTATGTCCAGATGAATACGGTGGACAAGTTGGCTCAGTGGGCTCGGCCCGTGCGGTGCATGGCTGACACAAGGACACCAGGTCAGGGGAACCTTTTTTACCATGCGGGCTCGGCCCGTGTGGTGCATCCGCTGACACAAGGACAGTAGGTCAGGTAGACAGCAGGTAAGGAAACGTAAAGCGTTTGGGCAGGAGGAGCTCGCCCCGGCGCCCCATGTCCGCCGTATGTAGCCATGGCGATACCGGAGCGAGGACACCGGCGATGGGCGAGCGGTGAGTGAAACTCTGCGCGTCTTTTGTTCCTGCCGGTTGCGAGCGCCGGTCCATGCTTTCTCCTTTCTCCAACTTCTCCCGTCCTTAATTTTGCAGATCAGGAGCCGCGACATTCGTTATGGAAGGGGGCGGCGGGATAGCATACACGGGGGCGACGGCGTCTGCCAGAGGCATGAAGTTCCGGGCATAGGGAGGACGCCGGAGAGGCGGCCATCTGGGCAGGAGGAGCTCGCCCCATCGCCCGACGTTGAGCTATCGGGTGTGTCCTGCACGACATTCAGCTCCGGAGACGGCGCTGGTCGGCGGTAGACGGCGGGGCTGGCGTACATTCGTACGCCACAGTCGGGCCGCATACCATCAACGCCTACAACGTGCCATGCGCCATGGAGGCCTGCATCGCGACGCACACCGTTGACGCCTGCAACGCGCTTCAGAGTGTGTGCCCCGGTCCTCTGCCGCCGGCGAACACAACTATCCTCGTCAGTACAGTACTCCAGCATGAGCATGAATAAGCAGATCATCATGGTGTTCCTAGCTACTATGCGTATGTCGTCCATGGAGCGGCCCATCCCAAGCATGACGTTGCTCCCACCTCCGGCCGACTTGATCAGAAGGTTGTGCGTGTTCTGTTTGAATGAGATGCTTGTGCGTGTTTGAATGAGGCCGTTGCAAGCGATCGGTACTGTCCTCCGGTTGCATGCTCTTTAAATACATCCAGGTTGAAAAGTCTTTACATTATACAGTGCTCCAAGCGACGGTAGTACTATTTTGTCCTGCACGCATGCGCACGTACACTGCTATGCAGCGGCGTGTCAGCCTATCTGTCAGTGCGCCGTATTTCAAATACATCAATAGGCAGCATTTGGCTCACCAGCGGAGCTCTATACTCCAAGTAGCACATTTGGCTGCTGCGAATCGTGAGGCTGTGCGCGCCGTAGATGCGCTGCGTGCAGATGCCACTGCGTGCAGGGATGCACTTCTCATCGTGGAGATTTGTTTGAAAACAAAAGAAGAGGCACGATGTTCAGGTTTTGCATGATACGAGTGTGCATTTGTATCATGGGCAGATAGGTGATCTTTGCTGCTAAGGATACACGGACATGCACTAGCAAATAGTGAAAGAAAAATCATGTGCAAAGAATTCTTCGGGTCAGGTTTGCATGGAAGTTTTTCTGTCAAGATTGCTTGGATAGCTCGGAGATTATGTGATGTGGAGGATATTGTGTTGTACCAGATCATGCATACACATGGCGTCCAAGACATGCACGGATTACAGGGCAGTCATGATGCAGGGTGGAGCATGGTTGTAGCCGGACAAGTTCGGCTGGATCGGACTAGACAGTCTGATTGATCGACGTGAGTCGGTTGGTACAGAAGACGGTGGTGGGATCGGCGACGACGACGTAGGAGCGTGATGCTGATGGTGACCGACTTCTGGACGTGGAAACACGTGGCGCGGGTCCGAGGGCTTGTGCGGCTTCGACAAGACTATGGCGCGGGGTTGATTCAAGGTGGTGTACACACGAAGCTTGGAGTCGATGAGGTGCGGGGTGGCACGTACAACCACCATGGAGTCATGTTGAAGGTGGAGCTGAATTGAGGGGCTACGGCGTAAGTGCACAGAGAGTCGAAGCCTATTCAGCGGTGGGAAAAAGCGAGGACACGTGGTTTGGACTGGAGCCCAGTGGTCTGATGAAAGCGTGAAACTCGTCATCGGTCGGTGATGATCGGTGGTACTCTGTAGTGGGGGTTGAGTGGTGTGGGTTTGTGACCCTTGGAGACTCGACAGGGACAGCGGAGGCTCGACGTGGTAATAGCGGCGAGGCGTGCGGTATGCACGGGACATGGAGACGAGCCAGGGCTCTGGTGGTCATACATGTGGTGAGACAACTGCGAATTTGACTCGGGATGACTACAAGCAACGATGAAATTCCTTCAAGTTTCAGACAGACGGTCAAGAAAGGAGCGGCGATGTTGAGTTCAGGTAAATCTTATGTGTGACACCCAATATATGAGTTGTTCACTTTCACGCAGGTCAGTGATCAGTGTGTGATGGCATAGACGGATACTCTGGAAGTTGGGAGCACAAACTAGAGTAATGAGGAACTTAATTTTTGCTCGAGCGTTGACTGTGGTCAAGAAAAGAAGGGACTACAAATTGCAGGTGGAGTCATATGGAGTCTTTGGAGTAGCAGCGGTACTCATGGGATAAGCTCAAGTCCAATGTACATGGAAGTTTGACACACGGACGAATTCAAGGTTGAAAGATCGAGGATGTCGCCTAGAGGGGGGGGGTGAATAGGCGCTTTAAAATAATCACGGTTTAGGCTTGAACAAATGCGGAATAAACCTAGCGGTTAATTTGTCAAGCATAAAACCTACAACAACTAGGCTCACCTATGTGCACCAACAACTTATGCTAAGCAAGATAAGCAACTATGTGATAGCAAGATATATGACAAAGAACAATATGGTTATCACAGAGTAAAGTGCATAAGTAAAGGGGCTCGGGTAAGAGATAACCGAGGCACGCGGAGACGACGATGTATCCCGAAGTTCACACCCTTGCGGATGCTAATCTCCGTTTGGAGCGGTGTGGAGGCACAATGCTCCCCAAGAAGCCACTAGGGCCACTGTAATCTCCTCACGCCCTCGCACAATGCAAGATGCCGTGATTCCACTAAGGGACCCTTGAGGGCGGTCACCGAACCTGCATACAAATGGCAACCCTTTGGGGCGGTCACCAACCCGTACACTTTGGCAACCCTTGGGGCGGTCACTGAACCCGTCAAGTTGCTCGGGCGATCTCCACAACCTAATTGGAGACCCGACGCTTGCCCGGAGCTTTACACCACAATGATTGAGCTCGAACACCACCAACTGCCTAGGGCGCCCAAGCACCCAAGAGGAACAAGCTCAAGGGCACCAAGCACCCAAGAGTAATAAGCTTCTCAACTTGTAACTTCCACGTATCACCGTGGAGAACTCAAACCGATGCACCAAATGCAATGGCAAGGGCACACGGAGTGCCCAAGTCCTTCTCTCTCAAATCCCACCAAAGCAACTAATGCTAGGGAAGAAAATGAGAGGAAGAACAAGAAGGAGAACACCAAGAACTCCAAGATCTAGATCCAAGGGGTTCCCTCACTTAGAGGAGAAAGTGATTGGTGGAAACGTGGATCTAGATCTCTCTCTCTTTTCCCTCAAGAACTAGCAAGAATCATTGGAGGGATTGAGAGTTAGCAAGCTTCGAAGAAGGTCAACAATGGGGGAAGAACACGAGCTCAAAGGATAAGGTTCAATGGGGAAGAAGACCCTTTTATAGGAGGAAAATCCAACCGTTACCCCCACTGAACATCCCGCATGAGCGGTACTACCGCTTGGGCAGGCGGTACTACCGAGGGCGGTACTACCGCTCACCCAGTGATCTTGCTACGACGAGGAGGTCAAGGCCCTGGCCCCAGAGCGGTACTACTGTGGAGTAGGCACGCAGTACTACCGCTTGAGCGGTACTACCACCACTACTACCGCACTTAGTACCGTGAAACCCGACGAAAAACAACGGTCTCGAATCGAGGCGGTAGTAGCCGGAACCAACTGCGGGTACTGGCCGAAACTCCCAAGCGGTAGTACCGCTCTGGGAAAGTACTACCGCTTGAGTGCTTGGCGGTACTACTGTGGACAGCGGTACTATCACGGCGCCAAATTTTAAGCCACTACCATGAAAACAAAGAATACTCCAAGGAAAACCAGAACTGCCATAACTTCGCAAATGAGCTCGAATTGAGCAAACTCAAGCTTGTTTGAAACAAGACAACGAGTAGCATCAAAACAGCGACTGGTTATAGTAAGAAGAGGCAGGGGAGGTATGCTTAGCAAACAAAGGAGAGAAACCTCCAACCGAGAAGAACTGGCATACCCTCCAACATCGAAAACATCATAGAAGATGCATGAGAACTCCGTTTTCGATGAACTCGAGCTTGTCATAAAAATGACCATAAGCTCCAAATATCACAAGGATAAGAACCAAACAAGAACCAAAAAAGATGATGCAAGGATGCAATGGTTTGAGCTCTCTACGAACGATACGATCAAGCAACTCATCGAGAGCCCCCCTTGATAGTACGGCAAACGATCCTATAACCCGGTCTTCCACAACTACCATGAGACCGGTAAAATAGAAAACCTATCAAGGGAAAACCTTTGCCTTGCACATGGTCCACTTGAGCTAGATGATGACGATCTTGACTCCCTCAAGTTGGACCACCTTTCTTGATTGCATTGGCGGGATGAAGACTAGTTGATTGCTCCCCCATACTCTACTGTGGGTGAGCCTCTCTTCCGCTCATCTTCACAAGTCCATTGTCACCATAATGGACGGCAAGCTTCAAGCACTTGATCTCTTCGTGATGCATTACTTGAACTTGCACACCGCAACCTAACCCCACAAAGAACTCTCACGAAGACCATGGGTTAGTACACAAAGCGTAATGGACAATGCTTACCATACCATGGGATCACTTGATCCCTCTGTACATCTTGTACGCTTTGTGTGTTGAATCTTTCCAACTCTCTTCATTTGGATGATGTCTTGAAGGTGGACATGAATGATCACACAATCTTATTCTTCAAGACATGCTTGCAATAAGCTCAACACTCACATGACCAATCTTTGGATAATTCCTTGAATAGCACCTTGGTCGACACAAAATTCTCCTTGAAACCAACACATGTACTCCAAGAAAAGCCTATGGACAAAACCTTCAAATAAACTCAAGGCAACCATTAGTCCATAGAGAATGTCATCAATTACCAAAACCACACATGGGGGCACCGCATGTCCTTTCAAAAGTGGTGGAGAATATTCGCCAAGGTGGAGTTTGTTAGAGTTGTGTCGAATATTATGTACAAGGTAGGTTACAGTTGGACTATGAGTTGTATTGTGTTTACATAGGATATGGAGTCGTGTCCTAATAGGACACTTGTATCCTAGGCCTCTCATATATAGCGGAGGTAGACACACGATGTAACCTATGCCAGCATAATAGCACAGGCGCGCAAGGGGGAGCCGGCGGCGTGTGCCGGCGCCCGGGTGGCCGGTGTGCGGTATTGTGGCGGTGTCACGGGGAGGAGCGCCCGTAGTCAAGCCCCGGGGATGTAGCCATATCGGTGAACCTCGTTAAGAAATCTCGGTGTCGTGCTCGTGTGATTGCTTGATCCTCGGATGATCGACGATATGCCTCGAATTTATTCTAACATGTTTATCACCAACCTATTTGCAATAAATTAAGTACACATCCAGATTTCTTGTTTTTAATGATCCATTTAAATTCAGTTCCAATTTGCCACTGCACTTCATAACCAGAGACAGCTGACTGGTTACATTGCTACTTTCCCTATACATATTTTTACATATACTATGATTGATTAGACGCTCTACTTTTGAGGAGAGAATAAAATTCAAATTTAAAGTGGTATTTCAAAAGCATAAACTAAACAAAGGAGGCATGCAACTAAAACAGCGAACATGGAGGCCATTGAACAGGACGAACCTTAGAGATCAATAGTATGGCCTGACTATATTATAACAAAGTGGAGACATATGTCAACGAGGCACTGAAGCATAAAAACGCATTAATTCAGAACTGGCGGTCTTACCGGTCAATATGAACTTGTACCACCATCGGTTCGAACCCTCAACCCTCTCAGCAATGGAATTCAGATCCTTTTGGAGTGATTTTACCATCGCCGTATCACGCAGCGCAACCTGAATCGCGAGCAATTCCAATGAAATATGTAATTACATATATGTAGAGGTAAGTGATCAAGGAACTAAGGTCCTTAGCTGAACTGCATTTGGATCACGAAATCAGGAGAGATGGAACCTGGAGCTTAACAACGGCGGTCTTCTCGCCCAGCAGTTTCTGCAAGGCGACGAATAAGGCAACGACGCCGGCGGATCCCAAGGCGAAGGTGCCCCAGAACCACTGGTCAGAGCTCAAGCCAAACGGAGGAGCCGCCGGCGTGCCGACTGACTCGTGAGTCGCCTCGGCCCCCTCCTTCTTCTTCGGCTTAGAGGAGAAGGACGTGGATGACCAATCTATGGAGTCGGTAGTGGAGTCATCGCAGGACGAGGACGAGGACGAGGAAGAGGAGGAGGACGACGAACTGGAGGAGTCGTCACACCCGCCGCAGGAGCCGCCGGACAGGGCCAGCGCGGCCTGCGGGGTCGCCGCCGCTGCCACGGCGACGAGCAGGGGGGAGAGACCGAGCGAGCTGTTACGGGGCTCCGGGTAGGAGATGGGGTCGTCATCCTTGCCGCGCGCGCCGATGGGAGCCAGCGGAGGCGTCGCCGCGGCGCGGGACCGGAGGAGCACAGACGGCGAAGGGGCGAAGTGGAGGAAGGGGTTGGACGGCGGTCCGCACCGTGAGAGGGCTGCCGGTGGATGGTGCACATGGGTGGCGATCGCCGCCATTGGGAGCGAACGAGCCGAGGGTTTAGAGCGGAGGGCTTTGGAGATCAACTGGAGAATATAAAGTCCGCGCAATAAAAAGAAAATCGCAACTAGTATATAAGTACAACAGAAACACAATTCACGCGGACATAAAAGGAAACGCTGTGTTTATAAAAAAGATAATGGCAACTTCAGTGTATCAGGTAAAGTCGCCTAAAATTTTGAAGCTGAATCAGGAAAGAAAGGGATGTGGCTTCTTTTTTCCAACTAAAACATCTACCGTTGATCAACCAAAATCTTACGAGTAGTATTTTGAAAACTAAATACAAAATCTGGTTCACTCGTCCTTGAGTGTACTCTGCTTTCTCTATGCTATGAAATTCATTTCTATCACTATCAGTTCTACTATCCAAAGATCTATTTCTCTATGCTATGAAATACTCTCTCCGTTTCTTTATATACGGTGTATTTGTTTTTCTTTTATAAAATTCCACAATGTAAGATGCACTTGTTCTAATTCCTCGTAATTCCGATCTTGGCCCTTCAGAAAAAGGAAAGTATCTATCTTCTGATTGAATGCATCTCTAAGAGAAAGAAAAGGAAACTATCGCTCTCCTGGTTGCATGTATCTCTTCCTTTCCTAACCTAAATGATTTACTTGCCGCTAATCTACGAATTAGACAAGGGTAATTTCGTCCTAAATACTCCCTTCGTAAACTAATATAAAAGTGTTTAGATCATTAAAATAGTGATCTAAACGCTCTTATATTAGTTTACGGAGGGAGTAGTTCATAATTATGTGCCTTGGTCACCGTGCTGAAAATAATACATCTTAAATAAAGGAATGGAGAGAGTCTTGGCTTAAAAAAACACTATCCAAAGATCAATCACTGTGATTTTTCATTTGGAGTCTAGACTTTGGACTCCTACATCTTCTTCGAGATCTCATAACAGTTTCGAGCTTTCTCTCCATTTTGACAACGACATACAAGGTCATTATCCTGGTCAAATATCTGTGGCCAAAGCTCGCATCATTGGTGGCACATGTGGTGGCGTCATTCTGCTCATAGTACATTGTGTCAGTCCGATGCAATGCTGGAGCTCCTCGTCGCCGGTTCGGTGGCCCCTCTCACTAGCACCTTAGTGTGGTTGTCTGGTCGCGGTGGTGCCGCACACTCGGTCTATGGCAGCGTCGAGGGTCCTTCATCCCATCCACTTGTTGGGGAACGTGGTAATTTCGAAAATTTTCCTACGATCACGCAAGACCATGGTGATGGCATAGCAACGAGAGGGAAGAGTGTCCGTCCACGCACTCGTGAGACCCGAAAGCGGAAGCGTTATAACAACGCGGTTGATGTAGTCGTGCGTCTTCACGATCCGACCGATCCAAGCACCGAACGTCACGGCACCTCCGAGTTACGCACACGTTCAAATTTCGATGACGATCCCGGACTCCGATCCAGCAAAGTGTCGGGGATGAGTTCCACAAGACGACGGCGTGGTGACGATGTAGATGCTCCACCGACGCAGGGCTTCGCCTAAGCTCCGCTGACGATATGACTTCTCCGGCGAGGGCTTCGCCTAAGCTCTCTGACGATATGACCGAGGTGGAATATGGTGGAAGGGGCACCGCACGGCTAAGGAAAGATCCGTAGATCAACTTGTGTCTAGAGGTGCCCCTGCCCCGTATATAAAGGAGCCAAGGGGAGGGGCCGGCCGGCCCAGAGGAGGAAGGCCAGGAGTCCTACTCCCACCGGGAGTAGGACTCCCCCTTCTCCTAGTTGGATTAGGATTGGGAGGGGAAAGGGGAAGGCGCCGCCTCTCTCCTTGTCCTATTCGGACTGGAAGGGGAGGGGGCGCAGCCCACCTGGCCGGCCCTTCTCCTTCTCCCTCAAGGCCCATGAGGGCCCATATACCCCCGGGGTTCCGTAACCCCCGGTGTTAGAACATCCTGTTTTCACTCGGAACCATTCAAGTCCAAACATAGGCTTCCAATATATCAATCTTTATGTCTCGACCATTTCGAGACTCCTCGTCATGTCCGTGATCACATCCGGGACTCCGAACAACCTTGATTGCATCAATACTTATAAACTCATTATGAACTGTCATCGAAGCGTTAAGCGTGCGGACCCTACGGGTTCGAGAACTATGTAGACATGACCTAGAACCATTCTCGGTCAATAACCAATAGCGGAACCTCGGATGCCCATATTGGTTCCTACATATTCTACGAAGATCTTTATCGGTCAAACCGCATAACGACATACGTTGTTCCCTTTGTCATCGGTATGTTACTTACCCGAGATTCGATCGTCGGTATCCAATACCTAGTTCAATCTCGTTCTTTGGTAAGTCTCTTTACTCGTTCCGTAATACATCATCTCACAACTAACTCATTAGTTGTAATGCTTGCAAGGCTTAAGTGATGTGCATTACCGAGAAGGCCTCGAGATACCTCTCCAGACAATCGGAGTGACAAAACCTAATCTCGAAATACGCCAACCCAACATGTACCTTTGGAGACACCTGTAGTACTCCTTTATAATCACCCGATGCCAGGACGCTTTGGTAGCACCAAAGTGTTCCTCCGTAAACGGGAGTTGCATAATCTCATAGTTACAGGAACATGTATAAGTCATGAAGAAAGCATTAACATACTAAACGATCAAGTGTTAAGCTAACGGAATGGGTCATGTCAATCAGATCATTCAACTAATGATGTGATCCCGTTAATCAAATGACAACTCATGTCTATGGTTAGGAAACATAACCATCTTTGATTAACGAGCTAGTCAAGTAGAGGCATACTAGTGACACTGCTTGTCTATGTATTCACACATGTATTATGTTTCCGGTTAATACAATTCTAGCATGAATAATAAACATTTATCATGATATAAGGAAATAAATAATAACTTTATTATTGCCTCTAGGGCATATTTCCTTGATCTCCCACTTGCACTAGAGTCAATAATCTAGTTCACATCGCCATGTGATTTAACATCAATAGTTCACATCTATATGTGGTTAACACCCATAGTTCACATCGATATGTGACCAACACCCAAAGGGTTTACTAGAGTCGATAATCTAGTTCACATCGCCATGTGATTAACACCCAAAGAGTACTAAGGTGTGATCATGTTTTGCTTGTGAGATAATTTTAGTCAACGGGTCTGTCACATTCAGAGCCGTAAGTATTTTGCAAATCTCTATGTCTACAATGCTCTGCACGGAGCTACTTTAGCTAATTGCTCCCACTTTCAATATGTATCTAGATCGTGACTTAGAGTCATCCAGATCGGTGTCAAAACTTGCATCGACGTAACCCTTTACGACGGGCTCTTTTATCACCTCCATAATCGAGAAATATTTCCTTAGTCCTCACTAAGGATGTCTTTGACCAATGTCCAGTGATCTACTCCTAGATCACTATTGTACTCCTTGCCAAATACGGAGCAAGGTATACAATAGGTCCGGTACATAGCATAGCATACTTCATAGAACCTATGGTCGAGGCATAGGGAATGACTTTCATTCTCTTTTCTATTTTCTGCCGTGGTCGGGATTTGAGTCTTACTCAATTTCATACGTTTTGCAACACAGGCAAGAACTTTTCTTTGACTGTTCCATTTTGAACTACTTCAAAATCTTGACAAGGTATGTACTTATTGAAAAACTTATCAAGCGTCTTGATCTATCTCTATAGATCTTGATGCTCAATATGTAAGCAGCTTCACTTTGAGGTCCTTCTTTGAAAAACTCCTTTCAAATACTCCTTTATGCTTTGCAGAATAATTCTACATTATTTCCGATTAACAATATGTCATTCACATATACTTATCGAAATGTTGTAATGCTCCCACTCACTTTCTTGTAAATACAGGCTTCTCCAAAAGTGCAGATAAAACCATATGCTTTGATCACACTATCAAAGCGTTTATTCCAACTCCGAGATGCTTGCACCAGTCCATAGATGGATCATTGAAGCTTGCACATTTTGTTAGCTCCCTTAGGATTGAAAAACCTTACGGTTGCATCATATACAACTCTTCTTTAATAAATCCATTAAAGAATGTAGTTTTGACATCCATTTGCCAGATTTCATAAAATGTGGCAATTGCTAACATGATTCGGACAGACTTTAAGCATCGCTACTGCTTGAGTAAATCTCATTGTAGTCAACACTTTGAATTTGTCGAAAATCCTTTTTGCGACAAGTCGAGCTTTGTAGATAGTAACACTACTATCAGCATCATCTTCCTCTTGAAGATCCATTTATTTAACTTGACTTGCTGATCATCGAGCAAGTCAATCAAAGTCCATACTTTGTTCTCATACATGGATCCTATCTCAGATTTTATGGTCTCAAGCCATTTCGCTGAATCTGGGCTCATCATCGCTTCCTCATAGTTCGTAGGTTCATCATGGTCTAGTAACATGACTTCCGAACATGATTACCGTACCACTGCAGTGCGGATCTTACTCTGGAAGACCCACGAGGTTTGGTAGCAACTTGATCTGAAGTTTCATGATCATCATCATTAACTTCCTCACTAATTGGTGTAGGAATCACTGGAACTGATTTCTGTGATGAACTACTTTCCAATAAGGGAGAAGGTACAATTACCTCATCAAGTTCTACTTTCCTCCCACTCACTTCTTTTGAGAGAAACTTCTTCTCTAGAAAGGATCCACCTTAGCAACGAATAACTTGCCTTCGGATCTTGTGATAGAAGGTGTACCCAATAGTTACCTTTGGGTATTCTATGAAGACGCACTTCTCCGATTTGGGTTCGAGCTTATCGGGTGAAAACTTTTTCACATAAGCATCACAACTCCAAACTTTAAGAAACGATGACTTAGGTTTATCGCTTAAACCATAGTTCATACGGTGTCGCCTCAACGGATTTAGATGGTGCCCTATTAAGCGTGAATGCATTTGTCTCTAATGCATAACCCCAAAACAATAGTGGTAAATCGGTAAGAGACGTCATTGATCGCACCATATCAAAATAGAGTACGGTTCTGACGTTCGGACACACCATAATGTTGTGGTGTTCCGGTGGCGTGAGCTGTGATACTATTCCACTTTGTTTTAATTGAAGACCAAACTCAGAACTCAAATATTCATCTCCACGATCAGATCGCAGAAACTTTATTTTCTTGTTACGATGATTTTCTACTTCACTCTGAAATTCTTTGAACTTTTCAACTATTTCAGACTTATGTTTCATTAAGAAGATATCGCATATCTGCTCAAATCATCTGTGAAGGTCAGAAAATAATGATACTTGCCACGAGCATCAACACTCATTGAATCGCATACATCGGTATGTATTATTTCCAATAAGTCGGTAGCTTGTTCCATTGTTAGGAGAAGCGGAGTTTTAGTCATCTTGCCCAAAAGGCACGGTTCGCAAGCATCAAATGATTCAAAATCAAGTGATTCCAAAAGTCCATCAGCATGGATTTTTCTTCATGCGCTTTACACCAATATGACCTAAACGGCAGTGCCACAAATAAGTTGCACTATCATCATTAACTTTGCATCTTTTGGTTTCAATATTATGAATATGTGTATCACTATGATCGAAATCCAATGAACCATTTTCATTGGGTGTGTAACCATATAAGGTTTTATTCATGTAAACAGAACAACAATTTATTCTCTTACTTAAATGAATAATCAGTATTGCAATAAACATGATCAAATCATATTTATGCTCAACACCGAGATAACACTTATTTAGGTTCCACACTAATCCCGAAAGTATAGGGAGTGTGCGATGATGATCATATCAATCTTGGAACTACTTCCAACACTCATCGTCACTTCCCTTCAACTAGTTTTTGTTTATTACGCAACTCCGCTTTCAAGTTACTACTCTTAGCAAGCGAACCCGATTATCAAATACCGAGGGGTTGCTACGAACACTAGCAAAATACACATCAAGAATCTGTATATCAAATATACCTTTGTTCACTTTGCCATCCTTCTTATCCGCCAAATACTTGGGGTAGTTCCGCTTCTAGTGACCAGTTCCATTGCAGCAAAAGCACTTAGTCTCAGGCTTAGGTCCAGACTTGGGCTTCTTCACTCGAGCGACAACTTGCTTGCCGTTCTTCTTGAAGTTCCCCTTCTTCCCTTTGCCTTTTCCTTGAGACTAGTGGTCTTGTCAATTATCAACACTTGATGCTCTTTCTTGATTTCTACCTTCGTCGATTTCAACATCACGAAGAGCTCGGGAATCGTTTTTGTTATCCCTTGCATACTATAGTTCATCACGAAGTTCTAGTAACTTAGTGATGGTGACTAGAGAATTCTGTCAATCACTATCTTATCTGGAAGATTAACTCCCACTTGATTCAAGCAATTGAAGTACCCAGACAATCTGAGCACATGCTCACTAGTTGAGCGATTCTCCTCCATCTTTTAGCTATAGAAATTGTTGGAGACTTCATATCTCTCAACTCGGGTATTTGCTTGAAATATTAACTTCAACTCCTGGAACATCTCATATGGTCCATGACGTTCAAAACGTCTTTGAAGTCCCGATTCTAAGCCGTTAAGTATGGTGCACTAAACTATCAAGTAGTCATCATATTGAGCCAATAGCGTTCATAACGTGCGCATTTGCTCCTGCAATAGGTCCGTCACCTAGCGGTGCATTAAGGACATAATTCTTACGTAAAGCAATGAGGATAAACCTCATATCACGGATCCAATCCGCATCATTGCTACTAACATTTTTCAATACAATTTTCTCTAGGAACATATTAAAATAAACATATGAAAGCAACAAACATAGTGAAGCAACAACGCGAGCTATTGATCTACAACATAATTTGCAAAATACTACTAGGACTAAGTTCAAGATAAATTAAAGTTCAATTAATCATATTACTTAAACTCCCACTTAGACAGACATCTCTCTAGTCATCTAAGTGATCACGTGATCCATATCAACTAAACCGTGTCCGATCATCACGTGAGACGGAGTAGTTTCAACGGTGAACATCACTATGTTGATCATATCTACTATATGATTCACGTTCGACCTTTCGGTCTCCGTGTTCCGAGGCCATATCTGTTATATGCTAGGCTCGTCAAGTTTAACTCGAGTATTCGGCGTGTGCAACTGTTTTGCACCGTTGTAGATGGACGTAGAACTTATCACACCCGATCATCACGTGGTGTCCGGGTACTACGAACTTTGGCAACGGTGCATACTCAGGAGAACACTTCTTGATAATTTTTAGTGAGAGATCATCTTATAATGCTACCGTCCAATCAAAGCAAGATAAGATGCATAAAGGATAAACATCACATGCAATCAATATAAGTGATATGATATGGCCATCATCATCTTGTGCTTGTGATCTCCATCGCCAAGCACCGTCATGATCACCATCGTCACCGTATGACGCCTTGATCTCCATCGTAGCATCGTTGTCGCCTCGCCAATCTTATGCTTCCACGACTATCACTACCGCTTAGTAATAAAGTAAAGCATTACATCGCGATTGCATTGCATACAATAAAAACGACAACCATATGGCTTTCGCCGATTGCCGATAACTCGGTTACAAAACATGATCATCTCATACAATAAAATATAGCATCACGTCTTGACCATATCACATCACAACATGCCACCGCAAAAACAAGTTAGACGTTCTCTACTTTGTTGTTGCAAGTTTTACGTGGCTGCTACGGGCTGAGCAAGAACCGTTCTTACCTACGCATCAAAACCACAACGATAGTTTGTCAAATAGACTCCGTTTTAACCTTCTCAAGGACAGGGCGTAGCCACACTCGGTTCAACTAAAGTTGGAGAGACAGTCTTCCGCAAGACAACTATGTGCAAAGAACGTCTAGGGAAACGGTCTCGCGTAAAGCGTCTGGCGTAAGGTTGGTCCGGATCGTCTCGCCCAACAATACCGCTGAACCAAAGTATGACATCTTTGGTAGGCAGTATGACTTGTATCGTCCACAACTCACTTGTGTTCTACTCGTGCATATGACATCTACGCATAAAACCAGGCTCGGATGCCACTGATGGGGAACGTAGTAATTTCAAAAATTTTCCTACGATCACGCAAGACCATGGTGATGGCATAGCAACGAGAGGGAAGAGTGTCCGTCCACGTACACTCGTAGACCGAAAGCGGAAGCGTTATAACAACGCGGTTGATGTAGTCGTACGTCTTCACGATCCGACCGATCCAAGCACCGAACGTACGGCACCTCCGAGTTCTGCACACGTTCAGCTCGATGACGATCCCCGGACTCCGATCCAACAAAGTGTCGGGATGAGTTCCGTCCAACGACGGCGTGGTGACGATGTAGATGCTCCACCGACGCGGGGCTTCGCCTAAGCTCTGACGATATGACTTCTCCGGCGCAGGGCTTCGCCTAAGCTCTACGACGATATGACCGAAGTGGAATATGGTGGAAGGGGGCACCGCACACGGCTAAGGAAAGATCCGTAGATCAACTTGTGTCTAGAGGTGCCCCCTGCCCCCGTATATAAAGGAGCCAAGGGGGAGGGGGCCGGCCGGCCTAGAGGAGGCGCGCCAGGGAGTCCTACTCCCACCGGGAGTAGGACTCCCCCCCTTCTCCTAGTTGGATTAGGATTGGGGAGGGAAAGGGGAAGGCGCCGCCTCTCCTTGTCCTATTCGGACTGGAAGGGGAGGGGGCGCGCAGCCCACCTGGCCGGCCCTTCTCCTTCTCCCTCAAGGCCCATGAGGGCCCATATACCCCGGGGTTCCGGTAACCCGGTGTTCGGTAACATCCTGTTTTCACTCGGAACCATTCAAGTCCAAACATAGGCTTCCAATATATCAATCTTTATGTCTCGACCATTTCGAGACTCCTCGTCATGTCCGTGATCACATCCGGGACTCGAACAACCTTCGTGCATCAATACTTATAAACTCATTATGAACATCGCCATCGAAGCGTTAAGCGTGCGGACCCTACGGGTTCGAGAACTATGTAGACATGACCTAGAACCATTCTCGGTCAATAACCAATAGCGGAACCTGGATGCCCATATTGGTTCCTACATATTCTACGAAGATCTTTATCGGTCAAACCGCATAACGACATACGTTGTTCCCTTTGTCATCGGTATGTTACTTACCCGAGATTCGATCGTCGGTATCCAATACCTAGTTCAATCTCATTCTTGGTAAGTCTCTTTACTCGTTCCGTAATACATCATCTCACAACTAACTCATTAGTTGTAATGCTTGCAAGGCTTAAGTGATGTGCATTACCGAGAAGGCTCGAGATACCTCTCCGACAATCGGAGTGACAAAACCTAATCTCGAAATACGCCAACCCAACATGTACCTTTGGAGACACCTGTAGTACTCCTTTATAATCACCCGATTACGTTGTGACGTTTGGTAGCACCCAAAGTGTTCCTCCGTTAAACGGGAGTTGCATAATCTCATAGTTACAGGAACATGTATAAGTCATGAAGAAAGCATTAACATACTAAACGATCAAGTGTTAAGCTAACGGAATGGGTCATGTCAATCGATCATTCAACTAATGATGTGATCCGTTAATCAAATGACAACTCATGTCTATGGTTAGGAAACATAACCATCTTTGATTAACGAGCTAGTCAAGTAGAGGCATACTAGTGACACTCTGTTTGTCTATGTATTCACACATGTATTATGTTTCCGGTTAATACAATTCTAGCATGAATAATAAACATTTATCATGATATAAGGAAATAAATAATAACTTTATTATTGCCTCTAGGGCATATTTCCTTCACCACTGACCCCGACTTCGCCCCCCTCCTCCCGGTCATCCTCGGCCATATCTGGGTGTGGTTCTGCCGGATTTGGAGCATCGTCTCGCCGGTTCATATCCAGCGCATGGGTGCGTTTGGTCGTTGGTCGAGTGCTCACTGGTCGTTTCATCGGTCATTTGGCTTCATCATCAATGTTCGGGCATGACCTTCTACTCACTTACGGATGGTCTCCGTCACCTCCACGGTTCCCTCTCTACGGCCTCAATGGCGACTGGTCCGGTGGCGTTGGGCTGGTGGCCTCTTGCTCTGTGATGTCACTCGTCATCGTCGTGTTAATCGTCTCTAGGTCATGTTGCGGTTGACTCGTGTTTAGGCTCTCACAGTTGACCTCTCTATGATGTTGATGTTATTCAGTCTAGGTTATCTTGGACATCATTTTTATAGGGCGTGTCATCTTCTGTATGGGTTTGTGCCGTCTTCCACGTTGTACTCTCTCCTGCATGCTTCAAAAATAGAAGGATACAAAATTCCAGTGCACATAGTTAATTTGTAATAACTAATGCACATACCAATTGGGAGAATATCAGGTGCTCCCAGAGCACCTAAGCTTAGGTGCTCCGATGCAACCTCGGTCGTTGGATTGTGATCCAATGGGCAACATCATGGGGATGTGGACCAAAGCAATATTTCAGGAATGTTTAGGGCGTTTTCTGCAAAACATTCATGCTGGATTTGTCTTTTTTGTTTCTCAATGTGTATTTTGAATTTTAATTCAAAATTTTTAGGGAGTGTACACTCATGTGATGTGAACATCCATAATTTTTTCGGAATTTTTTTAAACATTTAGATACACATTTTGAAAATTTGGAGCATGGGAGCACCAAAATGGTGGGAGCACTAGATATTCTCCCCATACCAATTAGTTAGTGGCTTGCAACTGGCAAGCAATTTTAATTTGGAAGACGTGTCGCCCATGGTTTTTGCAAAGCTCTTGCAAGCATCCCTCTTCCATATTGAAGAGTTCATCTATTGCTTCATAAACAAACGTCAAAATACAAGAGGTGATGTCACATGAATGGTGTTTGCAGCCTAGACTCTAAATGATTTCGTTTCAATGCACCGTAACTTCCAGAAATTACCATGAGCTACCATATCCTTTTACATGTATAGTCTGACTAGATGTTGTATCATACTCCCTCCGTCCGGAAATACTTGTCATCAAAATGGATAAAAATGAATGTATCTAGAACTAAAATACATCTAGATACATCTATTTCAATGACAAGTATTTCCGGACGGAGGGAGTAGCATCCAAGAACGCCAAAAGGATGCCGTCCTAGTAATCATTATGAGGCTTCAGATTAGGATAATCCGCTCGAAGCTTCTCTTCGGAAAGAATGTCATTCTCATCTTGAGGAGTCCATAAAACATGAACGCCCTAAGAAAGCAAGCACAAAAAGGAAATTTATTATTATCAGCGATGTTAGGGGAAAAAATGACATGGATAGCGTCCAGATCCGAATTAGACAACTGGCAGCACTTGTGTAAATTATGAAAAAAGATAGAAACATTTTCCATACCCGAATTTCTCGGTTAGGTATAGAGTTGAGTTTTTCTACTGCTGCTTCCAGATCTGCGGGTCTTCTGATTTTGGGGAACTTCAGCGCTCCCTTGGCAGCAACTAGGATAGTTACCTGAACGAATTGCAAATCATTACAAAAAGTCTTTATGCAAACATTAAGCTTCCCTTTAGTGACAAAAGAATACCATATCATCGAAATTATGTTAACCAACATGTCTCAAACAACAAGTAGTTGGCGTCGAAAAGGAAGCATTGAAGACCCCTTTTCTGGAAACAATTTACTGTGGATGAAGTTAACGTACCACTATATATTCGTTTCTGGAGCCATCTAACTTTTTGGAGTACTCTTTCGTCCGCTTGATTCCTTCCAAGTTGTAAAGTGTTTCTTCATCAAATTTGCTCCTCTCCTTGATAGAAAGTTTATCGAAATGCGCCTCCCAAGTATCCGCTCCATTTTTCACATTAACCTAAAACAATTTAGACAGCAACATTACAGGACTCGATCAGTTCAAATATAGGAGGCTGCATATAAAATCCTAGTGGTCATCTTAAACGAGAAGAACCATCTAGCCCCGTAGATGAGCTATGTAGTACAGGTTTCTTACTGATAAGCTTGAAAATACGCAGCAATCCCTGTGACGGCTCAATGAACATATGGTCTCTGCATAATGAGTCAGGGGAACGGGATAAAGCAGGTCAGTACAGATGAACAATTAATACCAGCCATAGATCTCTACAAGATGTATTGACAGTAAAAATCTGATGCAAGGTAAACGGTTTGTATATCCTTAGTGCACCTGTATCCGGAATAGTTACAGTCACATTCAGTCATGCGAATAAGATGGGCAGTTTGGGTATATGCTAATATAAATATTTGATAATTCTTGTCTTGAACACCACTCGTATATACTATGCTCTTACATATTTGTCGAGCTGTCTGCAACATATGGCCTAGCTTCGATCGATCTATCTATTTATTCAGAAACCACGACAGAAACAACATTCAATACAGAGTTGCCAATTGACTTAATACTCTGGAGCTATGACTCTATGTTGTCCAACCTAGCTTTCCGTTTCTTCTATATATATGTTGAAATCACTGAACATTGTTTTCAACGAGAGGGTGAACTTAACAACAGAATCAAGATAGTTTGAACAACAAAAGACACGAGTTAACCAGTGCAGAACTTTAAAGTTAACGACAAACTGAAACTATTGCACAAGCAGCCATGAAGTCAATGCTTAGGAATCACATACAGCAAAGTACCCAGAGCCTCAAAAACTTAGGAATCACATTACCAGTCAACATGAATTTGTACGAAAGCTTGTTGGAAGCCTGTACTCTCTCCGCGATCTCGTTCAATTCCTTCTGAAACGGTTTCGCCCAGCCGAGCAAGGCAACCTGAAACCGTGAACAAAAAGCAACCTGAAATTGTCACGACCTTCATTGACTTGCATTAACTACCACTAGTGCCCAGTGATAAATTAAATCAAGAGAGGTAAACTGCTGCGCTGCTCTGAACTGAAGAAGATCGGGAGAACCTGGAGCTTAACCACGGTCGTCCTCTGGCGTTCGTACTCGTAGTAGTACCAGACGGCAGCGATGAGCAAAACGAGACCGACGAACAGCACCCAGAATATCACATCCGAGTTGTCGTCGTCGTCGTCGTCCTTGGCCGCGCGGCGACGCGACGGCGCGCCGATCGATATGTGACTCGACGAGTCGTAGAACGAATACGAGTTGGAGGACGACGATTCGTCGGGTTCGGAAGAGGAGTAGGAGCGCCCGCCCATGACGCCGCCGGACGCGGCGAGGGCGGCCTGCGGGATGAGCGCCAGCGCGACGACGGAGGCGAGTAGCAGAGCGAGGGCAAGCGGGGCCCAGCGGCCGGCACAGCCGGCGGTCGCCATGGGAGGCGGGGGAGAGGGTTTAGCTAGCGAGCGAGGGGTTTGCAGTTTGATCGAATCGCGGCTGCTCGGTAATGCTGGCCCTAAATAGGACTCCTCCAACTCTGGTACATCTGAGTTTCCTGGAAGGCGCCTCGAACTCTCTCTGTACATCTGAATTTCTTGGAAAGTACTCCTCCTAAGAATTCAGTCTAGCTTAGCATGTAAGTCTCCGACATAGCACTAACATGGAACGTGGAGTTCTAGTCGTGTTCAATGTCGGCTTGTGTTCAATGTCCGAATACATAGTTTTTTGTCTTTCGATGTGATCGTGTAAGTTTTTGTTTAGTTTTACTCTGTCTAAATAAAAGCCAGCATAAATTATCCTCAAATTGCTGGAATTTGCAAATCTTCATGGAAAAAAACATCCAATTAGATAAAGTCGAAATATTTGCAAACAAGTCTAACCATCTACTTCCTATGTTCCTAAATATAAGCCTTTTTACGGATTCCAATCCTTTATAACACTAAGCTTCCTAGTTGTAAAGAGCCCACATTCAATTAAGGTCTTCAATTAGAATTGGGTCATCCGATTTTAACCAGATCAACAATTTCTTAAAACTCTCTCATTCAATTCATTTATCCTTTATAACACTAAGCTCCTTAGTTTTAAGCAGCCAACATTCAATTGAGTACTCTAATTAGAATTGGGTCACTCATTTTTTTTTGCCAGAAAACTTTCAATCTATTCATCTTTTATCATAGCAGTACAACGAACACTAAAAATAATAAAAATTACATCAAGATCCGTAAACCACCTAGCGACGACTACAATCACTGAAGCGAGCCGAAGGCACGCCGCCGTCATCACCCTTCCCTCGCCGGAGTCGGGCACAACTTGTTGTAGTAGACAGTCGGGAAGTCATCATGCTAAGGCCAAGTAGGACCAGCGCACCAGAACAGCAACCGCCGCTGATGAAGAATAACGTAGATCGAAAGGATACAACCTGAAGACACACGAACATAGACAAACCACAACCAGATCCGAGCAAATCCACCGAGGATAGATCCACCGAAGACACACCTCCACACGCCCACCAACAATGCTAGACGCACTACCAGAACGGGGACTAGGCGGGGAGACATTTATTCCATCTTCAGGGAGCCGCCGTCGTCTCGTTTTCCTGAGTAGGACACAAACCCTAACAAATCTCGAAGGAACGACTAACAACGAAACCCTCCCGCCGGTCCTTGCCAGGATCCACCGCGCTCCCATGGCCCTAGGGCCACGAGAGACGAGGCGGACCTGCGGCGGAGCCGGCGAGAGGCACAAACCCTAGCTTTTCTTGGAGGAGGAGGCGGCGGGCTTATGATTTTTTAAATCAATCAGCATCAACGGTCCTATAGTAACGTATCAATTTCGTCCACCCTCCCACCACCTAAAAAAAGCGTCACCATGTGATATTGTAGCACCAATATAGTATATGCAACTATCAATACAGAAATTTTCCCATATAAATATAGGTAGGTTAGCTGATAACACAGAATCTCACCCCGAAAGGCCCATCAAATCAACGCGTTATAAATAAAAATAAAACACGCTCTATCATCTCCCTCACCCGCCAAACTAAATATTCCACCAGTTCCAAAGTATTAAGGGGTATTAGTTTTTTAGAAAAACAACTTTCTTTAACTATGACAAAGTTCAGACAAAAAATATCGATATCCACAATATTAAACAAAAAAGTATAAAAATCCATTCATGATGAATCTAAAAGATACCGATTTGGTATTATTGATATATTTCTCTGCAAGTTTGATCAAACTTAAAAGGTTTGCCTTTTAAAAAAAGTAATACACCTTATATTTTGAAACAGGGTGATTTTTTTAAGATACCCAACAACACCAACGGCGCAACATAGTGCGTCCAACCTTTCTAGTATAGACTACATACGAAGCAAAATTAGTGAATCTACATCCTAAAATACGTTTATATATATCCATATGTAGTCTGTATTGAAGCTTGGAGGATTATTCGGTCTTGTTTGTAATTTTAATTCTTGGTGATATTCCTTTGTGCAAAGACTAGCGTTTTGCTGTCTTTTCAGTTTTGTCAAGTCATTTATACGTGACTTGTACTATGATCATTATGATATAAATAATGAGATATGTATTACCATGCAAAAAAATATGTGGTTGTATGATTAGGAGGACAGTGATATCCCTTCCCAACCCATCAGGGTTTTAAGTCCTAGTGCTCGTATTATTCCTAGATTTGAATCCATTTGTGTAGATGGAATTTGTGTGCTCCGAGGAGGCCATTGGATAGAATGCATTACCAACTTGAGCACTGTCTAATCCATCATACTGATGCCGCTTCAGCTCCAGGTATCTTCACCAGATAGCCGAGGTGAAGAAGTTGTTGTATGATGAAAGGAGGGTTACGGCAGCGCATATTTCTCGTGGGCAAAATAGAGCTAGCCTGATGACGGTAAACATTTTTATCAATGAAATCCCTTTCCCGCTGAAAAAAGATGTTGATGTAGTTGTTCCGACTTTAAATTTCTCGTTGGCATTAATGTTTTCTAAAACTAACACATTGTTCGTCTACCCAGAAATGTAAATCATGTTTGACTACTTGCAATTTTCCACACTCAAGTTTGATTTCGCGACTACTGATTTTGTTGTGATATATGCTGATTTAATAGTAGGTGAGAACCTGAGATCGATCAACACACCTGTACACTATAGTGTCTAGAACAGTGATGGCCACACTACAAGGGAGTATGACACTATCTTTGGCATCAAGAAGTTAGGACATCTCCAACGTCGTCTCTTAAATCAGACGCAATATCCGTTGTGAATGGTCAACCTTCCATTCTGTGGTACAACACGTAACGCATTCAGGCTATACAACATGATGACTATCAAATTACAACACTTAATGTATCAATGAATTGATCAACATACAAAGCAACAAGAAGCAAACTTACGATCTCCATGATCCACGCGTCGGATGGCCACCTTCTCCCCACTTTTGTGCAATCGCACTACAATACTTCATGGCGGCAGTTTGAGATGGTGCACCGTCGATGGGCTAGCGACTTCATATTGCGATCATGCAAGTTATAAGGCGCGGAGTGTTTTTGCTCATGAAACCAAGAATGCACATTTTAACAAACACACTGCACCACGTGCTTCATGCCTACAAAGTCCGCAATTCGAGCCAACCACAGATCGCACAACTCATCCTCCATCATCGAGTATTCCGCCATCATGCTTGCTCCAAAGAAATAATGAGAACATCAAAGAAAAACTCAATGACATTTGGCTAAACACTTGTCGGGTGTGGTGCCTGGCATGGAATGGCTACGAACGAATCCAGAGTGACCACGGTTGCGAACGTCCAGCAAGACATGGGATGTAGCCGGAGTGGGATGGTGGTGGCGTCAGGCAAGGAGGGTGCAAATACAAGGCTGAGGGAAGAGACGGAGTGGAAGAAAAGTGTAAGTGTGCTAAGAGCATCTCCAGCCGTTCGGCTCCCAGGACGCCGAAAAACGACATCTGGGGCCGAACCGGCGTTTGCTTTCTGCGTGGGGGCGATTGCGTTCCCAGTCATCACCCCTAGGTCGCCCCAAAATCGCGGAAACTTGGCGATCTGATATGAATTTCGCACAAACTCGGCGATTTTTCATTGAAATTTGTACAAAAACAGAGAAAACAGACAAACTACGCCTAGAACTACGCCTAGCCCTGCTACGCCGCGGCCGCCGCCCCGCCTTCTACATGCCGAGAAGCCTGTAGAACCGGGTGTAGTCGCCGCCCTCGTCGTCGTCATCACCGCCGCCCTGCGCCCATTGGAGCCGTCGTTGCCCTTACCGCAACCCTATCTGTGGTCGCCGACGTTGGGGTTGGACGGCCCGGGCTCGTGCTCGTCGTCGCTGTCGAGGACGACAACGCCGCCCTCCTCGCGTCCGTGGCACCGGGCCTTGATCTGCGCATACGCCCGGCGCTGGCTGAGCACCTACTCGCGGACGTAGTCCGCCTTCACCCACTTGAGGATGGTCTCGTCGGCGGCGGCCATCTCCGCGTGCTCCGGCTTCACGGGAAGCAGCCCCGGCTCGGGCTTCGGCCGGACAAGGCGGAGGGAACGCGAGAAGGGGCGTCCGTCGTTGTTGATGACGAGGGCGCCGCTGCGGGTGCGGCGGCCAAGCGGCGTCTCCTGCGGCTCCGGCTTGACGGGGCGGAGCGCCGGCGAGCCGGAGCCCGACGATGAGGAGGTCCCCACCTCCATTCGCCACGGCGTTCAGGAGCTGCCACGGCGGCGAGAGAATGATGGGCGCGGCGGGTACTCGAGGCGCGGCGTGTTGCCAGTCTCGATGTGGTCGAGGACGGCCTCGAGGGTATGGCCGGGCACGCCCCACCACTTGCGCCGCCCGTCGGCGTTGAGGCGGCCGCAAGGGATGATGTCGTTGGTGGAGGCCATCTGGTCTTCGCGGCAGCGCTCGAAGTACATCGTCCACAGCGTGTGACTGTCGGCGGCGTACCTCAGCTCGTTCCGCTGCGCCTTCGTCGGCGTCGAGCGGATTCGGGCGATCTCGGCCCGCCGATCAGCCCCGGTGGGCACCGGTGGTAACGGGACACCGTTGGCGCTCAACTTCCACAAGCCCAGCACCCGCATGTCTGGGGGCACCGGATAGTCGGCCTCGTAGAGGAGGTGCGCCTCGTCCTCGTGGAGATGGCGTCGGCCGAAGCCGTTCGCCGACGTGGAGTCGCCGGGGTACCGCTCAACCATGCTCGTCGGCGGCGGGGAAGAGGGGGGAAACGGGGCGAGAGAAGGCGAGTTGTGGCGACTGTGGCGTACACCGGCGGGCAGGTCGGCTTTTATAGACGAGGCGGGGCGATGAGCGGGCCGGACGCGCGTCGCGGCGCCTGCATGCCGGGTGACGTGTGGCGGGACGTGCGTCACGGCGACTTCACTACATCGTCAGTATCAATGGAGACTGACCGGCGCGGCAGCCTTGGCGTTGATTCCCGCCGGAACCGAGGCGATGAGGACGACGAAGCGGCGTGTCGCTTGCTTGGCGGGCCCATTCCCGTTCGCGCCAAAAACGCTTTCCCTGGCGCCCCTCAGCGTGCTGGGTTCGGCCTGAGTCCACCGGTGCCAGCTTCGGCCCAACCCGACGAAAAACAGGCTTCTAGGGGTACGACTAGGCCGTTTTTCGAGCACCGACAGCCAAAAATGGCCTGGGAGGGGCCTGCTAGGGGCGCGATTTTTGTGGCCAGTTTGCAAGAACACCGACGCGGCCGTTTGCGGCACCTCGTTGGACGGCAAAAAAAACCCGAACACCTCGAGACATTTGTAGACGATTTAAATGTATGTGTGCATTAGTTTGGAATGTGGCCAAAACTCACCTCGGTTTTGCTATTCCATAACTTTCGTGCTGCTCTGATTAGATGGAGCACGACCGGACGCGTCCTGGCTGGAGGTTGCAGATTTAGAGGACTCAATCAGGCAGTCGCCTGACGCATAAGCAGCCCCAACTGACCTTAATTTGGTCTCTCTTTTTTCTTTTTGAGAAATAACTATCTATGTTAGGGAGCCAAAAGCTCAGTTTTTTTTAGGCTGTAACCAAACTGACGGCCCAACCGCTTACAGGTCCACGGAAAGCGCTTCGGCCGAACATGATCGTCCGTCCTACGAACTATCTTTGCCTTTTACTTAAAAAAGAGAGACTAACTTCGCCTAACCAGGTAACCGGCAGCACACAGCAGTAAACACAACCATATTCTTCGCACAGGAGAACACCAATGGGTACTCAAAATGAAAGCTTGCTGGACAAATTCTAAGAGTGAATATCATTATCCCTAAGCAAAAGCTCCCATCCTGTAATTCCAGAAATTACAGGGTTCAAACTTCGATGGCTGTAATATACGGGTCGAACCGATAATAACCTCAGGACAAGGCTAGCTTGATGGTAGTACTTCCAAGACACCTAAGGCGCTGATCATCTCAAAAATATTTGTGCGGAACCGAGTCGAAGTCATCGTAGTCGAATCTTGCACGTTCCCTTCCACTCTGCACCTACTTACACGTATTAGAAAATAACAGAGGGCAACGGCAAGAAGGGAAAATACATGTGCAAGTCTGAAGAGCTAACCTTCATCAAAAATGCATGATCGCACGAGATGTTCTGATCAATTGAGGTCAGCTTCTTGGACAAAGCCATCAACCTGAAGAATATTTGTTAGAGCGTTAAATCAGTCACAAAACATTAGTTGTTTCTGCTCCATATTTAATCATATTCAGCATGTGCCTAAGAATGAATTCTGGAATAGAAAAAACATGCCACCTACTAAAATAGAATTAATCAATCAAGTAACTATATTTCGAATTCTCAGTGATGTTCCAAGTTGAGACTATGGATAGGACGCAAAGAGTGGAATTATGTACCAAGGAAAATGATAAATTTCAGAAATCTAGGAGCGTGCACAACTTATATATAACATACAGTATGAGGGTAGAAAATAAAAGGCACGTACCTTTGAATAGAAGAGTCAATGTGCTCCACCATCTCATTACTTTTATATTGCTCGGGATCTTCATTAAAGCTGACCATGCCATCCTTCTGGTTTATCGTTGCATGGATCTCACCATCTTCAATCTGAATTTATAAAATAGTCAGATTGTGTGATAATGTTTTCCGTAGATGCTAAAGATCACCAGACTGCATAAAAACACCTACCATCCTAAGTACATGCATCTCAGCTTCTTTCGGGGTGTTAAGTTGAACAGAGCTGGCAATGTCTTCAAGTGAAAGAGTTAAGTAGGTCTGGGTCAGCCTCTGGATGTTTCGCTTGTACATTGAAGAAAGCACTTGCTTCACTAGTCCAAAGTTGTTATCCTGAAACACGCAAATAATCAGAAACCAACGCATATTACTGTGCCATGAAAATCTTACTGACAGATTATTAGTAATATATAGCATATAAATAGAAAAATAACTAGAAGTAGTTCCCAGCAAGGAAGGAGGTAGATACAGCTGTGTGTATGCCTGGTAACAGACTGACACTAGTCACTAACAGTAGAGCATGTTAGACAAAGAAGGAAAGAGAAAATACTCACAGTTTGGAAGGCCTCTGCATTTGACTGGATGAATGTCTCCAAATCAGAGTAGCTACCAGTACCATAGCATGTAGACAGATCGACGTAAATCTAAAAATTAAACAGTATAGACAGCATTAATGCTTCCTGAAAGAGCTAAATAGGATTATCATGTAATAAAAGGGATAAATTACATCATTTATAGCAAAGGCACGTATTATTAAAGCATGGCACTAGTGGTGACAAGACATCCATGTACTTATTGTCTTAGGACTATGAAACTAAGTCAGTTCATTTTTAAAGTCTAAGGAATGCACATTGTACCAAGAATCAATCAAATGTAGCTGATAGAGTAAAGCAATAAACATCATTCATCAATAGAATAATGCACGAATAACCACCATAAAAAATTATCAGAACTGAATCAATTTGACTACCATGGCACCAAAACCAATGAATAAACTAGGAAGGGCGAAAAAATATACTATGAAAAATTATATATCAGAACTAAATTTAATTTGACTACTGTCACGCCCAAAGCCAATGAAGAAATTAAGGAGGGCAGATGACTACCAGTCTACCACATTGCATCCAACAACTTGTGAGTGCAAGAGCAACACCTTTTTTCACTGGATACATTTGAAATTATAACTCATAGGAAGGAAGTATACCTGAGTGTGATTTTTCAGATTCCTTTGAGCAGTCGAAGATGTGTACTTGGGGAATGACGGAACCTGTTCCAAAAATTCAATACATCTCAACTTGACATACCGCACCAGACTTCAACAAAATCATTCCAAATGTAACAAGCTATCTCAACATGATACGGAACCACCAGAGAGCAAAGGGCTTAGAGGGCCATTGGTTTTCGTTCCAAACAAATAATGATGGACAACGGTTAATGATTACGATATGCACGCACTAATATGGGCACCAATAGCCTATGTTGCCATATTTTCTTCATTCACTCACAAAATTTGTACATTTGTGCTCCCTATTTGTACCAACTAGGGATAACAAAACAAAGAATTATGAATTTATGATCATCAAATCACAATAGGTTTATCGCATTATCCCATTATCCCATTAACAGAAGATAGGAGGAGGGGGTCCATGCATTCAGCTTGTAACGCCAGCAAATCTGAAACACGCGTAGTCTCTTTTCAGGGATATGATATGTTACTACATTAATCTAGCATTCTAGCATCAAATTTGGCCCTATGTCATTCACATTCTTACCTTAGACCTAGCTTAATCTAGCAAGTGGCATATATGAATAGGACACATATTTGGTATTAATGCATCGCTTTCTTCTCCAAGGTGTTCCATTTGATCGATTTCCTATTTTCTATGTGGTAGTGGTCTTAAGTTACATATTCCATTTTAAAATGATTTTCTTTTCATTAAAGCTGGGAAGAAACGAACTTGTTCACCCAACAGCAAATGCAGGTGACAACAAACTACATCTTATATCTTATTTTGGCAACTAATAATGTGCATCTATCTATATAGGAAGCATCAATGTCGTCGATCAAAGCTAGGCAGGATAGACATGCCTTAATTGATCCAA
Organism: Aegilops bicornis; assembly: GCA_021605145.1. NCBI lineage: Eukaryota > Viridiplantae > Streptophyta > Magnoliopsida > Poales > Poaceae > Aegilops > Aegilops bicornis. Next base: position 526,776,401 of record CM038675.1, on the reverse strand, counting down.
ACCCAACGCGATAAGGCAACTTTTCCCTAAAAGTAGCATCATAAATCACTATAGAATGCAAAGAAGTGATATACCTGTCCACTCTGAATGAGTGAAACTAGGACATACTTCTTGTAAGCCTCGACAGTAATTGCATTCAATGACGACATTGGAGCAGTAACAGCCTGAAAAAAGAAGTATATCTTCGGTAAACAGCACAAATGGAGAAACGGCTATCCAGAAAACTAGTCGCGTAGTTGAAGGCCTCACATTGTGAAGAAGCTCCAATGCTTTACGGAACTTCTTCAGCCCAATATATATCATCGCCCTGCAAGAGAAAGCAAACTAGTAAGCAAGTCAACACATACTCAAAAACCGTAAGCCATTCGACAAAGTTAATCCAGACCCGTAGTAGCAGTAGAGGAACAAGTCCTTGGGCTGATCAACTTCGAATATATCGTCTTCCAGGACGCTCAGGCCAGCCTTGTACTGCTTGGCCAGCAGGCACAGCATCAGGTATTCCGCGTGGAGCGGGGTAAGCTGCTCTGACGATGTCTGGATCTTACGGACGGCCACCCGCAGCGGAGCAATCCCTCTGATCGGCGCATTGAGCTGCATGACCTCGTTCTTGAGCACCCTACACACATTCAGAACTGCACGAACAAGCAGATTAGAAAGATATTAGCCCACAGCAAGACGAAACGGAACAATTCGATTTGATAATCGCACGGCACACACATTTGTCGGGCGCCATGCGTATCTGGTCGGCCGAGCAGGAGGCGAGGAAGTCGGCCACGGTCACAAGAAGGTCCCCGCCGGCGTGCGCCCTCAGATTAGCGGAAGACGACACGAAAGAATCCCTGCAGAGAGTAAACGAACGATTAGATGCGCTGGGGATCGATCGACGCGAAGGAGAGATTGGAGAGTCGCGGCGCGATGGACTCGAAGGGGGTTAGGGTTTTGGTGAAGGGGGAGGGGGTGCGGGGTCGCGTACAGGAGGTAGAGGTAGCCGAGGGAGTGGGCGCCCGGGTGGAGGTGGGAGAGGAAGGGCAGGAGGCCGGCGGAGTGGACGCGGAGGGCGTCGCCGTCGGCCTGCTTGAGGAGGCCGTGGAGCTGCGCCAGCTCGTCCACGCTCCCGGAGAGGCCCTGGATGTGCGCCACGAGCGCCTCCACCGACTCCATCGCCGCCGCCGCAGATGGGGTTTTGCCCTTGCTGCTTGGCTCGGATTCGGGGGTTTGGTCTGCTGTCGTTCGCGATGCGGGTTTTCGCCTGGTTGGGGGAGACGGGACGAGCGGCGGATGGTGCTTTTGTGGGCACGCGACCGGCCCAAAGGTGTCTTGTTCTTCGGGGGCTCTACGTCTGATGAATCTGGACCGTTCGGTGAGTTTGGAGATGTAATCTGCCCCGTCCATGTACCCAAGTCAGCCACAACATGCGAGACGGAAGGAGATCATAATAACCGTGAAAAGGAAGAGGTCGCGGATTATGACTCTGCCGTTTGATGGGAGGAGAGAACAACAATGTTTTGATCTAGGAGTATATCTACATTGTGTTTGTTGAAAAACATTATTTGAAGTACTAACAATGTGACGTCCTTAATAAGGGTAAAAAGACAAAACAATATGACGTCCTTTGTAAATGTTTAGTTTTTTTTCTCTAAGTTTTAGCTGAAAATGGATTTCCTAACTTAACCTTGCACAACTAATTCGTCGACGACTAAGTTATACACAAAGTTAAGAGCTTGCTCCTTTCAACATAAGCAGAGCATACCAACCCTAAAGTTGAACGCAGCCAAGGCCATGTGCTACCTTATTACACTCACGTTTATAGAATTTGAATTCAAAAGCTTCAAAGGAGGCAAAACAAAAGGCTAGCGGCTCTTTCAGGAGCACACCTATAGAAGTATAGATGACTAATCATAGTCGCCAATAGTGAGGGCATTGACGAGGTGGAGCAAGTTTGGCTCGAAGATCACCCGTCAGATGCCCATTTCGGCAGTTGCTCCAATATCTTTGATGCATATTGTAGCTTTCAATTGTAATGGGGTGACCGAATGGTCCAGGTTGACAGGGTAAACATCTAAAGTAATGACAAATTCAGAATAATTTAGGCCTAACATAGATGAATAATCATACACCAAAAAACATGCCTTAGGGCTTTTTGGACTCGAAAATTGTCTAATTTTTTGGCTGGTTGAAATCCATAGAAGAATCCCACTATGGGTTGTTGTTCAATCACATGATTTAATCATATAGAAAAATTGTCCACAAATTTAAAAGAAAAATCTCAGTTGTCTCCTAGGAAAAAATCATCTTTTTTCCTGTCATGAAACCAAACACACTTTTGTATGTAGTGTTTGAGTAGACTTCACATTGCAACTCGTCCACCACACACTCACATATTTCAGAAGGTGATTCTCTCCGAAAAAAGCAAGGATAAATTCTCTGAAAATAAATCGAGGACATAAAACTATTGGCGCAAGGAGATAGGGATGTCGCCAATCAAGTAAAATTGACTTAGCCAATCTGAATGCATTGGTTCTTAGCACACTCTTTGTCGGTATACAAAAGTAGGGGCCTTTTTGTACCCCTTTACTTGTGCATGTGCAGTCGTAGCCACACCTGCGGCCATACTTGGCAGGGCAGAGGAAGGAAAGGCGCAAACCTGCCAAGGCAGTACTCAAGCCAGAGGCACGAAGAGCAAAGGGACAAGATGCCCTCTAAGAACGCCCTTGCCGGGACGGTTTACATCGCCCAGCAAGAGCCTTGCCGGGGCGACTTACCCAACACCAGCAAAACTGCCACCCTTGAGCCTGAGAATTCCGACACCATCGACAACGTCAGGACCAATGCTCGGGAGCGCCTGCGTGGTGGCATGCAGACCTTTGTGAAGACCAAAGGCCTGCAAATCTAGATGAGAACCAGAAGACGGAGACCCCTGGCAAGATCCTTGCCGGGGACGAGCGAAGACCCCCGGCAAGATCCTTGCCGGGGACGAGTGAAGACCCCCTTCAAGGTCTCCTCACGGGTCCTGGCCTCCGAAAGCGTCCCCTCCAAGCCGTCCAGTTTTAGCTTCAGATCGTTGATGGAGTCGTTGGCTTCGGAGAGCAGTTTGGCCTTGTCGGAGATGGTGATCAGCGAATCCGCCAGGGCGCGGTTAGCCGTGTCCCTCTCCTCCGTCAGCTTTGAGACCTCCTTCTTCAGCTGCTCCCGCTCCAGCTCCAGCTTCTCCACCTTGCCGACGTGGTCCAGAGCCAGTGCGTCAAGTACATCCTTGTGCTTCTGCTCTAGCTCCTGGGTCCACTGCACGACGAGCCTCTCGACCTCCTCGTCCTTACCGCGAAGCATGGCGGCAAGCGCCTGCTCACGGGCGACGAGGTCTTCCTCTTGAGTGTCGTGAGCTTTACGCTACCTCCGGTCGACTTCGTCCTTGGCGGCTGCTCCTTCGCCGCCTCTTGGGCCTTCTCGATGCGGCCTGTTTCAGAAGGAGCTCGCTTGCGCTCATCCAGCTCACCCTGGGCGGTCCTTAGTTCCCCCCGAGCCTCCCCGAACCAGACTTGCGCCTGAGCGACGCACTCCTGGAAATATGCCTCCGCCTTGTCCATAGCCGCCATCCTGGAGTTCACCTTGTCTTGGCGGGCACGGTGGAGGGTGAAAGGATCGATATAGTTGACTAGGGGGGGGGGGGTGAATAGGCAACTAACAATTTTTAGCTTTTCTCTACCAATTTAAACTTTGCATCAAAGTAGGTTGTCTAGATATGCAACTAGGTGGGCAACCTATATGATGCAACAACAACAGGCACACAAGCAAGCAAGGGATATAACACAAATAAGCTTGCACAAGTAAAGGCAAGAGATAACCAAGAGTGGAGCCGGTGAAGACGAGGATGTGTTACCGAAGTTCCTTCCTTTTGAGGGGAAGTACGTCTCCGTTGGAGCGTGTGGAGGCACAATGCTCCCCAAGAAGCCACTAGGGCCATCAGATTTTCCTCACGCCTCACACAATGCGAGATGTCGTGATTCCACTATTGGTGCCCTTGGAGGCGGCCAGGACCTTTACAAACAAGGTTGGGGCAATCTCCACAACTTAATTGAAGCTCCCAATGACACCAATGAAGCTTCACCACAATGGAATATGGCTCAAGGGTGACCTCAACCGTCTAGGGTGCTCAAACACCCGAGAGTAACAAGAGCCGCAAGGGATTAGTGGGGGGAATCAAATTTCTCTTGGTGGAAGTGTAGATCGGGGCCTTCTCAACCAATCCCTAGAAAATCAACAAGTTTGATTTGCTAGGGAGAGAGATCGGGCGAAAATGGAGCTTGGAGCAACAATGGAGCTTAGGGATGGAAGAGGTGGTCAACTCGGAGAAGAAGACACCCCTTATATAGTGGAAGAACAAATCCAACCGTTATCCACCAACCCAGCCTGTGTAGCACGGTACTACCACGCCAGGGATGTAGTACTACCGCAAGGGCACGCGGTACTACCGTAGGGCCCCGCGATACTACCGCCCATATAGCAGAAACCAGACCAGCCCAGATGCACTGAAGCAGAGAGCGGTAGAACCGCTGGCGTGGTACTACCGCTCCCCCTTGCAGTACTACTGCAAGGCAGGGATAGACTAGATATTGGGAAGGCAAGGACATATAAAAATACATCCGTGGCAACTTTCGCTGAGTTGGGACCTATGCAAAAACCCGACATGGTAGTACTGCAAGCCAGGAGCGGTACTACCGCGCGTGGTGCGGATGTAAAAAATTACATCCGCTCCTACCGCCAAGAAGTCAGCCGAGCCATGTTAGATCAAGACGGTACTATCACAAGACCGCGCGCGGTATTATCAAGATAGGGCGCAGATGTAAAAATTACATCCGCCTTACTATCGCATCCAGCAATACCGACTGGGGCCCCAAGATTACCTCCATAGGAGCGGAACTACCTTGGGCACTTGCGGTACTACCGCGTCGGAGGCCAAGATTATCAAGAAGGGCTCGTGGTACTACCGCTTCCTAGGGAGCAAAAGATTACCAAGATGCTCCCGCTTCAAAGAACTACTTACATTTGCATAGACACGAAATGACGGAGGATGCTCCAAAGTGCCAAATGAAAGGAGGTGTAAAAGGAGTAGACGTGTACGTGATGATTCCACCCAAACCTTTCCAAAGCGGACCCCCTCTTAACAGTACGGCTTTCCTTCGACTCAAATCCACCGAAAAGAAACGTAGAGAAACGCCGTCTTCAATAGTCTTCGAGGGGCACCAAATCGTCTTGTGCCTAGTGATGAGATGTCTGAAATACTCAATGCACACGATTAGTCCGCAAAAGCATTGTCATCAATCACCAAAACAACTAAGGGATAAATATGCCCTTTACAATCTCCCCCTTTTTGGTGGATTGATGACAATACGGGATTTGCACAAAAGGAGATAAAATGAACATGGGCAAACCCCACATCTATAAAATATTGACGGGCTCCCCCTAGATGTGTGCTATAAAAAATGCTTTGGACTGCATGGCACACATACTAGGAACAACACTCCCCCTATATTTTATAGACAAGACATATCTTGCAACAATAAAGCTAACGCTAAGCAAGATGATATATATGAGCATAATGTAAATAGCAGAAGATAACATAAGCTCAAAACGGTACGATAGAGTGCATATGTCGTACACCATATGATAGAAAGGTCTCACAAGCGCAAACCAAACCAAAGCAAATGAGGTTCAACGGAACTAAAGCAACGAAACAAACATGAACACGACTCGCAAATCCTACACTCTCTCCCCCTTTGGCACCGAGACGCCAAAAAGGCAAAGAGGACACCTACAACACAAGTGGTGGCTCAAGCGGAGTAATCACTCGAACGCTCTCCGTCGGACTCAGCGGCGGGGATGGGCTACTCCTCAGAATCAGTCCACTTGAAGCCCTGTTTCGCCATCCATTCGGCCTCTGGAGTGATGTGCTTCTCGGACCCACTGGATATGTTCTCACCGAACGTCCTCAAGATCCTCTTGTCGTGGCGGCGACCCTCCTTGGAAGCAACGTGAGTCCGGTACTGCCCCTTTGCTTGCATGCAGAACAAGGCCTTCATCTTGGCCTTCAGCCTTTTAGCCCATGAGGGCTCAGTGGAGGGACGGGCATACCCAGCAGAGCTGTCCTCATCGGCATCCCCCTCCTCAATCTCCTCCTCATCAACATCCATCCTAGCAGTCGTTGCCTCAGCACGAGTAGTAGTGTTAGCCCACTGGGGCTTGATGCGGAGTCTGATGGGGTCATGACGAATCCAGTTAGGGGCCAAAAACTCATCCCGCGGGTAGAGCTTCTCCCACGTCTTCGAGATCAAGAGAAACAGGTAAGGTCCATAGATGGGAATCTTACGGTTGAACACCGCAAACTGAAGCTCGCACCACATGATGTGGGAGGCGTCCAAAGGTTGAGTCTGAGTGAGACGCGCCTCCTCACAGATGAGCATCATGTCCACAAGATAGGCATGCACCTTGTCCTTGTCCCCAATGCGTGGGAAGAGAGAGTCGCGGAAGATCTGGTGCATAATATCAAGGAAAGGGTTCAGAACCCACGCCTTCTTGCCACTTGGAAGGAGCTTCTCAACATAATACTGCTGGAGCTTGTTCTTGATAGCTGACTCGGTGTTGGCGTGAGGGCGAACACCAACGGGCGTGTTGAGCCCGTCATCAGGTATGTGGAGCAAATCCATGAAGTCCTTCCATGTAGCAGTCAACTGACGTCCATTGGTCATCCAGGTCATCCTCCGTTCCTCATCAGTATGAAAGTGAACCGAAGCAAAGAACTGGGCCACAAGCTCGGGATCAAAGTCCAGGTGGAAAGAGATCACATCCTCAATGGCAAACTGCTCCACGAGATCCAAGGCCTCACCAAAGTAGGCACGGTGCTTATCCTCCCTCATGTGATTCATATCAATCCAGTGCACGTCCACATAATGTGTTCTACTTGCCCTTGATCACATAAATGAGATTCTGCTGCTTGGTCCAGAATAGATCATTCCCTCTGAAGTTGGCACGAGAATTCACATAAGGGTTGATCCTCCTGCAAGAGATAAACTCAGCCAGTGGTATCTCATCCATGCCCATGGAGGGCTCCTTGTGCTTGGTGGCGGTGGTCTTGGTCCTGCGTCGGGGGGCATTGGAGCCCTCTGGAGCTTCATCTTGGTTGTGCAGACGCTTGGAACCCGTGTCACGGCTGGGATTGGAACGGCGAGCAGGTGCATCGGAGCCACCACCTTGTTCCATGGCAAGAGGGAGTGGTGGGGAACGATCCCACCGGACGGAATCCGAGGAGAGCGGCCGGAGATGGAGATCCGGCGAGGGTCTCCGGCGCCGTTCTTGAGCGAGAGAGAGAGACGGCGTGGGGAGAAATAGATAAATGGGTATGGGGGAGTTGGAACTCCCCCTGCCCTCTCTTAACCCCCACGCGCCCTCGACAACGCGGTAGTACCGCGTGTCATCGCGGTAGTACCGCCTGCGCGGAAGTACCACATCGTGGGCGGTAGTACCGCTCCCAGCGATAAAAAATTGCTTTGCCGCTGGAGTGCAATACCGTCTTGCTGCTCCGTGGTAGTACCGTGGCAAGCCGCGGCAGTACCGTGTGCTCAAGAGGATGCAAGTTTCAAGAACAGAGAAAACAAACGGCCTTTGCATAGCAACCTTCAAGCGAACGGACACACCAAAACGCTGACACATGAGACAACACACACAAGCTCGACGCGACAAAAGGAAGACAAGAGATAACAAGGACTAAAACACTTAGCACAACCTCTCCAAAGAGAGGGCGGTGGCCGGAGCCACCTATGTTTGAGTCAATTGGTATGGCATCGTGAAGAATTATCCTTGGGCCCATGACCAAAACTCTTCTTTTAAGCACAAGTACCATCAACAATGGCTAATGTGAAAGAGTTGATCAATTTATGCATAATGGGGGGAGGGGGAGTTCATTGAGATAACAACACTCCCCCAATGTCCATGCCTACACCTAAGCAAGATAGCAAGTTGAGTATGGTGGGGTGTGCAAGGGTTCAAGCAGCATTGCTCGAATCAATGATATTTACCTCATGCCTTAACTCGCTAAATCTTGCTTCATCCAAGGGCTTCGTGAAAATATCTGCAAGGTTATCATGAGTGTTGACGTAGTTGAGCTCGATCTCCCCTCTTCTAATGTGATCCCGGATGAAATGATACCGAATCTCAATATGCTTCATCTTGAAGTGTTGCACCGGGTTGAGAGAAATCTTGATGGCACTTTCATTATCACACCAAAGAGGCACTTTGTCACAAATGACACCGTAATCCTTTAAAGTTTGACTCATTCAAAGAAGTTGCACACAACAACTACCGGCGGCCACATACTCCACTTCGGTGGACGAGAGAGACACACAACTCTGCTTCTTGGAAGACCAACTTACCAAAGAGCAACCAAAAAATTGGCACCCTCTGGAAGTGGACTTCCTATCCACTTTGTCTCCTGCAATCGGAATTCGAATATCCTGCAAGCTTGAAGTTTGCACATCTTGGATACCATAAGCCAAAGTTTGGGGTATGAGCCAAATATCGAAAGATTCGCTTGACCGCTACAAAGTGTCTTTCCTTAGGTGCGTCTTGAAACCGTGCACAAATTCCCACACTCAACATGATATCCGGTCTAGATGCACAAAGGTAAAGCAAGGAGACAATCATGGAGCGATATACCTTTTGATTCACCGCTTTACCATTGGGATCTATGTCAAGTTGGCATTTGACGGGCATTGGAGTGGAGGCCGGCTTGACATCACTTAGCTTGAATCTCTTGAGCATGTCTTGAGTATATTTGGCTTGGTTGATGAAGGTTCCTTCTCTTCTTTGCTTGACTTCGAACCCGAGAAAGAACTTCAACTCTCCCATCGAAGACATCTTGAACTTTGAGGTCATGAGAGCGGTAAATTCCTCATTGGAAGCTTTGTTAGGGGAACCAAAGATAATATCATCAACATATAGTTGGCACACAAACAACTCCCCGTTGACCTTCTTAGTAAAAAGAGTGGGGTCGATTTTCCCAACTTCAAATCCACGATCTTGCAACAACTCGGTAAGGTGGTCATACCACGCACGTGGGGCTTGTTTAAGGCCATAGAGTGCCTTATTGAGTTGATACACATGATCGGGGAAGTAGGGATCCTCGAACCCGGGGGGTTGCTTGACATACACCAACTTATTAATAGGACCATTAAGGAAAGCAGTCTTCACATCCATTTGTTGCAACCTAAAGTTATGATGAGAAGCATAAGCAATCAACAAATGAATGGATTCAAGGCGAGCAACGGGAGCAAAGGTTTCACCGTAGTCGATACCCTCGACTTGGGAGTAGCCTTGTGCTACCAATCTTGCCTTGTTGCGAACGATGGTCCCATGAGCATCTTGCTTATTCTTGAATATCCACTTGGTTCCAATGACATTGTGGTTCCCCGTTGGCCTTGGCACCAATCTCCACACCTTGTTGTACTCGAAGTTGTTGAGTTCTTCATGCATGGCATTGATCCAATCCGGATCTTCGAGTGCCTCATATACCTTTTGGGGTTCAACACAAGAGACAAACGCGTGATGTTCACAATAGTTTGCCAATTGTCTACGAGTGCTTACCCCCTTTTGAATGCTTCCAAGCACATTCTTCATGAGATGACCCTTGGTGGAGAGCTTGGATGAAATCTTGGCGGCACGACGCTCCAATTCCTCCTCGGGGGTGAGTCGAGGAGCGGTCACTTGATCATCTTGAGCGCCGTCTTGAGCTTGTTCTTGATCTTGAGGATGCTCTTGATCTTGAACTTGCTCGGAGGAGAGAACTTGACCTTGGGCATCACTTGGTGATTCAACACTGTCTTGAGATTGATCTTGCCTTGGTCTTGTTCATGAGGTTGAGGGCCTTCACTTTGTCCTTCGGAAGCATGTGGGCCTTGGGTTGGTGATGGCTCCACTTGAGTGGAGCATTGTCCTTCTCCTTCGGCCACAAGGGGTTCCTCAATGGGTAGGATAAAACCAACTCCCATTCTTCTTATGGCTTGAGGAGGAATTTCATCACCTACATCACAAGTGCCACCTTGCTCCACTTGGGAGTCGTTATTCTCATCAAACTCCACGTTACACGTCTCCTCAATAAGTCCCATGGGCTTATTGAGGACACGGTAAGCATGTGAGTTTGTAGCATAACCAACAAATATGCCCTCATAAGCTCTAGCATCAAATTTAGACAATCAAACACCTTTCTTGAGAATGAAACACTTACACCCAAACACCCGAAAGTACTTGAGGTTGGGCTTGTTACCGGTGAGTATCTCATATGGAGTCTTGTTCAAGCCTTTGCGGAGATAGAGCCGATTTGATGCATTACATGCGGTGTTGATGGCTTCGGCGCAAAAGTTGTATGGAGACTTGAACTCTGCCATCATGGTCCTTGCCGCATCCATCAACGTCCGGTACTTCCTCTCCGCTACACCATTTTGTTGAGGGGTGTAAGGTGCGGAATATTGATGCTTGATCCCCTCATCACTAAGAAACTCATACAAGGTGTAGTTCTTGAACTCGGTGCCGTTGTCACTTCTTATTGTCAAGATCTTTGCATTGTGTTGACGTTGGGCTTCATTTGCAAAGTCAATGACGGTTTGTTGGGTCTCGCTCTTCCTCTTGAAGAAATATACCCAAGTGCATCTTGAATAGTCATCCACAATCACCAAGCAATACTTTCTACCTCCAAGGCTATCAAAGGATGGAGGCCCAAAGAGATCCAAGTGGAGGATCTCCAAAGGCCTCTTCGAGTAAATGATAGTCGTGGGAGGGTGAGCCTTTTCATGTAGCTTTCCTTCGATACAAGCACTGCAAGCACGATCTTTAGCAAAACTAACATTTGTTAGTCCACGAACATGGTCCCCCTTGAGAAGACTTTGCAAAGATCTCATATTGACATGGGCTAAACGGTGATGCCAAAGCCATCCCACGTCAACTTTAGCCATTAGTCATGTCGCGGTCTTAGTGGGTCGCTCTGAGAAGTTAATCACATAGAGACCGTTCTTGACATGCCCAACAAAGGCTACTTTAAGAGTCTGGCTCCACAAGAGGGCCACGGTATCAACATCAAATAAAGTGGCAAAGCCCATAAGTGCAAGTTGACGAACGAAGAGTAAATTGTATGCAAGGGACTTAACAAGCATGACCTTCTCGATCGTGAGATCATGAGAAATGACAACCTTGCCAAGTCCCAATACCTTAGAGGACGAGGCATCACCCCGCTCGACATTGGTGGGCATAGGTGGAATCTTGTGAACGTCCACCACCAAGTCCTTGCTTCGGTCATATGATTTGTAGCTCCACTATCGAGCAACCATGACCCCCCACCGGAAGCAAACACCTACAAGAGATCAATGCTTGGTTTTAGGTACCCATTTTGTAAGGGGTCCTTTGATGTTAGTGACAAGGGTCTTAGGAACCCAAATAGACCATTCAATGTACTCATAAGGAGAACCAACAAATTTGGCATAAACATGCCCATCACTAGCACGACACAACACATAAGAAGGGTTAAAGTCACCGACTTTATTGGAGGGGGTGGCATTGCCCTTCTTGCCACTACCACCCTTCACGTTGTTCTTCTTCTCCTTGGAAGCACCCTCTCCCTCCTTCACAAAAGTTTGCTTGAGAGGAGGAGGTCGTTTGGTCTTGTCATTCTTCTTCTTGTTCTTGGACACGGGGTCGAACCCAATCCCTTCCTTGGCCACAACTTCCTTTTGATTGCTCAAAAGGTTGTTGAGGTTCTTCTCACCTTGTATGCACGACACAAGACCTTTCTCAAGTTGCTTCTTCAACTTTGCATTCTCCTCAACAAGATGCACATGCTCACAACATGGGTTAGTAGCATTTGCATTATCAATTAAAACCATGTGAGGAAAGGTGGCTTTCTCCTTGGTTAGCTTCACTTGGAGTTGATCATGAGACTCCTTGAGATTAGCATGAGCACCTTTCAAGGCCTTGTGAGCCTTGTCAAGTATGTCAAACTCCTCCTTGAGTCTAGCAAGATCAACCCCAAGCTTGGCCTTCTCGGAGTTTAGCACACGAGATACAACAAGAGCATGATCAAGATCTTTCTTTAATTTGGCATGGTCATCGTTGTATGACTCCTCAAGATCCAAACGAAGACCTCGCTCTTCCTCAAGAGCATTGGAAAGATCCGAAATCTCATCGGCATAGTCACGACTATGCCCCTCCATCTTAGAGATGGTATCTTCATGAGCCTCGATCATGTCATTGGCTTCACCAAGTTGTTCCAAGAGAGCAACGGCGTGCTTCTTGGATTTACCCTTGAGCTTACTCATAAAAGACTCAAATTCATTCTCCTCCACATTGGACCCCTCATGTTCATCAATGCAATCCATCAAAGAAGGATTATTAATGATGGTAGTTTTGTTGTCGGGGTTACCTTGTTGGTGGCTTTAGCCATGAGGCACTTGGCGGTGATGTTCTCATTGGGTGAGTCGAAGAGAGACATCCATGGAGTTGTCAAAATGGCAATGGAGGTCACGGAAAACGACTCACCGTCTTCATCATCATCATCATCCTCATTGTACTCTTCCTGTGCCACCAACCCCTTGGGAGGAGTCTTCTTGGTGATGTTGTTCTTGTTGGGGAAAGACTTTGCCTTGTCCTTTCAAATGAGCTTGCCACCATTGTCTTCCCTCTTCTCATAAGGACATTCCGCAACAAAGTGGCTCACGTTGCCACAATTATAGCAAGCCCTCACTCGTTGCTTGACCTTCGCGCCACTTGAGTTGTTCTTGTTGAAGTTGGGCCTTGTGTTCTTCTTGCTCCAAAATTGCCTTGAAGAAAGAGCCATGTGTTCATGATAAGCATACTTTGTATCTTCAGGGTTGTTCTCCTCTTCTTCCTCTTCATCCTCTTCTTCCACACTAACCTTGGCCTTCAAGTTAAGGCTGGGATTCTTTGCTCTTTGAGAGCATAACACCGCATTGTCGGCGGTCTTGTCCAAGATGCTCATAGCCACAAACTCATCCAACACTTCACTTGAGGACACGGTGTGGAAGTCCGGCCTTTGACGAATAACGGAGGACATGGCCTTGTGGTAAGGCATTATGGCCTTGAGGAATTTGCGCTTGATCCAATTGTCATCTGTATCCTTGCTCCCATGATCTCGGAGTGAGACCGCGAGAGTAGTTAATCTCTGATAAAGCTCACGAGGTTCTTCATCCTCTTTCATTGCAAACTCATCGGCTTCATCTTGCACGACTTCATAGTTGGAGTGTTGAATGCTTGCGCTTCCCCTATAGAGCAAGACAACATGGCGCCATGGATCCTTAGCCATGGTGAAGGGCCGGAGATGAGCAAGAACTTCGGGTGGAATTGCATCTTGGACGATGAAGAGAGCATTCTCATTGAATTGATTATCCGCGGCTTCTCTAGGAGTGAAGTTGCTTCGGTCATGCGGATAAAAACCTTCTTCAACGATTCTCCAAATATTAGTATTAACATGGTTTAAATGACGCTTAAAGCGATAAACCCAAGAATCAAAGTCCTCATTTTTCACAATCTTTGGGGGAGGACCGGCATGATCTAAATGAGTGGAGGGAATCGGTCCACCATAAACAAGTGGAGGTTCCACATGGGTAAAGATGCCGGTGCCATTTTTACCACTAGAAGAAGGAGCCTTTTCACTAGTAGCTTCCCCCTTGCCGGAGTTAGCATCCGTCACCTTGTTAGTGGGATCACCCACTTTCATCGGTGCGGTGGATAATTTAAGCCCTTCTATGAATTTATTAAACATGCTTTCAACCTCAGTCGTCATGGAGGTTTTCAATGTGTCCAAAGCCACATTGAATTCCTCACGAGAGACCGCGGTTCCCCCATCGGCCGTAGACGAGACCGGATTCACACCGAGTGCTCCTACACACCGTCTACGGTGTCAACCATACTCTTCGGACGACAAAGTCCTTAATAAAGAGACGAGGCTCTAATACCAATTGAAAGGATCGATATAGTTGACTAGAGGGGGGGGGGTGAATAGGCAACTAACAATTTTTAGCTTTTCTTTACCAATTTAAACTTTGCATCAAAGTAGGTTGTCTAGATATGCAACTAGGTGTGCAACCTATATGATGCAACAACAACAAGCACACAAGCAAGCAAGGGATATAACACAAATAATCTTGCACAAGTAAAGGCACGAGATAACCAAGAGTGGAGTCGGTGAAGACGAGGATGTGTTACCAAGTTCCTTCCTTTTGAGGAAATCGTCTCCGTTGGAGTGGTGTGGAGGCACAATGCTCCCCAAGAAGCCACTAGGGCCACCGTATTCTCCTCACGCCCTCACACAATGCGAGATGTCGTGATTCCACTATTGGTGCCCTTGGAGGCGGCGACCGGACCTTTACAAACAAGGGCGGGGTAATCTCCACAACTTAATTGGAGGCTCCCAACGACACACGAAGCTTCACCACAATGGAATATGGCTCCGCGGTGACCTCAACCGTCTAGGGTGCTCAATCACCCAAGAGTAACAAGATCCACAAGGGATTAGTGGGGGAAATCAAATTTCTCTTGGTGGAAGTGTAGATCGGGGCCTTCTCAACCAATCCCTAGAAAATCAACAAGTTTGATTTGCTAGGGAGAGAGATCGGGCGAAAATGGAGCTTGGAGCAACAATGGAGCTTAGGGATGGAAGAGGTGGTCAACTCGAGAAGAAGACACCCCTTATATAGTGGAAGAACAAATCCAACCGTTATCCACCAACCCCAGAAGACCTGCATTACCGCTGGCCAGGACGCGGTACTATCATAGAAGGGCACGCAGTACTACCGAGGCCCAGCAGTACTACTGCCTGCAGCGTAAACCAGACCAGCCCGGATGCATCGAAGCAGAGGCGGTAGAACCGGCGCTGGTATTACCGCTCCCCTTGCAAAGACTACCGCAAGGCAGGGATAAACTAGATATTGGGAAGGCACGGACATATAAAAATACATCCCCCTTGCAGTACTTCCGCTGAGTTGGGACCTATGCAAAAACCCGACACAGTAGTACTGCAAGCCAGGAGCGGTACTACCGCGCGTGGTGCGGATGTAAAAAATTACATCCGCTCCTACTGTCGCGCAAGCTGCTGAGCCAGGCCAGATCGCACGGTACTACCGCGCACCAGGCGCGGTACTACCGCGTAGGGCGCAGATGTAAAAAATTACATCCGCCCCTACTACTGCATCCGCAGCAGCGCCTGGCCTGGGGCCACAGTACTACCGCTCCAAAGGAGCGGAACTACCATGGGCACTTGCGGTACTACCGCGCCGGAGGCCGGTATTATCAAGAGGGCTCAAGGGTACTACCGCTCCTAGGAGCAGTACTACCGCATGCCCCAGTTCAGCAACCACGACATTTGCATAGACACGAAAAGACGGAGGATGATCCAAAGTGCCAAAGGAAAGGAGGTGCAAAAGGAGTAGACGTGTACATGATGATTCCACCCAAACCTTTCCAAAGCAGACCCCCTCTTAATAGTACGGCTTTCCTACGAATCAAATCCACCGAAAAGAAACATAGAGAAACACCATCTTCAATAGTCTTCGAGGGGCACCAAATCGTCTTGTGCCTAGTGATGAGATGTCTGAAATACTCAATGCACACGATTAGTCCGCAAAAGCATTGTCATCAATCACCAAAATAACTAAGGGATAAATATGCCCTTACAGAGGGCCTGGTGTTGGGGAACGCAGTATTTCAAAAAATTTACCTGCGATCACGCAAGATCTATCTATGTGATGCATAGCAACGAGCGGGTGTCCATGTACCCTCGTAGACCGAAAGCGGAAGCGTTAAGTAACGCGATTGATGTAGTCAAACGTCTTCGTGATCCAACCGATCAAGTACCGAACGCACGGCACCTCCGCGATCTGCACACGTTCAGCTCGGTGACGTCCCTCGAACTCTTGATCCAGCTGAGGCCAAGGGAGAGTTTCATCAGCACGACGGCGTGATGACGGTGATGATGAAGTTACCGACGCAAGACTTCACCTAAGCACTACAACGATATGACCGAGGTGGAAATATGTGGAGGGGGGCACTGCACACGGCTAAACAATCAGCTTGTGTGTCTATGGTGTGCCCCCCTCCCCCGTATATAAAGGAGTGGAGGAGGGGGAGGGCCGGCCTCATGGGGCGCGCCCAAGGGGGGGGGGATTCCTACTCCTAGTAGGAGTAGGTTTCCCCCTTCCCTAGTTGGAGTAGGAGAAGCAGGAAGAGGGAGAGGGAGAGAAGAAAAGCCCCCCCCCCACCAATTCGGATTGGGCTTGGGGGGCGCGTGCCTCCCACCTGGCCGCCTCCTCCTCTCTTACACCATGGCCCATTAAGGCCCATTAACTCCCGAGGGGTTCCGGTAACCCCCTGGTACTCCGGAAAATGCCCGAACTCATCCGAAATCTTTCCGGTGTCCAAACATAGCCTTCCAATATATCAATCTTCATGTCTCGACCATTTCGAGACTCCTCATCATGTTCGTGATCACATCCGGGACTCCGAGCAACCTTCCGTACATCAAAACACATAAACTCATAATACAGATCGTCACCGAACATTAAGCGTGCGGACCCTACGGGTTCGAGAACTATGTAGACATGACCGAGACTCATCTCTGGTCAATAACCAATAGCGGAACCTGAATGCTCATATTGGTTCCTACATATTCTACGAAGATCTTTATCGGTCAAACCGCATAACAACATCGTTGTTCCCTTTGTCATCGGTATGTTACTTGCGAGATTCGATCGTCGGTATCTCAATACCTAGTTCAATCTCATTACCGGCAAGTCTCTTTACTCGTTAAGTAATGCATCATCCATAACTAACTCATTAGTCACATTGCTTGCAAGGCTTATAGTGATGTGCATTACCGAGAGGGCGAGAGATACCTCTTGAAACACGGAGTGACAAATCCTAATATCGATCTATGCCAACCCAACAAACACCATCGGAGACACTGTAGAGAGCATCTTTATACTCACCCGATTCGTTGTGACGTTTGATAGCACACTAAGTGTTCCTCCGGTATTCAGGAGTTGCATAATCTCATAGTCATAGGAACATGTATAAGTCATGAAGAAAGCAATAGCGGCAAACTAAACGATCAAGTGCTAAGCTAACGGAATGGGTCAAGTCAATCACATAATTCTCTAATGATGTGATCCCATTAATCAAATGACAACTCATGTCTATGGCTAGGAAACTTAACCATCTTTGATTCAACGAGCTAGTAAAGTAGAGGCGTACTAGTGACACTCTGTTTGTCTATGTATTCACACATGTACTAAGTTTCCGGTTAATACAATTCTAGCATGAATAATAAACATTTATCATGATATAAGGAAGTATAAATAACAAATTTATTATTGCCTCTAGGGCATATTTCCTTCAGTCTCCCACTTGCACTAGAGTCAATAATCTAGATTACACAGTAATGATTCTAACACCCATGGAGTCTTGGTGCTGATCATGTTTTGCTCGTGAGAGAGGCTTAGTCAACGGGTCTGCATGAAGGAAATATGCCCTAGAGGCAATAATAAAGTTATTATTTATTTCCTTATATCATGATAAATGTGTATTATTCATGCTAGAATTGTATTAACCGGAATCATAATACTTGTGTGAATACATAGACAAACAGAGTGTCACTAGTATGCCTCTACTTGACTAGCTCGTTAATCGAAGATGGTTATGTTTCCTAGCCATTGACATGAGTTGTAATTTGATTAACGGGATCACATCATTAGGAGAATGATGTGATTGACTTGACCCATTCCGTTAGCTTAGCACTCGATCGTTTAGTATGTTGCTATTGCTTTCTTCATGACTTGTACATGTTCCTATGACTATGAGATTATGCAACTCCGTTTTCGAAGGAACACTTTGTGTGCTACCAAACGTCACAACGAATCGGGTGATTATAAAGGTGCTTACAGGTGTCTCCGAAGGTACTTGTTGGGTTGGCGTATTTCGAGATTAGGATTTGTCACTCACGATTGTCGGGAGAGGTATCTACGGGCCAACTCGGTAATGCACATCACTTAAGCCTTGCAAGCATTGCAACTAATGAGTTAGTTGCGGGATGATGTATTACTGAACGAGTAAAGTGTCTTGCCCGTAAAGAGATTGAACTAGGTATAGAGATACAGACGATCGAATCTCGGGCAAGTAACATACCGATGACAAAGGGAACAACGTATGTTGTTATGCAGTTTGACCGATAAAGATCTTCGTAGAATATGTGGGAGCTAATATGAGCATCCAGGTTCCGCTATTGGTTACTGACCGGAGACGTGTCTCGGTCATGTCTACATAGTTCTCGAACCCGTAGGGTCCGCACGCTTAAAGTTTCGATGACGGTTATATTATGAGTTTATATGTTTTGATGTACCAAAGGTTGTTCCGAGTCCCGGGTGTGATCACGGACATGACGAGGAGTCTCGAAATGGTCGAGACATGAATATTGATATATTGGAAGCCTATATTTGGATATTGGAAGTGTTCCGGGTGAAATCGGGATTTTACCGGAGTACCGAGGGTTACCGGAACCCCCCGGGGGTTTAATGGGCCATAGTGGGCCTTAGTGGAGAAGAGGAGAGGCGGCTAGGGCAGGGCCGCGCGCCCCTCCCCTCTATTATGAATAGGACAAGGAGAGGGGGCGGCGCCCCCCCTTTCCTTCCTCTCTACCTCCTCTTTCCCCCTTCTCCTAATCCAACAAGGGAGGGAGTCCTACTCCCGATGGGAGTAGGACTCCTCCTGGCACGCCTCCTCCTGGCCGGCCGCACCTCCCCCCCTTGCTCCTTTATATACGGGGGCAGAGGGGCACCCCAAAGACACAACAATTGATTTGATCTTTTAGCCGTGTGCGGTGCTCCCCTCCACCATAGTCCACCTCGATAATACTGTAGCGGTGCTTAGGCCAAGCCCTGCGTCGGTAGAACATCATCATCGTCACCACGTTGTTGTGCTGACAAAACTCTCCCTCAACACTCGGCTGGATCGGAGTTCGAGGGACGTCATCGGGCTGAACGTGTGCTGAACTCGGAGGTGTCGTGCTTTCGGTACTTGACTACGAGGGTACGTGGACAACACTCTCCCCTCTAGTTGCTATGCATTAGCATGATCTTGCGTGTGCATAAGAAAATTTTGAATTTACTACGTTCCCCAACAGTGGCATCAGAGCCAGGTTTTATGTGTAGTTATCATATGCACGAGTAGAACACAAGTGAGTTGTGGGCGATATAAGTCGTACTGCTTACCAGCATGTCATACTTTGGTTCGGCGGTATTGTTGGATGAAGCGGGCCGGACCGACATTACGCATACACTTACGCGAGACTGGTTCTACCGACGTGCTTTGCACACAGGTGGCTGGCGGGTGTCTGTTTCCCCAACTTTAGTTGAACCGAGTGTGGCTACGCCCGGTCCTTGCGAAGGTTAAAACAACACCAACTTGACAAACTATCGTTGTGGTTTGGATGCGTAGGCAAGAACGGTTCTTGCTCAGCCCGTAGCAGCCACGTAAAACTTGCAACAACAAAGTAGAGGACATCTAACTTGTTTTTGCAGGGCATGTTGTGATGTGATATGGTCAAAGCATGATGCTAAATTTTATTGTATGAGATGATCATGTTTTGTAACCGAAGTTATCGGCAATGGCGAGAGCCATATGGTTGTCGCTTTATTGTATGCAATGCAATCGCCCTGTAATGCTTTAATTTATCACTAAGCGGTAGCGATAGTCATAGAAGCATAAGATTGGCGAGACGACAACAATGTTACGATGGAGATCAAGGTGTCCTGCCGGTGACGATGGTGATCATGACGGTGCTTCGGAGATGGAGATCACAAGCACAAAATGATGATGGCCATATCATATCACTTATATTGATTGCATGTGATGTTTATCTTTTATGCATCTTATCTTGCTTTGATTGACGGTAGCATTATAAGATGATATCTCACTAAATTTCAAGATAAAAGTGTTCTCGCTGAGTATGCACCGTTGCCAAAGTTCGTCGTGCCCAGACACCACGTGATGATCGGGTGTGATAAGCTCTACGTCCATCTACAACGGGTGCAAGCCAGTTTTACACACGCAGAATACTCAGGTTAAACTTGACGAGCCTAGCATATGCAGATATGGCCTCGGAACACTGAGATTGAAAGGTCGAGCGTGAATCGTATAGTAGATATGATCAACATAGTGATGTTCACCATTGAAAGCTACTCCATTTCACGTGATGATCGGTTATAGTTTAGTTGATATGGATCACGTGATCACTTAGAGGATTAGAGGGATGTCTATCTAAGTGGGAGTTCTTAAGTAATATGATTAATTGAACTTAAATTTATCATGAACTTAGTACTGATAGTATCTTGCTTGTCTATGTTGATTGTAGATAGATGGCCCGTCTTTGTTGTTCCGTTGAATTTTAATGTGTTCCTTGAGAAAGCAAAGTTGAAAGATGATGGTAGCAATTACCTTGGCCGGGTCCGTAACTTGAGGATTATCCTCATTGCCGCACGGAAGAATTACGTCCTGGAAGCACCGCTAGGTGCCACACCTCTTCTTGAGGAGAAACACGGATGTTATGAGCGTCACGGTAGAGCAAAAGCTGATGACTACTCGATAGTTCGGTGTGCCATGCTTTACTGACTTAGAACCGGGACTTCAACAACGTTTTGAACATCATGGAGCATATGAGATGTTCCAGGAGTTGAAGTTAATATTTCAAGCAAATGCCGGGATTGAGAGATATGAAGTCTCCAATAAGTTCTCTGTTTGCAAGATGGAGGAGAATAGTTACATCGGTGAGCATATACTCGTAATGTGTGGGTATAACAATCACTTGATTCAACCGGGAGTTAATCTTCCGGATTATAAGCGTCATTGATGTAATTCTTCAATCACTGCCACCAAGCTACAAGAGCTTCGTGATGAACTATAACATGCAAGGGATGGATAAGACGATTCCCGAGCTCTTCGCAATGCTAAAAGCTGCAGAGGTAGAAATCAAGAAGGAGCATCAAATGTTGATGGTTAATAAGACCACCAGTTTCAAGAAAAAGGGCAAAGGGAAGAACAAGGGGAACTTCAAGAAGAACAACAAGCAAGTTGCTGCTCAAGAGAAGAAACCTAAGTCTGGACCTAAGCACGAGGTGAGTGCTTCTCTTGCAAGCGGTAGTCCTTTGGAAGCGGAACTGCCCCAAGTATTTGGCGGATAAGAAGGATGGCAAGGTGAACAAAGGTATTTGTGATATACATGTTATTGATGTGTGCCTTACGAGCTCGCAGTAGCACTGGGTATTTGATACTGGTTACATTGCTAATATTTGCAACTCAAAGCAGGGACTACGGATTAAGCGAACACCGGCCAGGGCGAGGTGACGATGCGCGTGGGAAACGGTTCCAAAGTCGATGTGATCGCCATCGGCATGCTACCTCTACATCTACCTTCGGGATTAGTATTAGACCTAAATAATTGTTATTTGGTGCCAGCGTTGAGCATGAACCTTATATCTGGATCTTGTTTGATGCGAGACGGTTATTCATTTAAATCAGAGAGAATAATGGTTGTTCTATTTATATGAGTAATATCTTTTATGGTCATGCACCCTTAAAGAGTGGTCTATTTTTGATGAATCTCGATAGTAGTGATACACATATTCATAATGTTGAAGCCAAAAGATGCAGAGTTGATAATGATAGTGCAACTTATTTTTGGCACTGTCGTTTAGGTCATATCGGTGTAAAGCGCATGAAGAAACTCCATACTGATGGGCTTTTGGAACCACTTGATTATGAATCACTTGGTACTTGCGAACCGTGCCTCATGGGCAAGATGACTAAAACGCCGTTCTCCGGAACTATGGAGCGAGCAACAGATTTGTTGGAAATCATACATACAGATGTATGTGGTCCGATGAATGTTGAGGCTCGCGGCGGATATCGTTATTTTCTCACCTTCACAGATGATTTAAGCAGAATCTGGGTATATCTACTTAATGAAACATAAGTGCGAAACATTTGAAAAGTTCAAAAGAATTTCAGAGTGAAGTTGAAAATCATCATAACAAGAAAATAAAGTTTCTACGATCCGATCGTGGAGGAGAATATTTGAGTTCTGAGTTTGGTCTACATTTGAAACAATGCGGAATAGTTTTAGCAACTCACGCCACCGGAACACCACAGCGTAATGGTGTGTCCGAATGTAAATGTCGTACTTCACTAGATATGGTACGATCTATGGCGTCTCTTCTTGATTTACCGCTATCGTTTTGGGGTTATGCTTTAGAGACGGCTGCATTCACGTTAAATAGGGCACCATCGAAATCCGTTGAGGCGACTCCTTATGAACTGTGGTTTAGCAAGAAACCAAAGTTGTCGTTTCTTAAAGTTTGGGGCTGCGATGCTTATGTGAAAAAGCTTCAACCTGATAAGCTCGAACCCAAATCGGAGAAATATGTCTTCATAGGATACCCAAAGCAGACTTTTGGGTACACTATCACAGATCTGAAGGCAAGACATTCGTTGCTAAGAATGGATCCTTTCTAGAGAAGGAGTTTCTCTCGAAAGAAGTGAATGGGAGGAAAGTAGAACTTGATGAGGTAACCGTACCTGCTCCCTTATTGGAAAGTAGTTCATCACAGAAACCGGTTCCTGTGACATCTATACCAATTAGTGAGGAAGTTAATGATGATGATCATGGAACTTCAAATCAAGTTGTTACTGAACCTCGTAGGTCAATCAGAGTAAGATCCGCACTGTGAGTGGTACAGTAATCCTGTTACGGAGGTTATGTTACTAGACCATGGCGAACCTACGAACTATGCAGACGCGAGGGTGAGCCCAGATTCCGCAAAATGGCTTGAGGCCATGAAATCTGAGATGGGATCCATGTATGAAAACAAAGTGTGGACTTTGGTTGACTTGCCCGATGATCGGCAAGCCATTAAGAATAAATGGATCTTCAATAAGAAGACTGATGCTGACGGTAATGTTACTGTCTATAAAGCTCGATTTGTTGTGAAAGGTCTTCGACAAGTTCAAGGGATTGGCTACGATGAGACCTTCTCGCCCGTAGCGATGCTTAAGTCTGTCCGAATCATGTTAGCAATTTCCGCATTTTATGATTATGAAATTTGGCAAATGGATGTTAAAACTGCATTCCTGAATGGATTTCTGGAAGAAGAGTTGTATATGATGCAACCGGAAGGTTTTATTGATCCAAAGGGAGCTAACAAAGTGTGCAAGCTCCAGCGATCCATTTATGGACTGGTGCAAGCCTCTCGGAGTTGGAATAAACGCTTTGATAGTGTGATCAAAGCATTTGGTTTTGTCTGAGACTTTTGGAGAAGCGTGTATTTGCAAGAAAGTGAGTGGGAGCTCTGTAGCATTTCTGATATTATATGTGGATGACATATTGTTGATTGGAAATGATATAGAATTTCTGGATAGCATAAAGGGATACTTGAATAAGAGTTTTTCAATGAAAGACCTCGGTGAAGCTGCTTATATATTGGGCATCAAGATCTATAGAGATAGATCAAGACGCTTAATTGGACTTTCACAAAGCACATACCTTGACAAAGTTTTGAAGAAGTTCAAAATGGATCAAGCAAACAAAGGGTTCTTGCATGTGTTACAAGGTGTGAAGTTGAGTAAGACTCAATGCCCGACCACTGCAGAAGATAGAGAGAAGATGAAAGATGTTCCCTATGCTTCAACCATAGGCTCTATCATGTATGCAATGCTGTATACCAGACCTGATGTGTGCTTTGCTATAAGTTTAGCAGGGAGGTACCAAAGTAATCTAGGAGTGGATCCTTTGGGCGACGGTCAACAACATCTGAAATACGAAAAGGACTAAGGATATGTTTCTCGTTTATGGAGGTGACAAAAAGCTAGTCGTAAATGGTTACGTCAATGCAAGCTTTGACACTGATCCGGACGATTCTAAATCGCAAACCGGATACGTGTTTACATTGAACGATGGGGTTGTCAGTTGGTGTAGTTCTAAACAAAGCGACGTGGTGGGATCTACGTGTGAAGCGGAGTACATAGCTACTTCGGAAGCAGCAAATGAAGGAGTCTGGATGAAGGAGTTCATATCCGATCTAGATGTCATACCTAGTGCATCAGGTCCAATGAAAATCTTTTGTGACAATCTTGGTGCAATTGCCTTGGCGAAGGAATCCAGATTTCACAAGAGAACCAAGCACATCAAGAGACGCTTCAATTCCATCCGGGATCTAGTCCAGGTGGGAGACATAGAAATTTGCAAGATACATACGGATCTTAATGTTGCAGACCGTTGACTAAGCCTCTTCCACGAGCAAAACATGATCAGCACTAAGACTCCATGGGTGTTATAATCATTACTGTGTAATCTAGATTATTGACTCTAGTGCAAGTGAGAGACTGAAGGAAATATGCCCTAGAGGCAATAATAAAGTTATTATTTATTTCCTTATATCATGATAAATGTTTATTATTCATGCTAGAATTGTATTAACCGGAATCATAATACGTGTGTGAATACATAGAGAAACAGAGTGTCACTAGTATGCCTCTACTTGACTAGCTCGTTGATCGAAGATGGTTATGTTTCCTAGCCATTGACATGAGTTGTCATTTGATTAACGGGATCACATCATTAGGAGAATGATGATTGACTTGACCCATTCGTTGGCTTAGCACTCGATCGTTTAGTATGTTGCTATTGCTTTCTTCATGACTTATACATGTTCTTATGACTATGAGATTATGCAACTCCTATTTACCGGAGGAACACTTTGTGTGCTACCAAACGTCACAACGTAATCGGGTGATTATAAAGGTGCTCTACAGGTGTCTCCGAAGGTACTTGTTGGGTTGGCGTATTTCGATATTAGGATTTGTCACTCCGATTGTCGGAGAGGTATCTCTGGGCCCACTCAGTATTGCACATCACTTAAGCCTTGCAAGCATTGCAACTAATGAGTTAGTTGTGGGATGATGTATTACGGAACGAGTAAAGAGACTTGCCGGTAACAAGATTGAACTAGGTATTGAGATACCGACGATCGAATCTCAGGCAAGTAACATACCGATGACAAAGGGAACACCGTATGTTGTTATGCAGTTTGACCGATAAAGATCTTCGTAGAATATGTGGGAGCCAATATGAGCATCCAGGTTCTGCTATTGGTTATTGACCGGAGACGTGTCTCGGTCATGTCTACAAAGTTCTCGAACCCGTAGGGTCCGCGCGCTTAAAGTTTCGATGACGGTTATATTATGAGTTTATAAGTTTTGATGTACCGAAGGTTGTTCAGAGTCACGGATGTGATCACGGACATGACGAGGAGTCTCAAAATGGTCGAGACATGAAGATTGATATATTGGAAGCCTATATTTGGATATCAGAAGTGTTCCGGGTGAAATCGGGATTTCTGGGAGTATCGAGGTTACGGAACCCCCCGGGGGTTTAATGGGCCATAGTGGGCCTTAGTGGAGAAGAGGAGAGGCGGCTAGGGCAGGGCCGCGCGCCCCTCCCCCTCTAGTCCTAATAGGACAAGGAGAGTGGGGCGGCGCTCCCCCCTTTCCTTCCTCTCTCCCTCCTCTTTCCCCCCTTCTCCTAATCCAACAAGAAAGGGAGGGAGTCCTACTCCCGGTGGGAATAGGACTCCTCCTGGCGCGCCTCCTCCTGGTCAGCCGCACCTCCCCCTTGCTCCTTTATATACGGGGGCAGGGGGCACCCCAAAGACACAACAATTGATTTGATCTTTTAGCCGATTGCGGTGCCCCCCTCCACCATAGTCAACCTCGATAATACTGTAGCGATGCTTAGGCGAAGCCCTGCGTCGGTAGAACATCATCACCATAGCCACGCTGTCGTGCTAACGAAACTCTCCCTCAACACTCGGCTAGATCGGAGTTCGAGGGACGTCATCAGGCTGAACGTGTGCTGAACTCGGAGGTGCCGTGCGTTCGGTACTTGATCGGTCGGATCGTGAAGACGTACGACTACATCAACCGCGTTGTGCTAATGCTTCCGCTTTCGGTCTACGAGGGTACGTGGACAACACTCTCCCCTCTCGTTGCTATGCATCACTATGATCTTGCGTGTGCGTAGGATTTTTTTTGAAATTACTACGTTCCCCAACACTGCAACATTCAGATCCGTATGTATCTTGCAAATGTCTATATCTCCCTCCTTGACTTGATCGCGGATGGAATTGAAGTGTCTCTTGATGTGCTTGGTTCTTTTGTGAAATCTGGATTCCTTTGCCAAGGCAATTGCACCAGTATTGTCACAAAAGATTTTCATTGGAACCGATGCACTAGGTATGACACCTAGATCGGATATGAACTCCTTCATCCACACTCCTTCATTTGCTGCTTCCGAAGCAGCTATGTACTCCGCTTCACATGTAGATCCCGCTGCGACGCTTTGGTTAGAACTACACCAACTGACATCTCCACCGTTCAATATAATTATGTATCCGGTTTGTGACTTAGAGTCATCCGGATCAGTGTCAAAGCTTGCATTGACGTAACCATTTACGACGAGCTCTTTGTCACCTCCATAAACGAGAAACATATCCTTAGTCCTTTTCAGGTATTTCAGGATGTTCTTGACCGCTGTCCAGTGATCAACTCCTGGATTACTTTGGTACCCCCTGCTAAACTAATAGCAAGGCACACATCAGGTCTGGTACGCAGCATTGCATACATGATAGAACCTATGGCTGAAGCATAGGGAATGGTTTTCGTTTTCTCTCTATCTTCTGCGGTGGTCGGGCATTGAGTCTGACTCAACTTCACACCTTGTAACATAGGCAAGAACCCTTTCTTTGCGTGATCCATTTTGAACTTCTTCAAAACTTTATCAACGTATGTGCTTTGTGAAAGTCCAATTAAGCGTCTTGATTTATCTCTATAGATCTTGATGCCCAATATATAAGCAGCTTCACCGAGGTCTTTCATAGAAAAACATTTATTCACATATCCTTTTATGCTATCCAGAAATTCTATATCATTTCCAATCAACAATATGTCATCCACATATAATATTAGAAATGCTACAGAGCTCACACTCACTTTCTTGTAAATACAGGCTTCTCCAAAAGTCTGTATAAAACCATATGCTTTGATCACACTATCAAAACGTCTATTCCAACTCCGAGATGCTTGCACCAGTCCATAAATGGATCACTGGAGCTGCACACTTTGTTAGCATCCTTTGGATCGATAAAACCTTCGGGTTGCATCATATACAACTCTTCTTCCAGAAATCCATTCAGGAATGCAGTTTTGACACCCATTTGCCAAATTTCATAATCATAAAATGCGGCAATTGCTGACATGATTCGGACGGACTTAAGCATTGCTACGGGTGAGAAGGTCTCATCATAGTCAACTCCTTGAACTTGTCGAAAACCTTTCACAACAAGTCGAGCTTTGTAGATAGTAATGTTACAGCATCAGTCTTCTTCTTGAAGATCCATTTATTCTCTATGGCTTGCCGATCATCGGGCAAGTCAACCAAAGTCCACACTTTGTTCTCATACATGGATCCCATCTCAGATTTCATGGCCTTAAGCCATTTCGCGGAATCTGGGATCATCATCGCTTGCTCATATTTTGTAGGTTCATCATGGTCAAGTAACATGACCTCCAGAACAGGATTACCGTACCACTCTGGTGCGGATCTTACTCTGGTTGACCTACGAGGTTTAGTAGCAACTTGATCAGAAGTTTCATGATCAACATCATTAGCTTCCTCACTAATTGGTGTAGGAATCACTGGAACTGACTTCTGTGATGTACTACTTTCCAATTCGGGAGAAGGTACAATTACCTCATCAAGTTCTACTTTCCTCCCACTCACTTCTTTCGAGAGAAACTCCCTCTCTAGAAAGGATCCATTCTTAGCAACAAATATTTTGCCTTCGGATCTGTGATAGAAGGTGTACCCAACAGTTTCCTTTGGGTATCCTCCGATTTGGGTTCGAGCTTATCAGGTTGAAGCTTTTTCACATGGTTCATATGGTGTCGTCTCAACGGATTTAGATGGTGCCCTATTTAATGTGAATACAACCTTCTCTAAAGCATAACCCCAAAACGATAGCGGTAAATCAGTAAGAGACATCATAGATCGTACCATATCTAATAAAGTACGATTATGATGTTCGAACACACCATTACGCTGTGGTGTTCCGGGTGGCGTGAGTTGTGAAACTATTCCACATTGTTTCAAATGAAGACCAAACTCGTAACTCAAATATTCTCCTCCACGATCAGATCGTAGAAACTTCATTTTCTTGTTACGATGATTTTCCACTTCACTCTGAAATTCTTTGAAATTTTCAAATGTTTCAGACTTATGTTTCATCAAGTAGATATACCCATATCTTCTCAAATCATCTGTGAAGGTCAGAAAATAACGATACCCGCCGCGAGCCTCAACACTCATTGGACCGCATACATCAATATGTATTATTTCCAATAAGTCTGTTGCTCGCTCCATTGTTCCAGAGAACGGAGTCTTAGTCATCTTGCCCATGAGGTATGGTTCGCAAGCATCAAGTGATTCATAATCAAGTGATTCCAAAAGCCCATCAGCATGGAGTTTCTTCATGCGCTTTACACCAATATGACCTAAACGGCAGTGCCACAAATAAGTTGCTCTATCATTATTAAACTTATATCTTTTGGCTTCAATAATATGAATATGTGTATCACTACTATCAAGATTTAGTAACAATAGACCACTCTTCAAGGGTGCATGACCATAAAAGATATTACTCATATAAAATAGAACAACAATTATTCTCTGATTTAAATGAATAACCGTCTCGCATCAAACAAGATCTAGATATAATGTTCATGCTTAACGCTGGCACCAAATAACAATTATTCAGGTCTAAAACTAATCCCGAAGGTAGATGTAGAGGTAGCGTGCCGACGGCGATCACATCGACTTTGGAACCATTTCCCACGCCAAGATCGTCACCTCGTCCTTAGCCAATCTTCGCTTAATCCGTAGTCCCTGTTTCGAGTTGCAAATATTAGCAAGAGAACCAGTATCAAATACCCAGGTACTACTGCGAGCATTGGTAAGGTACACATCAATAACATGTATATCACATATACCTTTGTTCACTTTGCCATCCTTCTTATCCGCCAAATACTTGGGGCAATTCCGCTTCCAGTGACCAGTCCCTTTGCAGTAGAAGCATTCAGTCTCAGGCTTCGGTCCAGACTTGGCTATCTTCACTTGAGCAGCAACTTGTTTGCTGTTCTTCTTGAAGTTCCCCTTCTCCCCTTTACCCTTTTTCTTGAAACTAGTGGTCTTGTTGACCATCAACACTTGATGCTCCTTCTTGATTTCTACCTCCGCAACCTTTAGCATCACGAAGAGCTCGGGATTTTCTTATCCATCCCTTGCATATTATAGTTCATCATGAAGTTTTTATAGCTTGGTGGCAGTGATTGAAGAACTCTGTCAATGACACTATCAATCGGAAGATTAACTCCCAGCTGAGTCTGATACCCAGACATTTTGAGTATATGTTCACTAACAGAACTATTCTCCTCCATTTTACAGCTATAGAACTTATTGGAGATTTCATATCTCTCAATCCGGGCATTTTCTTGAAATATTAACTTCAACTCCTGTAACATCTCATATGCTCCATGACGTTCAAAACATCGTTGAAGTCCCGGTTCTAAGCCGTAAAGCATGGCACAATCGAACTATCGAGTAGTCATCGCCTTTGTTTCGCCAAAGCGTTCACAACGCCCAGCGCTGTTCTCAAGAATGGTCTTGCACCTAGCGGTGCTTCGTGACATAATTCTTCAAAGAATGAGGATAATCCTCAAATTACGGACCCAGTCTGTGTAGTTGCTACCATCATCTTTCAACTTAGCTTTCTCTAGGAACGCATTAAAATTCAAAGGAACAGTAGCATGGGCCATTGATCTACAACAACATAGACATGCAAAATACTATCAGGTACTAAGTTCATGATAAATTAAAGTTCAATTAATCATATTACTTAAGAAATCCCACTTAGATAGACATCCCTCTAATCATCTAAGTGATCACGTGATCCAAATAAACTAAACCATGTCCGATCATCATGTGAGATGGAGTAGTTTTCAATGGTGAATGAGGGAGTCCTGGATTAGGGGGTCCTCGGACAGCCGGACTATATCCTTTGGCCGGACTGTTGGACTATGAAGATACAAGATTGAAGACTTCGTCCCGTGTCCGGATGGGACTCTCCTTGGCGTGGAAGGCAAGCTTGGCAATACGGATATGTAGATCTCCTCCCTTGTAACCGACTCTATGTAACCCTAGCCCTCTTCGGTGTCTATATAAACCGAAGGGTTTAGTCCATAGGACGACAACAATCATACCATAGGCTAGCTTCTAGGGTTTAGCCTCTACGATCTCGTGGTAGATCAACTCTTGTAATACTCATATCATCAAGATCAATCAGCGGTGAAGTAGGGTATTACCTCCATCGAGAGGGCCCGAACACAGGTAAACATCATGTCCCCCGCCTCCTGTTACCATCTGCCTTAGACGCACAGTTCGGGACCCCCTACCCGAGATCCGCCGGTTTTGACACCGACATTGGTGCTTTCATTGAGAGTTCCACTGTGCTGTCACCATAAGGCTTGATGGCTCCTTGGATCATCGACAACGATGCGATCCGGGGCGAGGTTTTCCTCCCCGGACAGATCTTCGTATTTGGCGGCTTCGTACTGCGGGCCAACTCGCTCGGCCATCTGGAGCATATCGAAAGCTACGCCCCTGGCCATCTGGTCAGGTTTGGAAACTTGAACTATACTGCCGACATCCGCGGAGACTTGATCTTCGACGGATTCGAGCCCATGTCAGGTGCGCCGCACAGTCACGACGGGCATGACTTAGCTCTGTCGTCGGACAGTGTTCGGGATATCACACCTGCAACTACTTCGGCCCTCAATCCGGAGCAGATTGCGCCGTCCGAGGATGGGTGGATGGACCCCAGCATGAAGGCCGCGCACTCAGCGGCGATAGAGCCGAATGCCGACTTCACTTCCTATGAGACCCGTGTTGCCGGACACTTGGATTCGTCCCCGACCACGGGCTCTGAGCCGCCTGCGTCTGTGCCTATCGAATCCGATTGGGCACCGATTATGGAGTTTTCCTCCGCGGATATCTTTCAGCACTCACCACTGGGCGATGTGCTAAACTCATTGAGGTCTCTCTCCTTGTCAGGAGACCCTTGGCCGAACTATGTCCGGCTAGAATGGGATGCGGACGACGAAGAAATTCGCTCCCCACCCACCACCCACTTAGTAGCCACTGTCAATGATTTAACCGACATGCTCGATTTCGGCTCCGAAGACATCGACGGACGATGCAGGATACGAACAAGGAACCACCGCTCACAGGGCGCTGGACTGCCACCTCATCATATGATATATACATGGTGGACACCCCCAAAGAAGGCGATGGCGATAAGACAACGGAGGATAATCCCTCCAACAAGCAATCCAAGCACCAACGTCAGCAGCGCCGCTCTAAGTCCCGCCATAGCAAAAGCAGCGATACCGGCACAAGAGACAATAACGCTCCAAATAGTGCCGAAGATGACGACAATCCCCTCCAGCCAGACCTCGAGCAGGAGGATGAACAAGCTAGCCCTCCGGAACAGGCAGCAGCCGGAGAATCAGAGGATAACAATTACATGCCTCTCTCCGAAGATGAGGTGAGCCTCGACGACAAAGAATTTATCGTGCCTGAGGATCTCGTCGAGCAGGAGTGCTTCAAGCGCCGGCTTATAGCCACAGTAAACAGCCTGAAGAAAAAGCAACAACAGCTTTGAGCTGATCAAGATCTGCTAGCGGATAGATGGACTGAAGTCCTGGCGGCCGAGGAATACGAACTCGAGCGCCCAACCAAGAGTTACCCAAAGTGCAGGTTGCTACCCCAACTCGAGGAGGAAGCATTAAAACCTACATCACCAGCGTATGAGGCGGCTGATCGGCCACCTCGTGGCCGAGACGGAGGGGCATATCAGCCCAAAGTCCAGCCCGCACCCCGCCACCATTCAAACAAAAATACCAAGGCCCGGGGCAACACGCGGGACCTGCAAGACGTATTGGAAAACAAAGCAGGACATACAAGATCGATCTACGGATCACGGGGTTGCGCCCCAACGCGTGACGATGATCGTCACGCCGTATACACTAAAAGCAAATCTTGCCGGGCCGAATACAGTAGACAATACTCGTATGAACTGCGTCGTGACATAGCCCGGCACAGAGGCGCCGCACACTCCCTATGCTTCACCTATGAAGTAATGGATCACGAATTCCCAGAAGGGTTTAAACCCGTAAACATTAGATCATATGATGGTACTATAGACCCCGCGGTATGGATAGAAGACTTCTTCCTCCACATTCACATGGCCTACGGGGATGATCTACACGCCATCAAGTATCTCCCGCTAAAACTCAAAGGGCCATCTCGGCATTGGCTCAATAGCTTGCCGGCAAACTCCATCAGAAGTTGGGAGAGCCTGGCAGATGCATTCCTGGACAATTTCCAGGGCACTTATGTCACGACGCCGGATCTTTGGCGATTTAAGTCATATAACTCAGCAACCAGGGGAATCGGCCAGGAAATTCTGGATCCGGTTCCTAACTAAGAAGAACAAAATTGTCGACTGTCCGGATGCAGAGGCCTTAGCGGCATTTAAGCATAACATCTGTGATGAATGGCTCGCCCGGCACCTCGTCCAAGAGAAGCCAAAATCCACGGCAGCCCTCACGACACTTATGACCCGCTTTTGCACGGGCGAAGATAGCTGGTTGGCTCGTAGTAAAAATACAACAAGCAAACCTGGCACATCAGAGGCTAGGGATAGCAACGGCAAACCACGACGCAACAAACACAAGCACCAAAAATAAGGTGAAAACACCGAAGATACGACAGTTAATGCCGGGTTTAGTGGCTCAAAAGTACGATCAGCAGAAAGGGCCACTCAAAAATAACAATTCGGGTCCATCCGGTCTGGACCGCATACTCGATCGCCAATGCCAAATTCATGGCACCCCAGGAACGTCATCCACCCATACCAACAGAGAATGTTGGGTCTTCAAACAAGCCGGCAGGGCAGGCGCCAAAAACGGAGAAGGGGGGTCTCAAAGCAATGATGGCAACGAAGAGCCCAGATCACCGAACACAGGAGGGCAAAAGAAATTTCCCCCGCAAATCCAAATGGTGAATGTGGTAAACACCACCCAAATTCCCAACCCGGGCCGGATACGCACCCTTAGGAATGCCGACTTAACGGGACTAGTCGTCCCACAATATAAACTAGGGCCGGTCACCTTCAACCGCACGGATCGCCCGGTTAACGCCAATCAGGGCAATTCAGCAGCACTAGTCCTCGACCCAATAATTGACGGGTTACACCTCACACGAGTCCTTATGGATGGAGGCAGCAGTCTAAACCTGCTTTACCAGGACACAGTGCGCAAGATGGGCATCGATCATTCGGTGATCAAACCCAATAAAGCCACTTTCAGAGGCATTATACCAGGTGTGGAGGCCAGCTGTACAGGCTCAATCTCCCTTGAGGTAGTCTTCGGATCACCCGACAATTGTCGTACCGACGAGTTAATCTTCGAAATCGTCCCCTTCCGCAGTGATTATCAGGCACTCTCGGACGAACCGCGTTCGCTCAATTCAATGCGGTGCCACATTATGCCTACCGTAAGCTCAAAATGCCCAGTCCACACGGCGTCATCACGGTTAATGGCAAGGACGAACTTTACTTCGGCATCAACGAGTACATCGCTGCCTTAACAACAGAAGCAACGCGCAGCACCTTGCACCCGAACATCGAGTCAACGGCCAGGCTCCCGGACACCGTCAAAGGACTCCGAACTGCTTCGTGGAAGGATAGCCCGGCTCGTCCAGAGCTCAATTAAACACTCCGGCGAAGGCCAGGACATGCCGTACTCAGTGGCTCAACCGCTCTCCGGCATGCAAATATTTCTTACATTTCCTTTGCAGGTTCACCTTTGCGCCGACCAGGACGGGCAATATGGAGGCAGCTCGAACGCGCAAGGGAATCCTTAGATATTCCCCGCGATGACCATCCGACTATACGCCGGATCCGCACACAGCTTCTTCCCCCTGGTCTCAGCAGGTTCTACAGTCATATCTCTTTTTTATCACATTACCTGTACTCATACGCATCGACGTACTATTCAAATACAATATGTGGATTCATATGACGCTTATCTGCTGTTATTTCTTATAAAATTCTTTTGTCAAGTGGCATCCGTACACCGCGATATACCTTCAAATATGCCAGGGGCTTCGTTTTACCCATAATACGACAATAAAGTCCAAACACCTTCACGGAAGTTCGGCACCCCGAGCCCATAGCATTATATGCATCAGCTCCGAGTCATGTCTTGGGTCAATAGTTGGGTTTGCCTGGCTCCCACGTTTTGGTACCTTATGTTCCGCTATATCGGCGAAGGTAGCACTGGGAGAACTACTGTGATTGTGTCCCGGTTCTTCCGGACGAGCACCTCAGTAGAGAAAGCCGAAAACTGACTGTCATGATACGGTGAGAGCTGGTCAGCTGTTCGAGAGGTTGTAAAATCTTTAAGGTTTTCTCCCGCATAATGCCATATCCAATGCAGCGTGCGATGGATCGGGTTTTTCTTCCGATCAGGTGCTTATAGAGCCCCTCGTGCGGTCTTCCGAACACCAGGGGCTGCGCCTACCTTCCTAAAGCTCCTATGGCTAAGTGAGAGCGATAAAGCCCTATAGTCCGATTGCCTGGTTCGTTGTGCTGAACACCTCCTTCGAAGGACCCATAATTGGGATAAAGAGTGATCAGGTTTATCCCAAACACCCCCGTACTTCTTACGTGGGGGCAGAAGCCGACGACTGGCCAACTCTCAGGATTAATATTTAAAACGACCGTGCAGGAGGATAAACTTTTATATAACATGCAATAAATAATATAAATGACCTCGTTCAAACATTACAAACGACAACATGATTTTCATTCATGGAAATATAATGTCCTTGGTACATAGCTCCGCTGCAAGGTAGGATCCTTTCAGGACACTCTCATAATATAATTCGGTCTTGCGGTGCTCCTTCCCCTCTGGCGGTCCTTCGGTCATCAGCTTTTCAGCATCCATCTTCCCCCAGTGCACCTTTGCGCGGGCGAAGGCCATTCGGGCACCCTCTATACAGACAGACCGCTTGATGACATCAAGTCGAGGGCAGGCACTCACCAGCCGCTTCACGAGCCCGAAGTAGCTGCTTGGAATTGGCTCGACGGGCCATAGCCGGATAATCATATCCTTCATGGCCAGTTCCGCCGCCTTATGCAGTTCGATCAGCTGTTTCAGTTGATCGACAAAGGGCACCGAATAATTCGGTGCCAAATACTACGTCCAGAAGAGCTTATCCGCAATGTTCCTTTCTTCGGCTCGGTAGAATTGGGCGGCATCTGATATGCTGCAGGGCAGCTCGGCAAATACCCCTGAGAAATCTGAATTCAAAATTAGAAACATAATTTTCTCCTCAAATACTTGCTTTACATGGAAAAAGCCTTACCCGCCGCGATCTTCCTCGCCTCTTGGATCTCCTGCAGGGCGCTTTGGGTTTCCCCCCAGGCTTCGCTCGTGGCCTGATGCGCCTTGGTGAGTTCGGATTCTTTCTCCGTTAAACTCTGCTCCAAGGTCTCGCATTTCTTCACGGCCTCTTGCAGCTCCTGCCCAGCTTTAATAACCCTAGCCTCGTGCTTCTCACGAAGAGCCTGCTCTGTGGTTGCCTTTTTCTCGGCCTCGTCCACAGCCTTCTTAAGAGCTTCGACTTCGGTCATCATCCCTAGCGCAAATCATGAAACATATTTCATCATACTGAAAATTTATTCGCAATAAACGCGAACAAGACTTGCGCATACCTTGTTTATCTCCCAACTGCATTTTCAAATGGCCAAGTTCTTCTTTGGCCCGCTGCATTTTGATTCAGTCAGAGATCTCCACAAGATGAGAGGCAGCAGCCACTACGCACCGCTTATAATGTAGAAGAGAAATAGATGTCATTCAATGAGTCTTCCTGCGAACATAAATTTGATCCTCTGTCCGGTTCTTTCTTTCACCGAACAGTGTATCAGGGGCTACTATCCATACCATGACACTCTTAGAAACCTCATAAAACATACCTCAAAACCTTTTATAAGGCTGATATAGGCTCCATTCAGTCCACTCTCAGCGGACTGAATCTTCTCAATCACCGCACCCATAAGGGCACAATGTTCATTGACGATGGAGGCACTCTTCAGCGCCACCAACAAAGCATCCGACACCTCTGGTTGGACAGAGGTTGCCGGTGGAACAGGCATGTCCCCTCCAGCTGAGAGAGACTGCCTGCCTGATTCTGGAGCCGTATTGGTCTCCAGAATCGTATCCGCTGAGTCAATTCCAGATGGCCCCGCCATCAGCTCCCATGGGAATTTTCTCCCCCATGTGTCTGGACCCTGAAGTTTGACCTCCAGGCACCGCATTCACGGTCTTTTCCTCTCCTCCTTGGCCGGGGTCCTTCTGGGACGAAGCCTCGGTGTTATTCACCTGTTTGGAGGAAGGGGCCTTCGGGGGCGTCCCGCTCTCCATAGCATCCGAGCTCAGCGAATCCTCTGATGAGGATTGTTTGGTACGGGACCTCGCCGGACTACAAAAAATATGGCTCAGGTTAAAATACTATGCCATGATGAGTCTGGATGCATAAACGTACTCGGATTTTATATACTCATGAGTTCACCAGGGGCTGGGCCTTGGGATCCCACACCGGGCCGCTGTCGGCGGCGGCAGTGGGCTCCTCCGGAAGAGGAGCTTTTCCCCTTTTAGGCGACTCGGCCTCCAAGTGTGCGGAGGCCATCCTTTTCTTTCATCCCCCCGCGGGGGATTCATCTTTGTCGTCCTCCTCGTACTCTTCGGAACAGGCATTAGAGCCTTCGGATATTGTGTCCGAAGTGCCGCGGCGACGAAGGCCGCCCCGGGTCTTTTTGGCCTCCTTCTCGGCCGTCTTCTTCGGCACCTTGTAAGGCGCCGGGACCAGCATCTTCGTCAGAAGTGGGACGGCCGGTTCTTCGGGCAGCGGGGCCGGACAATGGATCCGCTCCGCCTTCTTCGTCCAGCCCTAGGAGAGTTGTAGAAAACACATTAAGCGCTTCCTTTGGGTTATGCGGATAAAAAGTATGATGACTTACCGAACTTGCAGGGCGGGACAGTTGGTACCCGTGGTCCTCGGCGGGGTCCGGCCATGATTTGCTGGACTTGAAAAGTACCTTCCAGATGTCCTTGTGCGAGGAGCCGAAAAGCTCTCGCAAGGTTTGGTGCTTGGCCGGATCGAATTCCCATAGATTGCAAGTCCGGTATTGACAAGGCAGGATCCGGCGAACTAACATCACCTGGACTACATTGACAAGTTCAATGTTCTTGTCTCCCATATCTTTAACACGTGTCTGGAGCACCGACAATTCATCGGACGAGGACCAGTTCAGGTCCTTCTTGACCCAGGATGTAAGCCGCAGGGGGCACCGGATCGGAACTCGGGAGTAGCAGCCCATTCCGTGCCATGCGGCTCAGTGATATAAAACCACTGCTGTTGCCACTCCTTGACAGAATCGTTAAAGGTGCATGTTGGCCATATGACATTGGGAATCTTGCTCACCATAGCGCCCCCGCACTCGGCATGTTCACCGCCTACTACCTTGGGCTTCACATTAAAAATCTTCAGCCATAAGCAGAAGTGTGGCGAGATGCGGAGAAAAGCCTCGCACACGACAATGAATGTCGAGATGTTGAGGAAGGAATTAGGGGACAAATCATGAAGATCGATCCCATAGTAATACATGATGCCACGAACGAACGGGTGGAGGGGAAACCCTATCCCGCGGACAAAGTGAGGGAGGAATACAACCCTCTCGTGGGGCTCCGGAGTAGGGACGATCTGTCCCGCCGTCGGGAGACGGTGGATGATTTTCTTGGCCAGATACCCAGCCTCCCGAAGCTTTTTGATATCCTTCTCCCGAACAGTAGAGGCCATCCATTTGCCTCCTGCTCCGGATTCGGACATTTTTGGAAGGCCTTTGTGGGCAGAGAAGATGAACGCTTGGGCGCTGGAGCTCGGGCGGAGGGGAATGGATCGGGAAGAAGAAAGCGTGGGTGCGAGTGGGAGTTCTTATCCCCTTGTAAAGGCAGCAGGTATTCTGCGTCTCCCCACTTGCCTGGTAAAACCGCTTATTCCCCAAGCACCGTAATTGATGGCATTGTTGGGTTACCCACACCCGTATTGATGAGAATCCCGTGAAAAAAGGGACACGATCTCTGCTTCGACAAGACGTGCCAATAAAATCGCCTCGCAACACGTGCAATGGCAGGCTCGGAAAAATGGTTCGTCATGACCAGATCATGGCAGAACTTCACGTTTAGAAAAGCTATCAGCAGATTAGATTTGTGGAAATATTCTTCTCCCTACGGTGGTATGTGGAATTTTTTTTTGCAGAGCCGGACACTATCCTTGTGTTCAAAATCTTCTATGGAATATTCGGAGGAGGAAACCGCCTTGCAATGCCGAAGACAATTTGCGCGCCGGACTCATCGCCATTGAAGCCTGGTTCAGGGGCTACTGAGGGAGTCCTGGATTAGGGGGTCCTCGGACAGCCGGACTATATCCTTTGGTCGGACTGTTGGACTATGAAGATACAAGATTGAAGACTTCATCCCGTGTCTGGATGGGACTCTTCCTGGCATGGAAGGCAAGCTTGGCAATACGGATATGTAGATCTCCTCCCTTGTAACCGACTCTGTGTAACCCTAGCCCCCTCCAGTGTCTATATAAACCGGAGGGTTTAGTCCGTAGGACAACAATCATACCATAGGCTAGCTTCTAGGGTTTAGCCTCTACAATCTCGTGGTAGATCAACTCTTGTAATACTCATATCATCAAGATCAATCAAGCAGGAAGTAGGGTATTACCTCCATCAAGAGGGCCCGAACCTGGGTAAACATCGTGTCCCCTCCTCCTGTTACCATCCGCCTTAGACGCACAGTTCGGGACCCCCTACCCGAGGTCCGCTGGTTTTGACACCGACAGTGAACATCACTATGTTGATCATATCTACTATATGATTCCCGCTCGACCTTTCGGTCTCAGTGTTCTGAGGCCATATCTGCATATGCTAGGCTCGTCAAGTTTAACCCGAGTATTCCGCGTGTGCAAAACTACCTTGCACCTATTGTATGTGAATGTAGAGCTTATCACACCCGATCATCATGTGGTGTCTCGGCACGACGAACTGTCGCAACGGTACATACTCAGGGAAAACACTTATACCTTGAAATTTAGTGAGAGATCATCTTATAATGCTACTGCCGAACTAAGCAAAATAAGATGCATAAAGGATAAACATCACATGCAATCAATATAAGTGATATGATATGGCCATCATCATCTTGTGCCTTTGATCTCTATCTCCAAAGCACCGTAATGATCACCATCATCACCGGCTTGACACCTTGATCTCCATCGAAGCATCGTTGTCGTCTCGCCAACTATTGCTATCACGACTATCACTACTACTTAGTGATAAAGTAAAGCAATTACATGGCGATTGCATTTCATACAATAAAGCAACAACCATAAGGCTCACGCCATTGTCGATAAGCTGTTACAAAACATGATCATCTCATACAACAATTTATGTATCATCATGTCTTGACCATATCACATCACAACATACCTTGCAAAAACAAGTTAGACGTCCTCTACTTGTTGTTGCAAATTTTACGTGGCCGCTACGGGTTTAGCAAGAACCGTTCTTACCTACGCATCAAAAACCACAACAATTTTTCTTCAAGTGTGCTGTTTTAACCTTCAACAAGGACCGGGCGTAGTCACACTCGATTCAACTAAAGTTGGAGAAACAGACACTCACTAGCCACCTGTGTGTGAAGCACGGCGGTAGAACCGGTCTCATGAACGCGGTCATGTAATGTCGGTCTGGGCCGCTTCATCCAACAATACCACTGAGGGAGTCCCGGACTAGGGGGTGTCCGGATAGCCGGACTATCGTCACGGCCGGACTCCAAGACTATGAAGATACAAGATTGAAGACTTCGTCCCGTGTCCGGATGGGACTTTCCTTGGCGTGGAAGGCAAGCTTGGCGATACGGATGTGTAGATCTCCTACCATTGTAACCGACTCTGTGTAACCCTAACCTATCCGGTGTCTATATAAACCGCAGGGTTTTAGTCCGTAGGACGAACAACAATCATACCATAAGCTAGCTTCTAGGGTTTAGCCTCCTTGATCTCGTGGTAGATCTACTCTTGTACTACCCATATCATCAATATTAATCAAGCAGGAGTAGGGTATTACCTCCATCGAGAGGGCCCGAACACAGGTAAAAACATCGTGTCCCTTGTCTCCTCGTTACCATCCGCCTAGACGCACGATTCGGGACCTCCTACCCGAGATCCGCCGGTTTTGACACCGACATTGGTGCTTTCATTGAGAGTTCCTCCGTCGTCCGCCGATAGGCCCGATGGCTCCTTCAATCATCAACAACGACGCGGTCCAGGGTGAGACTTTTCTCCCGGACAGATCTTAGATTCGGCGGCTTTGCATCATGGCCACCCGCTGGCCATCCGGAGCAGATCGAAGCTACGCCCGCCATCAGTCGACTTGGAAGTTTGAACTATACGGCCGATATCCGCAGAGACTTGATCTTCGACGGATTCGAGCCGCAATAAGCGCATGCCGCCTTGTCTCGATGGGCATGATCTAGCTCTGCGGCGAGCGATGCCACGGAGGCCGCACCAGCTCCCGCTCCGACCCTTAATCCGGAGCCGGATTCCCCAATCGAGGACGAGTGGTTGGACACCGCCTCGGGGGCTACCATCTCTACAGTGATTGAGCCGAACTCCATCCCTGTCCTTTGCGAAGACCTCGACTCCAGGGTGCCGGACTCCTCTCCGGACTCCGAACCCTCCGCTCCCCTGCCAATCGAATACGATTCAAGCACGCGTAGCAATCCGGCCCCAACCCCCGCCCTCGCGAAATTGCGAAGCTAGTATTACGCGTACATAATTACGCTCTGGAGATACCATGGGCATATGGGGAGGGGCATGACCACGGCACGCCTGCACGCGGCTCGACCGCACTGTGGGCCTCTGATTGTGTCATTCTTTTTCTTTTTCCTTTTTCTTCCTTTTCTTACTTTCAGGACTCCGTCTTTAAGAAGTCCTGTCCGCACTAGAATCGCCGAACTCACGATGCAACAGCCAGGGGAAGCGTAAAGCCACGCCGAGTGTTGTGTGGTCTCTATTACGAGCATTATACCTGTTTTACATACCATTCCGCAGCTTACCCCTGGAGGGGGACATGTTAGATAGTCCCATCCCTTGCTTATCGCACTATTTGTATCGTTCTGCTTTCATTGCAGTACCTTTTTGAATAAACAATACATAGCTTTTGCTTATTATTGCACTACTTCCTTTATCTATACATATGTTCATTTCATGACATGTTGCAACCGTACACTTTGGTACGGCCAATACACCAGGGGCTTAAGTATCCCAAAATTACGGTGTGATAAGTCCGAACACTTTCACAAGTGCGGCACCCGAACTTATAGCATTATATGAATCGGCTCGAATCATGTCTTGGGTCAATAGTTGGGTTTGCGGCTCCGTGTTTTGGTACCTTACATTCCGTTATATCGGCTAAGGTAGCACCGGAGAACCATCGCGATTGTGCCCCAGCTTGAGCTGGGTCGAGCACCTCGAGAGAAAGCTAAAC
The DNA here is from genome assembly GCA_021605145.1 of Aegilops bicornis. Lineage (NCBI taxonomy): Eukaryota > Viridiplantae > Streptophyta > Magnoliopsida > Poales > Poaceae > Aegilops > Aegilops bicornis. The sequence continues at coordinate 526,734,456 of CM038675.1, read as the reverse complement.
TGACCGTCATGATAGGGCGAGAGCCGATCGCTGTTCGAGAGGTTTTTCGGGTCCCTAAATACTTATGCCGCTTAGAGCGAGGAACCGAATTGTCCGGCAAAGGCGTGGATAGCGCCCCGAACTCGGTCTTCGAATACTAGGGGCTTCGCGAAATTTAAAATTATAGAATTCTATGGCTAAGTGAGAGTGTTCAAGCATTATAAGTCCGGTTGCCTTGTTCGTTGTGTTGAGCGCCTCCCTAGACGGACCCAAGAATGGGAACAAGAGTGCTCAAGTTTATCGAACACCCCGGCACTCGTGGCATGGGGGCTGAAGCCAATGACTTGTCATATCTCAAATTTGATAAACGGCCGCACAGAAGGTAATATTTTAAATTAACAAGCGTTGCTTAGCGCATATGAACAAGTTTTCAGCGTACATGATAACAAATGCGAGTCTATTCAAAAATTACATCTTTGGAGCACTCATCCGCTATTCGGCGGGCACCCTTCAGGAGGCCCTCATAGTACATCTCGGGCATGCAATGCTCCTTGCCCTTCGGTGGCCCGTCCGTCACAAGCTTCTCCGCATCCAGCTTTCCCCAGTGCACTTTAGCACGGGCAAGGGCCCGCCGGACACCTTCAATGTAGACGGAGCGCTTGATGACTTCAATCCGCGGACAGGCGTCCACCAGCCGCTGCACTAAGACGAAGTAGCTCCCAGGCATGGCTTCCAATGGCCACAGCCGCGCTATAAGGCCCTTCATGGCCTGTTCGGCGACCTTGTGGAGCTCGACCAGCTGCTTCAGCTGGTTGCTCAGGCACCGGATGTCCGCCTCAAAGATACCGAGACCAGAACACCTTTTCCGTCGAGCTCCCTCCTTGGCGCGGTAAAATGCGACAAAGATCGACGCACCACGGGCAAATCTGCGAATGCTCTGGAGAGCTTCAATCCGGGTAAGTAATAGGTAATTCACTTTCACATGCTTGCTTTGCATAAAGAATGCCTTACCGCTGCTATCTTCTTTAACGACTCAATTTCTGGAGGGCTTTTTGGGCCTCGGCCTTAGCAGCTTTGGCACTCTCAAGAGCCGAGGCGAGCCTCGAGACTCGAGTCTTGAGTCACGCTCCAAACTCTCGTGTTTTTCCACGAGAGCTTGGAGCTCTTGCCGCACCTTGGCCAGTCAAGGCCTCCCCTTCTCTCGCTCGGTGCGTTCCGCACCGCTTTGTTTTCGACCACGGACACCGCTTCCTTCGTGGTCGCCACCTCGTTCGTGGCCCTGCAGTACTCCATGTTATTCCTGTTATTTTGCAACCAAACCTTTCTATAAGGTATTTCTTTAATAAGGTACTACTTACCTTCCTTGTCCTCGAGCTACTTCTTGGCTTGGCCGAGCTCGTTCTCGGACCGCCGAGGCTCTGCTTCAATGCATTGACCTCCATGATCGGTCTGGGCAGATGTCGGCGGCAGCCTGCATTCCCATATTGACATACTTATGTTAGACTCCTGCGTATATCTTTTAGATCCTTAGTCCGGCTTTTCTTTCCGAACACCGAACTAAGCATCAGGGCTACTGTCTATGCGGTAATATTTTTACATATTCTAAACTTACCTCAAAGCCTGTTAGAAGGCTGGTACAGGCTTCGGTCAGCCCGCTCTTGGTGGACTGAACTGTCCGGATCACCGCACTCATAACAGTGCGGTGCTCCTCCTAGATGGAGGCGCTGTTGAGCGCCTCCAATAAGCTATCCGGTGCCTCCGGTTGGACGGAGGACACCGGCGTCTTACCCTTCTTGCGAAGGGACCGCTTGCCGGACTCCGGAACAACTGAAGGTTCCGGCATGGAGTCCGGACAAGGGTCGGGCTTAGAGCCCCTAGGGGTCTTGCCCCCCACGTGCCTGGAGTCCTGGAGGTTGCCTTGTGGCATCTCTTGCACCACCTCCTCTTGACCAAGCCCCCCTTGGGGCCCCACCGCGGCGTCGTCCGCAGCGTGAGGCGAGGAGGCGGTCGGAAGCAAAGTACTCTCCATTTCCGACGAGCCCAGGGACCCGCTCGATGAATCGACGAACTTCGCCCTTGGGCGGGCTGCCTGATTGTTCGACATTAGAGAACACTCGCATAATAAAAAGCCATGAGTATCAGGACACTTACGATCTCGCCAGGGCTTGGCCCTTGTAGGCCAATCCTCCTCGTTGTTGTCGACGTTGGTGGAGAAGTCCGGAGGAAGGTTCTTCCCTTCTTGGACCCTCCGGCCTCCCAGTTGGGGCGACCTTCCTTTTCCTCTCCTCTTCGGCCGGGGAGAAGCTTCTTCCTCCTCCTCGTCCTCAGGAGAAGATTCTGCTTCAGAATCTGACAGCACCTGGTGTCGGGAGCTCCTTTGAGTTCCCGTGGCCTCCTTCTTGGCCTTCTTCTCCGGCACCACATGGGGCGCCGGAGCCAGCAGCCCCATCAATCGGGCGTCCTCCGGCTCCGGGTCTTCCGGCAAAGGAGCCGGACTGCTAATCTGTCCGGACGTCTTCATCCAGTCCTGTCAAGGATTAGGGAGTTTTAGATCCCACATAGAGTCAATCTATGAAAAAAGAGTCCCGTAAAGGGTAAAATAACTTACCTCGCCGGCTTGACGCTGCGAGCTGTATCCGCGATCTTTGTTAGCGGATGCTGGGGCTTCAGCGCCCTTGAACAGCACCTTCCAGGCATCTTCGTACGTAGTGTCGAAGAGCTGACTCAAGGTTCGGTGCTGTGTCGGATCGAACTCCCACAAATTAAAGGTCCGTTGTTAGCATGGGAGAATCCGGCGGATGAGCATCACCTGGATTACGTCGACAAGCCTGAGATTCTTGTCCACCAGGTTTCGGACGCATGTTTGGAGTCCGGATAGCTCTTCCGAATTCCCCCCATGTCAGGCCCGTCTCTTTCCATGACGAGAGCCGTGTGGGGAAGCCAGATCTGAATTCGGGGGCCGCCGCCCATTCGGGGTCGCACGGCTCGGTGATGTAGAACCACCCCGATTGCCACCCCTTTATTGTCTCCACAAAGGCGCCCTCGAGCCATAGGACCTTGGCCATCTTGCCGACCATGGCGCCCAAGACTCCGCTGACGGCCGCCCACTACCTTCGGCTGACATTGAAGATCTTCAGCCATAGGTCAAGTGGGGCTGGATGCAGAGGAAGGCCTCGCACAACGATAAATGCCGAGATGTTGAGGATAAAATTCGGGGCCAGGTCGTGGAAGTCTAGGCCAGAGTAGAACATGAGCCCCGCATACAAATGGGTGAAGTGGAAAACCTAGTCCATGGAGGAAGTGGGGAGAAACACCACCCTCTCATGGGGCACTGGGGTTGGAATGAGCTGCCCGTCGGGCAGCACAGGCGCTATGTCGCGGGACAAATATCCGGCCTCCAGCAGTCTTGTGATGTGCCCCTCCATGACGGAGGAGGCCATCCACCCGCCTCCCGCTCCCGACATGGTTGGAGAAGGTTGAGGTGGGATGTGCCGACTTAGGTCTTTGGAGCTCGAGTCTTGTGAAATGGATGAGCAAAGGAGGAAGAAGGCGAGGGTGAAAAGGTGGATCCTTATCCCCTTATATGGACGGACGGGTTATGCGTCCCCCACCAGCCTGGTAAAACTCGCTTATCTCCCAAGCGCCGTAATCGGTGGGCGCGGATGGGTTACCCACATCCGTATTGATGAGAATCCCGAATAAGGGGCACGATCTATGCTTTGATAAGACGTGCCAAGGAAACCGCCTCGCTAAACGCGGCGCTTAAGGTGGAACGGTAAAAACGATTCATATAAAGGCCTGGCTGGGTGTGATGTCACGCCATGAATACGTCGCCAGATCATGCAAAAATTATTCTCTCTACGGTGTTATGTGGAACTTGTTTTGCAGAGCGGACACTATCACAGTGTTCAAAACCTTCTATGGAGTATTCGGAGGAGGAACCCGCGTCGCAATGCGAAGACAATTAACGCGCGGACTCGTCATTGAAGCCTGGTTCACAGACTCTTGAGGGAGTCCCGGACTAGGGGGTGTCCGGATAGCCGGACTATCGTCACGGCCGGACTCCAAGACTATGAAGATACAATATTGAAGACTTCGTCCCGTGTCCGGATGGGACTTTCCTTGGCGTGGAAGGCAAGCTTGGTGATACATATGTGTATATCTCCTACCATTGTAACCGACTCTGTGTAACCCTAACCTATCCGGTGTCTATATAAACCGGAGGGTTTTAGTCCGTAGGACGAACAACAATCATACCATAGGCTAGCTTCTAGGGTTTAGCCTCCTTGATCTCATGGTAGATCTACTCTTGTACTACCCATATCATCAATATTAATCAAGTAGGAGTAGGGTATTACCTCCATCGAGAGGGCCCGAACCTGGGTAAAAACATCGTGTCCCTTGTCTCCTGTTACCATCCGCCTAGACGCACAGTTCGGGACCCCCTACCCGAGATCCGCCGGTTTTGACACCGACAACCACCGAATCAAAGTATGACATGCTGGTAAGCAGTATGACTATTATCGCCCACAACTCTTTGTGTTCTACTCGTGCATATAACATCTACGCATAAACCTGGCTCAGATGCCACTGTTGGGGAATGCAGTATTTCAAAAAATTTACCTACGATCACACAAGATCTATCTATGTGACGCATTGCAACAAGCGGGAGAGTGTGTCCATGTACCCTCGTAGACCGAAAGCGGAAGCGTTAAGTAACGCGGTTGATGTAGTCAAATGTCTTCGCGATCCAACCGATCAAGTACCGAACGCACGACACCTCCGCGATCTGCACACGTTTAGCTCGGTGACGTCCCTCGAACTCTTGATCCAGCTGAGGCCAAGGGAGAGTTTCATCAGCACGACGGCGTGATGATGGTGATGATGAAGTTACCGACGCAGGACTTCACCTAAGCACTACAACGATATGACCGAGGTGGAAATATGTGGAGGGGGGCACTGCACACGGCTAAACAATCAGCTTGTGTGTCTATGGGGTGCCCCCCTCCCCCGTATATAAAGGAGTGGAGGAGGGGGAGGGCCGGCCTCATGGGGCGCGCCCAAGGGGGGGATTCCTACTCCTAGTAGGAGTAGGTTTCCCCTTCCCTAGTTGGAGTAGGAGAAGCAGGAAGAGGGAGAGGGAGAGAAGAAAAGCCCCCCCCCCACCACCAATTCGGATTGGGCTTTGGGGGCGCGTGCCTCCCACTTGGCCGCCTCCTCCTCTCTTACACCATGGCCCATTAAGGCCCATTAACTCCCCGGGGGTTCCGGTAACCCCCCGGTACTCCGGAAAATGCCCGAACTCATTAGAAATATTTCCGGTGTCCAAACATAGCCTTCCAATATATCAATCTTCATGTATCGAACATTTAGGGACTCCTCGTCATGTCCGTGATCACATCCGGGACTCCGAACAACCTTAGGTACATCAAAACAGATAAACTCATAATACCGATTGTCATCGAACGTTAATCGTGCGGACCCTACGGGTTCGAGAACTATGTAGACATGACCGAGACTCATCTCCGGTCAATAACCAATAGCGGAACCTAGATGCTCATATTGGCTCCCACATATTCTACAAAGATTTTTATCGGTCAAACCGCGTAACAACATACGTTGTTCCCTTTGTCATCGGTATGTTACTTGCCCGAGATTCGATCGTCGGTATTGAACTCGTCGGTATCTCAATACCTAGTTCAATCTTGTTACCGGCAAGTCTCTTTACTCGTTTTGTAATGCATCATCCCGCAACTAACTCATTAGTCACATTGCTTGCAAGGCTTATAGTGATGTGCATTACCAAGAGGGCCCAAAGATACCTCTCCGACAATCGGAGTGACAAATCCTAATCTTGATCCATGCCAACTCAACAAACACCATTGGAGACACCTGTAGAGCATCTTTGTAATCACCCAGTTACGTTGTGACGTTTGTTAGCACACTAAGTGTTCCTCTGGTATTCGGGAGTTGCATAATCTCATAGTCATAGGAACATGTATAAGTCAGGAAGAAAGCAATAGGAACAAACTAAACGATCATCGTGCTAAGCTAACGGATGGGTCTTGTGAATCACATCATTCTCTAATGGTGTGATCTCAATAATCAAATGACAACTCATGTCTATGGTTAAGAAACTTAACCATCTTTGATTAACGAGCTAGTCAAGTAGAGGCATACTAGTGACACTCTGTTTGTCTATGTATTCACACATGTTCTAAGTTTCCGGTTAATACAATTCTAGCATGAATAATAAACATTTATCATGATATAAGGAAATATAAATAACAACTTTATTATTGCCACTAGGGCATATTTCCTTCACCTGGAGCTTCTGGAAATTGGCGCTCATGGCCCGGAGGAGATGCTCTTCTTGGGAACCACCGCTGCTGGCGCTCGGCTCATCAACAACCTGGAGCCTAGCGGTGGCGAGGGCCTCATCGTCAAAAACCTCCTCCTCGGTCGGCACTCTGGTGTCTGCCATCCCTGGGAGATGGATGAACAGGTCATCACCCACCTTCAAGTACTTGCCCGTGCCAGGGGCTGCGGTGGAGGAAGGTTGGTCGTTGGCCCTCCCCGGCAGGTTCCTTGGCGGCCTCCTTGGCAGCAGCCTTGCCGGCCTCCTCGGTGGCAGCCTTGCCGGCCTCCTCGGCAGCGGCCTTGCCAGCCTCCCTGGCAGGCCCCCTGCCGGCCTCCTCGGCAGCGGCCTTGCCAGCCTCCCTGGCAGGCCCCCTGCCGGCCTCCTCGGCAGCGGACTTGGCGGCTTCCCCAGTCGTGATCTTGGTGGCCTCGGCATCGGCATCCTTGGCGACCTCCTCGATGATGGTGTCGATGTCCTCTTGGTCCGTCGAAGGAGGGTCTGGAAACCAGAAAAGGGAATGAAGCGAGGCCAAAATCAAAGCTCAGAATGAAGGAAAGAGAAAACAGGGACGGGAGGCAGACAACTTACCCGTGCCGAGCTGAGAAGAAGTGGTTCCCTCCCCGCCAACTTTCGTTGCCGGGAGAGAGCCACCAGTGCCCATGTTTGCCTCCTCCTCCTCCTCCATATGCATGGGCTCGGTGGAGGGTGCCCTTGCCGGTGATGCCCCTCTGGGTGGCGTGGCGGACGGGGGCAGCGTGTCGGGGGTGGCCCTTAGTGGCTCCTCGTGTTGGCGCCCTCCTCCTGCAAAAACCGGCAAGGTCAGCACCAGGGATGCACGCCCCGATGCCTGTCGACGGGGGAAGAATAGTAAAGTCACGCTGGGGGTTGAAGCGGGGGCTACGCCGAGGGCTGCTGTCCGGGCTGATCACCACCAACGCCGGCGTGCGTGGTGCACCCGCCGGGGGCTGAACACCCATCAAAGCCTTGGCTCTCTTCGTCGCCCTCTGGGCCAGCGTCTCTGTGTCGCTGCAAAGATAATATCAAGTTAGAGAAAGATGGTGCGGGCAGAGGATCTAGAAATAATAAGGGACAGGATTCTTACTCGTCCTCCTCCGCTGTCCCCCTCTTCCTCTTTGGACTGAAGGACCCAAGATCGAAATCGGCCTCGGGGCTCCGTCCGATGGAGGGGGAGAAGGAGATGGGGTCCTGCATCGCTTGGACGAGGAAGAGGCGGCGGCCGCGGCTTTCTTTCCTGCCGCAGCCCTCTTCTCACGCGCGGGCTACGCCTGGGCCTGTTGCCACCGCGTGGTCTGCCGGACCGGACCGGCTCGCCGGAACTGGCCCGCCGCAGGACGCGTTTCCTCCCTGAGGCCGAGGAGTCATCCACCTCGGTCTCCTCTTCGGCCGACTCCTCGACCACTTCCTCAGCAAGGGGAACCTCGGCGCCGGCGCCACTGGTTCCCCCGGCATACCCCGTCCACTTGGCGAACTCTTTCTCTTCTTTGGCCACGTCGGCCTCGTCCTCCACGGTGCCGAGGCTGCCGGCTGCTACCTCTTGAGCATGTTTTGGTTTTCCCTTGAAGAGGAAAGGGTGATGCAGCAAAGTAGCATAAGTATTTCCCTCAGTTTTTGAGAACCAAGGTATCAATCCAGTAGGAGATAACACGCAAGTCACCTAGTACCTGCACAAACAATCAAGAACGTCGCAACCAATGCGATAAAGGGGTTGTCAATCCCTTCACGGTCTCTCGCAAAAGTTAGATCTAATAAAGATAATAAGATAAATATTTTTGGTATTTTTGTTGTATAGATTGGAAAGTAAAGATTGCAAAATAAAATAAATAGGAAACTAGAATTGTAGATAGGAAACTTATATGATGTAAAATAGAAGATTATATGATGGAAAATAGACCTGGGGCCCATAGGTTTCACTAGTGGCTTCTCTCAAGATAGCATATATTACGGTGGGTGAACAAATTACTGCCGAACAATTGATAGAAGAGTGCATAGTTATGAGAATATCTAGGCAATGGTCATGAATATAGGCATCACGTCCGTGTCAAGTAGACCAAAACGATTCTACATCTACTACTATTACTCCACACGTTGACCGCTATCCAGCATGGATCTAGAGTATTAAGTTCATAAGAACAGAGTAATGCATTAAGCAAGATGACATGATGTAGAGGGATAAACTCAAACAATATGATATAAACCCCATCTTTTTATCCTCGATGGCAACAATATAATACGTGCCTTGCTGCCCCTCATCCTTTGGGAAAGGACACCGCAAGATTGAACCCAAAGCTAAGCACTTCTCCCATTGCAAGAAAGATCAATCTAGTAGGCCAAACTAAACCGATAATCAAGAGACTTGCAAAGATATCAAATCATGCATATAAGAATTCAGAGAAGAACCAAATATTATTCATAGATAAACTTGATCATAAATCCACAATTCATCGGATCTCGGCAAACACACCGCAAAAGAGTATTACATCGAATAGATCTCCAAGAACATCGAGGAGAACTTTGTATTGAGAACCAAAGAGAGAGAGAAGCCATCTAGCTAATAACTATGGACCCCGAAGGTCTGTGGTAAACTACTCACACATCATCGGAGAGGCTATGGTGTTGATGTATAAGCCCTCCGTGATCGATTCCCCCTCCGGCAGATCACCGGAAAAGGCCCCAAGATGGGATCTCACGGGTACAGAAGGTTGCGGTGGTGGAAAAGTGGTTTTGTGGCTCCCCTTGATGTTTTTAGGGTATAAGAGTATATATATAGGCGAAAGAAGTACGTCGGTGGAGCTCCGTGGGGCCCACGAGGGTGGGGGCGCGCCTATCCCCTGGGCGCGCCCTCCTGCCTCGTGGCCACCTCACGGAGTTCCAGACTTTAACTCCAAGTCTTCTGGATTGCTTTCGTTGCAAGAAAGATCATCCCGAAGGTTTCATTCCGTTTGGATTCCGTTTGCTATTCCTTTTCTGCAAAACACTGAAATAGGCAAAAAACAGAAACTGGCGCTGGGCCTTCGGTTAATAGGTTAGTCCCAAATCTAATATAAAAGAGTATATTAAAGCCCATTAAACATCCAAAATAGATAATATAATAGCATGGAACAATAAAAAATTATAGATACGTTGGAGACATATCAAGCATCCCCAAGCTTAATTCCTGCTCGTCCTCGAGTAGGTAAATGATAGAAACATAATTTTTGATGTGGAATGCTACCTAACATATTTTTTAATGTAATTTTCTTTACTGTGGCATGAATGTTTAGATCCGAAAGATTCAAGACAAAAGTTTAATATTGACATAAAAATAATAATACTTCAAGCATACTAACCAAGCAATTATGTCTTCTCAAAATAACATAGCCAAAGAAAGCTCATCCCTACAAAATCATATAGTTTGGCTATGCTCCATCTTAAATCACACAAAATGCTCCAATCATGCACAACCCGATGACAAGCCAAGCAATTGTTTCATACTTTAGTATTCTAAAACTTTTTCAACTTTCACGCAATATATGAGCGCGAGCCATGGACATAGCACTATAGGTGGAATAGAATGGTGGTTGTGGAGAATACAAAAAAGAGGAAGATAGTCTCACATCAACTAGGCATATCAATGGGCTATGGAGATGCCCAGCAATAGATATCAATGTGAGTGAGTAGGGATTGCCATGCAACGGATGCACTAGAGCTATAAGTGTATGAAATTTCAACAAAAGAAACTAGGTGGGTGTGCATCCAACTTGCTTGCTCACGAATACCTAGGGCAATTTGAGGAAGCCCATCATTGGAATATACAAGCCAAGTTATACAATGAAAAATTCCCACTAGTATATGAAAGTTACAACATAAGAGACTCTCTATCCTGAAGATCATGGTGCTACTTTGAAGCACAAGTGTGGAAAAAGGATAGTAACATTGTCCCTTCTCTCTTCTTCTCTCATCATTTTTTTTGTTTGGGCCTTCTCCTTTTTTTTGGCCTCTTTTTTCTCTTTCTTTTTATTTTTCGTTCGGAGTCTCATCCCGACTTGTGGGGAATCATAGTCTCCATCATCCTTTCCTCACATGGGACAATGCTCTAATTATGAAGATCATCACACTTTTATTTACTTGCAACTAAAGAATTACAACTCGATACTTAGAACAAAATATGACACTATGTGAATGCCTCCGGCGGTGTACCGGGATGTGCAATGAATCAAGAGTGACATGTATGAAAAATTATGAATGGTAGCCATGCCACAAATACGATGTCAACTACATGATCATGCAAAGCAATATGACTATGATGAAGTGTGTCATAATAAACGGAATGGTGGAAAGTTGCATGGCAATATATCTCGGAATGGCTATGGAAATGCCATAATAGGTAGGTATGGTGGCTGTTTTGAGGAAGGTAAATGATGGGTTTATGGTACCGGCGAAAGTTGCGCGGCACAAGAGAGGCTAGCAATGGTGGAAGGGTGAGAGTGCGTATAATCCATGGACTCAACATTAGTCATAAAGAACTCACATACTTATTGCAAAAATCTATAAGTCATCAAAACCAAGCACTACGCGCATGATCCTAGGGTGATAGGTTGGTAGGAAAAGACCATCGCTCGTCCCCGACCGCCACTCATAAGGAAGGCAATCAAAGAAACACCTCATGCTTCAAATTTGTCACACAACGGTTACCATACGTGCATGCTACGGGACTTGCAATCCTCAACACAAGTATTTCTCAATTTCACAATTACTCAACTAGCATGACTCTAATATCACCATCTTCATATCTCAAAACAATCATCAAGTATCAAACTTCTCATAGTATTCAATGCAATCTATATGAAGGTTTTTATTATACCCATGTAGAATGCCCATCATATTAGGACTAATTTTATAACCAAAGAAAATTACCATGTTGTTCTAAAAGACTCTCAAAATAATATAAGTGAAGCATGAGAGATCAATAATTTCTATAAAATAAAACCACCACCGTGCTCTAAAAAGATATAAGTGAAGCACTAGAGCAAAATTATCTAGCTCAAGATATAAGTGAAGCACATAAAGTATTCTAACAAATTCCGATTCATGTGTCTCTCTCCCAAAAGGTGTGTACAGCAAGGATGATTGTGTTAAACAAAAAAGCAAAGACTCAAATCATACAAGACTCTCCAAGAAAAACACATATCATGTGGTGAATAAAAATATAGCCTCAAGTAAAGTTACCGATAGACGAAGACGAAAGAGGGGATGCCTTCCGGGGCATCCCCAAGCTTAGGCTTTTAGTTGTCCTTGAATTTTACCTTGGGGTGCCTTGGGCATCCCCAAGCTTAGGCTCTTGCCACTCCTTATTCCAAAATCCATAAAATCTTTACCCAAAAACTTGAAAACTTCACAACACAAAACTTAACAGAAAATATCATGAGCTCCGATAGTATAAGAAAACAAACCACCACTTTAAGGTACTGTAATGAACTCATTCTTTATTTATATTGGTGTTAAACCTACTGTATTACAACTTCTATATGGTTCATATCCCCCAATATATACTAGCCATAGATTCATTAAAATAAGCAAACAACACACGAAAAACAGAATCTATCAAAACAGAACAGTCTGTAGCAATCTGATTCATACACATACTTCTGTAACTCCAAAAATTCTGAAATAAATTGGTGGACGTGGGGAATTTGTCTATTAATCATCGGCAAAAAGAATCAATCTAAAAAGCACTCTCCAGTAAAAAATGGCATCTAATCTCGTGAGCGCAAAAGTTTCTATTTTTTACAGCAAGATCGCAAAGACTTCACCCATGTCTTCCCAAAGGTTCTACTTGGCACAAACACTAATTAAAACATAAAACCACATCTACAGAGGCTAGATGAATTATTTATTACTAAACAGGAACAAAAAGCAAAGAACAAAAATAAAGTTGGGTTGCCTCCCAACAAGCTCTATTCTTTAACGCCCCAGCTAGGCATTGATAATTTTAATGATGCTCACAAGAAAGATAGCAATTCAAACATAAAGAGAGCATCATATAGCATGTGAAAAACACATCTAAGTCTAACATAATTCCTATGCATAGGCATCTTATAGGCAAACAAATTATCAAGGCAAGCAAATCCTAGCATATGTAAAGGAGAAGAAAGAAACAAGATTAATCTCAACAAGAAGAGAGGTAATTTAGTAACATGAAAATTTATATAACCATATTTTCCTCTCTCATAATAATTACATGTATAATCATAAGCAAATTCAACAACATAGCTATCACATAAAATATTCTATTTATGAACCACATGCATGCAAAGTTGACACTCTTCCAAAATAGTGGGATTAACATTAACTAAAGTCATGACCTCTCCAAAACCTCTTTTATCAAAAATTTCATAAGATTGAATATTCTCCAAATATGTGGGATCTAAAGTTGACACTCTTCCAAACCCACTTTCAATAATATTGCAAACATTATTATCAATCTCATATTCATTATGGGGCTTAAATAAATTTTCAAGATTATAAGAAGAATCACCCCAATCATGATCATTGCAACAAGTAGTGTTAATAGCAAAACTAGCATCCCCAAGATTAGGGTTTTGCATATTATTAGCACAATTGACATCAAGAGAATTTATAGTAAAAGCATTGCAATCGTGCTTTTTATTCAAGGAGCTATCGTGAATCTCTTCATAAATTTCTTCATCACAATTTTCAGATTCATGAATTTCAAGCAAAACCTCATAAAGATAATCTAGTTCACTCAAATCACTAGAAATTGGTTCATCATAATTGGATCTCTTAAAAAGATTAGCAAGGGGATGAGGATCCATAAACTTTTAGCAAGCGAAGATGCAAGCAAAAAGGAGGCACATGGTAACACAAGATCGAACGGAAGGAGGGCGAAGAAAAGGCAAAGGTTTTCAAAAATTGTTTTAGAAGTGGGGAGAGGAAAACGAGAGGCGAATGGCAAATAATGTAATGCGAGGGAGAAGATTTTATGATGGGTACTTGGTATGTCTTGACTTGAGCGTAGATCTCCCCGGCAACGGCGCCTTTAAATGGCTAGTTGACGGGAGATCAAATCTTGACTTGACTTGGCACAAATCTCCCCGGCAACGGCGCCAGAAATCCTTCTTGCTACCTCTTGAGCATACATTGGTTTTCCCTTGAAGAGGAAAGAGTGATGAAGCAAAGTAGCGTAAGTATTTCCCTCAGTTTTTGAGAACCAAGGTATCAACCCACTAGGAGATAACACGCAAGTCACCTAGTACCTGCACCAACAATCAAGAACCTTGCAACCAACGCGATAAAGGGGTTGTCAATCCCTTCACGGTCACTCGCAAAAGTGAGATCTAATAAAGATAATAAGATAAATATTTTTGGTATTTTTGTTGTATAGATTGGAAGTAAAGATTGCAAAATAAAATAAATAGGAAACTAGAATTGTAGATCGGAAACTTATACGATGTAAAATAGATGATTATATGATGGAAAATAGACCCGGGGCCCATAGGTTTCACTAGTGGCTTCTCTCAAGATAGCATATATTACGGTGGGTGAACAAATTACTGCCGAACAATTGATAGAAGAGCGCATAGTTATGAGAATATCTAGGCAATGATCATGAATATAGGCATCACGTCCGTGTCAAGTAGACAGAAACGATTCTGCATCTACTACTATTACTCAACACATCGACCACTATCCAGCATGCATCTAGAGTATTAAGTTCATAAGAACAGAGTAAAGCATTAAGCAAGATGACATGATGTAGAGGGATAAACTCAAACAATATGATATAAACCCCATCTTTTTATCCTCGATGGCAACAATACAATACGTGCCTTGCTGCCCCATCACATCGGGAAAGGACACCGCAAGATTGAACCCAAAGCTAAGCACTTCTCCCATTGCAAGAAAGATCAATCTAGTAGGCCAAACTAAACCGATAATTCGAAGAGACTTGCAAAGATATCAAATCATGCATATAATGATTCAGGGAAGAACCAAATATTATTCATAGATAAACTTGATCATAAATCCACAATTCATCAGATCTCGGCAAACACACCGCATAAGAGTATTACATCGAATAGATCTCCAATAACATCGAGGAGAACTTTGTATTGAGAACCAGAGAGAGAGAAGAAGCCATCTAGCTAATAACTATGGACCTGAAGGTCTGTGGTAAACTACTCACACATCATCGGAGAGGCTATGGTGTTGATGTAGAAGCCCTCCATGATCGATTCCCTCCCAGATCGGGAAAAGGCCCCAAGATGGGATCTCACGGCATGTAAGGTTGCAACGGTGGAAAAGTGGTTTCATGGCTCCCCCTGATGTTTTTAGGGTATAAGAGTATATATAGGCGAAAGAAGTACGTCGGTGGAGCTACGTGGGGCCCTCGAGGGTGGGCGCACCTCACGCCTAGGCGCGCCTCTTACGCCTCGTGGCGCCTCGCGGAGTTCGAGACTTCAACTCCAAGTCTTCGGATTGCTTGCTCCAAGATAGATCATCGCGAAGGTTTCATTCCATTTGGATTCCGCTTGGTATTCCTTTTCTCGCAAAACACCGAAATAGGCAAAAAATGTAAACCGCAATCGGGCCTTGGTTAATAGATTAGTCCCAAAAATAATATAAAAGTGCATATTAAAGCCCATTAAACATCCAAAACAGATAATATAATAGCATGGAACAATAAAAAATTATAGGTACATTGGAGACGTATCACCGGCAAGTGCCGCCTCCTCCGCCCTGGCGGCAATGTACACCAGCTTCTCCTCGGTGGTGCCGCAGATGAGCAATGGCTCTTCACGGACATACCTCTCTGACAAGTTGTCGAAGAATGCCTGCATCCGCTCTGCTTCTGGCTCGCCCCAGGTTGGATCGAGGCCATGCACGTTGAAGTCCGGCATCATGGCGATGATGGCGGTCTGGCAAGAGTTGTTGCTCAACGGGGCCACCCCCGCTGGCAGCCCAAACAGAGACTTGCCGGCCGGGACGACCTTGCCGGTCTTCTCAGCCTTGCCGGTCCTCTCGACCCTGCCGGCCTCATCAACCCTGAGCTGAAAAAGCCTCTGGCAAAGATGAGCATGTTGCAGCATCGTGAAGTTGTGGTTCAGGCTGGGGCGGAGCCTCAAGATATCGGTCGCGTTCCTGAAATCCCAGGCCGGCCTCCCGTTATTGTGCAGCAGGGCGATCCGGAGGCAAAGGAAGTCAGCCCCGATCATCTCGAGGGTGAGCCCAGCGAAGGTGAGGCGATGGATCCTGGTGGTGGCGACCGTGAGCTTCTTGTCGTCAGCGTCGAGCTCACTCCAGTCCTTGCGGCGGGCTGGCGGCCTCCGACGGACCCGGCGGAACTCCTGCGGATCTGCCTCCTTGATCCAACACCATCGGCTCCGCCACTCTTCCCACCTATCCTTTTGGGTGCCCTCCGGTACGTGCCCCTGCTCTGGGTCCTTGGGATCCAGGTGATGCAGCCAGAGATGGCCCCCCTGGCTGGAAGCCAGGGGTGAAGTATTGGCAAAAAGCGTCGTGCTGGGGAACACTCCGGTGAAGCCCTCGCAAAGATGGGCAAAGAGGGCCATGCACGCCACGACGTTCGGTGTAAGGTCCAGGATGTGGAAGCCATAGGCGTGCATGATGTCATTGAAGAAATCTGAGAAAGGGGGGCAGAGCCCGCAAGAGAAGTAGTTGACTAAGAAAGGGTACCGATTGGGGCTGGCCTTGGCGCAGGAGGCGGGGATGATGCGCGTGGCGGGATGCCCCGACGTCTCCCTTCCCCACAGGGGCCTGAACTTCTCCTTGAGGGTGAGCGCGTCGACCGTCGAGGTGAAGAGAGCGTACTGCGTCCGCAGCTCCGCCAACTCGTTCTCCGGCTCCTCCTTCCCCCGGCGTCCTTGACCGCTCCCTTGCCCTTGCCTAACTTGGGTGCCATGGCGGCTGAAAAGGGGAGAGGGATCAAGGGAAATGGAGGCGCGGCGGCAGCGAGCAGAGGCCAGAGCTTCGGGGTGCGCTTGAGGAAGAAGAGGGGAACTGCGGTTCCAAGATTGGAAAAGGCACAGAGGGTAAATGAGCAGCGCCCCTGCGGTTTTCTCTTTTATGGGGAAAACGTGGGATGCCTCTTTATTATTCACCATGACGTGACGCAAGCGTGCTGCAATGTCACGCCCAATATGCGACCCTATCCAAAAGGAACTCGACGGTCCCACCAAGGATAGACCCGCATATTGAAACGCTTTTGCAAGGTGGATATCATTACATCAACATTACATAATAGATGGGGATACATACATAAGGCACAACTGCCACAAGAATACATCAACATCATATACAAGAACAACATCCGACTACGGATGAAACATAAACGGAAACTCAACGACATCCACCCTGCTAGCCCAAAGGCCGACCGAACCTATCCTCGATCGAAGAAGAAGCGTAAGAAGAACTCCAAACAAGCAAACATCGCTCTCGCGTCATGATCATCGCATAACCTGTACCTGCAACTGGTGGGGTAGTAATCTGTGAGCCACGAGGACTCAGCAATCCCATTACCATGGGTATCAAGACTAGCAAAGCTTAAAGGGAAAGGAAGGGGTAAAGAGGTGAGGTTGCAGCAGCGACTAAGCATGATATGGTGGCTAACATACGCAAATGAGAGCGAGAAGAGAAACAAAGGAACGGTCGTCAACTAATCATGATCAAGAAGTGATCCTGAACTCCTACTTACGTCAAACATAACCTGTAAAACCGTGTTCTCCTCTCGATCAACCCCGAAAAGAGACACTCCTGTTACGCACACGGTTGGTGTATTTTAGAAGAGTTTGCTTCAAGTTTACTACAACCGGATATTAACAAATTTCCATCTCGCCACATAACCGCGGCACGGCTCTCGAAAGTTTATACCTCGCAGTGTGTCCCAACTTAGCCCATGATAAGCTCTCGCGATCAACGAAGGATATTCCTTCTCCCGGAAGACCCGATCAGTCTCGGAATCCTGCCACAAGACATTTCGACAAAGAATAAAACAAGACCAAGAAGCCGCCCGATGCGCCCGACAATCCCGATAGGAGCTGCACATATCTCGCTCGTGGCAACACCGATGAACACTACGACGGCACCCGACGATACCCCAAGTTGCCTAGGGGCGGCACCGCAAGTTGCTCTGGTTTGGACCAACACTTAGACAAGCATTGGCCCGGGGGGCTAAATAAAGATGACCCTTGGGTTAATTACTCCCAAGGGAAAATAGGTGATGGTGAGGCAAATGGTAAAACCAAGGTTGGGCCTTGCTGGAGGAGTCTTATTCAAAGCGAACTGTCAAGGGGGTCCCATGAATCACCCGACCGCGTTAGGGACGCAAAATCCGGGAACATAATACCGATATGACGGAAACTAGGGCGGCAAGAGTGGAACAAAACACTGTGCATAAGGCCGAGCCTTCCACCCTTTACCAAGTATATAGATGCATTAATAACATAAGATATATTGTGATATCCCAACAAGTAAACATGTTCCAGCAAGGAACAACATCTCCATGTTCCAACAAGGAACAAACTTCATCTTCACCTGCAACTAGCAACGCTATAAGAGGGGCTGAGCAAAGCGGTAACATAGCCAACCAACGGTTTGCTAGGAAGGGTGACAAAGGTTAGAGGCTGACATGGCAATTAGGTAGGCTTGAGCAAAGAAGTGATAGGTAGCGTAGCATAGCGAAAGAACGAAACAACTAGCATAGCAATGATAGTAGTGAGATCCAGGGTAGCGGTCATCTTGCCTGAAATCCCGCAAGGAAGAAGAACGAGTCCATGAAGAAAACGAACGGATGAAGCCGAACCAAGCGTAGACGAACGAATCCTCACGATCGCAACGAAACAGGAACTAACAAGAAGAAGCACACAACATAGTAAACACACCACACATGAACAAGACATGAAGCACAATCAAGCATGATGCACGACACGGCTACATGAAGCTACTCATGGCAAGGGATGATGCTAACAAGAGCAACACATCAAGGCAAGTTTAAATGAGGCGGAAACAACATAGAACAATTCCTAGAAGTCCTCATATGCAAATTTTGAAATTGGTCCAGATCTGAATAACACTTATGTTCAAGTTGTTAAACAGCAAGTTAAGATGCACCACGATGATCTACACGAAATTCTAGTCAAGTTACATATAAAGTTCATTAGATTCGAGCTACTACCTAGAAGATATGAGCAAAACAAGTTAAACATGACATTGATGCAAAATGCATACAAACATCAAGAAAACACCTCAAAACAAGGATGCAACATGATAACATGAAACTACATGCAAAATCAAGCAAGTTTCATATAGAGCACACTCAAAACGGAGCAACGGTTCAACACATACACATGAAACAAGTTTAAAGGACAAGCTGTCCAAAACAGCAACTAGGCATATTACAAGCATCAAAACAACATGCTACAGGACCTCAACAAAAAACAAAAGGCATGGCATGATGTACAGGTAAAGCATGACAAAACATGAACACTGATCTATCTCCAGAAATCACTAGAACATGCTCAAAATGACATGGCAAGATTGCAAATAATAACAGTTTCAGACTTTAGCAGAAATAACATCAGGTTGCAATGTTTAGAGCTATCAAACAACATGTTACAGGAACTTAACATGGCAAACAAAGGCATGGCATGAAACTAATAGTTGCATAGAACAAAAGTACCTTACTGACCATGAGCCAAAAGGGCATAGAAAATATGATGGCACACATGCAAACATGGCAAGTTATATTACAGATTCATACATGGCAGGAACAACAATAAGTAGGCATGTTGGTGAGCTTGAACCACTCACCACAGAGCAATACATGGCATGGCAAGGCAACCAACAGTAAGAAGACATGGCATAAAATCTATACATGGCAAGAACAATATCATAGCATGCAAGGATCAACTACAACAACCTTGGCAAAATTGAATAACATGTAAACAACCTGCCAGGAAACATTTTATAGCAAAGTTAGAGCTCGATTGACTCAAGCTATGGCACTCCATAATTGCAAACAAGGGCATGGATGGATATAGAATAACCATATGTTCAAAATATTCTTACTGAAGTATCTCAAAATATGCATGGATCTCTCGGTAGCATCAAGTTTACATGGCATAAAAATATCAGCAAAACAGGGGCTGAAATCAGCAACATCATAAAGCCTAGTTTGCATGCTTGTGCTAGTCACCACAGAGATCACAAAAATACATAGAATACACCCCTGTAAAGATGGCATGGCATATTACCAAACACATGTAGGAGTCAAGTTCATAGGGTGCACACATCAATCATGGCAAAATGACAAAAATGGATGTTCTGATAAGAATCTGAAACTAACATCACATAGCCCTCTTCTAACAGCCTTTAGAGTATCAAGATGCGCTCAAATGAAAATGATGCAATTAGATGGAATGATGTACTCGTCGAGTCGAACAATTTGACATATTATACGCATTTAAACGGAGCGATATGCAGGGAGTTATGGCATGATGAATATGGCAAGAAAATATTAGCAGATTCGGGGACTTAGAAGAAATCGAGGTCAACCTCGGGATAGATCTGGACGGCGCGGTTTCCGAGGCTCGCCGGAGTCGCGGCTGCGGCGGCCGGAGATGAGGGGGCCGGGCGAGGGGGCGCCGGATCCGTGCCGGGAGGCCGGATCTGGGCGCCGGCGACCGGAGGAGGCGGCGCGGCGGAGCTCGCCGGGCGGCGAGGCCTCCGGTGACCGGCGGACGCGGAGGCCGGGCGGCCGTGTCGGCGGGCGAAGGCGGCGGGCACGGCGGCGGGCGCAAGGCTGGCCGGGAGGCGCGGGCGGGCGGGCGCCGGGCGGTGGAGCCGAGGGGCGACGGGCGGCGAGGGGCTGCATGGCTGGCGACGGCGAGGCGGCGGCGGGCGGGCGCGGCTGGCTCGGGCGGCCTGCCTGGCCGGGCGGCTGCTGTGGCGCTGGGAGCTGCGGGCGACGTGGCGCCGCCCATTGGCTGGAGCGCGGCGCGGCGACGCGCCCGGCGCCCGCGACGTGTTCGGCAAGGTGGAGGAAGAAGGGCTAGGGTTTCGGGAAGGATTCATCCACGAATTTTGGAGGGGAGGTGTTTATATAGGCATAGGGAGCTAGGAGACTCCAAATGAGGTGCGGTTTTCGCCACGCGATCGTGATCGAACGACCGAGAGCATGGAGGGGAGTTAGATGGGTTTTGGGCCACTTTGAAAGGGGTGTTGGGCTGCACACAAAAGAGGCTTTTGCGGTTACCCGGTTAACCGTTGGAGTAACAAACGACCTCCAAATGGCACGGAACTTGACAGGCGGTCTACCGGTGCTATACTAAGGCCGCTTGGCAAACCTCGGGCCATTCCGAGAAAGTTTAACACCCGCACACGAAAAGAGGTAAACGAGGGCGCCGGGGGACATAGGAGCGCCGGATTGCAAAACGGACAACGGGGAAAATGCTCGGATGCATGAGACGAACACGTATGCAAATGCGATGCACATGATGACATAATAAAAAATGCAGATGATGACATGGCAAAGTGCAACACGCAAGCAAATGACATGGCAAAGACGGCGAATAACTGGCGGACACCTGGCGCATCGAATCCGGGGCGTTACAACACTCCTCCACTAACAAGAGATCTCGTCCCGAGATCTTAGGACCGAGACGGAAGGGAAAAGGAATGAGGTGAAACAAGAAACGCAAGAGAAGAAGCAAAGAATCGAGAGCACTCGAGAAGAAGAGAGGAACGACGAGAATGACGAGAATCGAAAGCTCACGGAAATTAGATAGACTATGAAACTACCTGCTCTAACCAGAGTGGTTAGAATGAGAAAAGAAACGAATAGGACTGAAAGGATTTAGGCAACACTCCGGCTAAAACATGGAGGAGTAGAACACGAGCTAGAGAGGATGGAACGATACTTGATGAAGACATGACACAAAACCTCCGGAAAGAATTAAAAGAGTTGAATGAAAAGAACGGAGAAGAAAATGGCAACTTGTGCCGCGAATGAAATTGAAAGCATCTTAGAAGAAGAGATTGAATGGAGTTGTTGCGAAAATTCAACAACGAAAAGAATAAGCTTGTTGTGGACTTATGGAAAACATCTCAAAATTATGAGGTGATAGCCAACCACAAACGAAATGATTGGATAGCTTAGAAGAACGAAGAAATGCAAAACTCCACTTCAAAAGAATATGGAGAATTAATTACACTTCAAGATGCGAGAAGAAAAGATACTTGAACTCCGCCAACAAGAATCTTGCTGAACTCTTGAAGAATGAATTAAATCATGAAGAACCACCATGAAGAACTCCGGTAACAAAAAGGATGATGAGATAGAATGAAGGATGCAAGAATAAGATGAGCCTTATGATGATTTAGACGGAGGTTCCGACGAGATGGTCGAGTAAATTTGAACTCCGAAAAGAAAAGATGAGAACACTTGGAACTAGAATTTATTCCTCACGAACAAACTCAAGGAAGGGATTAACACTTCGAGGAAATAAGAATAAGATTTATTGTATGTTTATCCTTCATCAAATCAAATTGATGACAAGCAATGGATTTGCATACTACTTATTCTCCTTGAAAAGGATTGAGAAGTGACATATCGCAAACTTGAGAAGGTCTTCATGAACCACCGGTAGGATTGGAAAGAACGAATGAATTAGTATGATAAACAAGGAAAAGAATCTTGAACGAACCACCGTAGAATTCGGAAATGACTGATGAAAGAGAATGAATCACCGGGAAGAATTAGAAGAACCAATAAACTAGAGGGGATTTAGATGCAAAAGAACAAATAGATCATGAGATGATTAAAGAACGCTTGAACGAAGCGCCGGAAGAATATTGAGACGAACGGAAGGGGCACGGATATAGAATAATTGGAGAACGACTTAGAAAACTTGGAACGAAGAAATGTTCAGTAAATATGTCCTCCTTATGATTGAGACAGCAAGTAACTCCTGAAATTCTCCGGATGGATTAAAAGAATTGCACGACTAGAAACAATTAGATAGGATAACATCGTGCTAGGACCGCAAATCTCCGGGAGAACAGACTAGATTTAGAGGAAAAACTCTTCTTCGATCTTCGAATGACGACGAGAAACACCACCAAAATTTCTGAGGTACTCCGGGAGAATGAAAAGCAAAGAGGTTGAGCCAACAATGAAATGATTTGAAATTGATCTTGGAAAAGGAAAGTGACTGATGATATTGATTCTTACGTCACACTTGAAAATAATTTGGGAATAACTCCGGGAGAATTAGAAGAGTCAGGTAAGATCCTGGGAAAGACCTGTGGGTTAGGGCCCACTGAAGAGAAAAAACACCGTTGGAAAGGGATGTTGAACAGATAGATGATGCACCGGAACAATTGAAAGATTTGAATGAGGTGACAACCTCGAAATAATTAAAAGCAAACACGAATCTTCTGAGATGTCTTCCTAACTCAAATGATAAATCGGCGAGAGGCGAACGAGCAGGGAAAACAATTGACCCAAGGAAAAGAATATGGTCACCCCGAATAACTTGAATTGAATCACCGGAAAAGAAAAAGAGATGAAGAATGACGAACGAGACGAGAATTCACCGTTGAAATACTTGAGGGAAGACTCAAGATACTCGAATGAAATTGATGCTCGAAAGAGGCTCGGCTCCGGAAGAAGAGGGTGGAGGGCGGAAAACAAATGCAACTCGGGAGGGGAAACGACGAATATCTTGAAGAGAAAACACCGGTTGAAATCGTTGAGGAAGAAAGGCAAAGACTTCGCATTTAGTAGGATGGATACTGATTACGGACTCAGCCCGAGAAGAAGAAGGGTGGGCGGGTGGGAAAAGAAGACAACTGAGGATTGAACTTGCAAAGATGAAGATGGTCGATTCGACTTGACGAAAACGCACCGGATGAAAAGAGCTGAGGGCCAACGATCGGAAAACCAACTGCGTGAACCTAAAGAAAAATTTGAAGGGGAAGAGAAGTAATTCAAAACACCTACGTCAAAATTCCTTACCAGAGCGATGAAGGGGCAGAGGAGTAAAAGAATTCCTACTCCGATATAACTAGACCAAAACAGTTTTCTTCTAGACTCAACAACGGCCAAACTACACGATCAATCAAGGGGCTCCTAGGGTCGGTCGAGGCTCGATACCAACTTGTCATGCCCAATATGGGACCCTATCCAAAGGAACTCGACGGTCCCACCAAGGATAGACCCAAGATATTGAAACGCTTTTGCAAGGTGGATATCATTACATCAACATTACATAATAGATGGGGATACATACATAAGGCACAATCGCCACAAGAATACATCAACATCATATACAAGAACAACATCCGACTACGGATGAAACATAAACGGAAACTCAACGACATCCACTTCGCTAGCCTGTGCCGCCGACCGAACCTATCCCCGATCGAAGAAGAAGCGTAAGAAGAACTCCAAACAAGCAAACATCGCTCTCGCGTCATGATCATCGCAAACCTGTACTGCAATCGGTGGGTAGTAATCTGTGAGCCACGAGGACTCAAAGAATCCCATTACCATGGGTATCAAGACTAGCAAAGCTTAAAGGGAAAGGAAGGGGTAAAGAGGTGAGGTTACAGCAGCGACTAAGCATGATATGGTGGCTAACATACGCAAATGAGAGCGAGAAGAGAAACAAAGGAACGGTCATCAACTAATCATGATCAA
The DNA here is from genome assembly GCA_021605145.1 of Aegilops bicornis. Classification (NCBI taxonomy): domain Eukaryota; kingdom Viridiplantae; phylum Streptophyta; class Magnoliopsida; order Poales; family Poaceae; genus Aegilops; species Aegilops bicornis. The sequence continues at coordinate 526,710,379 of CM038675.1, read as the reverse complement.
GAAGTGATCCTGAACTCCTACTTACGTCAAACATAACCCAGAAACCGTGTTCTCCTCTCGATCAACCCCGAAAAGAGACACTCACGGCTACGCACACGGTTGGTGTATTTTAGAAGAGTTTGCTTCAAGTTTACTACAACCGGATATTAACAAATTCCCATCTGCCACATAACCGCTGGCACGGCTCTCGAAAGTGTATACTCGCCGGGTGTCCCAACTTAGCCCATGATAAGCTCTCGCGATCAACGAAGGATATTCCTTCTCCCGGAAGACCCGATCAGTCTCGAATCCGGCTACAAGACATTTCGACAAAGAATAAAACAAGACCAGCAAAGCCGCCGATGCGCCTCGACAATCCCGATAGGAGCTGCACATATCTCGCTCGTGGCAACACCGGATGAACACTACGACGACAACCGACGATACCCCAAGTTGCCTAGGGGCGGCACCGCAAGTGGCTCTGGTTTGGACCAACACTTAGACAAGCATTGGCCCGGGGCTAAATAAAGATGACCCTTGGGTTAATTACTCCCAAGGGAAAATAGGTGATGGTGAGGCAAATGGTAAAAACCAAGGTTGGGCCTTTGCCGAGGAGTCTTATTCAAAGCGAATCGTCAAGGGGTCCCATAAATCACCCGACTGCGTTAGGGACGCAAAATACGGGAACATAATACCGATATGACGGAAACTAGGGCGGCAAGAGTGGAACAAAACACTGTGCATAAGGCCGAGCCTTCCACCCTTTACCAAGTATATAGATGCATTAATAACATAAGATATATTGTGATATCCCAACAAGTAAACATGTTCCAAAGAAGGAACAACATCTCCATGTTCCAACAAGGAACAAACTTCATCTTCACCTGCAACTAGCAACGCTTATAAGAGGGGCTGAGCAAAGCGGTAACATAGCCAAACAACGGTTTGCTAGGAAGGGTGACAAAGGTTAGAGGTCGACATGGCAATTAGGTAGGCTTGAGCATCAAGTGATAGGTAGCGCAAAGATAGCGAAGAACGTAAACAACTAGCATAGCAATGATAGTAGTGAGATCCAGGGTAGCGGTCATCTTGCCTGAAATCCCGCAAGGAAGAAGAACGAGTCCATGAAGAAGACGAACGGATGAAGCCGAACCAAGCGTAGACGAACGAATCCTCACGATCGCAACGAAACAGGAACTAACAAGAAGAAGCACACAACATAGTAAACACACCACACATGAACAAGACATGAAGCACAATCAAGCATGATGCACGACACGGCTACATGAAGCTACTCATGGCAAGGGATGATGCGAACAAGAGCAACACATCAAGGCAAGTTTAAATGAGGCCGGAAACAACATAGAACAATTCCGGTAAGTCCTCATATGCAAATTTCGAAATTGGTCCAGATCTGAATAACACTTATGTTCAAGTTGTTAAACAGCAAGTTAAGATGCACCACGATGATCTACACGAAATTCTAGTCAAGTTACATATAAAGTTCATTAGATTCGGAGCTACGGCCTAGAAGATATGAGCAAAACAAGTTAAACATGACATTGATGCAAAATGCATACAAACATCAAGAAAACACCTCAAAACAAGGATGCAACATGATAACATGAAACTACATGCAAAATCAAGCAAGTTTCATATAGAGCACTCTCAAACGGAGCAACGGTTCAACACATACACATGAAACAAGTTTAAAGGACAAGCTGTCCAAAACAGCAACTAGGCATATTACAAGCATCAAAACAACATGCTACAGGACCTCAACAAAAACAAAAGGCATGGCATGATGTACAGGTAAAGCATGACAAAACATGAACACTGATCTATCTCCAGAAATCACTAGAACATGCTCAAAATGACATGGCAAGATTGCAAATAATAACAGTTTCAGACTTTAGCAAAAATAACATCAGGTTGCAATGTTTAGAGCTATCAAACAACATGTTACAGGAACTTAACATGGCAAACAAAGGCATGGCATGAAACTAATAGTTGCATAGAACAAAAGTACCTTACTGACCATGAGCCAAAAGGGCATAGAAAATATGATGGCACACATGCAAACATGGCAAGTTATATTACAGATTCATACATGGCAGGAACAACAATAAGTAGGCATGTTGGTGAGCTTGAACCACTCACCACAGAGCAATACATGGCATGGCAAGGCAACCAACAGTAAGAAGACATGGCATAAAATCTATACATGGCAAGAACAATATCATAGCATGCAAGGATCAACTACAACAACCTTGGCAAAATTGAATAACATGTAAACAACCTGCCAGGAAACATTTTATAGCAAAGTTAGAGCTCGATTGACTCAAGCTATGGCACTCCATAATTGCAAACAAGGGCATGGATGGATATAGAATAACCATATGTTCAAAACATTCTTACTGAAGTATCTCAAAATATGCATGGATCTCTCGGTAGCATCAAGTTTACATGGCATAAAAATATCAGCAAAACAGGGGCTGAAATCAGCAACATCATAAAGCCTAGTTTGCATGCTTGTGCTAGTCACCACAGAGATCACAAAAATACATAGAATACACCCCTGTAAAGATGGCATGGCATATTACCAAACACATGTAGGAGTCAAGTTCATAGGGTGCACACATCAATCATGGCAAAAATGACAAAAATGGATGTTCTGATAAGAATCTGAAACTAACATCACATAGCCCTCTTCTAACAGCCTTTAGAGTATCAAGATGCGCTCAAATGAAAATGATGCAATTAGATGGAATGATGTACTCGTCGAGTCGAACAATTTGACATATTATACGCACGAAACGGAGCGATATGCAGGGAGTTATGGCATGATGAATATGGCAAGAAAATATTAGCAGATTCGGGGACTTAGAAGAAATCGAGGTCAACCTCGGGATAGATCTGGACGGCGCGGTTTCCGAGGCTCGCCGGAGTCGCGGCTGCGGCGGCCGGAGATGAGGGGGGCCGGCGAGGGGGGCGCCGGATCCGGTGCCGGGGAGGCCGGATCTGGGCGCCGACGACCGGAGGAGGCGCGGCGCGGCGTGGAGCTCGCCGGGCGGGCGAGGCTCTCCGGTGACCGGCAGGGACGCGGAGGCCGGGCGGCCGTGTCGGCGGGGCGAAGGCGGCGGGCACGGCGGCGCTGAAGGCTGGGCCGGGAGGCGCGGGCGGGCGGGCGCCGGTGGAGCCGAGGGGCGACGGCGGCGAGGGCGGGCCGCATGGGCGACCGGCGAGGCGGGCGGCGGGCGGGCGCGGCCGGGCTGGCGGGCTCGCCTGGCCGGGCGGGCTGCGGTGGCGCTGGGAGCTGCGGGCGACGTGGCGCTCGCCCATTGGCTGGAGCGGCGGCGGCGGACGCGTCGGCGCTCGGGCGGACGTGTCCCAAGGTGAGAAGAAGGGGCTAGGGTTTCGGGAAGGATTCATCCACGAATTTCGGAGGGGGAGGTGTTTATATAGGCATAGGGAGCTAGGAGACTCCAAATGAGGTGCGGTTTTCGGCCACGCGATCGTGATCGAACGACCGAGAGCATGGAGGGGAGTTAGATGGGTTTTGGGCCACTTTGAAAGGGGTGTTGGGCTGCACACAAAAGAGGCCTTTGCGGTTACCCTGCTAACTGCTGGAGTAACAAACGACCTCCAAATGGTACGAAACTTGACAGCGGTTCATCGGTGCTATACCAAGGTCATTGGCAAACCTCGGCCATTCCGAGAAAGTTTAACACCCGCATACCTAAAAAGAGGTAAACGAGGGCGCCGGGGACATAGGAGCGCCGGATTGCAAAACGGACAACGGGAAAATGCTCGGATGCATGAGACTTAACACGTATGCAAATGCGATGCACATGATGACATAATAAAAAATGCAGATGATGACATGGCAAAGTGCAACACGCAAGCAAATGACATGGCAAAGACGGCGAATAATCAAGTGGACACTGGCGCATCGAATCCGGGCGTTACAAAGACTCTCCTCCACTAACAAGAGATCTCGTCCCGAGATCTTAGGACCGAGACGGAAGGGAAAAGGAATGAGGTGAAACAAGAAACGCAAGAGAAGAAGCAAAGAATCGAGAGCACTCGAGAAGAAGAGAGGAACGACGAGAATGACGAGAATCGAAAGCTCACGGAAATTAGATAGACTATGAAACCACTCGTTCTAACCAGAGTGGTTAGAATGAGAAAAGAAACGAATAGGACTGAAAGGATTTAGGCAACACTCCGGCTAAAACATGGAGGAGTAGAACACGAGCTAGAGAGGATGGAACGATACTTGATGAAGACATGACACAAAACCTCCGGAAAGAATTAAAAGAGTTGAATGAAAAGAACGGAGAAGAAAATGACAACTTGTGCCGCGAATGAAATTGAAAGCATCTTAGAAGAAGAGATTGAATGGAGTTGTTGCGAAAATTCAACAACGAAAAGAATAAGCTTGTTGTGGACTTATGGAAAACATCTCAAAATTATGAGGTGATAGCCAACCACAAACGAAATGATTGGATAGCTTAGAAGAACGAAGAAATGCAAAACTCCACTTCAAAAGAATATGGAGAATTAATTACACTTCAAGATGCGAGAAGAAAAGATACTTGAACTCCGCCAACAAGAATCTTGCTGAACTCTTGAAGAATGAATTAAATCATGAAGAACCACCATGAAGAACTCCGGTAACAAAAAGGATGATGAGATAGAATGAAGGATGCAAGAATAAGATGAGCCTTGCGATGATTTAGACGGAGGTTCCGACGAGATGGTCGAGTAAATTTGAACTCCGGAAAAGAAAAGATGAGAACACTTGGAACTAGAATTTATTCCTCACGAACAAACTCCGAAGGAAGGGATTAACACTTCGAGGAAATAAGAATAAGATTTATTGTATGTTTATCCTTCATCAAATCAAATTGATGACAAGCAATGGATTTGCATACTACTTATTCTCCTTGAAAAGGATTGAGAAGTGACATATCGCAAACTTGAGAAGGTCTTCATGAACCACCGTAGGATTGGAAAGAACGAATGAATTAGTATGATAAACAAGGAAAAGAATCTTGAACGAACCACCGTAGAATTCGGAAATGACTGATGAAAGAGAATGAATCACCGGAAGAATTAGAAGAACCAATAAACTAGAGGGGATTTAGATGCAAAAGAACAAATAGATCATGAGATGATTAAAGAACGCTTGAACGGGTTACCGGAAGAATATTGAGACGAACGGAAGGGGCACGGATATAGAATAATTGGAGAACGACTTAGAAAACTTGGAACGAAGAAATGTTCCGAAAAGATGGCCTCCGGATGATTGAGACAGAAAGTAACTCCTGAAATACTCCGGATGGATGAAAAGAATTGCACGACTAGAAACAATTAGATAGGATAACATCGTGCTAGGACCGCAAATCTCCGGGAGAACAGACTAGATTTAGAGGAAAAACTCTTCTTCGATCTTCGAATGACGACGAGAAACACCACCAAAATTTCTGAGGTACTCCGGGAGGCTCGCCGGAGTCGCGGCTGCGGCGGCCGGAGATGAGGGGGGCCGACGAGGGGGGCGCCGGATCCGGTGCCAGGGAGGCCGGATCTGGGCGCCGGCGGCCGGAGGAGGAGGCGGCGCGGCGGGAGCTCGCCGGGCGGCGAGGCCTCCGGTGACCGTGCGGGACGCTGGAGGCCGGGCGGCCGGTGTCGGCGGGCGAAGGCGGCGGGCACGGCGGCGCGGATAGCTGGGCCGGGGAGGCGCGGCGGGGTGGGCGCCTCGGCGGTGGAGCCGAGGGGCGACGGGCGGCGAGGGGCGGCCGGGGTGTGACGCCCCCGATTCAATCGTGCACTAATCATGCACGCAAATGTGTACGATCAAGATCAAGAACTCACGGGAAGATATCACAACACAACTCTACAAATAAAATAAGTCATACAAGCATCATAATACAAGCCAGGGTCCTCGAGGGCTCGAATACAAGTGCTCGATCATAGACGAAGTCAGCGGAAGCAACAATATCCGAGTACGTATATAAGTTAAACAAGTTTGCCTTTAAGAAGGCTAGCACAACCGGGATACAGACGAAGAGGAGCATGCCTCCCGCCTCGGGATCCTCCTAGCTACTCCCGGTCGCCGCCGCCGGGCTGCACGTAGTAGTAGGCACCTCCAAAGGTAGTAGTCGCCATCGACGGTGGCGTCTGCCCTGGCTCCATCGCCCGATTGCAGCAATCGAGTAGAGGTAGGGAAAAAGGGGAACAAGGCAACCGTGAGTACTCATCCAAAGTACTCGCAAGCAAGGAGCTACACTACATATGCATGGATATATGTGTAAAGGGCCATATCAAGGACTGAACTGCAGAATGCCGTAATAAGAGGGGATAGCTAGTCTTATCAAGACTACGCTCGGGTCACCGTCTTGCAATAGGTAGAGGAGGGTAGGTTGAAGTCCTCCAAGTAACATCACATAGCAATAATCCTACCCGCCATCCCTCCTCATATCCCCGAGAGAGAGCGACCACCGTTGTATCCGCACTTGGAAGGGTGTGTTTTATCAAGTATCCGGTTCTAGTTGTCATAAGCTCAAGATACAACTCCAAGTCGCCCGTTATCAAGATCACGGCTATTCAATAGATTAACTTCGCAGCGGTGCACCATCTTACCCAAAGACGCTTGATCCCATTTGGCCGGACACACTTTCCTCGGTCATGCCCACCGCTGAAGATCAACACGCCGCAGCCCCACCTAGGCTCAACAGAGAGGCCAAAGACGCCGGTTCTAAACCTAAGCGACATTGTGGTCCGGGCCCATCGCCTAATGCACACCGCACGCTATAACGCCGCCGTAAGCGTAATCTAGACCCCTTAATACAAGAGCAGGCTTATGTTCCAATCCGGGCGCGCCGCCACTCGCTTGCCGACGCCACGGCGTTTTACCGATACCACGACGCCGGATACCCATAACTACTCCCGCCAGTAGATGGTTAGTGCGTATAGGCTCAGAGCCAACTCAGATCAAATACCAAGATCTCGTTAAGCTGCAGCAGTAACCGCTAACGCCGAACAGGGCCAGTCCCACCTCTCTCCTAGGCGGTCTCAACTCGCCTGCCGCCTCCGCCACAAAGATCCATCCAGAGGGCCGTCGGGACAAGGTCCTTTCAGCCCCAACTGCGTGAATCACTGCTGGTGCTCCATGTCAACCCGACTTTAGTCACCACATGTATCATGTATAAGTATAAGTATATACCGTGATCACCTCCCGAGTGATCACGGCCCGATAGTATAGCACGCAGCATTTGACAAGAATGTAGGGCCACAGATGAAAGTACTAGCATCCTATACTAAGCATATAGGATTGCGTAAGGTAACAACAAAGAGTAACAAGGACAAAGCTATGCATCGTGATAGGTATAATGTAGAAAGAACATGCTACACTACTCTAATGCAAGCAGTATAGAGAAGAGTAGGCGATATCCGGTGATCAAGGGGGCTTGCCTGGTTGCTCGGCAAGAGAGAGGGGTCGCCAACTCCGTAGTCGAACCGGGCAGCAGCAGGCCGGTCTCGTAGTCTACCGGAGAGAAGAGGGGAAGAAACAATGAATACCAAGTAAACAGATGCATATCGATGCATGACATGACAAGTAGCGATGCTAGGCGTGCCCTAACGTGGTATGAGGTGGTACTGGTTAAGGGGGGAAACATCCGGGAAAGTATTCTTGTTTCGTGGTTTTCAAAGCAGGAGCCGAAGGGGGAAAGTTGCAGGTTTGATAGGTTAGGGTGTGTGGCGGAAGAACGGATCGCGATCCGGATTCGCCTCGCTGCTCGAGCAACTTTCATGTTGAAAATATTTTAACCGAAAGTTACGGATTAAAAGATATGATTTTCAAAAGGTTTTATTAATTTCGAATTTAATTAATTAATTAATTAATTTGAAAAATGAATTTATGACGCCAAAGATGATGTCATGCCGACGCTGCAGTCAACAGTGGTTGACTTGGTCAACCCGACATGTGGGTCCTGCTCGTCGCTGGGTCGCTCACTAATTACCCTAGTTTAGTTTAATTAATGTAGTTAATTAGGTTAATTAGCCATTAGGTTAATAAATCGTGATTAATTAAATTAATTATTTACTTAATTGATTAATTAATTTTAATCATTTTATTTTATTAATTATATTTATTTAATTCCCATTTCCTTTTCCTTTTTTTAAAAACGCTCGGGGGTGGGGCCCCATGTCATAGGCGGGTCCGGCCACCGGCCGACCGAAAGTCATCAGACCGGCCCCCCTAGGGCCCACGGTCGCTGACCTGTGGGGTGGCCTCGGTCGGCCACGCCCGGGCGTCAGCGTTGGTGGCCTTGCATGCCTGCTGGCGGAGGGCGCCGGACCTCGCCGAATTGCCGTCCGGCTGGCCAAAAGGCATGGGCGGGTGTCGAAAGTGGGGAGGAGGCCGCCCAACGGTGGCAGAGAGGAGCGGCGGACTTGGAACGACGACGGGCGAAGCGGCGGAGGCGGCGCGGTGGGGTTCGGACCTCGACGGACCGCGCCACGGCTAACGGGAAGGCTGTGGAGGGGTGCGCGCGCGGCCGAGCTGAGCACAAGGCTCGCCCGTGACCATTTGGTCACCGGAAGGCGTCAGCATTTAGATCCGCGATGGGGCGCCAAAAGTGCGGAGGGGAACGAGGGGAGAGGAGGGGGCCTCACCGAGCGAGGAGACGCGAGGAGGGACGCAGCGCGGTGAGCCGGGCGCGAGCCGGAGCGCAAGCGCAAGCGGCACGAGCGAAGCCCGCCACGGCGCACCGAGCGGGGGAAGAGGGGATCGATCCCAGGGGGATCGGGGGAGCGAAGGGGGGGACGAGCTCACGGTGGGGCGTGGGGACTCGAAGCTGGAGCTCGGGGCGGTCGGGGCGACCGCGAGGAGGAGGGCGGGAGGCGCCGACGGCGACGGGCGTGGCGTGGCGGCGTGGTGGTCGCCGGGGGCGGCCCGAGGCGACGAGGGAGCGCGGGCGCCTGCCGGGTCGGGAGGAGGAGGAGGAGGTGAGGACGGGCGGTGGGTCGCCGGCGTCCGGGACAAAGACTGGGCGCAAGGCGTCGGCGCCGAGCCCCGATCTCGATCCAGATCGGGGGGAGGAGCGGGCGATGCGGGAGGGGTGAGTGGGTGGGGTGGGGTGTCGGTGGGGGTCGTGGGTGGACCGAGGGGATAAGGGGAGGCCGGCTGGGCCAGGTGGGCTTGGCCCAGTTGGGCCTGTGGCCGGCCTGGCTAGCTGGGCCGCGGTCCAGCAAGGGAGGGGGGAGCTTCTCTTTCTTTCTTTTGTTTTTTTCCTTTTATTTATTTACTTTTCTGTTTTAAATAATTTTAAATTACTTAGGCATTTTATAAAAATGGGTTTGTTGCACCATAATTATCTATGTAATATCTAGTACAAACCGAACAATTTTATTTTAATGTTTGAAAACTTTTATTATTTTCCAAATTTTGAATTTGAATTTCAATCGGTTTCAACTAACTCGTAGATTAGCAACTATAATCGAGGTGACGTGGCATCACTAGCAGAGGGTTACCGTAGCCTAATTATCCCAAGGCCACAATTCTCCTCCACTACAAGAAATCTCGCCCGAGATTTAAGAGGGGAGTAAGGGAAAGTTCTGTTACGATATTCTAACGGATCTTCTCAAGAAGTTAATCCCTTTCGTTGATGTCTTCAATCCTTTATTCCGATGCTTCATGATAAACTTGTCATCATTTCTTGGGAACTCCATCGCATTTTCATTTAAAAGATAAGGGACAGCTCACTACGACATAATGCTTTTGAGGGAAACAATCTGGGTTAACCCATGAATGAGTATAAGATTATCTCTTGAGTTGACCATATGAAATACATCGAGAGTAAGGTACGAAGGTACAATAAGAGGTTCCAAGCGGATAGATAGTTGCTCGAAGTCTGAACCAGAGTGAGAAGGGGTTCGAGAAGCGAGAGTAAGTATTGCCCCGATACCAGAATAGATCACTAGGACGGTGGCCCGTGAATTACATACGAGGCCACGGCGAGGAATAACTTTGGGAATAGGGGTGTACAGGACAGTCGTGTTTCGATCCCGTGAAACTGGGTTATGGGCCCACCATGTGGGTTAAAGTAAGAAGGGGCCGACATTTTCCACGGTCATGATAGTAAGGCGTGTCAAAGGGTAGCCCGTCGGATATGTCGGCAACAACATCGATACCAAGGGCGTAGGGACGAAGAGAGCCATTTCGCCGTTGAACGAGGCGGACCAATAGGCAAAGTTCTCGTCCCATCGGTGGCTACCGGAATGTCATCAACAATAGTAACAGGTTACACCAGACAAGATGGTACACCGAGGTGTTTACATAAGGTGGATATTACTACTTATATTATATAGATCACAAGAAGGTTTAAACAAACCAATGGAAAGGAAAAGTGATTATTATGTTTAAATGTAACAATGGAAAGGAAAATGTGTTTAAACACATCTTTCAGGGTAAATCCTTCCCAAGGACAAGCGAGCATGATATCCATGATAGGATATAACGTAGAAAACCCTTCAGGAAAGGGAGAGAAATATCATGACATTACCCATACAACGGTGTTAGGATAAATGATAAATAAAATTTAGCATCGTGCTTCAAATGTTCCTGTTGAAAATCGGAGTACCATTGACATGCTTCGAGATAGCATTGACATGGTCTTCATGTGAAGATCAGACTTTGGAAACACAAAGGATCCATCAGGAATAACTTTTAGAATAAGTCTTACAATTTCCTCATGGGTGAATGGATAACCTTGCTGAAAAGGAATCTATAAGGATAGGTCCTCCAGCGGGGGGGGGGGGGGTGCTAGGCATGACATCCTGTTACCGGGTCATCAAAGGATCAACATCATAACTCTTGGAAAGTTGTCCCAACCATCATATCTGACCGAGATTCATATCCAATTGGTGTCATGATACCTCAGACTCAGGGGGTCCGAGAGGAAAAGGTGCAACACAAATCCATTTAAAATGGCATTGCAAGATTCTCGAGAAATGAACTATGGGAGCGGGTTTCAAGCAATAGTTCATCATTAAACTAAGGAGGGATGAGAAGGTGGCTGATGGGCTCAATGACAATTCATCGAGAATTCCAAACGGATGGATTTCCACGATAATGTGAACAAGAAGATGACATTTGTTAGATCAAATGATATAATGGGACATGCTCGAGGAAAACATACATAATTAAACATTGGTTGAACGGTGCACGAAATATGGGTTGGGTTGCACGGCCAATGTTAGAATGGTGATTCAATTATCGAAAGACTTAGAATGAACTATCGCCCATTCACTTCAAAGCAATAGGGTTGCTAGAAGTTTTGAATTCACACGTCATAGCTCAATTGCTCGGTATTCCGTTGAAAACAATACGGGACCAAGGAATGAACGAAGATGGCAAGAAGTATTATGATATCAAGAGTTCCTAAGAGGTGGTGAAATTCTCACCACATTCTTGACAAAAGAGATGGTAATACTTCCGAGGTAAGGAAGATCAACTGCCGGGTAGCAGGGATCTCAAGGTTTACACAAAACACGAACAAGTTGTGTTGAACGGAAGGCAATAAAGCGGTCGATGAGAACAGGAATCATCGAGGGGTAAGGATGGTATTACCCATCATGAATTCAATTGAATTCCTGGAAGAGCTCATAAGGTTGATGATGATCACGACACATTTGTCGAGAGATTTCATGCAGATGTAAACGATCGGCGACGACATCAAGTCAAAGTAATGATGAAGTGAAAGGTTATTGGAACCAAGGGTACGATACAAACTCGAAACCAAGCTTGTTGTTCAAGGCGAAATGATATGACGATGAGGATCGACGTAAGGTTAGTTCATCGTCCAAAATTGTGCTCCGAGAAGAAGGACCGGTAGCACAGCTTAAAATCATCACGACAATGATATAGCCAAACAGGCTAGGAATGGCGTGATCGGGTACAAACTCGCACTTATAGAAGCTATCGAAGAGTTGTTGAACCGTAGTGCGGACTCGGTTCAGTTATCGGTGTCTTTGAGTGTTTAATAACCCGAGCCCGTGAAAAATTGGAATTAGTGGGAAGGTAGCACTTGATGAAGAACTCATAAGAAGTTATGTAGTTCCATGATAATCTCGAGATACCGTGGGGTAATACTCGACGACAAATCAAAGTAGAGGTTGGACTAGGGTAATGTTTCACGTAAGACAAGTACTCTAACTTGTCCGAGAAATGGAATCAAGAAGAAAATATGGTCGGAACCACGGTTGCAAAAGACCAATTCCCATATATAAGATGAACTTATACCGAATAGGGTTTAAGAGAAGCATCCATGATAAGATCAAAGATCGTGTCCATGGGCATGAACGCAAGGTTCAAGGTCGACTCCCACTTGTTCAACGCACAACCTTTCATTCACCTCTCGTATTTCGAAAATGACATTAGTTGTTGAAAGTTTTTACCGATGCAATACCAGATAAGTATGACCCGTGAAATCTTCGGGTTCACACGGATTAGGGAAGGCGAGGTTCAACCCATCGGGCATCTTAGAATCATATACCAGAATCTTTAGAAGTAATTAACTCAAGCTCAAGGCAGAGCATGGTTAAGAAAGCAGAGGATACAATTTACCAAAGGCATTATGTATCAGAGGAAAGGCTCTCAAGGTTATTGAATATGAAGGGCGTTGTCAGATAAAATCCAACAAAGGATCTGGTGGTCCACAAGGGATCTGACATGAGCATCGGTACTCAACTAGAGGAAGCAGATTATAGAAACAACTGACTAACTCAATTGTCAAATGCAAAGGAATTATGATTTAAATCAAGGGATCGGAAGCAATGCTCGATTAGGGGTGGATAAGTTGAATAGCCTTAGGGTACAATCAAAGACAATTGGATTGGTCGAGAACCAATTCCAGTTAAAAAAGATGGCAGCTCACCGAAAGGTAATTCATAAGGATCAATGATGATTGCATGTATTTGCAAACATATTGAGCCAATAGACCCAAAATGGTAATGACAAGGAATGTCAATAAGACTACGAGACTTAGGGGATTAACCATAATGCGAGCAAGCAAGAATTTCAAGAGCCAAAGGCTCCAGAGGATTTTCGGAAGATCGAATAGTATTTTGAAGACTTTTGTGAAACACATGAACAACTGGGGATGATCGGATACTCGACAAGTGCGAGGATTTATTTCAAGGGGTATTCATGTGGCAAAGATCCGCTTAGGCAAGAGGCACAAAGTATTCTCGGTACAATAGAGAAAACTTGGGGCATCTTGTAATAACAAGATCTGGGGATGATCGTATGAATGGCAAGTGTAAGTAGTTATCCATAAGGATTTACGGTGGAAGGTGAATTGCAAACACGATGAACACAAGTTCTCAAGTTAACAACGGAGAGTATCTTTAGGGTCTTCTAGTGCAAAGGCGACCATTAGTAATAAGGGACTCTCCGGATGAAAGTGATAACGAGATCCTAATGTTAGATTTAGTAAACTTCATTTAACCCGAATAGAGGAGAGATCAGAGTCCCAGAGTAAAGGTCGAGGAGTAAAAGATCCTAATACCACCCAATGGCGACGTGGGCCCATGGGCCGCACAGCCATGTTAGTAAAAGTTTTTGCAACGTCTAGACTCGACTTCGGCCAAGGAGTGTGGAAGGGGGATTCCTACAGGCAGTCGGCTCTGATACCAACTTCTGACGCCCTCGATTCAATCGTACACTAATCATACACGCAAATGTGTACAATCAAGATCAAGGACTCACGGGAAGATATCACAACACAACTCTACAAATAAAATAAGTCATACAAGCATCATAATACAAGCCAGGGGCCTCGAGGGCTCGAATACAAGTGCTCGATCATAGACAAGTCAGCGGAAGCAACAATATCTGAGTACAGACATAAGTTAAACAAGTTTGCCTTAAGAAGGCTAGCACAAAATGGGATACAGATCGAAAGAGGAGCAGGCCTCCGCTCGGGATCCTCCTAGCTACTCCTCGGTCGTCGCTGCCGGCTGCACGTAGTAGTAGGCACCTCCAGTAGTAGTCGCCATCGACGGTGGCGTCGCTCCTGGCTCCATCGCCTGATTGCAGCAATCGAGTAGAGGTAGGGAAAAGGGGAACAAGGCAACCGTGAGTACTCATCCAAAGTACTGCAAGCAAGGAGCTACACTACATATGCATGGATATATGTGTAAAGGGCCATATCAAGGACTGAATCGCAGAATGCCGTAATAAGAGGGGATAGCTAGTCTTATCGAAGACTACGCTCGGTCACCTGTCTTGCAACAGTAGAGGAAGGTAGGTTGAAGTCCTCCAAGTAACATCACATAGCAATAATCCTACCAGCGATCCCTCCTCATTATCCCCTCGAGAGAGCGACCACCGGTTGTATCTGGCACTTGGAAGGGTGTGTTTTATCAAGTATCCGGTTCTAGTTGTCATAAGCTCAAGGTACAACTCCAAGTCGTCCTGTTACCGAAGACAACGGCTATTCGAATAGATTAACTTCCCTGCAGGGGTGCACCATCTTACCTAGCACGCTTGATCCCATTTGGCCGAACACACTTTCCTGCGTCATGCCCGGCTGCGGAAGATCAACACGTCGCAGCCCCACCTAGGCTCAACAGAGAGGCCAGCACGCCGGTCTAAACCTAAGCGCACAGGGGTCTGGGCCCATCGCCCAATGCACACCTGCACGTTGCGAACGCGGCCGGAAGCAGAACTAGCCCCCTTAATACAAGAGCAGGCTTACGTTCCAATCCGGCGCGCCACTCGCTTGTCGACGCCACGGCGTTTCTACCGATACCACGACGGGATACCCATAACTACTCCCACGTAGATGGTTAGTGCGTATAGGCTCAGAGCCAACTCAGATCAAATACCAAGATCTCGTTAAAGCGTGTTAAGTAACCGCGAACGCCGAACAGGCCAGGGCCACCTCTCTCCTAGGCGGTCTCAACTCGCCTGCCGCCCGCCACAAAGATCCATCCAGAGGGCCGTCGGGACAAGGTCCTTTCAGCCCCAATCCGTGAATCACTCATGGGTGCTCCACAAGCCGACCCGACTTTAGTCACCACATGTATCATGTATAAGTATAAGTATATACCCGTGATCACCTCCCGAGTGATCACGGCCCGATAGTATAGCACGGCAGACGGACAAGAATGTAGGGCCACAGATGAAAGTACTAGCATCCTATACTAAGCATATAGGATTGCGGTAAGGTAACAACAAAGAGTAACAAGGACATGCTATGCATCGTGATAGGTATAATGTAGCAAGAATATGCTACACTACTCTAATGCAAGCAAGATAGAGAAGAGTAGGCGATATCCGGTGATCAAGGGGGGCTTGCTCGGTTGCTCTGGCAAGAGAGAGGGTCGCCAACTCCGTAGAGTCGAACCGGGCAGCAAAGCATGTCGGT
The DNA here is from genome assembly GCA_021605145.1 of Aegilops bicornis. Classification (NCBI taxonomy): domain Eukaryota; kingdom Viridiplantae; phylum Streptophyta; class Magnoliopsida; order Poales; family Poaceae; genus Aegilops; species Aegilops bicornis. The sequence continues at coordinate 526,694,960 of CM038675.1, read as the reverse complement.
CTCGTAGTCTACGGAGAGAAGAGGGGAAGAAACAATGAATACCAAGTAAACAGATGCATATCGATGCATGACATGACAAGTAGCGATGCTAGGCGTGCCCTAACGTGGTATGAGGTGGTATCGTTAAGGAAACATCCGGAAAGTATTCCCGGTGTTTCGTGGTTTTCAGCAGAGGAGCCAAGGGGAAAGTTGCAGGTTTGATAGGTTAGGGGTGTGTGGCGGAAGAACGGACTGCGTATCCGGATTCGCCTCGTCGTTCTGAGCAACTTTCATGTTGAAAATATTTTAATCCGAGTTACGGATTTAAAGATATGATTTTCAAAAGGTTTTATTAATTTCTGGAATTTAATTAATTAATTAATTAATTTGAAAAAATGAATTTATGACGCCAAAGATGATGTCATGCCGACGTCAGCCAAGATCAACAGGGTTGACTTGGTCAACCTGACATGTGGGTCCCGTTAAATGGGTGGTTGTTCACTAATTACCCTAGTTTAGTTTAATTAACAGTAGTTAATTAGGTTAATTAGCCATTAGGTTAATAAATCAGGATTAATTAAATTAATTATTTACTTAATTAATTAATTAATTAATTTTATTCATTTTTATTTTTATTAATTATATTTATTTAATTCCCCATTTCCTTTTTCCTTAAAAAAACGTTCTGGGGGGTGGGGCCCCCATGTCATAGGCAGGGGCCGGTCCAGTCAGCCTGGCTGACCGAGTCAACAGACCGGCCGGGCCCCTAGGGCCCACGGGTCAGTGACCTGTGGCCGGTCGGCCACGCCGGCGGCCGGGCGTTAGGTGGTTCTGGGCGTGCTCATGGCGGAGGGGCGCCGACCTCGCCGAATTGCCGTCCGACGGCCAAAAGCGCATGGTGGAGTGCGTTCGAAAGTGGGAGGAGGCCGTCCCAACGGCGGCAGAGGAGCGGCCGGACTTGGCTGAACGACGACGGCAGCAGCGGAGGCGGCGCGGGTTCGGGACCTCGACGGACCGCTACAAGCTAACGGCAAGGCCAGGGAGGGGGTGCGCGGCTGAGCACAAGGGGCTCGGCCCCGTGACCATTTGGTCACCGGAAGGGCGCCGGCGATGAGATCCGCGACGGGGGCGCTCGGGTACGGAGGGGAACGAGGGGGGAGAGGAGGGGGCCTCACCGAGCGAGAGGCGCGAGGAGGGACGCGGGCGCTGTGAGCCGGGCTTGAGCCGGAAGGCAAGCGCGGCACCGGAGCGAAGCCCGCCACGGCGCGACCGAGCGGGGGGAAGAGGGATCGATCCTGGGGGGATCGGGAGCGAAGGGGGGGAAGAGCTCACGGTGGGGGCGTGGGACTGGAAGCGGAGCTCGGGGCGGTCGAAGCGACCGGCGAGGAGGAGGAGGCGAGGCGCTCGGGCGGCACGGGCGGGCGGCGGGCGTGGTGGTCGTGGGGCGGCTCCGAGGCGACGAGGAGGGCGGGCGCCTGCGGCCTCGGGAGGAGGAGGAGGAGGAGGTGAGGCGGTGGGTCGCCGGCGTCCGGGACAAGACTGGGCGGCGGCGTCGAGCCCCGATCTCGATCCAGATCGGGGAGGAGCAAGGCGTCACGGGAGGGTGAGTGGGTGGGGTGGGGTGTCGGTGGGGTCGTGGGTGGACCGAGGGATAAGGGAGGCCGGCTGGGCCTGGTGGGCTTGGCCCTGTTGGGCCTGTGGCCGGCCTGGCTAGCTGGGCCGCGGTCCAGCAAGGGAGGGGGGAGCTTCTCTTTCTTTCTTTTGTTTTTTTTTCTTTTATTTATTTACTTTTCTGTTTTAAATAATTTTAAATTACTTAGGCATTTTATAAAAATGGGTTTGTTGCACCATAATTATCTATGTAATATCTAGTACAAACCGAACAATTTTATTTTAATGTTTGAAAACTTTTATTATTTTCCAAATTTTGAATTTGAATTTGAATCGGTTTCAACTAACTCGAGATTAGCAACTATAATCGAGGTGACGTGGCATCACTAGTGAGGGTTACTTTGTAGCCTAATTATCCCAAGGCCACACGGGCGGCGATCGGGCGAGGCGGCGGCGGCGGCGGCGGCCGCTCGGGCGGCGGGGTGCGGCCGGGCTGGCGGGCTCGCTCAAGCCGGGCGGGTCATGTGGTGGGGAGCTACGAGGCGACGTGGCGCCGCCCATTGGCTGAGCGGCGGCGCGGACGCGCGTCCGGTGCTTATGGACGATGTCCGTGCGGAGGAAGAAGGGGCTAGGGTTTCAGGAAGGATTCATCCGCGAATTTCGGAGGGGGAGGTGTTTATATAGGCATAGGGAGCTAGGAGACTCCAAATAAGGTGCGGTTTTCGGCCACGCGATCGTGATCGAACGACCGAGAGCATGGAGGGGAGTTAGATGGGTTTTGGGCCACTTTGAAAGGGGTGTTGGGCTGCACACAAAAGAGGCTTTTGCGGTTACCCGGTTAACCGTTGGAGTAACAAACGACCTCCGAATGGCACGAAACTTGACAGGCGGTCTACCGGTGCTATACCAAGGCCGCTTGGCAAACCTCGGGCCATTCCGAGAAAGTTTAACACCCGCACACGAAAAGAGGTAAACGAGGGCGCCGGGGGACATAGGAGCGCCGGATTGCAAAACGGACAACGGGGAAAATGCTCGGATGCATGAGACGAACACGTATGCAAATGCGATGCACATGATGACATAATAAAAATGCAGATGATGACATGGCAAAGTGCAACACGCAAGCAAATGACATGGCAAAGACGGCGAATAACTGGCGGACACCTGGCGCATCGAATCCGAGGCGTTACATGCAACCGCTCCACGCACGACCCCCACATCACGCACGCAATGCGGGTCATGGGGAAGCGCAACTGGCAAAGAAATTACTGCGGTTAAAATTCTGCCACACGTGCCGGCGCACCGTTCTGGGCCTGGTCCAACTACGCTTGCGCTTATGTGTGGCCCAGGCCCGGGGGCTCCTGTCGGTGTACAAAGGTAGGGGCCTTTTTTGTACCCCTTTACTTGTGCACGGGCAGTCGTAGCCACACCTGCGGCCATACTTGGCAGGGCAGAGGAAGGAAAGGTGCAAAGCTGCTAAGGCAGTACTCAAGCCAGAGGCACGAAGAGCAAAGGGACAAGATGGGTTCCCCCCCGGCAACGCCCTTGCCGGGGACGGCCTACACTGCCCCCCCAAGAGCCTTGCCGGCACGACTTACCCAACACCAGCAAAACCGCCACCCTTGAGCCTGAGAGTTCCGACACCATCGACAACGTCAGGACCAAGGCTCGAGAGCGCCTGCGTGGTGGCATGCAGATCTTTGTGAAGACCAAAGGCCTGCAAATCTAGATGAGAACCAGATTACGAAGACCCCCAGCAAGATCCTTGCCAGGGACGAGCGAAGACCCCTGGCAAGATCCTTGCTGGGGACAGACACGAGACCCCGGCAAGTGTTGGGTAACGCAGTAATTTGAAAAAAAATCCTACGCACATGCAAGATCCATCTAGGTGATGCATAGCAACGAGATGGGAGAGTGTTGTCCACGTACCCTCGTAGACCGAAAGCGTAAGCGCTATGACAACGCGGTTGATGTAGTCGTGCGTCCTCACGATCCGACCGGTCCTAGTACCGAAAGTACGGCACCTCCGCGACCGCACATCGTTTGGTTTGATGGCGCCCCACGAACTCTCGATCCAAAATTAGTGTCGAGGGAGAGCTTCACAAGACGACGGGCGTGATGACTGTGATGATGAAGTGTAACACCCAAAAAATTTAACCATGATTTATTAATTAAATTTTTGCCTTGGTAAATTAAATTTTTTATTTTCTGGATTTTCTTTTGATTCAGAATCACTCTTTTCTTCTGAGTTGTGGAGTTTTCCTCCAAATAGAAAACTTTTCAAAAATGTTGTTGGACTTGTATACCCTCTCAAGAAAACATTTCTTTTATCAGTGGATTTATTTCTATAATTATTTTTCCTGAACTTTAATTCTTTTAAAATGGTTTCTCATAAGCCTTAGAGCCTCTTTTGCACTACAACCCTTTGATAAATTTATGTAAAATTTCCACCAAAATTTAGGGATGTTAGTAGGAGTATATAGTTCATTTATATGCAAATACCCACTGGTGTTATTTGAAAAATTTGAGCAAATCATCCTCTTTTTCTCTCTGGCCCAGTTTAGTATTTTCTACTGCAACCATATTTTAACTTGCCCTTTTACCCTTGATTCCTTTCCCTACTTATAGACCACTCTACCAAACCCTTAAGTCCAGGAGATTGGACCCATTGGAGCATTTTTGGTCCATGCAATAATGCCCTTTATTTTCTGTCCAGATTTGATTTTCTCAAAAACTTGCACTAACAAGTTTCTGGTTTTGCCCTAATAACCTTGCCATCATCACTTGCACCCAAGGAGACCCCAAACTGGAGACTTTGGCCAGCAGAAGAGATGCCTAGATACCCCTGGCATTTCGTCAAGCAGGTTAGGAGCATGGCCAGTTTTGACATGCTTTTAGACTTGCATTGGGAAGTTGCTGTGATGACTTTACCAGCATGTCTATTAGCTCTCAGTTTATCATTAGCCTAGTTCTGTTTAGTTGCACAGGCATCAGAGAGGCCTAGAACACGTTGGCATTTTGTCGAACGCTCGACGCGGCGTGTTCGGGCGTGGCTGTGAGCGCTGTTTCACGCAAGGCGGCGCTCGAAGTCGCCAAGGCCCCCGCCGCCTCCCCGCGCCCGTTCTGGTCCCTCCCCACGCACAACCAACGCGCCCCGACTCCTCCCTTGTCGCAGAGCCGCCCCGGCCACCTCCTGGCACCCCACAGCGCCACCGTCAGGTCGGCCATGGCGGCTAGTCGACGGTCGTGTGAGTGCCCCGGCCGTGGCAGCACCGCCAAGCCATTTACGCTGGCCAGCCACCGCCCCTTGAGCAAGATGGGGAGTTTGTCGGAATGCGCCGACTGAAAGGATTGATATAGTTGACTAGAGGGGGGGGGTGAATAGGCAACTAACAGTTTTTAAGTTTTTCTTTACCAATTTAAACTTTGCAATAATAAAGGTTGTCTAGATGTGCAACTAGGTGGACAACCTACAACAACACAAGCACACGAGCAAGCAAGGATAGGAACACAAATAAGCTTGCACAAGTAAAGGGATAAGATAACCAAGAGTGGAGCCGGTGGAGATGAGGATGTGTTACCGAAGTTCCTTCCTTTTGAGGGGAAGTACGTCTCCGTTAGAGCGGTGTGGAGGCACAATGCTCCCCAAGAAGCCACTAGGGCCACCGTAATCTCCTCACGCCTCAAGACAATGCAAGAGCCGTGATTCCACTATTGGTGCCCTTGAAGGTGGCGATCGAACCTTTACAAACAAGGTTGGGGCAATCTCCACAACTTAATTGGAGGCTCCCAACAACACCACGAAGCTTCACCAAAATGGAATATGGCTCCACGGTGACCTCAACCGTCTAGGATGCTCAAACACCCAAGAGTAACAACATACGCAAGGGATAAGTGGGGGGAATCAAATATCTTGTGGTGGAAGTGTAGATCGGGCCCTTGTCACCCAATCCCGAGCAATCAATAAGTTTGATTGGCTAGGGAGAGAGATCGGGCCAAAATGGAGCTTGGAGCAACAATGGAGCTTAGAGAGAGAAGAGGTAGTCAACTAGAGGTTGAAGACGCCCCTTATATAGTCGTGGGAAAAATCCAACCATTATCCACTTATTCAGCCATGACGCGACGCGGTACTACCGCCTGTGGGCGGTACTATCATGAGGTCACGGGTACTACCGTGGCGGCATCACGGTACTACCGCAGCAAAGATGCCGGGACTAGTCGACTAAGGGGCAGTACTATCGCTCCCCTTGCGGTACTACCGCAAGGCGTGAGAGTCACGGCACAGGAAGGCGCGGATGAAATAAATTACATCCGTGCCAACTTCCGAAACCGCGGTGGTGCAAAATCCGACGTGGTACTACCGCTCAAGGAGCGGTACTACCATCAGAAGCGTGCCTACTACCATGAAACTATGGTACTCGGTAGGAGGGCCACGGTACTACGGCTCATAGGGAGCAGATTACCGTGGGCTCCGGGTACTACATCGCTACTGGACGAGCGGTACTACCGTGCAGGGCGCGGATGTAAAAATTACATCCGCCTTACTATCGCCTTGAGCGGCACTAGGCTCGGGAGTCAGCGGTACTACCGCTGACTTCGCGGTATTATCGTGGTACCGCGTACTACCGCAAGTACAGGGTAGTTGTCATATTTTCGCACAACCAAGATAACGAAGGGAAGCTCCAAAGTGCAGGGAAAGGAGGGACAAGTGTACGTGTTGATTCCGCCCTAACCTTTCTGACGCGGACCCCCTCTTAATAGTACGGCTCTCCTACGACTCAAATCCACCAAAAAGAAACGTAGGACGACGCTGCCTTCAATAGTCTCCGAGGGGCACCGAATCGTCTCGAGCCTAGAGATGAACCATCCAAGAACTCAAAGCATACGATTAGTCCGCAAAAGTATCGTCATCAATCACCAAAACACTTACGGGATAAATATGCCCTTACAATCTCCCCCTTTTGGTGGATTGATGACAATACAGGATTTGCACAAAGATACAATAATATAGAGCAAGGGCAAACCCCTCCTCTCCAAAATATAGACGGGCTCCCCCTAGATGTGTGCACTCTGGATGAATGCTTTGGACTGCATAGCACACGTACTAGGATCACCACTCCCCCTATATTTTAGAGACAAAGGTCCGAAGAATAACATCTAAGCAACATATAGCACGATATAACATAAGCTTGCTAAGATAGATAGAGTGCATATGTCTTACACCATATGAAGGAAAAGCAACTAAAACGAGGTTCAAACGAGGTTCAACCGAAAATGCAATAAACACACCAAACACGAACACGACACAAGACTCAAGAATCTCACGCTCTCTCCCCCTTTGGCATCGAGACGCCAAAAAGGCAGAGAGGACACCTACACACAAGCGGTGGCTCAAGCAGAAGGGAACTCGTCCCAACCCTCTCCGTCAGACTCCTCAGCAGCAGGGATTAACTCCTCGACGTCCTCCTCAGAATGAGTCCACTTGTAGCCTTGCTTCGCCATCCACTCGGCCTCTGGAGTGATGTGCTCCTTAGACCCGCCAGACACATCCTCACCATAGAGCTTCAAGATCTTCCTGTCCCCGGCGATTTACTCTCCTTGGATGCCACGTGAGTCTGTCGCCCCTTGGCTTGCATGCGAGAAAGAGTCTTCATCTTGTCCTTCACCGTGGCCCAAGAAGGCATAGAGGAGCTCTGGGAAGGCCTAGCAGCATGGCCGTCATCAACATTCTCGGCCAAAGATCCTCCTCTCCAACAGCAGCCCTAGCAGCAGACGCCTCGCACGAGTAGTAGTGTTAGCCCAATTGGGTTTGACACGCAGACAGATGGGGTCATGGCGAATCCAACGAGGGCAAGGAACTCCTCACCAGTGGAACATCTTCTCCTGTGTCCTCGAGATCAGCCAGTAAATAGATAAGGCCCGTGAGATAGGCACTTTGCGGTTGAACACCGCAACCGAAGCTCACACCACATGATGTGTGAGATATCAAGTGGCTGAGTCTCGAGACACACGAGCCTCCTCGCAGATGAGCATCATATCCACCATATAGGCATGGACCTTGTCCTTGTCACCAATGCGAGGGAACAAGGAGTTGCGGAAGATGTGGTACATGATATCCAGAAAAGAGTTGAGCACCAACCCTATCTTGCCACTTGGAAGCGTCTTCTCAACATAGTACGGTGCAAGCCTGTCCTTGTTGGCAGAGTCAGGGTTGGCATGGGGACGAACACCCACGGGGGAGTCAAGCCCGTCATCAGGAACTTGGAGCAAATCCATGAACTCCTTCCAGGTAGCAGTTAGCTTACGGCCATTTGTCATCCAGGTCATCCTCCTCTCCTCATTGGGGTGAAAGTAGATGAAGCAAAGAACCCACCAATGAGCTCAGGATCATAGTCAAGGTGAAAAGAGATCACATGCTCAATGCCAAACTGCTCCACCAAGTCCAGAGCCTCTCCAAAGTAGGCGCCAGAACTTCTCCTTCCTCAAGTGATGCATGTCAATCCACTTCACATCCACATAGGTATTCGCTTGTTCTTGATGACGCCCGGATAGACGCGTTGGTTTGATGCTTGTTCGTAACAGCTCACAGCCCCTGACAGAGGAATGAGGGGTCACGTACGGATCAATTTGCCTGAGACGGACGTAGTCAGATTGAGGCATCTCATCCATGCCCTTGGCGGGCTCCTTGAACTTGTTGGCAGTTGTCTTGACATGGCGCTTGGGGGCAGAGGAGGAGCCCTCTGGTGCTTCACCAGGGTTGCGCAGACGCTTGGAGCCAGTGTCACGGCTTGGATTGGACCGGCGAGAGCCACCACCTGAGACACACACGCAAAGCACCAAAGACGCAAAGAAGATCAATGCAAAGGCCACGAAAAAGCACAAGAAGCACATAGGAGACATATGAGAAAGTTGGCATGCGATAGGTGTGAGTCACGGTAGGATCGCCACCTTTGCACTAAAGCGAGTAATCTTGCTCCAAACGCGGTAGTACCGTGCGAGGTCACGGTAGTACCGTGGTTGGAGCGGAAGTAGAGCTTTAGTGCCGCACAGAGCGCGGTAGTACCGCACCCGAAGGGTGGTAGTACCGTCCAAGCGGTAGTACCGTGCCATATGGGCGGTAGTACCGCGTCGCAGCGGATCCAACTATCGATTTGAATCTGAAAAGAACCGCGAAACAACGGTGGTGCTACAGTGATCAGATCTAGTGCATGACAACAATACACATATAAATCCTATGCAATACTACACTCCTTCATCCTATTCTTGCAGAGATTAGGCCTAGCAATCTCAAGAACACACAAGCCTCCCCCAAAACCTAGAAACGCCAAACACCATCAACAAGGAGAGTGAATTGGGGAAAAACCTGGGTCCATAGCAAGAGCACGTGGTGGGGAACGATCCCACCGGTCGGAATCACGGGAGGGCAGCCGGTGGAGGAGATCCGGCGAGAGACGCCGGCTCTGTTCTTGAGCAAGGGAGAGAAGGAGGCGACGTGGGGAGAAGACAGCGAATGGGTATGATGAGTTAGAACTCCCCCTGCCCGTCCTTATCCCCACGCCCTCGAATCGTCGCGGTAGTACCGCGTATCATCGCGGTAGTACGGCTCGGGCGGAAGTTCCGCACCGAGGCGGTAGTACCGCTCAACCGGGTGGCAGTAAAAAATTACTGCCGTGAGGTTGTGGTAGTACCGTGCTCCCGCAAGCGGTAGTACCGTGGCAGGCTGCGGTAGTACCGCAGCTGGCCTGTAGTACCGTGAATCTCAAGTCACCGCAGGTTTCAAAAACGAAAAGAGGGCCTTTGCAAGGAAACTTTTCACACACAAGAAACCACAAACTCTAGCACAAACCAGAGGCAAAGGACAACAAGAAACCACCAAACGACAAGGACTCTCAAGGAGAAAGGTCGGTGGCCGAAGCCACCTATGTTTGAGTGGAATGGTATGGCACCGCGAAGAATTATCCTTGGGCCCATGACCAAAACTCGTATTTGGAACACAAGTACCATCAAAAATGGCTAATGTGAAAGAGGTGATCTATTTATGCATAATGGGGGGAGGGAGAGTTCATTGAGAGAACAATACTCCCCCTATGTCCATACCTACACCTAAACTAGACAACACGTTGAGTGTGGTGGGGAGTGAACGGGCTCAAGTCACATTGCTTAAATCAATGATATTTAGCTCATGCCTTAACTCGTGAAATCTTGCTTCATCTAAGGGCTTCGTGAATATATCTGCAAGGATATCCTGAGTGTTGACATACTTGAGCTCGATCTCTCCTCGCCTAATGTGATCCCGGATGAAATGATACGAATCTCGATGTGCTTCGTCTTGAAGTGTTGCACGGGTTGAGAGAAATCTTGATGGCACTTTCATTATCACACCAAAGAGGCACTTTGTCACAAATGACACCATACTCCTTTAAAGTTTGCCTCATCCATAGGAGTTGAGCACAACAACTACCGCCGCCACATATTCCGCTTGATTGGACGAGAGAGACACACAACTTTGCTTCTTGGAAGACCAACTTACCAAGGAGCAACCAAGAAATTGGCACCCTCCGGAGGTGGACTTCCTATCCACTTTGTCTCCCGCCCAATCGGAATACGTAAATCCTTCAAGCTTGAAGTTTGCTCCTCTTGGGTACCATAAGCCAAAGTTTGGGGTATGAGCCAAATATCGAAAGATTCGCATGACCGCCACATAGTGACTTTCCTTCGGTGCGGCTTGAAACCGTGCACACATTCCCACACTCAACATGATATCCGGTCTAGATGCACAAAGGTAAAGCAAGGATCCAATCATGGAGCGATATACCTTTTGATCCACCGCTTTACCATTGGGATCAATGTCAAGTTGGCACTTGGTGGGCATTGGTGTAGTAGCCGGCTTGACATCACTTAGCTTGAATCTTTTGAGCATGTCTTGAGTGTATTTGGCTTGGTTGATGAAGGTTCCTTCTATTCTTTGTTTGATATCGAAACCAAGGAAGAACTTCAACTCTCCCATCGAAGACATCTTGAACTTGGAGGTCATGAGAGCGGCAAATTCCTCATTGAAAGCTTTGTTAGGAGAACCAAAGATAATATCATCAACATATAGTTGGCATACAAACAACTCCCATTGACCTTCTTGGTAAAATGTGTGGGATCGATTTGCCCCACTTCAAAACCACGATCTTGTAACAACTCGGTAAGGTGGTCATACCATGCACGTGGGGCTTGTTTAAGGCCATAGAGTGCCTTATCGAGTTGATACACATGATCCGGGAAGTAGGGGTCCTCGAACCCGGGGGGTTGCTTGACATAGACCAACTCATTGATGGGACCATTAAGAAAAGCACTTTTTACATCCATTTTGTTGCAACTTAAAGTTGTGATGGGAAGCATAAGCAATCAACAAACGAATGGATTCAAGACGAGCAACGGGAGCAAAGGTTTCACCATAGTCGATACCCTCGACTTGGGAGTAGCCTTGTGCTACCAATCTTGCCTTGTTGCGTAATGATGTTCCCATGAGCATCTTGCTTGTTCTTGAAAATCCACTTGGTTCCAATGACGTTGTGGTTCTCCGATGGCCTTGGCACCAATCTCCACACCTTGTTGTACTCGAAGTTGTTGAGTTCTTCATGCATGGCATTGAGCCAATCCGAGTCTTCGAGCGCCTCATAGACCTTTTGAGGTTCAACACAAGAGACAAACGATGATGTTCACAATAGTTTGCCAATTGTCTCTGAGTGCTTACTCCTTTTCTTAGGCTTCCAACCACATTCTCCATGAGATGGCCTTTGGTGGTGAGTTTGGAAGCAATCTTGGCAACACGACGCTCTAATTCCTCCTCGGAGGTGAGATGAGGAGGGGTCACTTGATCATCTTGAGCGCCATCTTGAGCATGATCTCCATCTTGAGCATGCTCGGGGGGGGAGAACTTGACCTTGGGCATCATTTGAGGTGATATCATCGTCTTGAGCACGATCTTGCCCTTGGTCTTGTTCATGAGGTTGAGGGCCTTCACTTTGTTCTTCGGAAGCGTGTGTTGGTGATGGCTCCACTTGAGTGGAGCATTGTCCTTCTCCTTCGGCCACAAGGGGTTCCTCAATGGGTAGGATAAAGCCAACTCCCGTTCTTCTTATGGCTTGGGGAGGAATTTCATCACCTACATCACAAGTGCCACTTTGCTCCACTTGGGAGCCGTTATTCTCATCAAACTCCACGTTACACATCTCCTCAATTGAGGACACGGTAAGCATGAGAGTTTGTAGCATAACCAACAAATATGCCCTCATGAGCTCTATCTTCAAATTTAGACAAACGAACACCTTTCTTGAGAATGAAACACTTACACCTGAACACCCGGAAGTACTTGAGGTTGGGCTTGTTGTCGGTGAGTATCTCATAAGGAGTCTTGTTCAAGCCTTTGCGGAGATAGAGCCGATTGGACGCATGACAAGCGGTGTTGATGGCTTCGGCCCAAAAGTTGTATGGAGACTTGAACTCCGCCATCATGGTCCTTGCCGCATCCATCAACGTCCGGTTCTTTCTCTCCGCAACACCATTTTGTTGAGGGGTATATGGTGCAGAATATTGATGCTTGATTCCCTCATCACTAAGAAATTCATCCAAGGTGTAGTTCTTGAACTCGGTGCCGTTGTCACTTCTTATAGTCAAGATCTTTGCATTATGTTGACGTTGAGCTTCATTTGCAAAGTCGATGACGGTTTGTTGAGTCTCACTCTTCCTTTTGAAGAAATATACCCAAGTGTATCTCGAATAGTCATCCACAATCACCAAGCAATACTTTCTTCCTCCAAGACTATCAAATGATGGTGGCCCAAAGAGATCCATGTGAAGGAGCTCCAAGGGTCTCTTTGAGTATATGATAGTCGTGGGAGGGTGAGCCTTCTCATGAAGCTTTCCTTCAATACAAGCACCGCAAGCACGGTCTTTGGCAAAACTAACATTTGTTACTCCACGGACATGGTCCCCTTGAGAAGACTTTGCAAAGATCTCATATTGACATGGGCTAAACGGCGATGCCAAAGCCATCCCATGTCAACTTTAGCCATTAGGCATGTCGCGGTCTTAGTGGGTCGCTCCGAAAAGTTAATCACATAGAGACCGTTTTCGACATGCCCAACAAAGGCTACTTTAAGAGTCTTGCTCCACAAGAGGGCCACGGTATCAATGTCAAAGAAAGTAGCAAAACCCATGACTGCAAGTTGACAAACGGAAAGCAAATTGTATGCAAGGGACTCAACAAGCATGACTTTCTCGATCGTAAGATCATGAGAAATGACAACCTTGCCGAGACCCAATACCTTAGAATGTGATGCATCACCCCACTCGACATCGGTGGGCATAGATGGAATCTCTTGCACATCCACCACCATGTACTTGCTCCCGGTCATATGATTTGTTGCTCCACTATCGAGCAACCATGATCCCCACGGAAGCAAACCCCTACAAGAGATCAATGCTTGGTTTTAGGTACCCATTTGGTAATGGGTCCTTTGATGTTAGTAACGAGGGTCTTAGGAACCCAAATAGACCATTCAATGTACTCATAAGAAGAACCAACAAATTTAGCATAAACATGCCCATCACTAGCACGGCACAACACATAAGAGGGGTTAAAGTCGCCGGCTATGTTCATGGGGATGATGTTGTCCTTCTTGACATTGCCACCCTTTGCACAGTTCTTCTTCTTCTTGAAGCACCTCTCCCTCCCTCACAAAAGTTTGCTTGAGAGGGGAGGTTGCTTGGTCTTGTCATTCTTCTTCTTGCTCTTGGGCTTGGGCGCAACCCAATCCCCTCCTTGGTTACAACTTCCTTTTGATTACTCAAAAGGCCGTTAAGGTTCTTCTCACCTTGAATGCATGTGACAAGGCCCTTTTCAAGTTGCTCCTTCAACTTAGCATTCTCCTCAACAAGATGCACATGCTCACAACAAGGGTTAGTAGCATTTGCATAATCAATCAATATCATATGAGGAAAGGTGGCTTTCTCCTTGGTTAGCTTCACTTGGAGTTGATCATGAGACTCTTTGAGACTAGCATGAGCACCCTTCAAGACTTTGTGAGCCTTGTCGAGAGTGTCAAAGTCCTCGTTGAGTCTAGTAAGATCAACTCCAAGCTTTGCCTTCTCGGAACTAAGCACACGAGACACAACAAGAGCATGATCAAGGTCTTTCTTTAATTTAGCGTGATCATCGTTAGTGACTCCTCAAGAGCCAAACGAAGACCACGCTCTTCCTCAAGAGCATTGGAAAGATCCGAAATCTCATCGGCATAGTCACGACTATGCCCTTCCATCTTAGAGATGGTTTCTTCATGAGTCTCGATCATGACATTGGCTTCACTAAGTTGTTCCAAGAGAGCAACAAAGTGCTTCTTGGATTTGCCCTTGAGTTTACTCATAAAGATCTCAAATTCATTTTCCTCTACATTAGTCTCTCATGTTCATCAATGCAATCCACAAAGAAGAATGATTGATGATGGTAGTTTTGATGTTGGGGGTTACCTTGTTGGTGGCTTTAGCCATGAGGCACTTGGCGGTGATGCTTTCATTGGGTGAACCAAGAGAGACACCCGAGGAGTCATTGCAATGGCCACGGAGGCCATTGCAACCGATTCACCATCCTCATCATCATCATCATCCTCATTGTACTCTTCTTGAACCACCAAGGCTTTGTAAGGAGTCTTCTTTGGGAAGTTGCTCTTGTTGGGGAAAGACTTGGCCTTGTCCTTAGGGATGAGCTTGCCACCATTGTCTTCCCTCTTCTCATATGGACACTCCGCAACAAAGTGACTCACATTGCCACAATTGAAACACGCCCTCGCTGCTTTCGTTTCTTGCCCTTAGAGCCACTTGAATTGCTCTTGTTGAAGTTGGGCCTTGAGTTCTTCTTGCTCCAAAATTGTCTTGAAGCAAGGGCCATGTGTTCATGATAATCATACTTAGTATCTTCGAGGTTGCTCTCTTCTTCTTCCTCTTCTCCATCTTCTTCGACACAACTCTTGGCCTTCAAGGCAAGGTTGGGCTTCTTTGCTCTTTGGGAGCGAAGCACCGCATTGTCGGCGGTCTTGTCCAATATGCTCATAGCCACAAACTCATCCAACACATCACTTGAGGACAAGGTGTGGAAGTCTGGTCGTTGACGGATGACGGAGGACATGGCTTTGTGGTAGGGCATCATTGCCTTGAGAAATTTGCACTTGATCCAGTTGTCATCGATGTCCTTACTTCCATGATCCCGGAGGGAGACAACGAGCTTGGTTACTCTCCGATAGAGCTCACGAGGTTCTTCTTCTTCCTTCATTGCAAACTCATCGGCTTCATCTTGGACCACTTCATAATTGGAATGTTGAATGCTTGCGCTTCGTCTATACATGGAAACCACCTTGAGCCAAGCATCTTTGGCACGGGAGTAAGGCCGGAGATGAGGGAGGTCTTCGGGAAGGATTGCTTCTTGGATGATGAAGAGAGCATTCTCATTGAATTGATGGTCCACGACCTCTCTAGGAGAAAAGTTGCTCGGATCATGCGGATAGAAACCTTCTTCAATGATTCTCCAAAGGTTAGTGTTCACATGATTTAAATGACGCTTAAAACGATAAACCCAAGAATCAAAATCCTCCTTTTTATCAATCTTAGGTGGTGGACCGGCATGATTCAAATGAGTGGAAGGAATCGGTCCACCATAAACGGGAGGTTGCACATGGGCGAAGATGCCGTGCCATTCTTACCACTAGATGAGGGGCTTTCTCACTAGTAGCTTCCCCTTATTGGAGTTAGCATCCGCTCCCGTGTTGGCGGGATCACCCACTTTCACGGGTGCGGTGGAAAGTTTAAGCCCTTCTAGGAATTCCTTAAACATGTCCTTGACCTCGCTCGTCATGGAGTTTTTCAATGTGTCCAACGCCACATTCAATTCCTCACGAGAGATCGAGGTACCCCCATCTCCCGTAGATGATGTCGGATTCGCACCGGAGTGCTCCCCCACATCATCTACGATGTCAACCATACTCTTCGGACGATAAAGTCCTTAAAAAGAGACGAGGCTCAGATACCAATTGAAAGGATCGATATAGTTGACTAGAGGGGGTGAATAGGCAACTAACAATTTTAAGCTTTTCTTTACTAATTTAAACTTTGCAATAATAAAGGTTGTCTAGATGTGCAACTAGGTGGACAACCTATATGATGCAACAACACAAGCACACGAGCAAGCAAGGATAGGAACACAAATAAGCTTGCACAAGTAAAGGGATAAGATAACCAAGAGTGGAGCCGGTGGAGACGAGGATGTGTTACCAAGTTCCTTCCTTTTGAGGGAAGTACGTCTCCGTTAGAGCGGTGTGGAGGCACAATGCTCCCCAAGAAGCCACTAGGGCCATCAGTAATCTCCTCACGCCCTCGCACAATGCAAGAGCCGTGATTCCACTATTGGTGCCCTTGAAGGCGGCGACCGAACCTTTACAAACAAGGTTGGGGCAATCTCCACAACTTAATTGGAGGCTCCCAACAACACCACGAAGCTTCACCACAATGGAATATGGCTCCACGGTGACCTCAACCGTCTAGGATGCTCAAACACCCGAGAGTAACAAGATCCGCAACGGATAAGTGGGGGGAATCAAATATCTTGTGGTGGAAGTGTAGATCGGGCCCTTGTCACCCAATCCCGAGAAAATCAACAAGTTTGATTGGCTAGGGAGAGAGATCGGGCCAAAATGGAGCTTGGAACAACAATGGAGCTTAGAGAGAGAAGAGGTAGTCAACTAGAGGTTGAAGACGCCCCTTATATAGTCGTGGGAAAAATCCAACCGTTATCCACTTATTCAGCTCATGACGCTGGGTACTACCGCCTGTGGGCGTGGTACTATCATGAGGTCACAAGGGTACTACCGTGGCGGACCAAGATACTACATGACAGAAGCAGAGGCCGGACTAGCTCGACTAAGGGGCGATTACCGCTATGCTGCGGTACTATTACTCCTTCCCTTGCGGTACTACCGCAAAGCGTGAGAGTCACGGCACAGAAGGGCGCGGATGAAATAAATTACATCCGTGCCAACTTCCGGCTGAAACTGCGGTAGTGCAAAAATCCGACGCGGTACTACCGCTCGAAGGAGCGGTACTATCAGAAGCGTGCGTGCCTACTACCGTGAAACTACGGTACTCGGTAGGAGGGCCACGGTACTACGGCTCATAGGGAGCAGTACTACCGTGGGCTCCGCGGTACTACCGCGCTGGACGAGCGGTACTACCGTGGTGGGCGCGGATGTAAAAAATTACATCCGCCCCTACTACTGCACCGAGCGGCACTAGGCACGGGAGCCGCGGTACTACCGCTTCAGAGCGGTACTACTGGCACCCAGCGGTACTACAGCGTGTACCTCTGGTACTACCGCAAGTCTGAGGTAGTTGTCGATTTTCGCACAACCAAGATAACAAAGGGAAGCTCCAAAGTGCAGGGAAAGGAGGGACAAGTGTATGCGTGTTGATTCCGCCCTAACCTTTCCGACGGACCCCTCTTAATAGTACGGCTCTCCCACGACTCAAATCCACCAAAAAGAAACGAGGGGCGACACCGTCTTCAATAGTCTCCGAGGGGCACCGAATCGTCTCGAGCCTAGAGATGAACTATCTGAGGAACTCAAAGCATACGATTAGTCCGCAAAAGTATCGTCATCAATCACCAAAACACTTACGGGATAAATATGCCCTTACACCGACCAACTCCAATCGCCTCCACGTCGCCCTGCTAGCAACAGAATGGCGGTTCGCCGGCGCTTTTATCCACGGCCGCGGGAACCGACCTCTTTGGGCTATAAATAGCCGTCCCGATCATGCCTAAGCTCGTCAGCAGCCTTGCTCGAGTAGTAGGAAGCCCCCCTACTTCCCAGTTGGCCAGAGGCCATCCTCTCTCCCATCTCCGGCAGGTTCGGCCGCCGCCACGTTCTGGTAAAATCCGGCCAAGACCGAGGCCCCTAACCCCTCCTGTGCTCCCATCCTCTTTCCCTCGACCTTGCGGAGCCACCCCACTTCTCAAACTTGATCGGGAGCCACCGTAGCTCGGGACCCAAATTCTCCCGAAGCCGCCGTCCATGTGAGCTCGCCACGGTGACCTCCACCCCGCCAACCTAGCGACCACTGGGAGGACCGCCTGGACTGGCGGATCCATCCCTGCCCTCGGAGTCCCGTGGGGAGCCGCCGTTCGTCGACGGCGATCGCCGGAGCCCCGCCTCTGTTCGGCCAGAGGAGAAAGGAGGCGCGGGCGACTGGTCAAACCTGACCAGTGGGCCCAAGGGACCCACTGTCAGTGACCCAGCCCTGCCGAAGCGTGTTTGAAGTGGAAGTGCATTCCACCAAATACGCCTTCGCTAGAGGGAAAACGTAAGTGCTGCCGAACCGTTTTCTTTTTCTGATTTTTATTAAAAACAGATTTTTGACTAAACTTTGACTAGCTGTAACCTTTTAAATATAAGTCCAATTGATTTGATTCTTTTTCTGTTGTTTCTTAAATTTTGTCTAGTCTATTTTCATATTTATTTGAAAATTTTCCAAACAACTTTTTTGTACTGTTTTGAAACTATGTGTTAATTGAAATTTTCGTAAAATAGGATTTTGAAGAAGGCAACTTTCAAAAAGTGCACCCCCCCCCTTGCATACTCTTGAAGCCAAGCATTCTGAACCCTGGCATAATATTTTTGTGTGTTGTTTGATACGGTTACAACACCACCTTGACATGGAGCATTCGTTATTTTATGTGATGATATGATCATACGCATGAGTGCATAATGAAGATTCTTTGCTGTTGGAAATGGATATGCTTGTGATAGTAATCACCCTCGTATGCCTTTCATGCCTACCAGAAGGAAGCCGGGAAAGTCTCTGTCTTGGGTGGACACGAGCTTGTCCCTAGTTCTTCGTCGGGACGGTTGTGTCCGGTAAGACATGGTGAGGTATGGTGAGTGGTGATTCTGTCTGACTGGTGGGAAACATATTTCTTATGCTAACCATGCAGGAAATGCTTTAACCTCTGAGTCGACCATAGATCGAGTCTTGTTCCAAAGAACTCCCCATACTTGTTTCAGACTACCACTTGTCCCCGCCACGGGTAGGGTACGGTTCGATAAGTTGTCAACCCCTCCCTTAGCACACACCGTACAGAGAGGCCATGGTGGAAGATATCGGCTACATCCGGTAGGCATGCCACCTGGTCCGGGGGCATGGGTGTTTCCGGTTGGAGCCGAAGGGGTGATTTCGTGGTTCTAAGTCTGACATTAATGTAGGGGGGGGGGTAGGAATGGAGAGGCAAGATCCTAGCTATGGAGTAGTTGTATACGCATGAGTTTTACGAGTTCAGGCCCTTCTCGGAGGAAGTAATAGCCCTACGTCTCGGAGCCCGGAGGCGGTCGACTGGATGATGTGTGTATGAATTACAGGGGTGCCAACCCTTGACACTGAGGAGGGGGTGGCTTATATAGAGTTCGCCAGACCCCTCCGGCCCTCAGTTATGCAGGGTTTAAGGTACATTAAGGCTAATCTTCCCCTCTAACGCGGGTCGGGCTTAGGCGGGCGCGGGAGGAAGAAAGAAAGTCGAAGAGCGTCTTCTCCTTTGTCCTTTTTTCAGAACGCCGCAATTAAAGTGCTATAATGACCATAAAGGCTACTTAATGACCGACCGTTAGCGTACGGAGTGACTTTAGATCTCTTGGCTGTCGAGTGGTTGGCTTCATGGTCGAGTGTCTTCGAGTCTGTCGAGTGGAACACTTCTGAGTCGATTGAAAGGTGATTCTTCTAGAGATGTCCTTGGGGAGGGTATCTTGGACAGGTCCATGGCCCTACCCTAGGTACATAGCTTCATCATTAGCCCCCGAATGGATCGAGGTTTGAGTGCGGAAGGAGTTGAACACACTTCCGACCCATTTTTTGTGCTATGAGTATGCTTTGCTCTGGATCAATGAACCTAGGTGACGGTACCAACTTCTTTTTCAGTCGCCTTGATCCATTCTTTGTATCCGTCGAGTGAGTTTCTTTACTTGAAGAGCTCCGAGTGACAGAGTGGAGGAGATCTTCCGTCTGACGAGTTGTTCTGCAGCTCACGGATTTCGCGGGATTCGAATTTTGGGAAGCGCGCGGGGCGGAGGAGGCCGTAGTAATCGGATGGGATAAGGCAGGGATGCCTCGATCTCTGTGCCACCTTTTTCGCCACGTATCGCGCGTGCGACTGTTGCGGGATTTGACAGGATCGCCCGGGCCTACAAGTCAGTCACTCAGAAGTAACCTCATATAAGGCGCCGGACGAGGGTTTTTGAATAGTGCATTCTCATTTCCTCCTCTCTTCCTCAGACTTATCCGGCGCGCTCGCTTTCGTCCCAGTGTCGCTGCCCTGCGCGTGTCTCGCCAGCGATGATGGTGAAAGAGAAGACGGCGGCCCTCGAGCGGGCGAAGAAAGTGACGGCGAAGGCGAAAGGAAAGACGACCAGTCGGGGCGGATCTTCATCAAGGGTCGGCCTGCCGCAGGGCTGGATCCAGGGCGACTGGATCCGCTCGAAGATTCGTCAAGAAGACCTCGATGACCTGGCCGATGGAGGACTGATCCCCCACGGATCGGCGCAGCTTCCGGTGAAGGAGTCTGAGCCATAGCCTCGGGAGGGTGAGTGCGTTCTCTTGGCCACCCATGTCGACCGTGGGTTTTCCTTGCCTCCTCACCCTTTCTTTCGGGGAATTCTGAATTTATTTGGGGCGCAACTCCACCACTTCACACCCAACACAATCGTGTACCTCGCTGCTTTCGTGTCTTTGTGCGAGAATTTCTTGGGTTGTCGGCCTCATTGGGGCCTTTTCAAGCACATTTTCACCTGTCGCTCCCAGACGGTGAAAAAGGCCAATCCGAGTGACGAGAGAACACAAGTGATTCAGATGTGTGGGGGTCTTGGGGTTCAGATGAGAGGGAAAAGTTCTTTTCCGGCCATGATCCTACCCGACTCGGTCCGTGGATGGCAGTCGACCTGGTTTTACTGCAAAGACCAGCCGACGCCAGGGCAGTCGACCAGACTCCCTCCTTTTTCCATGGACCGAGTGAGGAAGCCTTCCTCTTTGAAGGTGATCCCGGAAGAGAAGGCGCAGGTTAAGGTGTTGGTCGAACGTGTTGTCCAGCTTATCCGTGACGGGGTGACTGGTATGGACCTCTTGGAGGTCTTCCTTCGATGACGCATCCAGCCACTTCAAGCTCGAGACCATCCGATGTGGATGTATTCGGGCACTGAGGACACCACTCGGATCCACCCGGAGGAGGTCGAGGATGCCACGCTGGAGGGGTGGCTGACGAGCATCACTGGGAACAGAGACAACCCTAGGGGAGCCAGGAGAATTCCTCCACTCGACCAGTCCACGACTGCGGACAAGGTTCAACTCTGAATTTCCAATCGTAATTTTAACCATGCAGCTATTTATGCTCCGTCGATTGACTTTTGTTATGCTTGTTTTTCTGCCAGGCTCTTATCGAAATGTAGTCAATGCCCAACGGGGAGCAAGAGCAAGACCCGGAAGGGGAGGCGAGCGGCGGTGACTGGCATTCTGACGGGGAGGAGACCGAGGAAAGTGACGACTCAAGTGACGAAGAAGAAGTCGAGTCACCTCCTCGCAGGGAGAGGCGATCCAAGCTCGACCAAGACCAGCCGAGCGCTCGTGAAAAAGCGATTGCTCAGACTGGCCTGTCTTCAAAGCGCCCTCGGACGTCCTCACCGGCTCCGACTAAAAAAGCGTCAAAGCAGCCCAAAGTTGTAGTGCCAAGGCCACGGAAGGCATTACCGAAGATTAAGATTGATATCCCCTTCGCTTCTGCGTGAGTGTCTCCCTTTGTATTCACTCGACGTTCTGTGCTGTTTATTTTTTTCCTTGATTTGACCAGATAAACTTTGGACCTAGCAGCGCTGCTACTTCCGGGACTTCAGCTTACAGGGATGAGGATGAGGCAATGGAGGATGCAGTCACCTCCAATCTGGGTAAGATTGTCGTTATGTCTTTATTTGGTCGACTCAACTGTAATATATACCATTGGGTGATGCAATTTTGGCGACCGATCTTCGAACAGCTCCCAACATTATTGACCTCCCCGACGATGACGATGAAGAGCCCGAGAGGCCTTTGACGAGGAAAAATAGGAGAACTCCTGCAGACAAGGTGCCACAATAGACGCCGATAGCTGAACCAGTCGTTCAGGACGCTGGTGATGCCAATCGTGCTTCATACCTTCATACAGCATTCACTGCCGAAAGTGCTCTGCCTTCTTCGCCGACTGCTCAAGCTCCTGCCGATCCACCTTCAGTTTTTGTTACACATCTCGTCCCAGAGGACGAAGTGAATGCTGCCAAAGAAGCCATACGCCAAGCAGGTATTATGATGGAGAAGATGAAGATGGTGCGGGATGTCAATCAGGCCGCCTATGATGCCGGCTCGGCTCTCCAAAGCAATGTTCAGGTTAGCAGCACGTCGACTAGTTTTCTTGGCTTGCTCTGTTAGGATATGCTACCTGAAAACTCTCTTTCCAAGGATCTTTGCATCTGCACACCCAGTGGGTGTTTCGGCTTGTCACTGTGCCGATCCATGCTTTGAGCTGAATTTTGTTATTGAAGTTTTGGACTAGTGGGGGCACGCTGAGTGCACCCACTGGGTGTAGTCCCCGAGACTACGGTGGACTGCGGGCAGTCGACTGTAGTCTTGACATTTTAATTCCTTCACTTGATCTGATCTGGCCATGCCGAGTGTAAACTGAACCAGTGGGGGCACGCTAAGTGCACCCACTGGTGTAGTCCCCGAGACCGTGGTCGACTGTTGGCAGTCAACTATGGTCTGAAGAACTTGTTTGTTGCTGTCTTTCTTCTTTTTTTATAGATATACGCTCGCGCTGAAAAGGTCTCGTCGAGTGTTAACTGAACCAGTGGGGGCACGCTAAGTGCACCCACTGGGTGTAGTCCCCGAGACTATGGTGGACTGCGGGCAGTCGACCGTAGTCTTAGTATTTATTGTCTTTGTCTTTTTTCTCTGTAAAATAACCCATCCTCTCTGATTGCAGAAATCTAGTGATCTTGGAGCTCGCTTTGCCGACTTGGAAAAGCAGCAAATTCAACTCAACCTTGACCTGGAGTTGGCCAAGTCAGAGCTGCAGAAGGCCAAAGATGACGCCAATGGTAAGGAAGCTTTGTCGATCGCTTTTTCTTAGACCGGACTTCATTCTGCTCTTTACGAATCGAGCATTATTTCTTTTGAGAAAAAGACGAACCAGTGCTCTGTTAAAGAAGGAGCACAATCTGGCTGCTGCACAAAAGAAGGCCGACGACCAAACTGCTCTGGCTGAACAAAAGCTGGCTTCAGTCGGCAAACTGGAGGAGGAGAACGCGAAGATGAAATCTTCCCTGGATGAAGCCAACAAGGAGGTAACTCGCTTGAAGAAGGACAAGGTTAACCTGAACGAGAAGATGGAAGGCCTTTCTCGCAGGAGGGATGATCTGGAAAGCTATCTGAGGAGCCTCGCCAAGAAGTTATTCATCAAGCTTGAAGGTACATGTCCCGTTCCGACTGGTTCATCTTTGTCGACTCGGCATACGAATATTGACTAATCGTGCATGCAGAGCTTTGCCGAGACTTCGAGGAGGAGACTGGGCGAATCGAGCCAAATTTGGACCCTATCAATTCCCCCGTGAAGGACGAAACTGCTATGAACCTGCTCCGACTGGAATCCCGCATCGACGGTGTTGTTGACAACTTGGCTCGACTGAAAGTCTCCACGTCACGGATCGACACAACACTTTGGCCAGGGGCAACACTCCAGAACGACCTCGAGTCCCTGATGACTCGACTTAACGGGGTCCCTGGTCGAGTGCAGGAGTGGAAGAAGTATTCTGCTCGGTGCGGTGCTGATGTGGCTCTGTCTTTGGTTCGTGTCCACTGTAAAGAGGCGCGAGAAGATAAGCTAGCAGCAATCAAGGTCGCCAACACCAAGAAGCACGATTTCCGATCCTTTATGGAGACTTTCATTATTGCTGCCACTCGGATTGCCGATGGTGTCGACCTGGACAAGTTCGTCGAGCCTGCCAGTCCTCCTTCCGTGGAGTGAACAAACTTGTATGCCTCACCTTAAATTTGCCTCGGAATGCTGAGTGGATTTTGTAACTGCTAAACTCCTTCGGACTGAGAGCCCGAGTACTTTGATCTGCGGTTTGGAACCTTTAAGATTTATCTGAACTGGTTTTACTTCTGAATATGCTTGCATTTGCCTTCGAGTGGACTGTGCTCTTCACTTGGAATAGTCTTTGTGTTTGAGATGCAGCTCTGAGGTGTAAGATTCAGTCGTCCTGCGCATCATTGTCCTTGCAGGAAGGAATGGAGTACGTATGTTGTACTTGTAGCTCTGAAGGAGAAGGTAGCAGTCGACCTGCACTTCGTCGTCCTTGCGGATCGGAATGGAGCGTACGTTGTACTTGTGGCGCAGATCCGAAGGAGAAGGTAGCAGTCGACCTGCACCTCGTCGTCCTTGCGGATCAGGGTGGAGCGCATGTTGTACTTGTGGTGCAGCTCCGAAGGAGAAGGTAGCAGTCGACCTGCACCTCATCGTCCTTGCGGATCGGGATGGAGCGCATGTTGTACTTGTGGCGCAGCTCCGAAGGAGAAGGTAGCAGTCGACCTGCACCTCGTCGTCCTTGCGGATCGGGATGGAGCGCATGTTGTACTTGTGGTGCAGCTCCGAAGGAGAAGGTAGCAGTCGACCCGCACCTTGTCGTCCTTGCGGATCGGTATGTTTTCGAACTTAGGCGAGTACTGGACTGCAGCTAAGCCTCCGAGTGAGAGGATTGCTCGTCATTCGGTAGGATTTCTCAAACTTAGGCGAGTACTTGGACTGCAGCTAAGCCCCCGAGTGAGATGATTGCTCTTCGCTCGATAGGATTTCTCAAACTTAGGCGAGTACTTGGACTGTAGTTAAGCCCCGAGTGAGAGGATTGCTCTTCACTCGGTAGGATTTCTCAAACTTAGGCGAGTACTTGACTGCAGCTAAGCCCCAGTGAGAGGATTGCTCTTCACTCGGTAGGATTTCTCAAACTTAGGTAGTACTTGGACTGTAGCTTAAGCCCCCGAGTGAGAGGATTGCTCTTCACTCGGTAGGATTTCTCAAACTTAGGCAAGTACTTAGACTGCAGCTAAGCCCCCGAGTGAGAGGATTGCTCTTCACTCGGTAGGATTTCTTAAACTTAGGCGAGTACTTGGACTGCAGCTAAGCCCCCGAGTGGGAGGCTGGCTCACCACTCGGTAGGATTTTTTAAACTTAGGCGAGTACTGGACTGCAGCTAAGCCCCCGAGTGGGAGGCTGGCTCACCACTCGGTAGGATTTTTTAAACTTAGGTGAGTATTTGGACTGCAGCTAAGCCTCCGAGTGGGAGGCTTGCTCGTCACTCGGTAGGAATTTTTTTTACAAACTTAGGCGAAACTGATTCGCAGCTAAGCTACCCACTGGGGGGTTTCTTATGAAAACAAAAGCAACAACAATCACTGGGAAAATTATAACACTCTTGTCTTTGATAAATAAACTACAGAGGTATTTCTTATTACATCTCATCCGAGTGAGTACTTAAGTATAAAAGGGGCGGAGCAGCTCCGCATTCCAAGCTCGAGGCTCATCAATCCGGCGATCGACGTTGTAAAGATGGTACGCTCCATTGTGGAGGACTCTGGTGACGATGAAGGGGCCTTCCCAAGTGGGAGCGAGCTTGTGTGGTTTCTGTTGATCTACTCGGAGGACCAAGTCTCCTTCTTGGAAGGCTCGATTCTTTACTCTTCTGGCATGGAATCGACGCAAGTCTTGCTGATAGATAGTCGATCGGATCAGGGCCATCTCTCTTTCCTCTTCTAGGAGGTTGACTGCGTCCTGCCGGGCCTGTTCTGCTTCATCTTCAGAGTAGAGCTCGACTCGGGGAGCATTGTGAAGCAAGTCACTCGGCTGAACTGCTTCAGCTCCATAGACCAGAAAGAATGGGGTTCGTCCAGTTGACCGATTAGGTTTGGTCATCAATCCCCAAAGAACTGATGGAAGTTCGTCGACCCATGCTCCTGTTGCGTGCTTGAGATCGCGCATCAGTCGGGGTTTCAACCCTTTGAGAATTAGACCGTTTGCTCTTTCCACTTGTCCATTCGACTGGGGGTGAGCGACTGAAGCGTAATCGACTCGTGTGCCTTGAGAGGCGCAAAAGGCTTTGAACTTGTCGGAATTGAAGTTTGACCCATTATCAGTGATGATGCTATGCGGAACTCCATATCTGAATATCAACTCTCTGACGAAACTGATAGCAGTGCAAGCATCGAGATTCTTGATAAGCTTAGCTTCAATCCATTTAGTAAACTTGTCGACTGCCACTAGCATGTGAGTGAAGCCACTCCTGCCAGTTCACAGTGGTCCAATCATATCCAATCCCCAAACAGCGAAGGGCCAGACGAGTGGAATGGTCTTCAAGGCTGACGCGGGTTTGTGTGACATATTGGAGTAGAACTGACATCCTTCACATTTGTCGACTATCTCTTTCGCCATTTCATTTGCTCTTGGCCAGTAAAATCCCGCTCGGTATGCTTTAGCCACAATGGTCCGAGAGGACGGATGATGACCACAGGTCCCCGAGTGGATACCGTCAAGAATTATTTGACCTTCTTCTGGCGTTATACACTTCTGACCGACTCCAGTCGCGCTTTCCCTATATAACAGTCCCTTTATCACAGTAAATGCCTTGGATCGACGGATGATCTGTCGAGCCTCTTCTTCATTCTCTGGGAGTTCTTTCCTTAGGATATACGCGATGTATGGCACCGTCCAGTCGGGAGTGATGACCAAGACTTCCATGATCAAGTCGACCACCGCTGGAACCTCAACTTCAGTCGGATCTGTGGCACTTTTTGGTTGTGGAGCTTCTTCAGTGAAAGGATCCTCTTGAACTGATGGTGTGTGGATGTGTTCCAAAAGCACATTGGTGGGAATGGCTTCTCTCTTGAAACCTATTTTCGCCAAATCATCAGCTGCTTGATTTTTTAGTCGGGGTATATGATGAAGCTCTAACCCCTCGAATTTCTTCTCTAGCTTTCTCACTGCATTGCAGTAACCAGTCATGGCCGGACTTCTGATGTCCCACTCCTTCATCACTTGATTAACTACCAAATCTGAATCGCCATAAACCATGAGGCGACGGGCGCCGAGTGAAATGGCCATACGCAACCCATACAAAAGTGCTTCATATTCTGCTTCGTTGTTGGAGGAATAAAAGTGAATTTGAAGAACATATCCGAGCTTATCTCCTCGGGGGGAAACTAACACTACCCCAGCACCAGAACCATTCAGCATCTTGGAACCATCAAAGAACATGGTCCAGTGCTCCGAGTGAACTTGAGTCGGCAGTTGTTGTTCAATCCACTCGGCGACGAAATCTGCTATTGCTTGGGACTTGATGGCTTTCTTTGCCTCAAACTTGATATCTAAGGGAAGGAGTTCAATCGCCCATTTTGCCACTCGACCAGTTGCATCTCTATTGTGCAGAATCTCTGACAATGGAGCGTCGCTGACGACTGTAATGGAATGGTCAGAGAAGTAATGTGCAACCTTCTTCGTGGTCATATAAATCCCATATACAAGCTTCTGATAATGAGGATATCTTTGCTTTGACGGAGTTAAAACTTCAGAAACATAATATACTGGGCGCTGAACTTTAAAGGCTTTTCCTTCTTCTTCCTGCCGACCGTAAATCTTGCATCGACGACTTGTCCCGTGGCTGCAATGTAAAGCAGCAAAGGCTCTTTGCTGATTGGGGCAGCAAGCACCGGCTGGGTGGAGAGCAGGGCTTTTAGCTCTGCAAACGCTGCATCAGCTTCAGGAGTCCACTCGAACTTGTCTGACTTCTTCATCAGTCGGTAAAGAGGCAATGCCTTTTCACCGAGTCGAGAGATGAATCGACTTAAAGCGCCAAGCAACCAAGAAGCTTCGGACATCGTGCACACGCACAGACGCTTTCATTCGGAGTATAGTACCAACTTTTTCGATTGGCGCCGATTCCTCGCTCGGAAACGAAAACCGAGTAACTTTCCGCCAGAACTCCGAATGTGCACTTTGATGGATTAAGCTTGATATCATACCTCCCGAGGTTGGCAAATGTCTCAACAAGGTCACCAGCAGGGTCGGAACCCTTCCGTGACTTGACCACAATATCATCCATGTATGCTTCCACATTCCGACTGATTTGAGTGAGCAAACACTTCTGAATCATCCTCATGAACGTGGCTCTGGAATTTTTGAGGCCGAATGGCATGGTGACATAACAGAAGCACCCGAATGGAGTGATGAAAGCTGTTTTGATCTCGTCGGGTCCATCTGCACGGATCTGATGGTAACCGGAATAGGCGTCTAAAAAGACAAGCGCCACATCCCGCAATGAGTCGACTATTTGGTCGATGCGGGGGAGAGGAAAATGATCTTTCGGGCAGGCCCGATTGATATGTTTGAAGTCAATGCACATGCGAAGTGACTTGTCCTTCTTGGGGACCATGATGACATTGGCGAGCCACTCGGAGTGGTAAATCTCTTGGATAAACTCCGCTGCAAGGAGTCAAGCCACTTCCTCGTCAATGGCCTTTCTCTTCTGGACGGCGGACCGTCGAAGATGTTCTTTGACAGGTTTCACTTTTGGGTCGACTCGTAGACGGTGCTCAGCCAGCCCCCTGGGAACACCCGACATGTCAGAAGGCTTCCATGCGAAGATGTCCCAGTTCTCACGGAGGAACTGGGTGAGCGCTTCTTCCTATTTGGAGTCGGGTGTTGTTGAGATATGGGTCGGAGCAGCATTGGAGTCGGTCGGGTGAATGTGAATCGTCTTTGTCTCACCGGACGACTGAAACGCTGATTCCGTAGTGGGCTTCTTGGCTCGCAACAAATCACTCGGGTCTGCAGTTTTCTGGTATTCCTGCAGCTCTACCACTGTCATCTGAGCATCGGCGATCTTAGAGCCTTTCTGAAAACACTCTTCTGCTTTCTTCCGATTGCTAGTGACAAAGGGCCTGACATCTTCAGTTTAAGGTATACATAACATGGTCGAGCCATGAAACGTGCATACGCCGACCTTCCCAGAATAGCGTGATAAGCATTTTGGAAATCCACGACTTCAAACGTCAATTTTTCTTTGCGGAAATTCTTAGAGTCTCCGAAAACCACATCAAGAGCAATCTGACCGAGTGACTCGGCCTTCTTTCCAGGAATGACTCCATGGAAACTCATGTTGCTGGTACTGAGCCTGGACATCGGAATGCCCATCCCTTTCAACGTCTCTGCATACAGTATATTCAGACCACTGCCACCATCCATCAAAACTTTAGTCAGTCGAGTGCCTTCAACAACTGGGTCGACCACCAAAGCTTGCCTCCCAGGGGTGGCTATGTGCGTCGGGTGGTCAGACTGGTCGAATGTGATGGCAGTCTGAGACCATTTCAGATAACTGGGTGTCGCCGGAGCGACCATATTCACCTCTCGGTTGATAACTTTCAATCGACTTTTGCTTTCAACGTCAGCAAAAATCATCAGGGTGGAATTGACCTGGGGGTACCCATCATCACTATCTTCCTTGTTCTCAACTTTGTCCGACTCCTTTTCCTTATCTTTGGGTTGTTTCCCCTGGAACTGCTGGATCAAGAGTCGACACTGTCGAGTGGTATGCTTTGGGTAAATGAGTTTACCCTCTTCATCTTTCTTTGTGTGAATGTGGCAAGGTAGGTCTAATACATCATTTCCGTCTTGATCCTTCACTTTCTTGGGGTTCCAAGGCCCTTTGGGCTTCGCCTTAAACTTTCCTTGAATCACGGCCAAGGCTTCTCCAGGAGCAGCTGGCTCGGCTTTACGCTTTTGCTTCCTACTGGAGTTCCCTCATCCGGTTTCATGGGCGACTGACTTGTGCTTGCCACTCCGGAGCCGATCCTCTTCACCATTGGCATACTTGGTGGAAATCTCCATCATTCGACTCAGAGACATGTCTCTGGTTCGACCGAATTTTAGGTTTAGCTCTCTGTACTTAACGCCTTCCTTGAAGGCACAGACTGCCTGGTGATCAGATACATTCTCTACTGTGTGATGCAACGTGATCCATCTCTGGATGTAATCTCTCAAGGTTTCATTTGTCTTATGCACACAAGATTGCAATTCTGTCAACCCTGCTGGTCACTTGCAGGTCCCTTCAAATGTTCTGACAAACACTCGGGAAAGATCTTCCCAAGTGTAAATGCTGCTGGGTGCTAACTGGTTTAGCCACGCTCTGGCCGAGCCCTCCAACATAAGAGGCAGGTGTTTCATGGCCACTTCAACATTGCCGCCGCCAATTTGAACAGCCACTCGGTAGTCATCTAGCCAAGTATCAAGTTTGGACTCACCAGTGAACTTACTGACTCCAGTCGCCAACCTGAAGTTGGGAGGAATCACTGCGGCCCTGATGGATCTGCTGAAGCACTCTGGTCCTGAGACGTGCGCTCTGCTACTGGTGGGTACATCCCTGTCACGACCTCCTCGGTGAGCCATGTTTACATCGACCAAACCACGAACGAGAATGGATCTCGCATCAAAGCCTGGTTCTCTGGGGTCGACTGGAATCCTTCGCCCAGCACTGTGAGGGCGTCTGTCATCCTGCTGTCGAGGCACGTATGACCCACTCCTTGGGGGAGGGGTGGGCACCCGACGTCGATCATCGCGATCGAATCGGTGATCATACTGCTCACGGTTCCTATAATGATCCGGCCGGTCTTCACGCCCCTCACGCCTCAGGTGCGATCTTGGGCTGTGAGCCGACTGAACTGTATCTGCAACAACGGATTTGCTGTGGATCCTATTCCGCCGATCGCGTGGTACAGCTGAATTCTGGTCTCCCGCTGCCCGGAGTAATGCTCGACCGCAACAAGCCTCTGCCAGCCTCGGACTGGGACGGCTGAATCGACTCTGCTATACGGGCCGCAGCTGCTAAATTTTGAATCGGAGTTCGATATACCTGAGTTGGTGGTGGAGAGAGTTGACGTCGACTGGATTCTGGAACACATTGTCGCGCACGCTCGTCGAGTACTAGCTGGAGGTTCTCCAGTCGAGCGCGCTCAGCCAAGTTGGCCAAGCGCGTGTCCTCTAAAGCACGAGCCTCGGGGGTTTCTCCAATGATAGGAGTGTGCAGCGCATCCATGTTCCGGCGGCGAAGTTCTTCCCTCTGCAGCGAAGTGAGGGGCTCGGGGAGATACTCTTCATGGGCATGCGACGGATCGCCTCCGCCGTCGCCTCCGTCGGTGCGGGGAAAGCCGGGAGGACTGCGTGGTCCATCGACCATCAGAACCTCCACCGCTGGATCATTCTTTGTCGACTTTCGGATGCGATCTCTGCAGAGCCAGTCGAACAGGTCGTAGAGAGATTGGTCGGGCTCGATCGCCGCGACTTGGGGGGTGGCCGACTGGCGAGCCACCGCGTGCCTCACCCACTGCTGAAGTCTCGACCAACCAGAGCGCTTGCGCCGGCGGGAAACAAGGAGGGAGGACGACACAGGGGCCGACCAATACTGGGTCGACGATTGCCGCAGGAGGACACCGCGGACGCACGCGCGAAAGTGCGTCGCCCCACGGATAGGGAGCGCGTCGATGTCGAGCGGAGCCTCCTGAAGCCAAGCGGAGTCGTCGGCGATGAACGTGAGCACGCCGAGACGGATCTCGCGCCCTCAACCAAAACTCCGCCTGAAACCATGATGAAGGAGATCGGAAAAATCGCAACTTCTTCAATAAGTCGCTAAGACACCTGCCCCACGGTGGGCGCCAACTGTCGTGGTTCTAAGTCCGACAAGAATATAGGGGTAGGAATGGAGAGGCAAGATCCTAGCTATGGAGTAGTTGTATACGCACGAAGTTTCTGAGTTCAGGCCCTTCTCGGAGGAAGTAATAGCCCTACGTCTCGGAGCCCGGAGGCGGTCGACTGGATTATGTGTGTATGAATTTCAGGGGTGCCAACCCTTGACACTGAGGAGGGGGGTGGCTTATATAGAGTTTGCCAGACCCCTCCAGCCCTCAGTTATGCAGGGTTTAAGGTACATTAAGGTCGGGCGTTACCAGTAACGCCACAAGTAAAGTGCTATGATGACCATAAAGGCTACTTAATGACCGACCGTTAGCGTGCGGAGTGACTTTAGACCTCCTGGCTGTCGAGTGGTTGGCTTCATGGTCGAGTGTCTTCGAGTCTGTCGAGTGGAACACTTCTGAGTCGATTGAAAGGTGATTCTTCTAGAGATGTCCTTGGGAAGGGTATCTTGGATAGGTCCATGACCCTACCCTAGGTACATAGCTTCATCAGGTAGCTCCCCTAGTTTGCGCGCATTATAAATTTTGTGATCCCATGCTAGTCGAGGTTGTAGCCTCCCCACTTAGAGTTTTTGCTTAACGGGTGTCGTGGGTGATTCCAGACACCGGTAAGTTAGGCTGGTGTGTGCGGTCAGGTGTGTTTTCAATTAAAAGACCGTAGACGGAATTAGTCCCGATGGACTAAAGGAATTCGTTACTCGTGGGTAAAGAGTACACCCTCTGCAGAGATTATACCTATTCGAATAACCGTGTCCATGGTTAAGGACTACAGTCTGGGATGGGTCAAGTGTCGGTGTTAGTGTCGGTCTTCGGAGGAAAAACTACTAAACCAGAACATGGAACATGACTTGTGACTTATGATGATTAGGATTATTATTATTATGGACTAACCATTTATATTATTTGAATTCTTAAGTACCCCTGGGACGGTTCTACCTCCTGGATATTCACTGTGATTATTCTCTTATAAGCCCTTTATGTGGTGTCGCTCAGACGCCCGACTGTGGCAGGCTTGTTAGTTAAATTATTTATAAGCCCTTTATGTGGCGTCGCTCAGACGCCCGACTGAGGCATGCTTTATATTACTATCCTTTCGAGGCGTCGCTTCAGACACCCGATCAGTGCATTCTATTTCTACTCCCTTATTTCTTATTCATGTTATATATGAATAACCCTGCTTGCGTGCATCATGGGTTGTTATCTCGTGACTGACGTTGTGATCATAGACTATTTCAGAGCACGATTATCATTTGTTATATTATACCTGTGTTCATAATGTTTGTGAGTACATTCAAAAGTACTCACTGGCTTGTCCCTGGCTATTGTCTTGGCCAGATTTCTTGCATGGAGAGGAGCGTTGCGATGACAGCCCCGGAACCCACGCAATGGTGATAGCAGCCTCGCGAAGATAGGAGTTACCTTGGTCAGCTGTTCCTGTGGGAAACGGAGTCCCATAGACACTGATGAACCACAAACTGCTTCTGCCATCAGCCACTAGAAACCATTTGTTGTACTCATAGGCTAGAATGATCTCGTACTACATATTATCTATTTTGCTTGGAATTTCTGTATCAAGTTGGTGCCTCATCAGCTAACAGTAATCATGGGGCTGGAGAGCACAAGGACCATTTTCTGGGAAAATATATCCTGGAAACCGGTCGCGACATGAAGTTACCGACGCAGGGCTTCGCGTAAGCACTAAAACGATATGACCGAGGTGGAATCCGTGGAGGGGGGGCACCGCACATGGCTAAGACAACTGTCAACTTGTGTGTCTATGGGGTGCCCCCTTCCCCCGTATATAAAGGAGTGGAGGAGGGGGAGGGCCGGCCCTGTCATGGCGCGCCCCAAGGGGAGTCCTACTCCCACCGGGAGTAGGATTACCCCCTTCCCTAGTTGGAGTAGGAGAGGAAGGAAGGAGGAGAGAGTGACAAGGAAAGGGGTGCCTTCCCTAGTCCACCCGGACCTGGGGAGGGGCGTGCGGCCTGCCCCGCCGCCTCTCTCTCTCCACTAAGGCCCATATGACCCATTAGACTCCCGGGGTTCCGTAACCCCCAGACTGCACGTAATTGCCCGAACTCAGCCGGAACCATTCCGAAGTCCAAACATAGTCGTCCAATATATCAATCTTTATGTCTCGACCATTTCGAGACTCCTCGTCATGTCCGTGATCACATCCGGGACTCCGAACAACCTTCAGTACATCAAAACACATAAATTCATAATACCGATTGTCACCGAACGTTAAGCGTGCGGACCCTACGGGTTCGAGAACTATGTAGACATGACCGAGACTCATCTCCGGTCAATAACCAATAGCGGAACCGGGATGATCATATTGGCTCCTACATATTGTACGAAGATCTTTATCAGACAAACTGTATAACAACATACGTTGTTCCCTTTGTCATCGGTATGTTACTTGCCCGAGATTCGATCGTCGGTATCTCGGTACCTAGTTCAATCTCATTATCGATAAGTCTCTTTACTTGTTTTGTAATGAATCATCCCGCAACTAACTCATTAGTCACATTGCTTGCAAGGCTTATAGTGATGTGCATTACCGAGAGGGCCTAGAGATACCTCTCCGAAACACGGAGTGACAAATCCTAATCTCGGTCTATGCCAACCCAACAAACACCATCGGAGACACCTGTAGAGCATCTTTATAATCACCCAGTTACATTGTGACGTTTGATAGCACACAAAGTGTTCCTCCGGTATTCGAGAGTTGCATAATCTCATAGTCATAGGAACATGTATAAGTCATGAAGAAGCAATAGCAACAAACTAAACAATCAAGTGCTAAGCTAACAGAATGGGTCAAGTCAATCACATCATTCTCTGATGATGTGATCCCGTTAATCAAATAACAACTCAGGTCTATAGCTAGGAAACTTAACTATCTTTAATTCAACGAGCTAGTCAAGTAGAGGCATACTAGTGACACTCTGTTTGTCTATGTATTCACACATGTACTAAGTTTCCGGTTAATACAATTCTAGCATGAATAATAAACATTTATCATGATATAAGGAAATATAAATAACAACTTTATTATTGCCTCTAGGGCATATTCACTACGGGAAACAGGAGATTTGCTGTCAGTACTGTTCTTTGCCGTCAGCATTTCGTCGGGCCAGACGGCAAAGACAAATTTTGCCGACAAC
Organism: Aegilops bicornis; assembly: GCA_021605145.1. Taxonomy (NCBI): domain Eukaryota; kingdom Viridiplantae; phylum Streptophyta; class Magnoliopsida; order Poales; family Poaceae; genus Aegilops; species Aegilops bicornis. The sequence goes on along the minus strand of CM038675.1, from coordinate 526,660,308 downwards.
AGCTGACGGCAAAGAACAACTGACGGCAAATTCATACTTTGCCGTCTGTAAAAACACAGACATTAAAGACTCTTTGCCGTCTGAGATATTTTTTGCTGAAGGCAAAGGGCTCTTTTTCGTCTGCCTATAAAAGAAATCACAGACGGAAAGTCTTTGCCGTGCATTTTTTACAGACGGCAAGGTAGCTCTTTGCCGTCTCAGAAATAAATCGCAGACGGCAAAGAGAAAGCACAGCACACGGATCGAGCCCACGGATTGATGAGGTGGCAAGATCTGGGCCGCCCGCACCTGTCTCCATCTCTCACCACGTACAGCCCACCCACCCACCCCACCATTCTCTCTCTCTTATCCCCAAGGTCCCACCACGACCTCTCTCCCACGCCAACCCCATCTTTCCCCCGATTCCTTCTCTGCCGCACACCCCACGCCCAGTCAAGACCTCCTCCTCGTCAACCGTAGCCGGTCGATCCCGCCTCGCCGTTGCCTGAGCCGAGGCCAGCGCGGGATCCTTCTCTTCCTCCGCTGCTCGCCAACCGCCGCTACTCGACCCCGCCTCGCCGTCGCTTGAGCCATAGGCCACCGCGGGATCCTCCTCGTCCTCCCCGCCCTCAACTCGGCGGCTCCTCCTCCTCCATTCCTCGTCAACTACCGTTGGTCGACCCCACCTCACCGGCGCGGGATCCTCCTCCTCCCCGCTCACGACCCCACGCCTCCTCCGCTGCTCGCCAACCGCCGCCACTCGACCCCGCCTCGCCGTCGCTTGAGCCATAGGCCGCCACGGGATCCTCCTCGTCCTTCCCGCCCTCAACCCGGCGGCTCCTCCTCCTCCCTTCCTCGTCAACTGTCGTTGGTCGACCCCGCCTCGCCGGAGCGGGATCCTCCTCCTCCCCTCCCGCGACCCCACGCCTCCTCCCCTGCTCGTCAACCGCTGCCGCCCTTCAACACGGCGGCGCCGTTGCTTTGTCAAGAGCTCGCCGGAGTTCCTCTACAGCGGAACCTCCCGCCTGGTCGACCCCGCCTCACCGCTACCTGAGTTGGAGGCCGCAAAGAGATCTCCTCGTCCCTGTCCGTGACCCTACCACCTCCTCCCGATCCAGGGGCTCCATGCCGCCATGGTCAACTCCGCCTGAAGACCACCATTCGCCTCCTCAAGCTCGACGCCCGCTCTCGAATCTCGACACTGGCAAGGGCCAGTTTGTCCTGTTTTGTAATAGTTTTTTTTTGTTTCGTTCGTTTGTTCGTCCACCCTGTAAATGGAGAACATTATATTGTGTGTAAATACTGTGATGATGGATATGTAAATAGAGTACTTTTGTCTTGTAAAAATCCTTTCGTTCGTCATCGCTGTGAAAGATTTTCCCTATGCCTTCGGCCATCTACGGCTTCTGCACCCTGTATTGTTGTTTTGTTTTTTTTAATAACAATATTTGCTTTGCCGTCTGGGTATACGAGGATGACGGCAAAGACATAGCCTAGCTGACGGCAAAGTACTTGACGCCGTCCGTTAACGCGACCGCTCCGTCTGTTGGCATATTTTTGCCGTCTGGCTAGTCCGCTAACGGCAAACCCTATTGACTTACGGCAAATTCTTTGCCGTCATCCCGATAAACAGCAGATGGCAAAGTATTCTTTGCCGGCTATTCTTTGCCGTCTGACTTTGTCGTCTGCTTCCAGACGGCAAAGTCTTTGCCGTCTGGAATTTGGTCTTTGCCATCTGTAATCCACAGACGGCAAATCTCCTGTTTCCCGTAGTGATTTCCTTCGATCTCCCACTTGTACTAGAGTCAATAATCTAGATTACACAGTAATGATTCTAACACCCATGGAGACTTGGTGTTGATCATGTTTTGCTTGTGAGAGAGGCTTAGTCAACGGGTCTGCAACATTCAGATCTGTATGTATTTTACAAATCTCTATGTCTCCCTCCTTGACTTGATCATGGATGGAATTGAAGTGCCTCTTGATGTGCTTGGTTCTCTTGTGAAATCTGGATTCCTTTGCCAAGGCAATTGCACCAGTATTGTCACAAAAGATTTTCATTGGACCCGATGCACTAGGTATGACACCTAGATCGGATATGAACTCCTTCATCCAGACTCCTTCATTTGCTGCTTTTGAAGTAGTTATGTACTCCGCTGCACACGTAGATCCCGCCACGACGCTTTGCTTAGAACTGCACCAACTGATAGCTCCACCGTTCAATATAAATACGTATCCGGTTTGTGACTTAGAGTCATCCAGATCAGTGTCAAAGCTTGCATCAACGTAACCATTTATGACGAGCTCTTTGTCACCTCCATAAACGAGAAACATATCCTTAGTCCTTTCCAGGTATTTCAGGATGTTCTTGACCGTTGTCGAGTGATCCACTCCTGGATTACTTTGGTACCTCCCTGCTAAACTAATAGCAGGGCACACATCAGGTCTGGTACACAGCATTGCATACATGATAGAACCTACGGCTGAATCATAGGGAATGACTTTCATTTTTCTCTCTATCTTCTGCAGTGGTCGGGCATTGAGTCTGACTCAATTTCACACCTTGTAACACAGGCAAGAACCCTTTCTTTGCTTGATCCATTTTGAACTTCTTCAAAACTTTATCAAGGTATGTGCTTTGTGAAAGTCCAATTAAGCCGCCTTGATCTATCTCTATAGATCTTGATGCCCAATATATAAGTAGCTTCACCGAGGTCTTTCATTGAAAAACTCTTATTCAAGTATCCTTTTATGCTATCCAGAAATTCTATATCATTTCCAATCAACAATATGTCATCCACATATAATATTAGAAATGTTACAGAGCTCCCACTCACTTTCTTGTAAATACATGCTTTTCCAAAAGTCTGTATAAAACTGTCAGCGTTATGGGAACGGGGGTCCCCGGACTTGCCTGCCTACGGCCCACGGCGTGGCTTTGCTAGCAGGCCCGTATGGCCCATCTTCATCAACAAGGCATCCAAGACCCTCGCGAGCGGCCAAGCCTCGTGAGGTGGACGACGCAAGACCTCCTCAGGAGCGACCTCGCCAGGCAGGCTCACGAGGGGCAGAGAGATCAAGGCAAGGCAAACCTCACGAGGTTCTCGTGACGTAAGCCATGACGATCGAGACAAGGCGGGCGCCACCGCGCGCAGTGTGCTTCTTTCCTCTTTGGTGCAAAGGAGGCAAGCGCAGGCGCGGAGTACCGAGGCACCAAGCAAAGGTTTCCATATCAGTGCAATGAGACCAAGACCAGCAGGACGGCAAGATAGAGGTCACCATGGAGCCCAAGGCAGCGTCACCACCAGAGCCTTTTGCAGGCGAAGACTACTTTTGTCAGGATAAGCTGTACTAGCTGTCCCCTTTCAAATTGGCCGTTGTTGGCTCTCTCCCCACTCAATATTTGGGGAGAGGACCAGGGCCTCTATAAGTAGGACTAGTCGCCATAGTAGAAGGCAACCTAACCAGGCCCTAGCTGATCGAATCCTCACCCACACAAGTTCGCCAAGCACAAGAACAACTCAACCTCACTAGGTTGTTCTTACCCATTGTACTGTTCATCCTCAGCCCAAAAGGCAATCCACCACCACCACACTGGAGTAGGGTATTACACCACAACGGTGGCCCGAACCAGTATAAATCTCGTGTCCCTTGTGTTGTGAGTTCGTCGAGTTCGTCCGCAAGATCTTAGCAAAACTAGGACGTGGATCGATAGGGGAAATCTTCATGCGCACCCCAGTGTTCGAACCTTGAGGGTTTTGCCGGAACCCGTGATCTGACATTTGGCGTGCCAGGTAGGGGTGCGCCGTAGCCTTCCCTCCGCCAATCCACGCTCCGACACCACCGCGCTCTGCCCTCATGGCAGGCGCCTCGCTCCCCAGCTCGGCGCGTGGCGACGACGGGGCTGGGGCTCGAGTTCGCCCCGCCTTGCGACAGGTGCAGTGGCCGCCCAAGTTCAAGCCGGAGATGCCGCCGCTGACGGCGCGGCGGACCCGTCAGCTTTCCTGCTAGCATATGAGGAGGCTGTCCTCGAGGCCGGGGCGATTTACAAGGTCATGGCCAACTGGTTTCCAATGGCCCTCACTGCACGCCGCATACCGATCGCTTCCACCTCCCGGATCCACGGTGGCATCTTGGGAGGAGCTGCGCGACCTCTTCACTGCGTGCTACGCGGCACCGGCGCACCACGCGGTCACGGCCCTACTAGGCGGCTCTCAAGCACCGCCTTTAGATCGCCACGTCAATCCATTTCTTCGCCAGATCGGCGCCGCTTCCAAGCGCTCGGGGGCTCCGACGGGCTGGGCCGTGCCCGAAGCCGACTCAGAAGAGCACCCCGTCACCACCGTCGGTTCGGGTATGCTCCCGATGCTTTGCACGCCCACCATTTGCAACGTGGCCGTCACCAAGACCCTCATCGACGGCGGCGCCGGCCTCAACATGCTCTCCGTGGAGGCCTTCAACCTTCTTCATGTACCGCTCGAGCGCCTCAGCCTCAGCAAACCTTTCTCAGGAGTTGGCGGTGGCACCGCCCACTCCCTGGGACAGATCCGCCTCCCCGCCACCTTCGGCACATGCGACAACTACTGTACCGAGCTGGTCGACTTCGACATCGCCCGCATTGGCCTCCCGTACAATGCCATCTGCTACGTCTCGAGCTTGCGTTGGATTTCCCCGAAGAGGAGAGGATGATGCAGCACAGTAGCGTAAGTATTTACCTCAGTTTTTGAGAACCAAGGTATCAATCCAGTAGGAGACCACGCACAAGTCCCTCGTACCTGCACAAAACGATAGCTACTCGCAACCAATGCTTAGGGGTTGTCAATCCCTTCACGGTCACTTCCGAGAGTGAGATCTGATAGAGATAATATTTTTGGTATTTTTGGTATAAAGATGCAAAGTAAAAAGTAAAAGCAAAGCAAGTAAATAAAGTGATGGAGATTGATATGATGAGAATAGACCCGGGGCCATAGGTTTCACTAGTGGCTTCTCTCAAGAGCATAAGTATTCTACGGTGGCTGAACAAATTACTGTTGAGCAATTGATGTAATTGAGCATAGTTATGAGGTTATCCAGCAATGATCATGTATATAGGCATCACGTCCGTGACAAGTAGATCAAACGATTCTCAAGATTCTACTACTATTACTCCACTCATCGACCGCTATCCAAAGATGCATCTAGAGTATTAAGTTAAATACAGAGTAACGCTTTTAAGCAAGATGACATGATGTAGAGGAATAAATTCATGCAATATGATAAATACCCCATCTTGTTATCCTCGATGGCAACAATACAATACGTGCCTTGCAACCCTTTCTGTCACTGGGTAAGGACACCGCAAGATTGAACCCAAAGCTAAGCACTTCTCCCATTGCAAGAACTACCAATCTAGTTGGCCAAACCAAACGTATAATTCGAATAGACTTGCAAGGATAACTTAATCATACATAAAAGAATTCAGAGAAGAATCAAATATTTTCCATAGATAAGCTGGATCATAAACCCACAATTCATCGGTCTCAACAAACACACCGCAAAAATAAGATTACATCGAATAGATCTCCATGAGAGAGGGGGAGAACATTGTATTGAGATCCAAAAGAGAGAAGAAGCCATCTAGCTACTAGCTATGGACCCAAGGTCTGAAGTAAACTACTCACACTTCATCGGAGGGGCTATGGTGTTGATGTAGAAGCCCTCCGTGGTGGATGCCCCCTCCGGCGGAGCTTCGGAACAGGCCCCAAGATGGGATCTGGTGGATACAAGAAGTTGCGGCGGTGGAATTAGGTTTTTGGCTCCGTATCTGATTGGTTGGGGGTACGTAGGTATATATAGGAGGAAGGAGTACGTCGGTGGAGTGTCAGGGGGCCCACGAGGGAGGGGGGCATGCCCAGGGGGGAGGGTGCGCCCCCACCCTCGTGACCGCCTCTGGCACTTCTTGATGTAGGGTCCAAGTCTCATGGATCACCTTCGTGAGAAGATCACGCCTCAAGGTTCCATTCCGCTTGGACTCCGCTTTGATATTCCGCTTCTTAGAAACACCGAAATAGGCAAAAAACAGCAATTTCAGGCTGGGCCTCCGGTTAATAGGTTAGTCCCAAAAATAATATAAAAGTGGAAAATAAAGCCCATTATAGTCCAAAACAATGGATAAAGTATCATGGAGCAATCAAAAATTATAGATATGTTGGAGACGTATGAGGCATCCCCAAGCTTAATTCCTGCTCGTTCTCGAGTAGGTAAATGATAAAAAGAGAATTTTTTATGCGGAGTGATACTTTGGCATAATTTCAATGTAAATCTTCTTAATCATGGTATGAATATTCAGATCCGAAAGATTCAAGACAAAAGTTCATATTGACATAAAAATAATAATACTTCAAGCATACTAACAAAGCAATTATGTCTTCTCAAAATAACATGGCCAAAGAAAGTTATCCCTACTAAATCATCTAGTCCGGCTATTCGCCATCTTCCCCACACAAAATATTTAAATCATGCACAACCCCGATGACAAGCCAAGCAATTGTTTCATACTTTAACATTTTCAAAACTTTTTCAATCTTCACGCAATACATGAGCGTGAGCCATGGATATAGCACTATATGTGGAATTGAATGGTGGTTGTGGAGAAGACAAAAAGAGGGAAGATAGTCTCACATCAACTAGGCATATCGACGGGCTATCGAGATGCCCATCAATAGATATCAATGTGAGTGAGTAGGGATTTCCATGCAACAGATGCACTAGAGCTATAAGTATATGAAAGCTCGAAAGAAACTAAGTGGGTGTGCATCCAACTCGCTTGCTCATGAAGACCTAGGGCACTTGAGGAAGCCCATCATTGGAATATACAAGCCAAGTTCTATAATGAAAAATTCTCACCAGTATATGAAAGCGACAAAATGAGAGACTATATATCATGAAGATCATGGTGCTATTTTGAAGCACAAGTGTGGTAAAAGGATAGTAACATTGTCCCTTCTCTCTTTTTCTCTCATTTTTTTATTTGGGCCTTTCCCTTTTTTATGGCCTCTTTTTCTTATTTTTCTTTTATTTTTTGTCCGGAGTCTCATCCCTACTTGTGGGGGAATCATAGTCTCCATCATCCTTTCCTCACTTGGGACAATGCTCTAATAATGATGATCATCACACTTTTATTTTTATTACAACTCAACAATTACAACTCGATACTTAGAACAAAATATGACTCTATATGAATGCCTCCGGCGGTGTACCGGGTTATGCAATGAAAGATGAGTGACATGTATGAAAGAATTATGAACGGTGGCTTTGCCACAAATACGATGTCAACTACATGATCATGCTAGCAATAAGACAATGATGGAGCGTGTCATAATAAACGGAACGGTGGAAAGTTGCATGGCAATATATCTCGGAATGGCTATGTAAATGCCATAATAGGTAGGTATGGTGGCTGTTTTGAGGAAGGATATATGGTGGGTGTATGATACCGGCAAAAAGTGCGCGGTATTAGAGAGGCTAGCAATGGTGGAAGGATGGGAAAAAGTGCGTATGATCCATGGACTCAACATTAGTCATAAAGAACTCATATACTTATTGCAAAAATCTAGAAGTTATCAAAGCAAAGTATTACGCGCATGCTCCTAGGGGGATAGATTGGTAGGAAAATACCATCGCTCGTCCCCGACCGCCACTCATAAGGAAGACAATCAATAAATAAATCATGCTCCGAGTTCATCACATAATGGTTCACCATATGTTGGGGATATAACTACTGAGTGTGAACCGCCCCGGGAGGGCCGGTTCACGCTCGTTCATGATCCAGGCCCATGTGGACGCCTGGAGCCCAGAGGCGAATTAAGGTCCATGTATGTAAACCGCCTTAGCTGCTATAGCTTGTGTTGTAAGACAGGAAAGGAGAGATCAAGCCGGACTCTTGTATGAGCCGGATTGGGACTTCAGAAACCGACCGGCGCCCATCCGTATATAAGGGGACGACCCGGCGAAGTTAGGGACAGAGATTTCGAGGCTAAGGCAAAGCTATTGCTCCCTAGTCGCCAAAAACCATATCAATCAACATCACAACCGGACGTAGGTTTTTACCTTCATTGAAGGGGCCGAACCAGTATAATTCCCGTGTCTTGCGTCCGCTTTAACCTCTCTAGGTAAACCCGCACGATGGCCCTACGACTAAGTCCTTTCATGAGGACATCCGCCGTGACAAGTCCACGACAGTTGGCGCCACCGTGGGGCTATCGACGATGGTTTGATGATCTTAGAGGGCAAGTTCGGCGACTCAAGGTTATGCAAAGGCCGGATGACTAAGAGTCGTCGCGCAAGCTCTACATCGACGATGCGGATCGGGCCCCGAGGCCGCTCGGTTGAGTACGGGTACCGGGTCCCTTTGGCGGCATACACGTGTTTATCGGCAAGATCGGCGAACCAGAGCTCGGGCTGGACGTCTGCAGACCGACCTCGCCGAGACGGCTCAACGGGCGAAGAAGAGTCCTGCTCGCTAAACCGCGGTCAAGCATGTTTCAGGAGTCGCCCACGGAGACTACGAGGACGGATCAGCATCCGGTGACGAAACTGTTGTCTACTCTGGCGGCATTTAATCGCCGGCCGGAGAAACCGAGTCTCTATACCAGCTACGAGATGGCCAGATCGGGGTTGTTCCGACGGAGAGAGTATTCCGACCCTTCGATCTACTCCCACCGGGTTGGGATCTTCATGGCCGGTACGCAGCGGCGCTTCACTCTTCGACCATGGCGCCTTTGGCCGCCGGTTCAACAGCCGTGATGGCAGCCGAAGGAGGCCATGTGCGCCCGCCAGCTCAAGTTTTGTCGAGAGCTCTTCGACGCGTTAGGCGTGTTCTTGGCGGAAGCTAATCCGCCGGATCAGGACCTGCACAACGCCGGAGATTGCAAAGGTGAGGGAACAGATCACTAATGCTAAAGCGGACTGGCAGCCGCGACGAAAGGATGGCAGCGAACGGGCCACTTTGGATGCGCAAGAGCTTATAGGCTCAGCCGACCAGCGCGGCCACAGTGAAGTCATGAAAAGGAAGTACAGGTCCCGCTTACCTTCCGCTTTCGAGGGAAGGAGCTTTTCAATACCCCTGTGGGCAGGGACCAGTAATCCGCCGCCATTGGTAAGCCGCCGAAGCACTGGGACGGCCGCACCGGTTCAGCCTCGTATGATAGATCTATCTCGCCATCATACCGGTGCGCCTGCATCGCGGCAGACACCTCCGGTCACTACTCCAACCCGATGGATAACCTCGTGGCGGCTGCGGCACGGTTGGAGGCGATTCCAATTGAAGGCGATTCACCGCAGCGGTGGAGACACGCCGGTTAAGGAGCTCCTCAGACGGCCTTGGCTCAGCAAGAAGCGTGCTCAGACAAGCCGAGATCGGATCCACTCCACCCCCGCCCGAGCCGGAGCTACAGCCGACGCGCCGATGAACCGGCCAGACGAGCAATGCGCAGCGTGGTCCGCCAAGCGGCAACAATCCGCAGCGGCTTTGAAGATGCTCAAGTGGTAGTGGACCGCGCCAGGCACGAGGGAGGCCGAGTTAGTAGCACAAGCGGAGGATCATCCGCGCGCCGCCGTTCGACCGACCACCTTCGAACCAGGGGTCACGTCCGCTCTTTGGGGGTGCCTTGCCTTGTCCCCGCTTATGCGCAACGCACGATTGCCCAAGGACTTCAAGGCCACGCAAGGTGCCGAATTATACCGCCGACTTGGCTCCAGAGGCGTGGATAGAAAGCTACGAGATGGCCATGGAGATGTCGGACGTGGATGAAGCCGCATGTGCGAAGTACTTCACAATGATGCTTTGGAAGGTACGGCCCGGACTTGGTTAAAAACTTGCCGCCTAACTCCATCAGCTCGTGGACCCGGGGCCATGGACCCGGTTCATCCAAAATTTCAAAGACACCTGTAAGCAGCCCATGTCGGTGGTGGATCCGCAGCTTGTGTCCAGCAGAGGGAGAGTCTACAACCCATTGGGTGCGCCTGCGTTTCGAAGTTTTACATTCTTCGCACGGATCAACCCCGATTCCGCGATCTTGACCTTGGAAGCCAATTGCCGGTTCGAGCCATTGAAATTGAAGCTGGGTCGCATGAAGCGTTTTTGCCATGACATGGGCACTCTAATGGGCGTGTTGGTAAAATACGCTGATTCTGATAGTACCAAGGATCCCGAATCTGATAATGATGAAGTGGGAAGGGAAAACAGAACGGCAGCTCCAGTGGTACGCAGCACCATTTGGCGTGCAATGGAGGGAACAAGCGCAGTTTAACGGCACCACGGGTTTCAGAGCCAACACCAATGCGCAGGACAAGGGTCAGCGGCGCAGGGGCAGGCAGTCAAACCGGGGCGGTCACAATCCGGATCGCTTGAACTTCATATTAAATCAACCTTGTCCGAAGCACGGGACGAAGGAGGTACCGGCGAACCACCTTTGGAAGGATTGTTATATTATGCAGGAGTTTAAAAACTCCAACTCTTTCCGGTATGATCAAGGGACCGCGGCGGTTCCGGATCCGCCCGGTTACGATGGAGGAAATTCCGGCCCGGGATTCGGTGGTAATCCGGGCGGGCAAGGCAATCAGAATAATCAAGGTAATCAGAACAGTCAGAACCAAGGGGGCTACAATCAACAGCAGCAGCAGTCGGGTTATCAGAGCAACCCAAAGCAGTTGAATGGGGGGCAGTACCACGTCTTTACCACCAGTTTGGACCGACGGGACCGAAAACTTCAGAGGCGGGCGGTCAGTGTTGTTGAACTGCCGCGCCGCATTACCACGCTGGTCCGAGCAGCCGATTGTGTGGAGCAGAGAGGATCATCCTCCCGGTTTACAATCCGGCCGGCTTAGCCTTGGTGGTGGCACCCCGTAGGAGGGTACAAGTTTACCAAGGTTCTTATGGATGGAGGAAGCAGCATCAACATCACGTACTACGAGACTTTCCGGCGTATGGGGTTAACAGATAGGCATCTTAGGCCGCCCAAAGCACGGTGTTCCACGGAGTGGTGCCCGGTAAGTCAGCGTGCATTCGTCGGTAAGATAGTTCTCGAGGTGACCTTTGGGGACGAACATGACTCCGCAATGTAAACGTTGACGCTTGAGGTGGTAAAATTCAAAGCCCTTACCACGCCTCTTTGGGCGGCCGCTTATGCTAAATTTATGGCACGGCCCTGTTATGTTTACTTACAGCTGAAAATGCCGGGTCACAAAGGAACGATAACGGTTCATGGAGCCGCCGGATCGCTCTAGAGTGCGAGGAAGGTGATGCGGCTTACGCGAGTCGGTTTGTGCCACGGAAGAGTTAAAGTATTATAAAGATAATGTTGATCCCATGGATATGACCCCTTTGAAGAAGCCAACTACAGAGCATGATCCGGACTTGAAGTTCAAATCGGGCGGCTGAGACGAAGCTTGTTGATTTTGTGCCCGGCGATTCATCCAAACAGTTCAAAGATCAGTGCCAACCTCGATCCGAAATAGGAAAGCGGCGCTCATCGAGTTCATCCGTGAGAATCGGGACATTTTGCATGGAAGCCGTCGACATGCTGTGTGTACCGAGGGAGCTCGCTGAGCACACTCTTAATGTTGACCAAATACAGACCCGGTAAAACAGTTTCTTCGCCCGGTTTAATGAGGAAAGGCGCAAGGCCATCGGAGAAGAAGTTGCTAGGCTGTTGGCAGCAGGGTTTATCATCGAAGTCTTTCATCCAGAGTGGCTCGCCAACCCGGTTCTGGTCCTTAAAAAGAATGGCACTTGGCGACAAAGCGAGATTACACAGATCTTAACAAAGCTTGTCCAGAGATCCTTTCGCCCCCCGCATTGATCAGATTATTGATGCGACGGCGGGTTGTGAGCGTTTGAGCTTTACGGATGCGTATTCCGGTTATCATCGATTAAGATGGCGGTTAAGGACCAGGAAAACGGCGTTTATCACCCCTTTGGAGCCTTCGCTATGTGTCCATGCCTTTTGGGCTCAAGAGCGCCTGTGCAACTTATCGCCGCTATGCATGTAATTGTTTGCATAAACAGATCGTCAGAATGTGCACACTTACGTGGATGATATCGTGGTGAAATCAAGGCAGAAGGAAACATTGATTGAGGATTTAAGGAAACCTTCGACAACTTGGCGGGTGTACAAGATGATGCTCAACCCCGCCAAGTGCGCCTTTGGTGTTCCAAAGAAAATTGTTGGGTTTTCTCGTGTCTAACCGGGGATTGAGGCTAATCCGGAGAAAATTACAGCTATCACCTCCTTAGCCAAGTCAAAATGCATCAACGATGTCCAACGCTATAGGCCGGATTGCTGCGCTAAGCCGGTTTATCACCGCCTAGGAGAGAAGGCCATCCTTTGTACCAGATGTCAAGAAGACGGATCAATTCGTCTCGAGTTCACCGATGAGGCATTGGAGGTCTTAAAGCGGCTGCTGGCCAACCCTCCTGTTCTTGCTGGCCCTTTTGACAGGGAGCCGCTCCTTTTATATGTTGTCGCCAATGCTAGGGCAAAGGAGTGTGGCCATTGTGGTGGAGCGCAAGGAGGCAGGGAAGGAGTATCCGTTCAAATGACCATTTACTACATCGGTGAGGTTCTTATTGAATCTAAGCAAAGATATCCACATTGGCGTAAGTTGGTATATGGGGTTTTATGGCAAGTCGAAGTCAAGCAATATTTCCAAGGGCACCCCATCACAGTGGTCAGTTCGGCTCCTTTAGGCGATATCATACTGAACCGGGAAGCAACTGGCCGGATTGCTAAGTGGGCTATAGAGCTTGGGCCGCACGGTTTAAAGTATGTGCCCCGGACGGCTATAAAGTCTCAGGCACTTGTGGATTTCATTAATGATTGGACGGAGTTGCAAGCACCAGAAGAGAAGCCGGATCACACTTATTGGACCATCCATTTTGATGGATCCAGTGCAATTGAGGGCTCGGGGTCGAGTCGTATTAACTTCCCCACGAGGTGATAAGTTCTGTTATGTTCTCCGCCTAATGTTCCCTTTGTACTAACAATGCAACTGAGTATGAGGCTTTGCTCCATGGCCTCCGGATGGCCAGAGAAATGAACCTCAGCCGGGTTAAATGCTTTGGTGATTCGGACTTAGTGGCCCAGCAGGTATCCGGCACTTGGGACTCCAAAGATCCACTCATGGCTGCATATCGTCGGGAAGTGGACGTTGTGGTGACATTTTAAGGGGTACCAGTGGACCATGTGGATCGTTGGAAGAACGAGGCGGCCGATGCTTTGAGCCGGCTGGGGTCCCAACAGAAACCGTCCCGCCTAACGCTTTTCCTTGACGTGCTTGCATAAGCCGCCGCTTAAGCCGCTCGATGAAATTGATTTGGCTATCCTCGATCCGGAGGCTCAATTGGTGGCGGCCTTGCACATCATTCCGGATTGACGCCCCTTATTTGGCGACATGAATCGGGGCAAGTTACCGGAGGATGAGACGCTGGCCCGGCAGATAGTTCGGGCGGTTCAAGTCTATGACCATTGTTAATGGCGAAGTTGCACCGTCGCAGCGTGTCGTATGCGTTTCAGCGTTGTGTGTCCCTAAAGAGGGCCGTGAGATATTGCGAGAGATTCATGAAGGGATTGTGGTCACCACGCCGGTTCAAAATCCCTGGTGGCCAAAGCGTTCCGCCATGGCTTCTATTGGTTGACCGCCCATGCCGATGCGGAGGATCTGGTCGACGGTGTGATGGTTGCCAAAAGTTCTCCAGCGTGCTCATGTGCCAGCCCAAGAATTGAGGATGATTCCAATTACTTGGCCGCTTATGCACTTGGGGGCTGGATATGGTTGGACCTTTCAAACGATCCAAGGACAAAAAGACCCACCTGTTGGTAGCAAAGGATAAATTTACCAAGTGGGTCGAGGCGGAGCCTGTTAGCAAGTGTGATGCGCCACGGCGGTTCAGTTCATCAAGCGGGTGATTTTCCGGTTTGGGTTTCCGCGACAAGATCATCACGCATAATGGCACCAATTTGTCCAAAGGAGCTATGAAGGAATTTTGTGAACGGGAGCACATCCGCTTGATGTTTCTTCCAGAGCCCACCCGCAATCCAATGGTCAAGCGGAACGAGCTAATCAGAAATTTTGAAAGGTATCAAACCCCGCTTATGGTCCCTTTAGAAAGGACGCCGGGTGTTGGGTGGAAGAGCTACCATCGGTGATATGGAGTATAAATACTACCCCAACCGATCCACCGGATACACGCCGTTCTTTATGGTCTATGGAGCGGAGGCGGTCCTTCCCAATGATATCCGCCACGACTCGCCCGAGTAGCAGCTTATGTTGAGGCAGATAGCGAGGCAGCACGGCAAGATGATTTGGATCGACCGGACGAAGAGCGCGATATGGCAGCAGCTCGCCGGGCGGTCTACCAGCAGGACCTTCGGGTATCACAGCCGGGCGGGTTAAAAACCAGAACCTTTCAGAAGGAGACTTGGTGCTGCGGCTCATTCAAGATCGAAAAGATATGCACAAGCTATCCCCACCTTGGGAAGGGCCTTTGTGGTCAAGAAGGCTCTATACAACGGGTCCTACTATCTGATTGATGTTCGAGAGCGAAAAAGACTCACGCACGCCGAGGAGGAGACCAATGTGCCATGGAACATAGCTCATCTTCGCCTTATTATACTTGAGCCATTGGCTCCACTTATGTACATATCAAGACGATGTATATATTATGAATAAAAGCAATAAACCGGATCCTCGGCTAAAGCGGGGTATCTGTTCTGTACAAAGGACCGGCTTGGGTACATGGAGATGATGTCGTAAAGCGGCCTCCGGTTTAACCCTTGGCCTTGTTTTTAGAAATTTTTGTCATTTGGGGGCTTGGTCGTGTCCGAACCAATGCAACACCTCTTGGCAAAGTAAAGCCACCAGGATCATTTGGGGGCATGGTCACGTCTGAACCAGTCACACCTCTTGGTCGGCCTAAGGCCATAGAATCACTTGGGGGCTTTGGTCAACCCGAACCATCGCAATGCCATTTGATCGGCGTCATGCCACGAGTTCGATTGGGGACTGGCTGACTTGAACCACCGCTACACCGTATAGGGGCTTGGTCATGTCCGACCATGGTAGCGCCATCTGATCCGCTCAAGGCAGCCTTTCCTTGCAAAGTGATTTTCCTCATTGATTTTGCTTCCATGGGGTCTTTATGCCTGCCATTTGGTTTTTGTTGGCCTTCTTAAACCGACAAAATTCTTTAAACCGGATTTATGTTCCGCATTCAATACCTTTTTTAAAAAAGGTTGGCGATTTTTTGTTCCGGTTTGATTTTGCTGTTAACATCCCATTATGGAGTAACAGGGGGCTTATCATGCCCGACACGATTTACACGGTAAATCGGTTTTATACACAGAAGGACTGTTCTCCTGTGACAGTGATGGTTTATAAGGCCTTCACTTCGGGTTTGACTAAAGCCAACTGTGTGCCTAATACTGGCAGGTATGTTCGTATCACATAGCTTTGATCATATACCTCGGTATTATCTCATATCAATATATTGGTATCAGTTTGGCTTAGCGGCGTAAACCGCCAAGGCGGTTTAAGAACTTGTGATTGCAGGCAAAATATGTTGCAGGATTTACTACGAAAGCCAACGGGTCCCGATCGCCATGCAAAAGTTTACAGACCGAGATTGTACCGCATTGTTCAAAGAAAGACACTTGCTATCCTATTACAGAGCCTTTTGAGGCCCGGCGTTTCACGCCGGGTTATGCCTTGAAAATTTGAATATGTCGCCCGCTTGGCGGATTACGCCGCTTCACCGGGTTGGCGCGAGGTGGAGGGCACGGCGCTGGCGCCGGTTCAGCTTCCTCTTCTTCTTCACCCAAAGCCCGAAGTCATTGGTAGACCACCAATCCGGTTAAGGCTCGAAGACAGCTTCTTCACTTATCAGCTCAGCCGGATCAACGTCGGGGCGTAAGTGTGCTTACGGATTGGAGGAATCAGGCTCTGCACTTCCGGATGACAAAATCCACCCGCTTGTTGTTTGCGTCATAAAAGATCGGTGAACTTCCAGATTGGCTTCAGCGGCCGCTTGACTCCGCCAATGACGCATTTCCTTTGTAATCCGTTTGAGGGCATCGTTATCGAAGGCTTCGCCGTTCTCTTGAGCGCTTGGGAAAACCTTTAGCTATGTCACCGGATCAAGATCCGCTATCCATGCCTTTGGCACGAGTCGAGCCGCCAGGCGCCACCGGCTGCGGATCGCTTCATCTCTTCAAGCTGTCCCGGAATCATGGACAGCCGGTCCAAAGATCTCTCGATCGTGGACGGCGCCGTGTTGTCGTATGAAGTGGCGCATATGGCACCGGGCGCGGTATATAGCTGTTCAATCAGGTGTACGAAGCCTTGAGCTTTTTTCGCACGCCGAGCCAGATGAGCAATACGCTTGCTCGCACCAGTTTAGACAGCCCAAGTTAAACCGCGGAAGAGTTAACACAGGCATATTCAAGATAAATTTACTTACCAAAGACGGCAGAGGTCATGGCATGCACTTGGCGTTTGAGTCCGTAAGCTCTTCACCACCGGGTTTAAGGGCCGCCCGCTTCCTCCGCCTGCTTTATTAAACCGGCTTTCTCGGTGTCCCATTGACCTGGCCGGATTTGTACCACTCCTTCACCTGCTCCATGGTGGTCGTATGGCGGTCTTTAGCTCATCCTTGGTTTTGGTGGCTTCGCTATTTGGGTTTCAGATTGGTTCGGAGGTCCTTGAGTTGCACAACTTCTTTGGTGTATTTCATTCGATGACAAATAAAGCATGTTAGTGGTTTCATTATACAAGTCCCAAGCTTAATACAAGTATTCAACTTGGCACTTGGGGGCTAATGGCTAGTTGATCTCAATTTGCTAAGGAGACGCAACTTAAGTCCCGCTTTAACTTTGCAAAATTAAACCGACCCTTGGGGGCTACTATGCAGTGAAAAGATGAGAAAGGTCAAATTATTACCTCATAGCGGTCCTTCATGCGATGCATTAGACCGGCTTGAGGTCACGGCTTGTGTAAAGCCGGTTCGTAAAGCCGGAATGAAGTTCTTGGGCGGAGAAATTGTCGAAGCGCATATGTCGGCCTTCCCTTGTCTTTGCCGATAGTAGTGGAACTTTCTTTGATGCTATGCTTGGCTAAAGCGACCGTTGGCTAGGAGCGGTGTAGCGAGACTGCCACAAGAACATCGTCATTTTCAGCGGTCTTGTTTGGGCTTGATGTCATCTTGCTTTGGCTCGGCGGTTCAACGGTCACGATCCGCCGGTGGACGGGTTTGGTGGAGCAGGCTGTGAGGTTTCCACTTGGACCTCCGGTTCAACTTCTCCGGGCGGATCGCAAAGATTATCCTTGTACAACTCGCGGAGCTTTCCTTGGCGGCTTCAGGATTTTCATGTGGCTGTTCTGGGGTTTTTTCCGGATCACCATCCGGAGTAGGATCAAGAGTTTTCGCTTTCTTGCTCAAACGAGCCTTGGTGCTGCAATATTCAGAGTTGGATCAAGACAAATTGACCAAATTAATAGGGAATCGAATTGATGACAAGAATTACATACCCGCGGCGATGTTCAGCCGGAGGCAGTTGTGTGGTGGATGAACCGCCAGACGAGTTGGAAGAGGCCTGATAATTCGAGTCAGACGGATTGAGAGAACATCGGAAGAAACCTTTAAGGGATAACGCCAGGAGAGCAAGTCACCGGACGACGCTTCCGGATTGGGGTGTCAGTAAACCGGCTGAGGTAACCTGTTGACCATCGTGCCGGGTTGTACGGGCGCTCTTCATCTGGCTGTGTCTTCAAGAAAAGATTTGGATTCAAATAAGCATGTGAATGGTATTTTTTCACTTTCCGGACGGCGCGATTTAATTCTTCTTAAGAGGCGCAAGCTCAGATTCGGAAGAAAGAAGGATTACCTCAACAGGATCGGCATGACCGGCTTCAGATCATCCCGGGAAGAAAAAGTGTCGGTAAAAGGAAGGTAAAGAGGCCAAGCATATGCAAGAAGAAATACAAAGCGGAAAGCGGTTTATGGCGGCTCCTCGTAAATGTCAAAGTTTTACCTCGGCTTCTGATTCTTCGTCCTCCGGCGGTTCAGAGGACTCGGTGGTCTTTTTCTTGCCAGTTTTCTTAGTGGCCTTGGACTTTGCACGTGGCGCCCGGACCGGTCTGGTGCGTTTCCAGAAGGAGCTTTCAGCCTGGGAAGCAGCAAGCATTAGCATATGTCAACAGTATTACGAGCCTGAAAGCGATGAAGAAGAGCTTATCACGGCGGTTTGTTGGCGGCGCAAAATGGAGCCAACCCGTGAGGCTGCAGACGGAGATTGGCTCATCGAGCATCTTCTTGACGATCTCGGTGGTCTCCTGCTCGGTTATGGGTAGCTCGTGACGCCTTTGAGGATCTTTGAGGCTGCCGGTGTACTCGTGCATCAATCCGGGCGGCGGCTCGGTGGCAACACGCCTAAGAGACCCAAAGAACGCACAAGATCCACGCCGGTTAAGCCATTGGCCATTAGAGCCCGGAGCTTGATTATTTGTGGCGCGAAGTTTTTCCGTTCCACGGCGGTTAAGCGTGAAGGCAGTGGATGATGGTTGCTGAGCCGGTGAGGACGGTAACCCGGCAAGGGGTTTTCGTTGGCGGTAGCGGTGTTCCGCGATAGAACCAAGTTTGGTTCCAATCCTTTGGATGGCTGTGGTGCTTGGCGTGAGGTAAATCGGCTTCCTTCCTCTTCTGAATTGAAACGCCGCCCAGCTCCGTGTTGGGACCATCAGAAAATTCCGTGCGACGGTTCAAATGGAAAAAATCCCGGAACAATTCCACAGACGGTTCTTCTTGAAGATAGACTTCACAGAAGACTTGAAAGTTGCATATGTTCAAACGGAATTGGGCCGATATCCTGCGGATGGAGTTGCAAATCGGCAAGGACGCCCCGGAAAAACTTTGAACCGGGCGGGCGTAACCCCGGTCTAGGTGCTGCATAAACACAATTACTTCCCCGCTCGCGGCTCGAGGAAACTTCGCCCTCGAACACGCCAATGGAGGACGTCTTTGGGAGCCAAACCGCCCGGTGGTGACGTAGCCGTTGAGCTGCGTCTCGGTGATTTTGGACCGGACCCGATTGCAAGCAGCAAATTGAGGAGCCATTCCGGAAGATTAAGGCTGCGAAAGAAAGGAAAACGGTTCACCATTGAACAGGTCAGGAGTTACAGATAATGTTAAACCGGCAATCCAGTAAACCGGGAATTCCGGCTTAACTAAGGACTAATGGAGTGACGGATTAGATATCAGTAGTTAAACCGCCAGAGGAGGCAGAGCTGAAAAAGTTGCTAAGTATAGACAGAAACAGGTTTCCCATGCAAAAGGAAATAATCTAGATCTACCGGGTTCGATGAGGAAAATTTCTGCGACCTATGCAGACCTCCTACAGCGCAGGAAGGTTCAGGCATGTTAAAGCGAAGGATCTGAACAAAGGGGGAAGATGCCTAGAGTCGGGTAAACGGCGAAAGCAGCCGTTTGCATATGAGGAGCGGTACGGCTGAGCCGTACGGCCATGGTGGAACTGGTATGAAGAATCGGCATGAACGCCACGAGCTATGAGACGAACCGAAGTTTCCAGATGAGATCTAGGGTTTAAAGAAAACCTTACCCGACGAAAGGGAACCACGGAGGAGCGCTTAAAACTCTGGTAAGATCAGGTTGATGCAGCACCCGGCGGGAAGCGCCGGTCGAAGGTTGAGGGCGACGGCAAGAGCTTCGTGGTCGGCGGGTCGCGAGGAAGAAGAAGAGAGGAAGAAGAAGAAGAGAATGGCCCGACCGGTCTATTTATAAGGGACCGGAGCAATCAACGGGCGCGAGAATCGAGGAGTCAAAAGCGGCGGAAGGTGCAGCGCCGCCTCGATTTCGGAATGGCATTAAATGCAGGGAATCTTACTGTTTGGATTTCTTTATTAAGGATGACGTCAGGACGCCCGACACGCGAATCGGAAGATGACATCACGGCGGTTCAAGCGGTGGCGGTTTCTGAAAGGAGGAAAGAGATCAAGAGTTGCTTGAGGGTGTGAAGATTAACATGAACCGGTTCAAGTCAATCTGGGGCCTAATGTTGGGGATATAACTACTGAGTGTGAACCGCCCCGGGAGGGCCGGTTCACGCTCGTTCATGATCCAGGCCCATGTGGACGCCTGGAGCCCAGAGACGAATTAAAGGTCCATGTATGTAAACCGCCTTAGCGTTATAGCTTGTGTTGTAAGACAGAAAGGAGAGATCAAGCCGGACTCTTGTATGAGCCGGATTGGGACTTCAGAACCGACCAAGGCGTCCATCCGTGTATATAAGGGGACGACCGGCGGCGAAGTTAGGGACAGAGATTTCGAGGCTAAGGCAAAGCTATTGCTCCCTAGTCGCCAAACCATATCAATCAACATCACAATCGGACGTAGGTTTTTACCTTCATTGAAGGGGCCGAACCAGTATAATTCCCGTGTCTTGCGTCCGCTTTAACCTCTCTAGGTAAACCCGTACGATGGCCCTACGACTAAGTCCTTTCATGAGGACATCTGCCGTGACAAGTCCACGACACCATACGTGCATGCTACGGGAATCACAAACTTCAACACAAGTATTCTTTAAATTCAAAACTACTCAACTCGCATGACTCTAATATTATCACCTTCATATCTCAAAACAATTATCAAGCATCAAACTTATCTTAGTATTCAACGCACTCAAAAGAAAGTTTCACATATCTTGAACTCCAAGTATATTAACATTAAGCAAATTACCATGCTATTAACAACTCTCAAAATAATCTAAGTGAAGCATGAGAGATCAAGTTTCTTTAAAACAAATACACCACCGTTCTCTAAAAGATCTAAGTGAAGCACTAGAGCAAAAATTATCATGCTCAAAAGATATAAGTGAAGCAATATGAGCAAACTATCCAGCTCAAAATATATAAGTGAAGCACATAGAGTATTCTAACAAATTCCAAATCATGTATGGCTCTCTCAAAAGGTGTGTACAGCAAGGATGATTGTGGTAAACTAGCAAGCAAAGACTCAAATAATACAAGACGCCCCAAGCAAAACACATATCATGTTGGTGAATAAAAATATAGATCCAAGTAAATTACCGATGGAAGTGGATTTAAAGAGGGGATGCCTTCCGGGCATCCCCAAGCTTTGACTTTTGGTGTCCTTGGATTATCTTGGGGTGCCATGGGCATCCCCAAGCTTAGGCTCTTGCCACTCCTTGTTCCATAATCCATCAAAAGAATTCACCCAAAACTTGAAAACTTCACAACACAAAACTCAATAGAAATCTCGTGAGCTCCGTTAGAGAAAGAAAACAAAAGACTACTTTAAGGTACTGTAATGAACTCATTCTTTATTTATATTGGTGTTAAACCTACTGTATTCCAACTTCTCTATGGTTCATAAATTATTTTACTAGCCATAGATTCATCAAAATAAGCAAACAACACACGCAAAACAGAATCTGTCAAAAACAGAACAGTCTGTAGTAATCTGTAACTAACGCAAACTTCTGGAACCCAAACAATTCTACCAAAATTAGACAACCTAGACAATTTGTGTATTGATCATAAGCAATTGGAATCAGTAGTTTATCACGTTCTGGTGATTTTTAACAATTCGGGCACTGAGCACAAAGATTCTGGAAATTACAGCAAGATCAAATAACTATCACCCAAGAAGATCCAATAGGTCCAACTTGGCACAAACACTAATTAAAAGATAAAACCACATATGAACAGAGGCTAGATGGATTATTTATTACTAAACAGAAGCAAAAACAAAAAACACAAAATAAAACTGGGTTGCCTCCCAACAAGCGCTATCGTTTAACGCCCCTAGCTAGGCATTGAGATTTCAATGATGCTCACAAGAAAGACAAGAATTGAAGCACAAAGAGAGCATCATAAAACATGTGACAACCACATCTAAGTCTAACATACTTCCTATGCATAGGCATCTTATAGGCAAACGAATCAAGGCAAGCAAAAACTAGCATATGCAAAGAAGCGGAAAGGGACAATAGCAATCTCAACATAACGAGAGGTAATTTAGTAACTTGAAAATTTATATAACCATATTTTCCTATCTCATAATAATTACATGTAGGATAATAAGAAAATTCAACAATATAGCTATCACAAAATATATTCTTAACATGATCCGCATGTCTGCAAAGTTGACACTCTTCCAAAATAGTGGGATTAACATTAACTAAAGTCATGATTTTTCCAAGCCCACTTTTATCAAAAATTTCATAAGATTGAATATTATCCAAATATGTGGGATCTAAAGTTGACACTCTTCCAAACCCACTTTCAATATTATTGCAAACACTATTATCAATCTCATATTCATCACGGGGCTTAAATAAATTTTCAAGATCAAAAGAAGAATCACCCCAATCATGATCATTGCAACAAGTAGTAGACATAGCAAAACTAGCATCCCCAAGCTTAGGGTTTTGTATATTATTAGCATGATTGGCATCAAGAGAATTTATAGTAAAATCATTGCAATCATGCTTTTCATCGAAGGAACTACCAAGTATGGGTGTAATTGCAACGATCTCATGTTTAACATAAGGACCTATAGCAAATTCATCTTCATAAATATTGGCATCATGGCCACAAGAATAGCAAGCATCATGTTCATCAAGGGATATTTCAATCAAATCATCGGAATCATCATTATCTATAGATTCATGCATATCATTATTTCCTTCCAAAGCAACGGTCATTCTCTCAATAATTCTTTGACATAGACATTATGAGCATAGTTTTCATAGCAATATTTAAGTATGTCAAAATTTTCAGATTCGTAGAGAGTAATATCATACTTTTCAATCAATGAAGCAACTTCATAAGCACCCTTAAAAGCAACAAATTCTTCAATTTGTTCGATATCATAGTAACTATAAACACCCTTTGCATAAGAAGATAAGATTTCATTTTCATTAAACTCACATAGGTAAGGAAGGTGTTTTTAGGGTTCTTAGAGCAACAAGTAAAATCATAAATTACACAAAGATTCCAAGCATAACACAGCAATCTGTTTATTTGACTCCATAAGAGTCTCCTTTTTCGCATAAACGGTGACGCACATAATGAGCATGCTCATCTAAAGATTTCCCATCAACTAGGCTAGTTGGGGTTTCAGCACGAGCGCATAAGGATCGAAGATGATCCAAGTAGAATACTTTAAGTGGATCCATATCAATAGATTTTTAGCAAGCAAAGATGCAAGCAAATAGAAGGCACATGGAAACAAAAATACATACGGGAAGAAGGTGAAGAAAGGGCGAATAAAACGGCAAGGGTGAAGTGGGGGAGAGGAAAACGAGAGGCAAATGGCAAATAATGTAATGCGAGAGATAGGGATTGTGATGGGTACTTGGTATGTTGACTTTCATGTAAGCCTCCCGCAACGGTGCAGAAATTCTTCTTGCTACATCTCGATCTTGCGTTGGATTTCCCGAAGAGGAGAGGATGATGCAGCACAAGAGCGTAAGTATTTCCCTCAGTTTTTGAGAACCAAGGTATCAATCCAAAGAGGAGACCACGCGCAAGTCCATCGTGACTGCACAAAACGATAGCTACTGCAACCAACGCTTAGGGGTTGTCAATCCCTTCACGGTCACTTACGAGAGTGAGATCTGATAGAGATAATATTTTTGGTATTTTTGGTATAAAGATGCAAAGTAAAAAGTAAAAGCAAAGCAAGTAAATAAAGTGATGGAGATTGATATGATGAGAATAGACCCGGGGGGCATAGGTTTCACTAGTGGCTTCTCTCAAGAGCATAAGTATTCTACGATGGCTGAACAAATTACTGTTGAGCAATTGACAGAATTGAGCATAGTTATGAGGTTATCCAGGCAATGATCATGTATATAGGCATCACGTCCGTGACAAGCCCGAAACGATTCTGCATCTACTACTATTACTCCACTCATCGACCGCTATCCAGCATACATCTAGAGTATTAAGTTAAAGCCAGAGTAACGCTTTAAGCAAGATGACATGATGTAGAGGAATAAATTCATGCAATATGATAAATACCCCATCTTGTTATCCTCGATGGCAACAATACAATACGTGCCTTGCAACCCTTTCTCATCCGGGTAAGGACACCGCAAGATTGAACCCAAAGCTAAGCACTTATCCCATTGCAAGAACTACCAATCTAGTTGGCCAAACCAAACGGATAATTCGAAGAGACTTGCAAAGATAACTTAATCATACATAAAATAATTCGGAGAAGAATCAAATATTTTCCATAGATAAGCTGCATCATAAACCCACAATTCATCGGTCTCAACAAACACACCGCAAAAATAAGATTACATTGAATAGATCTCCATGAGAGAGGGGGAGAACATTGTATTGAGATCCAAAGAGAGAGAAGAAGCCATCTAGCTACTAGCTATGGACCGAAGGTCTGAAGTAAACTACTCACACTTCATCAGAGGGGCTATGGTGTTGATGTAGAAGCCCTCCGTGGTGGATGCCCCCTCCGACGGAGCTCCGGAACAGGCCCCAAGATGGGATCTCGTGGATACAGGAAGTTACGGCGGTGGAATTAGGTTTTTGGCTCCGTATCTAATCTGTTGGGGGTATGTAGGTATATATAGGAGGAAGGAGTACGTCGGTGGAGCGTCAGGGGGCCCACGAGGCAGGGGGGCGCGCCCAGGGGGGAGGGCGCGCCCCCCACCCTCGTGACCGCCTCTAGCACTTCTTGGAGTAGGGTCCAAGTCTCCTGGATCACGTTCGGTGAGAAGATCACGTTCCCGAAGGTTTCATTCCGTTTGGACTCCGTTTGATATTCCGTTTCTTCAAACACTGAAATAGGCAAAAAACAGCAATTCTGGGCTGGGCCTCCGGTTAATAGGTTAGTCCCAAAAATAATATAAAAGTGGAAAATAAAGCCCATTATAGTCCAAAACAATGGATAAAGTAGCATGGAGCAATCAAAAATTATAGATACGTTGGAGACGTATCACCATCCTCGGGTACCCGGCTCTGGCCCAGTTCATGGCAGCAACCCACCGGGCATACAATCTCATGAAGATGCCCGGAAGCAAGGGTGTCCTCACTATCAAGGGGGATGCCAAGGAGGCCGTGTCGGCGCTCAAGCTTGCCTTCAAGACCACCGCGGCGGCACAACCAATTGGCACGGGCGCCTCCGAGGTCAAGGGGGCCGCACCAACCAAGAAGAAGCAGTTGTTCACCCAAGATAAGGCGGAAACCAAGCAGGTGCCGGTCGATGAAGAAGGATCCTCGGGAGCCACCTTTACCATAGGTGCCGACCTCGACCCGGGCCAAGAGGAAGCGTTGGTGAAGTTCTTGCGCGCAAACAAGGAGATATTCGCATGGGAGCCCAAGCAGCTGGTGGGAGTCCCGAGAGAAGTGATTCAACATCACTTGAGAGTGTGCCCCAACATACACCCGGTGAAGCAGCGGGCAAGAGGCAGTCCACGGAGAAGCAGGCCTTCATCGTCCAAGAGACAGGCAAGTTGGAGGAGGCGAGTGCCATTCGCGAGGTTCGGTACCCCGAATGGCTGGCGAACCCGTCGTTACAGCCAAGAAAGGCGGGAAGGAGCGAATGTGCGTCGACTTCACCAACCTCAACAAGGCCTGCCCCCAAGATCCGTTCCCGCTCCCACTCATCGACCAGATCGTTGACTCCACCACCGAGTGCGACCTGCTGTGCTTCCTGGATGCGTTCTCAGGGTATTGCCAGATCAAGATGGCAGTAGAAGATGTAAAGAAGACAACCTTCCTGACCCCGTGCGGGCTGTACTGCTACACTTGCATGCCTTTCGGACTGCGTAACACGGGCGCAACCTTTCAGCGGCTGATGCACATCGCCTTAGGGCGACAGCTCGGGAGAAACGCGGAGGCCTACGTCGACGACATCGTGGTGAAGTCTCGGGAGGCCAGAACCTTGATCCAGGATCTGGAGGAGACTTTCGCGAGCCTGCGCCAAGTGAACTTGCGACATAACCCGAAGAAGTGCGTGTTTGGTGTCCCTTCCGGCAAGCTGCTAGGTTTCCTCGTATCCCACAGAGGGATCGAGGCGAACCCAGAAAAGATCAAGGCCATTGAAGACATGAGCCCACCGCAGACCCTCAAGGAAATGCAGAAGCTGGCTGGTCGGGTGACTGCGTTGGGGCGCTTCATCTCCAAGCTGGGAGAGCGCGCCCTACCCTTCTTCAAGCTGATGAAGAAGAAGGGCCCGTTCGAGTGGACCCCGGAGGCCGACCGAGCTTTTCAAGACCTCAAGAGCTACCTGACCAGCCCTCCAATGATGGTGGCTCTGTGACCTCTCGAGCCCCTAGTACTTTATCTTGTCGCCACTCCGTATTCCGCCAGCGCGGCACTGGTGGCGGTTCGGGAAGAGCACCAAGCCAAAGGCGCGGTACGACAAACCGCGCAACCAGCCGGACTGACGCAAGCTCAGGAAGACACTGCAAGAGCCGTAGCAGCGTCGGCAGAGGACCAAGCTCAGTAGGACGACGTCGCCAAGGTCCCGACAAGCGATCAAGCGTCGGAGGTTCCATCACCTCAGGAGACACCCCAGCTTCCGCAAGACACGAGCCTCACCAACATGCCAGTTCTCATCGAGCACCCGGTGTATTTCGTCAGCACGGTGTTGCGGGATGCAAGGGCACGATACCCCATGCCCCAAAAGCTCTTGCTCACGCTCTTGGTGGCCTCACGAAAGTTGCGGCAGTACTTCTAGGGCCACCCCATCAAGGTCGTCTCGGCTTACCCATTGGAGAGAGTGCTCAGGAGCCCCAACTCTGCTGGAAGGGTCGCTGAGTGGAACATCGAGTTGTAGGCATTTCAGTTGGAGTTCAGCACTACCAGGGTCATCAAGGGAGCCGCACTCGCTGATTTCATGGCAGAGTGGACGGATGCCCCGAAGTTGGAAGTAGGCGAGGACAAGTCCACCTCGCCGGGAAGTGAGGCGCCCAACGGCTGGGTCATGTATTTTGATGGTGCCTTCGCGCACCAGGGCATGGGGGCTGGAGCAGTACTCGTCTCGCCCACTCAATACAAGCTCTACTGTGTTGTACATCTCTACTTTCGACAGGGCGAGAAGGTCTCCAACAACATTGCAGAATACGAAGGCCTCATAGCTGGCCTGAAAGCTGCGGCAGCCCTGGGGGTGAAGCGCCTCACCGTCAAGGGCGACTCACAGCTTCTCGTCAATTTCTCCAACAAGGTATACGAGCCGAAGGACGAGCACATGGAGGCATACCTCACGGAAGTGCGAAAGATGGAAAAGCAGTTCCAGGGCCTAGAGTTGCAGCACGTACCCCGTCGCACCAACAAGGAAGCTGACGACATCGCCAAGAGGGCATCCAAGCGGCAGCCCCAAGAGCCCGACGTCTTCGAGGAACGGCTCTTCAAGCCGTCAGCAATGCCACCACTTTCAAGGATAGCTCAGCCTCGGGAAGAGCTCCCGCAGCCGCCTGCCACCGGAGCCCCAGCCTGTGGCCCAACTTCGGGAGCATGCCTACTCTTGGCGCTCGAGCCCCAGGAGGGATGCTGGACCAAGGAATTCAAAGAATACCTGATGCAAGGGACGCTGCCGGAGAAGGAGGAGGACGCGGAACACGTGGCCCGGCAAACCACGACATACTGCATCCGGGACGGTGAGTTATACAGGAAGCGACCAAATGATGTTTCATTACGTTGCATCTCCAGAGACCAGCGGAAGGAGTTGCTATCCGACATACACGATGGGGACTGTGGGCACCACTCGGTGTCGTGAACCCTCGTCGGCAAGGCATTCGTAGCGGATTCTACTGGCCCATGGCGCTCAACGATGCAGCCGAGCTGGTGAAGTCCTGTGAAGCCTGCCAGTTCCACGCCAAGCAGATCCATCAGCCGGCTCAGGGCCTCCAGACCATCCCACTCACTTGGCCGTTTGCGGTGTGGGGGCTAGATATCCTGGGCACGTTCCCTCGAGCGCCAGGGGGCTACCGCTACCTCTATGCCGCCATCGACAAGTTCACCAAGTGGGCGGAGGTGGAAGCCGTCCGCACCATCCCAGCTGGTTCCGCGGTGAAGTTCATCAGGGGTCTCGTGAGCCGTTTCGGGGTCACCAACCGTATCATCACTGATAACGGCTCGCAGTTCACTAGCAATCTCTTCAAAACATACTGTGCTAACCTTGGAACGCAGATCTGCTACGCTTCGGTGGCGCACCCCAGGAGCAATGGTCTGGCCGAACGCGCCAACGCAGAGGTCCTGAGGGGCCTCAAGTCCGTGTTGTGGTCCATCCGCACCACCGCCACCAAGCCAACGGTCGAGACCCCATTCTTCCTCGTCTACGGAGTAGAAGTGGTCCTCCCTCACGAGGTCAAGCATCGCTCCGCACGGGTCCTGGCGTTTGATGAAACACAACAGTATGCCACGCAGTGGATGGACCTCGTGCTGGGGGAGGAACGCCGCCGCGAAGCCGCACTACGGGCGACAAGTTACCAGCAGGCGCTGCGGCGATACCACTGCCGCAACATCCGCTCCAAGACGCTCGAGGCGGGTGACCTCGTCCTGAGGCGGGTCCTCTCCAGGGAAGGCTGCATAAGCTCTCACCCATGTGGGAGGGCCCATTCAAGGTCGTCCATGTCTCCAGGCCTGGTGCCGAGTGCCTGGAGACACAGGATGGGGTACCCATCCAGAACGCCTGGAACATCCAGCACCTCCGGAAGTTCTACCCAGGAAGAAAGGCCCAGTGCCTATGAAGAAGGCCCGGTGCTTGTGAAGATCGCCGCCCGTGACACTCTCACGTAATAATGAGTGGGGATGTACACGCCCCGGAGTCTCAGGAGTGCCGCCCTCGGGCCTCGGGGGCTCCCTCCCACGTCCAAGTGGTAGCACTTAGCTCCGCCCTGGTGGGAAGACTTGAAGACTAGACTAGGTGCCGGATGCGGCTTTTCATTTGCTTTCCGTAGTTGGCTTGCCCCCCTTTTAATTGAAAGTTTGCTTCTGAAGTTCCTTGCTGGTTTGGTTCCTTCGCTTTTTGCTGCTGTTTCCGGTTACAGTTTAACCCATTTTCTCTCTCTCGCATACCTTGCGAGGGGGCTAGGCCGGCGCCTTCGCGAGCCTTTTTCCTTTCCTCTGCCCTTCGTCTATTTTTCTCGAGGCCCTTCGTCTGTTTCTTTGCAAGGAATTTCCATTCGAGCCAACAAGCTGGTGCACCTCTCCTGATCCGTGCCCCTCGGGTATCGCGATATGAAGCGCTGGGTCTAGGCTCGGGTGAACGATAAGCCTCCTGGCGACGCTCCTAACAAGTTTTTTGCAGTTCCCTAACACCCGCCAAGTCAAGGAAGGCCTCCGCAGGCACCAGGAAGCGAGTCCCTCGTGAGGAGGAGGCTACCCCAAGCATGCCAAGCTAAGTTACCTCTACACAAAATAACGACACAAAGACAAAAACAACAAACACAGATAATGATTGGGAAATCATAGTTCGATACACGCTTCGGGCCCATACTAGTTTCTTCTTGATGCAAAAAAGAAAGGAAGAACAAAATAAGCGGCGCCTGCCCCTATGGCGGTTAACGGAGGCAGGCTCCTGGCGCCTTCCTAAGCTCAGCCAGACCCCTCCTTGCGCTTCACGGAGACGCGACGACGAGACGATCCGCTACCGCCTTCGAAGCGGGCGCGGCAGCGTGGCGGCTGGTCATAGCCACCACTGCTGGAGCTATCTGAGACGCACAAGTATAGGGGATCTATCGTAGTCCTTTCGATAAGTAAGAGTGTCGAACCCAACGAGGAGCAGAAGGAAATGATAAGCAGTTTTCAGCAAGGTATTCTCTGCAAGTACTGAAATAAGCGGTAACAGATAGTTTTGTGATAGGGTAAATTGTAACGAGCAACAAGTAACAAAAGTAAATAAGGTGCAGCAAGGTGGCCCAATCCTTTTTTTAGCAAAGGACAAGCCGAAACAAACTCTTATAATAGGAAAAGCGCTCCCAAGGACACATGGTATTATCGTCAAGCTAGTTTTCATCACGCTCATATGATTCGCGTTCGGTACTTTGATAATTTGATATGTGGGTGGACCGGTGCTTGGGTGCTGTTCTTACTTGAACAAACATCCCACTTATGATTAACCTCTATTGCAAGCATCCGCAACTACAACAAAAGTATTAAGGTAAACCTAACCATAGCATGAAACATATGGATCCAAATCAGCCCTTACGAAGCAACACATAAACTAGGGTTTAAGCTTCACACTCTAGCAACCCATCATCTACTTAGTACTTCCCAATGCCTTCCTCTAGGCCCAAATAATAGTGAAGTGTTATGTAGTTGACGTTCACATAACACCACTAGAGGTTAGACAACATACATCTCATCAAAATATTGAACGAACACCAAATTCACATGACTACTAATAGCAAGACTTCTCCCGTGTCCTCAGGAACAAACGTAAGTACTCACAAAGCATATTCATGTTCATAATCAGAGGGGTAATAATATGCATAAAGGATCTGAACATATGATCTTCCACCAAGTAAACCAACTAGCATCAACTACAAGGAGTAATCAACACTACTAGCAACCTACTAGCACCAATCCCGGACTTGGAGATAAGAATTGGATACAAGAGATGAACTAGGGTTTGGAGATGAGATGGTGCTGGTGAAGATGTTGATGGAGATTGCCCTCTCTTGATGAGAGGAGCGTTGGTGATGATGATGGCGATGATTTCCCCCTCCCGGAGGGAAGTGTCCCCAATAACAGCTCACGGAGCCCTAGATTGGTTCCGCCAAGGTTCTGCCTCGTGGCGGCGGAGTCTCGTCCCGAAAGGTTGCTTATGATTTTTTTTCTCATCGAAAGAGCTCATATAGGAGAAGATGGGCATCGGAGAGCCACCAGGGGGGCCCACGAGGTAGGGGGCGCGCCTAGGGGGAGGGCGCGCCCCCACCCTCGTGAGCAGGGTGTGGGCCCCTTGGCCTTCATCTTTGGCGACGATTTTTCTTTATTTATTTTAAGATATTCCATGGAGTTTCAGGACTTTTGGAGTTGCACATAATAGGTCTCCAATATTTGCTCCTTTTCCAGCCAGAATTCCAGTACCGCCAAGATTCCCCTCTTCATGGTAAACCTTGTAAAATAAGAGGAATAGCCATAAGTATTGTGACATAACGTGAAATAACAGCCCATAATGCGATAAAATATCGATATAAAATCATGATGCAAAATGGACGTATCAACTCCCCCAAGCTTAGACCTCGCTTGTCCTCAAGCGAAGAGTCGATAGCAATAAATATGTCCTCATGTTTAGAGGTAGAGGCGTCGATAAAAATAAAATACGGACATGAAGGCATCATGATTATTCTCATCACAGCAACATAAATAGATTTGTCATATGATTACTCATGTTCAATTGATGATCTTTTCAAAGTGCAAAATTATGAATCAGAAACCTTATTGGGCACCAACAAATTATAACCTCGACCATCAAAACAATTGCAATTTATCATAACATCGGAAAGAGTCTATGTCAGAGCTTAAAAGCAAGCCCACATACTCAACTATCACTTAGTCTTTCATAATTGCTAACACTCACGCAACACTTGTGGTTACGGAGTTTTAACCAGACACAGAGAAAGATAGGGGCTTGTAGTTTTGCCCCACAACCTTTTACCTCAAGGGTAATGTCAACGATAATAATTCATGCTCCCCTACATCCAATTAGATATATATATATCATGTTCTTTCCAACATGCTGGGCTTGCCAAAGGATAGAATGAAAAAGGAAAGGTGAAGATCACCGTGACTCTTGCATAAGGTAGAGAATAATAATAAAAGATAGGCCCTTCGCAGAGGGAAGCAGAGGTTGCCATGCGCTTTTATGGTTGGATGCACAAAATCTTAATGCAAAAGAACGTCACTTTATATTGCCCTTGTATGTGGAACTTTATTATGCAGTCCGTCGCTTTTATTACTTCCGCAACAAGTTCGTACAAAGCTTATTTCTCTGCACTAATAAGTCATGCATATTTAGAGAGCAATTTTTATTGCTTGCACCGATGACAACTTACTTGAAGGATCTTACTCAATCCATAGGTAGATATGGTGGACTCTCATGGCTAAACTGGTTTAAGGGTATTTGGAAGCACAAGTAGTATCTCTACTTGGTGCTGAGAATTTGGCTAGCATGAGGGGAAAGGCAAGCTCAACATGTTAGGAGATCCATGACAATATACTTTGTCTAAGATATAAGAAAACATAACTCATTACGTTGTCTTCCTTGTCCAACATCAACTCTTCAAAGATGTCATATTTTAATGAGTGTTCCCAATCATAAAAGATGTCAATGATAATATATCTATATGTGAAACCTCTCTCCTTATTACTTCCTATTAATTGCAACGATGACCAAAACTATATTTGCCAACTCCCAACAACTTTTAATCATCATACTCTTTCTATGTGAAGTCATTACTTTCAATAAGACCAATATCAACTCTTTGTTTCTTTTTATTCTTTTCTTTTATTCACTCAAGATCATGGCAAAGTAATCAAGCCCTTAACTCAACACTAATCTTTATTATATATAGCTCACGGACTCGATTGCATAGAGGGATCATAAAGCAAAACTTCAAAACTAGATCATGCCATGATGTAGCGACCCGACCCGAATGGATCAAGTCTCTGTGCTCAGGTGTCATCCCTGGATCAGTAATGCTGACACCACACAGTACTTCGAAGGATTTATAACAGAGTAGCAATCACACACTTATTACATCGTTGCCCAAAAGAGGACTTATTACAATAAATATGGCTTAAGGCCATCTAATAACGATAACAGCGGAAGACTTGGAAGATAAGTGAGTCCATCAACTCCAATGCATCACCGAGTATAGAACCACGACCTAAAGCACCTTACTCGTTGTCTGAAAAGTCTGCAACATGAAAGTTGCAGCCCGAAAACGGGTCAGCACATGGAATATGCTGGCAATGTAACACATAGAGAATAATGAATGATAAGCCTGTACTTCATGCATATGTGGCTGGTGGAAAAGCTCTACGGTTACAGTTTTGCATAAAGCCAGTTTTTACCTACTGCAAAGGAATAAATTTGTTTAACTATCATGGTGGTTGTTAAACATTGAGAATGGTTGACAACATCCTCAATCCCAATTAAGAGTACTCATTAAAAACCCAACAATATTAATTAGAGTAACATGTTGAGATTCACATGATATTCAAGTACTAGATACTCAAGATGTCCATAACCGGGGACACGGCTAATCATGATTAGTTTATACACTCTGCAGAGGTTTGCGACTTTTCCCCACAAGACTCGATCGCCTCCGCTTGGTTTCTCGTCTCGCAGGGTGTTTGAGAAACGGATGACCGAGACATAGTCTTCCGTAAGCGCTTAGCACCTTACGACGGGTAGACCGGTACACCTACATCCCCTACATCTGCTAGTCCACCACTATAAGAGTTCGCACGACTTACTCAACTATGCCAGAGCCCATAATGGCTTGTGGCTGCACACGGAAGTTTCTAGTTTGAATAATCTCATGATCCCTTTGAGCCCGGGTGGCGGTCCCAAAAACAGGCAATCACTGGATACCCCAGGTGCCTCAATCCACCCAGATGTGCGTTTAAGTTGCCACCTTAAATAAACCATTAATTTAACAATCTCACATCTGTCATGGATACACTCACCCAATACACGTCTACTAGCATAGCATGGCAATTAAGCAAACGTAGAAGTAACTCCCAAGGTTTCATAAGTAAAACAGGTAATAGGTACTACCTCAACTACTTCCCATCCCACAATTTTAATTAGATCCTAATCATGCAAGTGTTTGAGGATTGATCTAATGCATAAAAATTGGGTAGTAGAAAAAGTATGATCAAGTGTTACTTGCCTTGCTGATGATCCGCGAAACCTAGAGATTCGAAATAACAAGCGGCGCACTCCGGGTGATCTATCGCAGACAAACAACAAGCATACAATAAGTACTCATCTAATGCACGGGTAAAACTCGAATAAAAGATCTGACCAGAAATTTCAACTTAAGAACCCTGGTTGCAAAAGAAAACGAATCAAACAAAACAACGGAAAACAACCGGCGGAAGAAAACAGCTCGGTTCTAGCAAGTTGAAACTAGGTCAAATTTTATAGTAGCAAAACCTTGTTTAAGTTGATTAGTCGGAACGGCGGTTTCGAAACGAAACTCCAGGCGCTTGAATCACCTGATTCCGATAAACGAGCGGGAAGATAAACTAGAACGAAGATCGGATTTGAAATCGTGATCAGAAAAAATAGCGGAATAAATCCGATTAAAAGAAAAACTACGAACGGTTAAACGAACAGACGTTCGTTAACCGGGAATAACCGGTGATCACGTTCGTTAAGACGAACGGTCCGGCGAACGCTCGCTAAACAATAAAACCGGAAAAATAAAACCGATCTAGGGTTTCAAAAACCGACAACGGAAAAAGAACCGAACGGTTTTATAAAAAACCGAACCGAGGGGAGGGTGGCGCGCGCAGCTACCTCGACGAGGTGGGGCTCCGGTGGGTGGCGGCTTAGGCGGCGGGCGACGACGCCACGGGCGGGCGGCGGCGGCGGTGACTGGCGGGCGGCGGGCGCAAAGCGGCGGCGCAAGTGGCGGCGGCGGCGGCTGGGGGTTGGGGTGGCGGCGGCTGCGGTTGGGGAGGAGAGGGGGGTGAGGGGGTATTTAAAGGGCGGGGAAGGTGGCTTGGGGGAGGGGGCAAGCAAAGGGAGGAGGAGGAGGAGTCCTCCTCGGACTCGCCGGGCGGCGGCGGCGGCTCAAGGCTTTCATGTGTGGTGCGAGGAGGGGCGGCTGGGTCGGCTGGGCCCTTGGCCTAGGCGGAGCACTGCGCATTTTTTTTAAAAAAAATCACGCGCAGAAAAACGAATAAAATAAAATCTAAACTGACTCCAAAATTTACAAAGTAAATTTTTTCCCGACTCCTAAAAATGAGTCGAACAAAATGAACTTTTACACGGGGCCAAAATGCAATTTTCGAAAACACGCATTTTTCCCTAAGGCAAATAAAAAAACGAAAAACTTTGAAATAAAAATCTTATTTGATTTTTTTATTAAATCTTCATTATTTCTTTATTTTGGGAAAGTCATTTTATTCCCTCTCTCATATTTTGATAGTAGAAATAATTGAAGATAAAATAAATAAAATCAAATGATCCTATTTTCAAAATTTGAGAAAACTCAAATATGAAAATAACGAAATCCCCAACTCTCTCCGAGGGTCCCTGAGTTGCGTGAAATTTCTAGGATCGGCAAAATGCAAGAAAATATGTAATGCATGATGACTTAATGTATAACATTTCAAATTGAAAATTTGGGATGTTACAAAGCTACCCCCCTTAAGATGAATCTCGCCCTCGAGATTCGGGTTGGCTAGAAAATAGGTGAGGGTGGTCCTTGAGCAAATCTTCTTCTCTTTCCTGTGGCTTCATCCTCGTGTGGTGGCTCCTTGAACTTTGCAAAACTTTATAACCTTGCTGCGAGTAACTCGATGGCATAATCGAGAATCTTGACCGGGTCTCTCCTCATATGTCAAATCATCCTTCAACTGAATTGCTTCAAGTGGCCTTGTATCTCTTAACGGTACCATTCTCCGCCATCTCGGAGTGACATTTCTTCAGCTGAGAAACATGGAATACATCATGAACTCCTGACAGTCCCTCTGGCAATTCCATCTTATAAGCAACTTCTCCCATGCGTTGCAAGATGTTATACGGTCCAACGAAACGTGGTGCTAATTTTCCTTTAACTCCAAAACGTTTAACTCCTCGAAGTGGGGATACTCTAAGATAAACTCTGTCTCCAACTTCATATTCTATCGCCTTATGCGTTTTGAATCCGCATAGCTTTTACATGTCTGGACTGGGCTACCTTGAGCCTATCGCGAATCAATCAACTTAACCTTCTGCTCAGACTCCTTAATCAAATCTGGTCCAAACAATCGACGGTCTCCAGCCTTCGTCCCATGATAACGGTGTCCTGCACCTCCTTCCGCATACAAAGCCTCGAAAGGTGCCATCTTCAAGCTGGTTTGGTAACTGTTGTTATAAGAAAACTCGCATACGGCAAGTTATCATCCGAACTAGATCCATAATCTAGTGCACAAGCTCTCAAAGATATCCTCCAAAATCTGATTAACTCTCTCGATCATCCATCGATTACGTGGGTGGAAAGTCATCTTGAATTCCACCTGGTTCCCAATGTTTCGTGTAACCGATTCCAAAACTTTGAGGTAAATTGGGTTCCTCTATCCGATATGATACTCCTCGAACTCCGTGTAAACACACAATTCTGGTCATGTATATCTTTGCCAACTTAGCAATCGCTATAGGTAGTCTTGATCGAATGAAATGAGCTACCTTCGTCAAGCGGTCGACTATAACCCAAATCGAGTCATAGCTCGAACGAGTCTTCGCAAACCTGTGATGAAATCCATGCCTAGTTTATCCCACTTCCATTCGGGTATTGGCAATGGTTGCAACAATCCTCGCTAGCTTCGATGTTCGCCTTCACCCTTTGACATACATCACAAACTGCTACATACTCGCAATATCCTTCTTCATTCCGGTCCACCGTAACGCTTCCTTCAAATCTAAATACATCTTGGTATTTCTGGGTGAATCGAGTAGGGCGAATCATGTGCTTCTTGCAGAATCAACTTCACGATCTCCGGGTCATTTGGCACAAAACACGGTCCTCAAACCATAGGGTATCGTGCTCATCCTCACGAAATCCCTTAGCTTTTCCTTCGCTCCTTTTCTCCTTTATAGAGGCAACTTCCTTATCTCGCCTTTTGAGCTTCTCGATTTTGTCCATCAACGTAGACTGAATCTCCAATCTTGCTACATAGCCTCTCGGAACTATTTCCAAACATAGCTCTCAAGATCCTCGGCTAACTCCTTGGGTATTCCTCCCACCATTAGTGTATTGACGTGGCTCTTACGGCTCAATGCGTCTGCTACAACGTTAGCCTTCCCGGGTGATAATGCAATCTCATATCATAATCCTTAATAAGCTCCAACCATCTCTTACGTCTGAGATTTAATTCCTTACTGCGTGAAGATGTACTTCAAACTCTTGTGATCCGTGTACACCTCACAATGATTTCCAATGAGAAAATGTCTCTGTGTCTTCAATGCATGCACAACGGCTGCTAACTCCAAATCATGGGTAGCATAATTCAACTCATGAGGCTTAAGCTGTCGTGAAGCATACGAAACAACTCTTCCTTCCCGCATAAGCACTGCTCCAAGTCCTCGACGAGAAGCGTCGCAAAACACCTCATAATCCTTGGTCTGATCTGGCAAAATTAACACTGGTGAGGTAACCAATCTTTTCTTCAACTCCTGAAAACTTGCCTCACAATCCTCAGTCCATATGAACTTGGTATCCTTTTCAGCAATTCCGTCATAGGCTTTGCAATCCTTGAGAAATTCTCAATGAATCTTCGGTAGTATCCTGCGAGTCCAAGGAAACTCCGGATCTCTCCAACTGTCGTTGGTGCTTCCCATTTGGTTACTGTCTCAACCTTTGTGGGGTCAACTGCTATCCCTTCTCCGGATATAACATGTCCAAGAAATCCAACTTCCTTTAGCCAAAACTCACATTTGCTGAACTTGGCATATAACCGATGTTCCCTTAGTTTCTCCAAAACCAATCGCAAATGTTCCTTATGTTCCTCTTCATTCTTCAAGAAAACCAAAATATCATCTATGAACACCACGATTTAACTTATCCAAAAACTCCATAAACACTTTGTTCATCGTGTTCATGAAATAGGCAAAGCGTTAGTCAGTCCAAATGACATAACGGTATATTCATACTGATCCATATCTCGTGGTAAATGCTGTCTTGGGTATGTCCCGCCTCGAATCTTCAATCGATGGTACCACGATCGCAAATCGATCTTGGAAAACACTTTAGCTCCTTGCAAACGATCAAACAGATCATTTATCATTGGTAGTGGGCACTTGTTCTTGATTGTTACTTCATTTAAACCACGATAGTCAACAACCATCCTTAACGATCCATCCTTCTTCTCTACTAAAAGTACGGGTGATCCCCAAGGCGAAGAACTTGGGCATATATAACCTTTATCCAATAGCTCCTTAATCTGCTTCTTGATTTCCGCCAAATCCTGTGCGGGCATCCTGTATGGTCGCTTCGATATTGGGCCTGTACCGGCGAAAGCTCAATCAAAACTCAATGTCTCTATCCGGTGGCATTCACGGCAATTCCTCAGAAATACATCAGGGAAATCCTTCACCATTGGCACCTCTTCCTGCACAACTCCTGATAAGGAATTTACTTGATTCCTATTTGGTCCATGTCGCGATACATACCTAATCCTTCTTCCTTCTGGTGTGGTGAGGAAAATCGTCTTACTTGCACAATCGATGTTTCCCCCATACATCGACAGCCAATCCATATCGAGAATCACCTCCAATCCTTGGGATTCCAAAATGATCAAATCCGTCAGGAACACATGCCTTCCTATACATAATGGTACTTGAAAACATCCTTGTCTGGCCATATATTCCGCTCCTGGTGAGCTTACTAGCATAGGGGTTTTAAGAATCTGAGTAGGCAAGCTATACTTTTCTACAAATCCCCTTGATATATCTGAATGCGTTGCACCTGTATAGAAAAGAACTAGTGCAGTAAATGAATTAACCAATAACTTACCAAGTACTGCATCGGGCTGATCTTC
Source organism: Aegilops bicornis (assembly GCA_021605145.1). Lineage (NCBI taxonomy): Eukaryota > Viridiplantae > Streptophyta > Magnoliopsida > Poales > Poaceae > Aegilops > Aegilops bicornis. The sequence goes on along the minus strand of CM038675.1, from coordinate 526,621,527 downwards.
AACCTCCTCCATATCAATGTGGTTCACATGTCCCCTGTTGAAAGGGTTTGGCTTCTTTCGGACCTTCCATTTCCACCTTGGCCTTCTCGGATACCATTTGCATAATGTCCGGTCTTGGAACACTTGTAACAGGTGACATGGCTCAGGTCTTTCTTGGTTGGGGTTGATGGTGTGGTCCGGTTCGGCCGTTGCTTCCTCCATTCCCATTTCCATTTTGTGGCCATTATGGTTGTGCGAATTACCTCCTCCATGGGTATGTCAAACCGAACTCCCCGCTTAGGGGTATAACGGGCTTCATTGGGCTCCAGAGTTATACCTCCCCGCCCATACTTCCTCTTGCGATTCTCAATTTGTCACGCTGCTTTCCTTCAATCATGAGGGCACGGTCTACCAACTCCTGGTAGTTATTGAAACTTGCTACCATCAACTGCATGCTTAACTCATCATTCAGTCCTTCCGAAACTTCCCCGCTTAGCTGCATCTCGTAGCAATGTCATCCGGGGCATAACGTGCTAACTTACTAAAATCATCCACATACCGCCAACAATCCTTCCTCCTTGGCGTAAATTGCGAAACTCACGCTTCTTCATGGCCATAGCTCCTGCCGAGACATGGGCAAGGCGGAAAGCTTGTCAAACTGATCCCATGTGATAGTGTCTACAGGTGGTAGGTGGCTGTAAAATTTCTCCCACCATGTCAGCTGCGGGTCCTTCAAGCTGGTGTGCAAAGAAACTTCACCTTCTCTCCATTTGTACATCCTGCAGTGGTCAACTCCCTCCCTACCTTACGGAGCCAATCATCTGCTACTATCGGCTCGGTGCTACTGGAAAACACTGGCGGGTTCAGCCTTAAGAAACGAGCCAGATGGTCAACTGGGGGTGGTGGTGGGTTGTTGTTGTTGCCTTGGTTCTGCATGCAGTTGTTTGGATCAAAGTGTTCTGCTGAATCAACTGGGTGATCTCCGGCGGGAAAAACTGGGGTCGCGTCTCGGAGGCATCGATGGGTTTAGAAAAGACGAGAAATTAAGAATAGAGTGAGGTCTAAGGAGAAACACTACCCAAATGTATATGAGCAAATGCACACAAAATCACTTCATTCAATTCAAACAAAGGGCTTACAACGGTCTAACTATCGCAAAAGTGCGTGAACTAAAATGTTACATGGAGGAATACTACTAATATGTGGGGTCATCTATTAATTTGAACTGGTGGAAGACTCCATGATGTCTGCCCACCTTCGCCTTCAAAGTCGGGTTCACTTGGATCCGAATCGGTGTCGTCGATGATGATGTAGTTGCTCGGACAGCCGACGTACTTGTCTTCATTCTTGAGCGCTAATTTCTTCTTGAGTTCTTCAATCTCATACTTAAGATCGTTATTGTGTCTTGCTACAGCTACGATCTCGTCCATGTAGTCCTTACGCGTAGACTTTAGTTCTTCTTCAAGTTCGATGATCCTTCCCTTCGCATCCTTCAATTCGATCATATCATTGCACATCTGGTTCTCCTGGCGTCGAATGTGCTGGTTTAACTCCTGGATGAAAGCTGCAATGGATCTATCCTTCTTGGTGCTGACTATCTCCCATTGTTCATCTCGGCATCCACAAATCTGATAGATGGTGTCCTTGAGGTCTTCTTGGTAAACTTCTCCAATGCGTCCCATGGTGATATGAGCTGCCATGCCCTTTCCCAGACTCCAGGTTGGTGCACTGAAAACACTATCTATAGGCTTGGTGATTGGGGCGAATGTCCTTCCCGAACGTGAGCTTGAATCTTCCAGCTCTTCTTCGTGCAGAGTGGCGTTGAAAGTCCCGGTGAAGCTTGGTAGTCCAATGTTCAGGTACTTGGTGACTTCCTTCAGGTGAAATCCAAAAGGGGTGCCTTCATCTGGTTGGGCGTACTTGATCTTCGCGTCCTTCATCCTAAAAGTGTAGAAAAATATGAGGAGTTAGAAAATGTGGAGAGAGTAGTGATCTATGGCTTTAACTTAGTGGTCGTGTCCTCATACAGTGTGCTCGATACCATATCTCTCAGAGGGACCCGACCAATGGATCAAGTCTTCGTGCTCGTGTGTCATCCTCGGATCGTAATGTCGACACCACATAGTACTTCGAAGGATTTATTACAGAGTAGCAATCACACACTTATTACATCGTTGCCCAAAAGAGGACTTATTACAATAAATATGGCTTAAGGCCATCTAATAACGATAACAGCGGAAGACTTGGAAGATAAGTGAGTCCATCAACTCCAATGCATCATCCGAGTATAAAACCACGACCTAAAGCACCTTACTCGTCGTCTGAAAAGTCTGCAACATGAAAGTTGCAGCCCGAAAAAGGGTCAGCACATGGAATATGCTGGCAATGTAACACATAGAGAATAATGAATGATAAGCATGTACTTCATGCATATGTGGCTGGTGGAAAAGCTCTACGGTTACAGTTTTGCATAAAGCCAGTTTTTACCTCACGCAAAGGAATAAATTTGTTTAACTATCATGGTGGTTGTTAAACATTGAGAATGGTTGACGCATCCTCAATCCCAATTAAAAGTACTCATTAAAAACCCAACAATATTAATTAGAGTAACATGTTGAGATTCACATGATATTCAAGTACTAGATACTCAAGATGTCCATAACTGGGGACACGGCTAATCATGATTAGTTTATACACTCTGCAGAGGTTTGCATGACTTTTCCCCACAAGACTCGATCGCCTCCATTTGGTTTCTCGCATCTGCAGGGTGTTTGAGAAACGGATGACCGAGACATAGTCTTTCAGAAGCGCTAGCACCTTACGACGGGTAGACCGGTACACCTACATCCCCTACATCTGCTAGTCCACCACTATAAGAGTTCGCACGACTTACTCAACTATGCCAGAGCCCATAATGGCTTGTGGCTGCACACGGAAGTTTCTAGTTTGAATAATCTCATGATCCCTTTGAGCCTGGGTGGCGGTCCCAAAAAAACAGGCAATCACTGGATACCCCAGGTGCCTCAATCCACCCAGATGTGTGTTTAAGTTGCCACCTTAAATAAACCATTAATTTAACAATCTCACATCATCATGGATACACTCACCCAATCCACGTCTACTAGCATAGCATGGCAATTAAGCAAACGTAGAAGTAACTCCCAAGGTTTCATAAGTAAAAGCAGGTAATAGGTACTACCTCATCTACTCCCCATCCCACAATTTAATTAGATCCTAATCATGCAAGTGTTTGAGGATTGATCTAATGCATAAAAACTGGGTAGTAGAAAAGTATGATCAAGTGTTACTTGCCTTGCTGATGATCCGCGAAACCTAGAGATTCGAAATAACAAGCGGCGCACTCCGGGTGATCTATCGCAGACAAACAACAAGCATACAATAAGTACTCATCTAATGCACGGTGAAAACTCGAATAAAAGATCTGACCAGAAATTTCAACTTAAGAACCCTGGTTGCAAAAGAAAACGAATCAAACAAAACAACGGAAAACAACCGGCGGAAGAAAACAGCTCGGTTCTAGCAAGTTGAAACTAGGTCAAATTTTATAGTAGCAAAACCTTGTTTAAGTTGATTAGTCGGAACGGCGGTTTCGAAACGAAACTCCAGGCGCTTGAATCACCTGATTCCGATAAACGAGCGGGAAGATAAACTAGAACGAAGATCGGATCTGAAATCGTGATCAGAAAAAATAGCGGAATAAATCCGATTAAAAGAAAAACTACGAACGGTTAAACGAATAGACGTTCGTTAACCGGGAATAACCGGTGATCACGTTCGTTAAGACGAACGGTCCGGCGAACGCTCGCTAAACAATAAAACCAGAAAAATAAAACCGATCTAGGGTTTCGAAAAAACCGACAACGGAAAAGAAAACCGGAACGGTTTTTATAAAAAAAACTGAACTGAGGGGAGGGTGGCGCGGCGCGGCTACCTCGACTAGGTGGGGCTCCGGCGGGGTGGCGGCTAGGCGGCGGGGCGACGACGTCACGGCGGGCGGGCGGCATCAAGGGCGGGCGGGCGGCGCAAGGGCGGGCGCAAGGCGCAAGTGGCGGGCGGGCAACAAGGGTTGGGGCGGCGGCTGCGGTTGGGGAGGAGAGGGGGTGAGGGGTATTTAAAAGGGGGAGGTGGCTTGGGAAGGGGGCAAGCAAAGGGAGGAGGAGGAGGAGTCCTCGACTCGGCCGGGCGGCGGGCACATACAGGCTGTGTGAGGGGAGGGGTGTGGGCTGGGCCCTTGGCCGGGGCGCCAAGCATTTTTTAAAAAAATATCACGCGCAGAAAAAAGAATAAAATAAAATCTAAACGGACTCCAAAATTTACAAAGTAAATTTTTCCCGACTCCTAAAAATGAGTCGAACAAAATGAACTTTTACACGGGGCCAAAATGCAATTTTCGAAAACACGCATTTTTTCCTAAGGCAAATAAAAAAACGAAAAACTTTGAAATAAAAATCTTATTTGATTTTTTATTAAATCTTCATTATTTCTTTATTTTGGGAAAGTCATTTTATTCCCTCTCTCATATTTTGATAGTAGAAATAATTGAAGATAAAATAAATAAAATCAAATGATCCTATTTTCAAAATTTGAGAAAACTCACATATGAAAATAACAAAATCTCCAACTCTCTCCGAGGGTCCCTGAGTTGCGTGAAATTTCTAGAATCGGCAAAATGCAAGAAAATATGTAATGCATGATGACTTAATGTATAACATTCCAAATTGAAAATTTGGGATGTTACACATGACTTTATTCTACTATATCAAGATACTACTAATAGGATCGAACTAAGAAAAATGGTAAAGATAGGAGTTGTGATGGTGATACGATACCGGGGCACCTCCCCCATGCTTGGCAGTTGCCAAGGGGAGTGCCCATACCCATGTGATTATGTCTCCTTCTTTGTTGTTGGCGGTGGAGGTGTTGTTGATGATGCAAGCTTGTCGTCCACCTTCCATGGCATAGGCTCACCCTCATAGAAGGATGATCAAGTCTCCTGAATCCTCAGATCTGCAACAGAAACAGCTCGAAATGAAAACAGAGGATATTTGCGTGATACGGGAGCCAAAACCTTCGGGATAATATATAATGAATTTTTACCGACCGAAATACATATCGTGCAAGAAAACGGAGTCCGGAGGGCACACGAGGCGCTCACGAGGTAGGGGGCGCACCCAGGGGGGTAGGGCGCGCCCTCCACCCTCGTGGAGGCCTCGTGTCCTCCCCAGACTGCTACTTATTTTTCTATTTTTCTAAATATTCCAAAACAGAGAAATATTGCTTTAAAAATTGTTTTGGAGTCGGTTTACTTACCGTACCACATACCTATTACTTTTCGAGTCTCAAGCGTTAGGAAAGTGTCCCTTATGTATTCCTTCGGGTTACAGTTTCAATAACATTGGTTTCAACATTTATAGGATTACCTGAGATATAGTGTTTGATTCTTTGACCATTTACCACCTTCGGATTTGTGCCTTCGAAATTGTTGATTTTTATGGCACCGGAATGATAGACCTCCTCGATAACGTAGGGACCTTCCCATTTAGAGAGAAGTTTTCTTGCAAAAAATCTTAAACGAGAGTTGTATAGCAATACATAATCACCTGCATTGAACTCACGCTTTTGTATTCTTTTGTCATGCCATCTTTTAACTTTTTCTTTAAATAACTTGGCATTTTCATAGGCTTGGGTTCTCCATTCATCAAGTGAGCTAATATCAAATAACCTCTTCTCACCGGCAAGTTCGAAATCATAGTTGAGCTCTTTAATAGCCCAATATGCCTTATGTTCTAGTTCGAGAGGTAAGTGACATGCTTTTCCATAAACCATTTTATACGGAGACATACCCATAGGATTCTTATATGCAGTTCTATAGGCCCATAATGCATCATCAAGTTTCTTGGACCAATTCTTTCTAGACCTATTAACAGTCTTTTGCAAAAATAATTTGAGCTCTCTATTACTCAATTCTACTTGACCACTAGACTGCGGGTGATAAGGAGATGCAATTCTATGATTAACGTCATATTTAGCAAGCATTTTACGTAAAGCACCATGAATAAAGTGTGAACCACCATCAGTCATTAAATATCTAGGGACTCCAAACCTCGGAAAAATAACTTCCTTAAGCATTTTAATAGAAGTGTTATGATCAGCACTACTAGTTGGAATAGCTTCTACCCACTTAGTAACGTAATCAACAGCAACTAAAATATGAGTGTATCCATTAGAGGCAGGAAAAGGTCCCATATAATCAAAGCCCCAAACATCAAATGGTTCAATAACAAGTGAATAATTCATAGGCATTTCTTGACGTCTACTAATATTACCAATTCTTTGACATTCATCACAAGACAAAACAAACTTACGGGCATCCTTGAAGAGAGTAGGCCAATAAAAACCAAATTGCAATACCTTATGTGCAGTTCTATCTCCAGCGTGGTGTCCTCCATAAGCTTCGGAGTGACACTTGCGTAGGATCTCTTCCTGTTCATGCTCAGGTACACATCGACTAATAACACCATCTACTCCTTCTTTATAAAGATGTGGATCATCCCAAAAGTAATGTCTCAAATCATAAAAGAGCTTTTTCTTTTGTTGGTATGTGAAGCTAGGTGGTATAAATTTGGCAACAATATAATTAGCATAATCAGCATACCATGGAGTGCTAAGAGAAGTGCTTATAACATTTAATTGTTCATCAGGAAAGCTATCATCAATAGGTAGTGGGTCATCAAGAACATTCTCTAACCTAGATAAGTTATGCGCAGCGGGGTTCTCAGCTCCTTTTCTATCAACAATATGCAAATCAAATTCTTGCAGCAAGAGAACCCATCTAATAAGTCTAGGTTTAGCATCTTTCTTTTCCATAAGATTTTTAATAGCAGCATGATCAGTGTGAATAGTTACTTTAGAATCAACAATATAGGGTCTGAATTTATCACAGGCAAACACAACTGCTAAAAGTTCCTTTTCGGTAGTAGCATAATTTTTTTGAGCATTGTCTAGAGTCTTACTAGCATAATGGATAATATTTAACTTCTTATCAACTCTTTGCCTTAGAACAGCACCTACAGCATAATCACTAGCATCACACATAATTTCAAAGGGTAAATTCCAATCAGGTGGCTGAACAATAGGTGCAGAGACTAATGCTTTCTTAAGTATTTCAAATGCTTCTACACAATCATCATCAAAGACAAATGGTACATCTTTTTGTAATAAATTAGTCAGAGGCCAAGAGATTTTTGAGAAGTCCTTAATGAACCTCCTATAAAATCCGGTGTGACCAAGGAAACTTCTTATACCTTTGATGTCCTTAGGCAATGGCATCTTTTCAATAGCATCAACTTTGGCTTTGTCAACTTCAATACCTCTGTCAGAAACTTTGTGCCCCAAGACAATACCTTCATTAACCATAAAGTGGCACTTTTCCCAATTCAAGACAAGATTAGTTTCGACACATCTCTGCAAAACTCGATCAAGATTGCTCATGCAATCATCAAAAGAGGAACCATAGACGGAAAAGTCGTCCATGAAAACCTCACAAATCTTTTCACAAAAATCAGAGAATATAGCCATCATGCATCTTTGAAAGGTAGCAGGTGCATTACATAAACCAAAAGGCATACGTCTATAAGCAAAAGTACCAAAAGGGCATGTAAAAGTAGTCTTTGATTGATCTTTAGCCGACACAGGTATTTGAGAGAAACCAGAATAACCATCTAGAAGGCAATAATGTGTATGTTTGCATAATCTTTCTAGCATTTGATCAATAAAAGGTAAGGGGTAATGATCTTTCTTAGTAGCTTTATTTAATTTGCGGAAATCCATTACCATCCTATAACCTGTAATAATTCTTTGCGGAATCAATTCATCTTTATCATTAGGGACAACAGTAATGCCTCCCTTCTTAGGGACAAATTGGACAGGACTTACCCACTGACTATCAGCAACGGGATAAATTATACCTGCCTCCAGAAGCTTGAGTATTTCTTTCCTTACCACTTCTTTCATTTTAGGATTCAAACGTCGTTGAGGATCACGAACTGGTTTGGCGTCCGCTTCCAAATTTATTTTATGCCGACATAGAGTGGGACTAATGCCCTTAAGATCATCAAGAGTATATCCAATAGCGAACGGTGCTTCTTGAGTTTTCAATAATCTTTCTTCTTCATGTTCTGAAAGGTTAGCACTAATAATAACAGGATATATTTTCTTTTCATCAAGATAAGCATATTTAAGATTATCAGCAACAGTTTAAGCTCAAACACGGATCACCCTTGGGTGGAGGAGGATCCTAGGATTTCAACAGCAAATTGTGTTTGAGAATAGGTTCTTGTTTAAAGAATACTTCATCTATTTCCCTTCTTTCATTCATAAACATATCATTTTCATGGTCTAGCAAATAGTGTTTCAAAGGATCACTAGGAGGTACGGCAATAGAAGCAAGACCAATAATTTCATCCTTACTAGGCAATTCTTCCTCACGATGTTGTTTACTAAATTTAGAGAAATTAAACTCATGAACCATATCATCCAAGCCAATAGTAACAACATTCTTTTCATGAGTCTATCTTAGCATTAACAGTATTCAAGAAGGGTCTACCAAATATAATGGGACAAAAGCTATCTTGTGGAGAACCAAGAACAAGAAAATTAGCAGGATATTTAGTTTTCCCACACAAGACTTCAACATCTCTAACAATTCCCACTGGTGAAATAGTATCTCTATTTGCAAGCTTAATTGTGACATCAATTTCTTCTAACTTAGCAGGTGCAATTTCGTGCATAATTTCTTTATATAAGTCAATGGGTATAACACTAGCACTAGCACCCATATCACATAAGCCATGATAACAATGATCTCCTATTTTAACAGAAATAACAGGCACGCCTACCACAGGTCTATGTTTATCTCTATTACAGGGTTTAGCAATTCTAGCAGCTTCACCAGAGAATTGGATGACATGCCCATCAATATTATCAGACAAGAGATCTTTAACAATAGCAATATTAGGTTCTATTTTGACTTGCTCAGAAGGTGTATAAGTTCTAGTATTGCTTTTACGAACAATAGTTGAAGCTTTAGCATGATCCTTCATTCTAACAGGGAAAGGTGGTTTCTCAACATAAGAAGTAGGAACAATAGGATCATTGTAAGTGACAGTCTTTTCTTCAACTTTAATAGGTGCAGCTATTTTTACTTCTATGGGAGGATGATATTTAAACCACTTATCCTTAGGGAGATCAACATAAGTAGCAAAAGATTCACAAAAAGAAGCTACTATCTCAGAATCAAGTCCATATTTAGTGCTAAACTTACGGAAAATATCGGTATCCATAAAAGATTTAACACAATCAAATTTAGGTGTCATACCTGACTCCTTACCTTCGTCGAGGTCCCAATCTTCAGAGTTGCTTTTAATTCTATCCAATAAATTCCATCTGAATTCAATAGTCTTCATCATAAAAGAGCCAAAGACAAGAAGTATCGAGCATGGTGCGATTGTTATCGAAAGCCGAGCATAAAAATTCAAGAATTGTTTCTCTTGAGAGGTCATGATTGGGGCATGAATATAACATTGATTTAAGCCTCCCCCAAGCTTGAGCGATGCTTTCTCCTTCGCGAGGCCAAAAATTATATATATAATTGCGATCACGGTGAACAAGATGCATAGGGTAATACTTTTGATGAAATTCCAATTTCACTCTTTTATAATTCCCTGATCTCGTATCATCACATAGCCTATACCATGTCAATGCGTCTCCCTCCAAAGATAAAGGGAAAGCCTTCTTCTTAACAACATCATCGGGTTTACCTGCAAGCTTAAATAGTCCACAAATATCATCCACATAGCGTAGATGCTTGTCGGGATGCTTTGTTCCATCTCCTGTAAAAGTATTAGCCAGCAGTTTTTCCATCATACCCGAAGGAAATTCAAAAGGACTTTCATTTTCAATAGGTTCAGAAGGTTGAGGAGCAACTCTTTGCTCTCTTGGGACGGGTGAAGATACCGAACAAGCCCCTCAGAGAATTACTTTCCATAGTAACAAGTGATGAAAATTTCAGCACACTAAATAAATTTTTCCTTACCAAATTCCACTTACCAAAGGCGCTACACTCCCCGGCAATGGCGCCAGAAAAGAGTCTTGATGTCCCACAAGTATAGGGGATCTATCGTAGTCCTTTCGATAAGTAAGAGTATCGAACCCAACGAGGAGCAGAAGGAAATGATAAGCAGTTTTCAGCAAGGTATTCTCTGCAAGTACTGAAATAAGCGGTGACAGATAGTTTTGTGATAGGGTAAATTGTAACGAGCAACAAGTAACAAAAGTAAATAAGGTGCAGCAAGGTGGCCCAATCCTTTTTGTAGCAAAGGACAAGCCGGAACAAACTCTTATAATAGGAAAAGCGCTCCCGAGGACACATGGGATTATCGTCAAGCTAGTTTTCATCACGCTCATATGATTCGCGTTCGGTACTTTGATAATTTGATATGTGGGTTGACCGGTGCTTGGGTGCTGTTCTTACTTGAACAAACATCCCACTTATGATTAACCTCTATTGCAAGCATCCGCAACTACAACAAAAGTATTAAGGTAAACCTAACCATAGCATGAAACATATGGATCCAAATCAGCCCCTTTAAGCAACGCATAAACTAGGGTTTAAGCTCATCACTCTAGCAACCCATCATCTACTTATTACTTCCCAATGCCTTCCTCTAGGCCCAAATAATGGTGAAGTGTTATGTAGTCAACGTTCATATAACACCACTAGAGGTTAGACAACATACATCTCATCAAAATATTGAACGAATACCAAATTCACATGACTACTAATAGCAAGACTTCTCCCGTGTCCTCAGGAACAAACGTAACTACTCACAAAGCATATTCATGTTCATAATCAGAGGGGTAATAATATGCATAAAGGATCTGAACATATGATCTTCCACCAAGTAAACCAACTAGCATCAACTACAAGGAGTAATCAACACTACTAGCAACCTACTAGCACCAATCCCGGACTTGGAGACAAGAATTGGATACAAGAGATGAACTAGGGTTTGGAGATGAGATGGTGCTTTGGTGAAGATGTTGATGGAGATTGCCCTCTCCCGATGAGAGGAGCGTTGGTGATGACGATGGTGATGATTTCCCCTCCGGGAGGGAAGTGTCCCCGGTAGAACAGCTCTCCCAGAGCCCTAGATTGGTACCGCCAGGGTTCCGCCTCGTGGCGGCGGAGTCTCATTCCGAAAGGTTGCTTATGATTTTTTTCTCATCGAAAGAGCTCATATAGGAGAAGATGGGCATCAGAGAGCCACCAGGGGGCCCACGAGGTAGGGGGTGCGCCCAGGGGGGAGGGCGCGCCCCCTACCCTCGTGAGCAGGGTGTGGGCCCCCTAGCCTTCATATTTGGCGATGATTTTTCTTTATTTATTTTAAGATATTCCGTGGAGTTTCAGGACTTTTGGAGTTGCACAGAATAGGTCTCCAATATTTGCTCCTTTTCGGCCAGAATTCCACTGCGGCATTCCCCCTCTTCATGGTAAACCTTGTAAAATAAGAGAGAATAGCCATAAGTATTGTGACATAACGTGAAATAACATCCCATAATGCGATAAATATCGATATAAAAGCATGATGCAAAATGGACGTATCACTATCGCCGGGGGAAGAGTCGCCGTAGCTGGACGAGACGCGGTCAGCACCAAGGGAGGGTTCATCCTCGTCCTTGTCTCGGCCATCGCCGAGGGCGAGCACCTCCTCTCCATCGTTTACCTCGGGGCAGCACCCAGCGTGGCGATCATCTTCCCCAAACACCCTCACGTAGAGGGTCGCATCGCTGTCGTACCTAAAATGGAGGGTGCACCACCTGCCTAGGCCGCGCGTGCGGGTGAACGTCTGCCAACCACGGGCCAGAGCTATGTTGCCCACGGCGGAGACCTCAACCACAACCCAAGAAGCTCTGCCGCAGCAACCGTCTGCCTGCAGCCAGAGCCCGCCTGGACCGGAGGCCGGCAGCTCGTCGGCGAAGAAGCGCGGAAGCTGAAGCCAGTTGCCGGCCCTTGTTCTCCGACCAGACGACGAACTCCGGCAACACCTCCGCAGAATGGAAGCGCGGTCAGGGAGGCCGTGCGACCCTGGCGCGTCTCCCTTTGTCAACAGGGCTGCCACGACTGGAACGACCCCTGCCATGCGCAGCGAAGCCACCGCGGGAGCGAGGGGCCGTGGCGGGGGTCGCGGTGTGGTTGCGGGGACGGCCACGTCCACGCTTAGGCGCCGGGGAGCTGAGACCCTCGCGAGGGGCCTTTCCCTTCTCCGCGGCAGAGAGCCTCTTCGACGGCGCCATCGGTGTCAGCAGTGGAGCAGAGGAGGAAGAAGCGAGCAGGATGGGGAGAAATGGCGACGGGGGCTCTGCCCCCTCCTCATTTATAGCAGGAGAAGGCCAACCAGCGCCACCCACGATCACAGCCCTCTGTTGGAAAAGGCAATGCCTAGGAGGCGCTTAGGCACGCCTAGGCGCTAGGCAATGGCCAAACGCCTCGCCTAGGGCATGAATGGAGGTCTAGGCAGGGAAAGCAAGGAATTGCCTACCCAAGCAAGAAATCATGCCACATCTTGCATGAGATATGCCAAGCGAGTTATATTCCAAAGGAGTAGCCAGTAATTAACTTATTCATATGCCCTAAATTAATATCAACACCCACATAAAAATCACAAATACACTTCGAGTAAAAACTATATTACCGCCTAGGCCGCGCCTAGGGCACTTAGGCACCGCCTAGGCACTAGGCAAAGGCCAACCGCCCCGCTTACGCCTACCGCTTTTTCCACAGGTAATGATGGTTTTCCTTGCATGTCGCAGGGACTTGTCAAGTCGGGCAGTTGCCGAGGCGGCATGGGGAAGCGGAGACGCCCATGTCCAATCAACCGCCACACGCCGACCAAGGCCGCAGGCTATTGGGGTCTGCGGCACTCCGCACTTGACCTTCGGCTTCGCCTCGAAGCCAAGCCCGAGTGCGCCTTGGGCCCGGGGGCTACTGTCGGCGTTTTGGGAACGGGGGTCCCCAGACTTGCCTGCCTGCGGCCCACGGCGTGGCTTTTCTAGCAGGCCCGTACGGCCCATCTTCATCAACAAGGCATCCAAAACCCTCGCGAGGGGCCAAGCCTCGCGAGGCAGACGACGCAAGACCTCCTCAGGAGCGGCCTCGCTAGGCAGGCTCGCGAGGGGCGGAGAGATCAAGGCAAGGCAAGCCTTGCGGGGTTCTCGTGACGTGAGCCACGACGATCGAGACCAGGCGGGCGCCAGCGCGCGCAGTGTCCTTGTTTCCTCTTTGGTATAAAGGAGGCAAGCGCAGGCGCGGAGTACCGAGGCACCAAGCAAAGGTTTCCATATTAGTGCAACGAGACCAAGACCAGCAGGACGGCAAGACAGAGGTCGCCATGGAGCCCAAGGCGGCATCACCATCAGAGCCTTTTGCAGGCAAAGACTACTTTTGTCAGGATAAAACTGTACTAGTTGTTCCCTTTCAAATTGGCCGTTGTTGGCTCCCTCCCCGCTCAATATTTGGGACAAGGGCCTCTATAAGTAGGACTAGTCGCCATAGTAGAAGGTAACCTAACCAGGCCCTAGCTGATCGAATCCTCACCCACACAAGTTCGCCAAGCACAAGAACACCTCAACCTCAGGAGGTTGTTCTTCCCCCTTGTACTGTTCATCCTTAGCCCAAGAGGCAATCCACCACCACCACACTGAAGTAGGGTACTACACCACAACGGTGGCCCGAACCAGTATAAATCTTGTGTCCCTTGTGTTGTGAGTTCGTCGAGTTCGTCCGCAAGATCTTAGCAAAACTAGGACGTGGATCGGTAGAGGAAATCATCATGCGCACCCCAGTGTTCGAACCTTGAGGGTTTTGCCGGAACCCATGATCCGACAAAAACCATATGCTTTGGTCACACTATCAAAATGTTTATTCCAACTCCGAGATGCTTGCACCAGTCCATAAATGGATCGCTGGAGCTTACACACTTTGTTAGCATCCTTTGGATTGATAAAACCTTCGGGTTGCATCATATACAACTCTTCTTCCGGAAATCCATTCAGGAATGCAGTCTTTACATCCATTTGCCAAATTTCAAATCATAAAATGCAGCAATTGCTAACATGATTCGGACGGACTTCAGCATCGCTACGGGTGAGAAGGTCTCATCGTAGTCAACTCCTTGAACTTGTCGAAAACCTTTCGCAACAAGTCGAGCTTTGTAGACAGTAACATTACCGTCAGCGTCAGTCTTCTTCTGATACAAGATCCATTACCGCAACAGTAACATTACCGCAACAAGATCCATTTATTCTCTATGGCTTGCCGATCATCGGGCAAGTCAACCAAGTCCACACTTTGTTCTCATACATGGATCCCATCTCAGATTTCATGGCCTCAAGCCATTTCGCAGAATCTGGGCTCATCATCGCTTCCTCATAGTTCGTAGGTTCATCATGGCCAAGTAACATGAACTCCAGAACTGGATTACCGTGCCACTCTGGTGCGGATCTTACTCTGGTTGACCTACGAGCTTCAGTAGTAACTTGATCTGAAGTTACATGATCATCATCATTAGCTTCCTTACTAATTGGTGTAGTAGTCACAGGAACTGATTTCTGTGATGAACTACTTTCCAATAAGGGGGCAGGTATAGTTACCTCATCAAGTTCTACTTTCGTCCAACTCACTTCTTTCGAGAGAAACTCCTTCTCTAGAAAGGATCCATTCTTAGCAACGAATGTCTTGCCTTCGGATCTATGATAGAAGGTGTACCCGACAGTCTCCTTTGGGTATCGTATGAAGACACATTTCTCCTATTTGGGTTCGAGCTTATCAGGTTGAAGCTTTTTCACATAAGCATCGCAGCCCCAAACTTTAAGAAACGACAATTTGGGTTTCTTGCCAAACCACAGTTCATAAGGTGTCATCTCAACGGATTTAGATGGTGCCCTATTTAACGTGAATGCAGCCGTCTCTAAAGCATAACCCCAAAATGATAGTGGTAAATCAGTAGGAGACATCATATGTCGCACAATATCTAATAAAGTGCGGTTACGGTGTTCGGATACACCATTACATTGTGGTGTTCCAGGTGGTGTGAGTTGCGAAACTATTTCGCATTGTTTCAAATGAAGACCAAACTCATAACTCAAATATTCTCCTCCACGATCAGATCATAGAAACTTTATTTTCTTGTTACGATGATTTTCCACTTCACTCTGAAATTCTTTGAACTTTTCAAATGTTTCAGACTTATGTTGCATCAAGTAGATATACCCATATCTGCTCAAATCATCTGTGAAGGTCAGAAAATAACGATACCCGCCGCGAGCCTCAATATTCACCGGACCACATACATCAGTATGTATGATTTCCAACAAATCTGTTGCTCGCTCCATTGTTCCGGAGAACGGAGTTTTAGTCATCTTGCCCATGAGGCATGGTTCGCAAGTACCAAGTGATTCATAATCAAGTGATTCCAAAAGTCCATCAGAATGGAGTTTCTTCATGCGCTTTACACCAATATGACCCAAACGGCAGTGCCAAAAATAAGTTGCACTATCATTATCAACTCTGCATCTTTTGGCTTCAATATTACGAATATGTGTATCACTAATATCGAGATTCAACAAAAATAGACCACTCTTCAAGGGTGCATGACCATAAAAGATATTACTCGTATCAATAGAACAACCATTATTCTCGGATTTAAATGAATAATTGTCTCGCATCAAACAAGATCCAGATATAATGTTCATGCTTAACGCTGGCACGAAATAACAATTATTCAGGTCTAAAACTAATCCCGAAGGTAGATGTAGAGGTAGCGTGCCGATGGCGATCACATCGACTTTGGAACCTTTTCCCATGTGCATCGTCACCTCGTCCTTATCCAATCTTCGCTTAATCCGTAGTCCCTATTTCGAGTTGCAAATATTAGCAACAGAACCAGTATCAAATACCTGTGTACTATCATGCGAGCATTAGTAAGGTACACATCAATAACATGTATATCACATATACCTTTGTTCACCTTGCCATCCTTCTTATCTCGCCAAATACTTGGGGCAGTTCCGCTTCGATGACCAGTCCTTTGCAAAGAGAAGCACTCAAAGGTCGCTTAGGTCCAGACTTGGGCTTCTTCACTTGAGCAGCAACTTGCTTGCCGTTCTTCTTAAAGTTCCGCTTATTTCCTTTACCCTTTTTCTTGAAACTGGTGGTCTTGTTGACCATCAACACTTGATGCTCCTTATTGATTTCTACGTCCGCAGCCTTTAGCATTATGAAGAGCTTGGGAATCGTCTTATCCATCCCTTGCATGTTATAGTTCATCACGAAGCTTTTTTAGCTTGGTGGCAGTGATTGAAGAACTCTGTCAATGACACTATCAACCGGAAGATTAACTCCCAGCTGAGTCAAGTGATTATGATATCCAGACATTTTGAGTATATGCTCACTGATAGAACTATTCTCATCCATTTTGCAGCTATAGAACTTATTAGAGACTTCATGCTGGTAAATAGTATGACTATTATCGCCCACAACTCTTTGTGTTCTACTAGTGCATATAACATCTACGCATAGACCTGGCTCTGATACCACTGTTGGGTAACGCAGTAATTTAAAAAAAATCCTACGCACACGCAAGATCCATCTAGGTGATGCATAGCAACGAGAGGGGAGAGTGTTGTCCACGTACCCGAAAGCGAAAGCGTTATGATAACGCGGTTGATGTAGTCGTCCGTCTTCATGATCCGACCGATCCTAGTACCGAAAGTACGGCACCTCCGCGATCTGCACACGTTCGGCTCGGTGACGTCCCACGAACTCTCGATCTAGCTGAGTGTCGAGGGAGAGCTTCGTCAGCACGACGGCGTGATGACGGTGATGATGAAGTTTGAAGGAAATATGCCCTAGAGGCAATAATAAAGTTATTATTTATCTCCTTATATCATGATAAATGTTTATTATTCATGCTAGAATTGTATTAACCGGAAACATAATACATGTGTGAATACATAGACAAACATAGTGTCACTAGTATGCCTCTACATGACTAGCTCGTTTATCAAAGATGGTTATGTTTCCTAGCCATGGACAAAAGAGTTTTCATTTGATTAACGGGATCACATCATTAGGACAATGGTGTGATTGACTTGACCCATTCCGTTAGCCTAGCACTTGATCGTTTAGTATGTTGCTATTGCTTTCTTCATGACCTATACATGTTCCTGTAACTATGAGATTATGCAACTCCCGTTTACCGGAGGAACACTTTGGGTGCTACCAAACGTCACAACGTGAATCGGGTGATTATAAAGGAGTACTACAGGTGTCTCCAAAGGTACATGTTGGGTTGGCGATTTTCGAGATTAGGTTTTGTCACTCCGATTGTCGGAGAGGTATCTCTGGCCCTCTCGGTAATGCACATCACTATAAGCCTTGCAAGCAATGTAGCTAATGAGTTGGTTACAGAATGATGCATTACGTAACGAGTAAAGAGACTTGCCGAACGAGATTGAACTAGGTATTGGATACCGACGATCAAATCTCGGGCAAGTAACATACCGATGACAAAGGGAACAACGTATGTTGTTATGCGGTTTGGCCGATAAAGATCTTCGTAGAATATGTAGGAGCCAATATGAGCATCCAGGTTCCGCTATTGGTTATTGACCAAGAATAGTTCTAGGTCATGTCTACATAGTTCTCGAACTCGTAGGGTCCGTGACGCTTAAGGTTTCGGCGATGCTTATACTATGAGTTTATGAGTTTTGATGTACCGAAGGAGTTCGGAGTCCTGATGAGATCGGGGACATGACGAGGAGTCTCGAAATGGTCGAGACGTAAAGATCGATATATTGGACGACTATATTCGGAGTTCGGAAAGGTTCCGAGTGATTCGGGTATTTTTCGGAGTACCGGAGAGTTACGGGAATTCGCCGGGGAGTATATGGGCCTTAGTGGGCCATACGGGAATAGAGGAGAGAGGCCAAAAGGAAGGAGGCCTGCGCCCCCCTCTGGTCCGAATTGGACAAGGGCACAGCCCCTTTCCTTATTCCTCTCCCCTCTTTCCCTTCTCCTACTCCAACAAGGGAGGTGGAATCCTACTAGGACTAGGGAGTCCTAGTAGGACTCCACACTTGGCGCGCCCTCCTAGGGCCGGCCTCCTCCCCTTGCTCCTTTATATCTGAGGCGGGGCACCCCATGACACACAAGTTGATCTTCGTGATTGTTCCTTAGCCGTGCGGTGCCCCCTCCACCATATTCCACCTCGGTCATATCGTCATGGAGTTTAGGCGAAGCCCGCTACCGATAGAGCATCATCATCGCCACCACGCCGTCGTCGATGGAACTCATCCCGACACTTTGCTGGATCGGAGTCCGGGATCTTCATCGAGCTGAACGCAGCTGAACTCGGAGGTGACGACGCTCGGGTACTTGGATCGGTCGGATCGTGAAGACGACGACTACATCAACCGCGTTGTCACAACGCTTCCGCCACGGTTCACGAGGATACGTGGACAACACTCTCCCCTCTCTTTGCTATGCATCACCATGATCCTTGCGCAGCGTAGGGAATTTTTTGAAATTACTACGCTCCCAACAAAGTGGTATCGAGCCTGGTTTTATGCGTTGATGTGATTTGCACGAGTAGAACACAAGTGAGTTGTGGGCGATACAAGTCATCTTGCTTACCAGCATGTCATACTTTGGTTCAGCGGTATTGTGAGATGAAGCGGCCGGACCGACATTACGCCAGACGCTTATGCGAGACTGGTTTCACCGCTTGAGCACTCGTGCTTAAAGGTGACTGGCGGGTGTCTGTCTCTCTCACTTTAGCTGAACCGAGTGTGGCTACGCCCGGTCCTTGCGAAGGTTAAAACAGCACTAACTTGACGAACTATCATTGTGGTTTTAATGCGTAGGTAAGAACGGTTCTTGCTCAGCCCGTAGCAGCCACGTAAAACTTGCAACAACAAAGTAGAGGACGTCTAACTTGTTTTTGCAGGGCATGTTGTGATGTGATATAGTCAAGACGTGATGCTATATTTTATTGTATGAGATGATCATGTTTTGTAACCGGGTTATCGGCAATCGGCAGGAGCCATATGGTTGTCGCTTTTATTGTATGAAATGCAACGCACTGTAATGCTTTACTTTATCACTAAGCGGTAGCGATAGTCGAGAAGCATAAGATTGGCGAGACGACAATGATGCTACGATGGAGATCAAGGTGTCGCTACCGGTGACGATGGTGATCACGACGGTAAGCTGGAGATGGAGATCACAAGCACAAGATGATGATGGCCATATCATATCACTTATATTGATTGCATGTGATGTTTATCCTTTATGCATCTTATCTTGCTTTGATTGACGGTAGCATTTTAAGATGATCTCTCACTAAAATTATCAAGAAGTGTTCTCCCTGAGTATGCACCATTGCGAAAGTTCTTCATGCTGGGACACCACGTGATGATCGGGTGTGATAGGCTCTACGTTCAAATATAACGGGTGCAAAACAGTTCCACACGCAGAATACTCAGGTTAAACTTGAAGAGCCTAGCATATACAGATATGGCCTCGGAACACGGAGACCGAAAGGTCGAGCGTGAATCATATAGTAGATATGATCAACATAGTGATGTTCACCATTGAAACTACTCCATCTCGCGTGATGATCGGACATGGTTTAGTTGATATGGATCACGTGATCACTTAGAAGATTAGAGGGATGTCTATCTAAGTGGGAGTTCTTAAGTAATATGATTAATTGAACTTAAATTTATCATGAACTTAGTCCTGGTAGTATTTTTCAAATTATGTTGTAGATCAATAGCTCGCGTTGTTGCTTCCCTATGTTTGTTGCTTTCATGTGTTTATTTTAATATGTTCCTAGAGAAAACTGTGTTGAAAGATGTTAGTAGCAATGATGCGGATTGGATCCGTGATCCGAGGTTTATCCTCATTGCTGCACGTAAGAATTATATCCTTGATGCACCGCTAGGTGACAGACCTATTGCAGGAGCGGATGCGTTATGAACGTTTGGCTAGCTCAATATGATGACTACTTGATAGTTTAGTGCACCATGCTTAACGGCTTAGAATCGGGACTTCAAAGACGTTTTGAACGTCATGGACCATATGAGATGTTCCAGAATTGAAGTTAATATTTCAAGCAAATACCCGAGTTGAGAGATATGAAGTCTCCAACAAGTTCTATAGCTAAAAGATGGAGGAGAATCGCTCAACTAGTGAGCATGTGCTCAGATTATGCAGGGTACTTCAATCGCTTGAATCAAGTGGGAGTTAATCTTCCAGATAAGATAGTGATTGATGTAATTCTCTAGTCACCATCACTAAGTTACTAGAACTTCGTGATGAACTATATTATGCAAGGGATGATGAAAGCGATTCCCGAGCTCTTTGTGATGTTGAAATCGACGAAGGTAGAAATCAAGAAAGAGCATCAAGTGTTGATGATTGACAAGACCACTAGTTTCAAAAAAGGGCAAAGGAAAGAAAGGGAAACTTCAAGTAGAATGGCAAACAAGTTGTCACTCCCATGAAGAAGACCAAAGCTGGACCAAAGCCTAAAACTGAGTGCTTACATCGCAAAGGAAATGGTCACTTGAAGCGGAAATGCCCTGAATATTTGGTGGATAAGAAGGATGGCAAAGTGAACAAGAGTATATTTGATATACAGGTTATTGATGTGTGCCTTACTAGTGTTTATAGTATCCCGTGAGTATATGATACTTGTTTGGTTGCTAAGATTAGTAACTCGAAACAGGAGTTACAGAATAAACAGAGACTAGTTGAAGGGGAAGTGACGATGAGTGTTGGAAGTAGTTCCAAGATTGATATGATCATCATCGCACACTCCCTATACTTTCGGGATTAGTGTTCAACCCAAATAAATGTTATTTGGCGCTTATGCGTTGAGCATGAATATGATTTGATCATGTTTATTACAATACGGTTATTCATGTAAGTTAGAGAATAATTATTGTTCTGCTTACATGAATAAAACCTTCTATGGTCATACACCCAATGAAAATGGTTTGTTGGATCTCGATCGTGTGATACACATATTCATAATATTGAAACCAAAAGATGTAAAGTTAATAATGATAGTGCAACTTATTTGTGGCACCGCCGTTTAGGTCATATTGGTGTAAAGCGCATGAAGAAACTCCATAAAGATGGATCTTCGGAATCACTTGGTTATGAATCATTTGATGCTTGCGAACCATGCCTTTTGGGCAAGATGACTAAAACTCCATTCTCCGGAACAATGGAACGAGCTACTGACTTTTGGAAATAATACATACCGATGTATGCGATCCACTGAGTTTTGATGCTCGTGGCAAGTATCATTATTTTCTGACCTTCACAGATGATTTGAGCAGATATGCGTATATCTACTTGATGAAACATAAGTCTGAAATAGTTGAAAAGTTCAAAGAATTTCAGAGTGAAGTGGAAAATCATCGTAAACAAGAAAATAAAGTTTCTACGATCTGATCGTGGAGATGAATATTTGAGTTCTGAAGTTTGGTCTTCATTTGAAACAATGTGAAATAGTTTCGCAACTCACGCCATATGGAACACCACAGCATAATGGTGTGTCCGAAAGTCGTAACGGCACTTTATTGGATATGGTGCGATCTATGATTTCTCTTATCGGTTTACCACTATCGTTTTGGGGTTATGTATTAGAGACAGCTGCATTCACGTTTAATAGGGCACCATCTAAATCCGTTGAGATGACACCGTATGAACTATGGTTTAGCAAAGAAACCTAAGTATGTCGTTTCTTAAAGCTTGGAGTTGCGATGCTTATATGAAAAGGTTTCAACCTCGATAAGCTCGAACCCAAATCGGAAAAGTGCGTCTTCATAGAATACCCAAAGGTAACTATTGGGTACACCTTCTATCACAGATCCGAAGGCAAGTTATTCGTTGCTAAGATGGATCCTTTCTAGAGAAGAAGTTTCTCTCGAAAAAAGTGAGTGGGAGGAAAGTAGAGCTTGATAAGGTAATTGTACCTTCTCCCGAATTGGAAAGTAGTTCATCACGTAAATCAGTTCTTGTGATTCCTACACCAATCGGTGAGGAAGCTAATGATGATGATCATGAAGCTTCAGATCAAGTTACTACCGAACCTCGTAGGTCTTCCAAAATAAGATCCGCACCAATGTGATGCGGTAATACTATTCTAGAAGTCATGTTACTAGACCATGATGAACCTACGAACTATGAGGAAGCGATGATGAGCCCAGATTCATGAAATGGCTTGAGGCCATAAAATCTGAGATAGGATCCATATATAAGAACAAAGTGGGGACTTTGGTTGACCTGCTCGATGATCAGCAAGTCAAGTTAAATAAATGGATCTTCAAGAGGAAGACGGACAATCGATAGTAGTGTTAATATCTACAAAGCTCGACTTGTTGCAAAAGGTTTTCGACAAGTTCAAGGTGTTGACTACAATGAGATTTTCTCAACTCTAGCGTTGCTTAAGTCTGTCCGAATCATGTTAGCAATTGCCACAATTTATGAAATCTGGCAAATGGATGTCAAAACAACATTCTTTGATGGATTCATTCAAGAAGAGTTGTATATGATGCAACCAGAAGGTTTTGTCAATCCTAAAGGAGCTAACAAAATGTGCAAGCTCCAAATGATCCATCTATGGACTAGTGCAAGCATCTCGAGTTGGAATACACGCTTTGATAAGTTGTTCAAAGCATATAGTTTTATACAGACTTGCGGTGAAGCCTGTATTTACAATAAAGTGAGTGGGAGCACTACCGCCTTTTTGATAAATATATGTGAGTAACATATTGTTGATCGGAAATGATATATAATTTTTATGGAAAGCATAAAGGAGTATTTGGAAGGAGTTCTTTAAAAGAAAGACCTCCAGTAAAGCTACTTACATATTGAGCATCAAGATCTATTGAGATAGATCAAGACGCTTGATAAGTTTTTTCAATAAGTACATACCTTGTCAAGATTTTGAAGTAGTTCAAAATAAAACAGTCAAAGAAAAGTTCTTGCTCGTGTTGCAAGCGTGTGAAATTGAGTAAGACTCAAATCCCGACCACGGCAGAAAATAGAAAAGAGAATGAAAGTCATTCCTATGCCTCGATCATAGGTTCTATAAAGTATGCTATGCTATGTACTGGACCTATTGTATACCTTGCTCTGAATTTGGCAAGGAGTACAATAGTGATCTAGGAGTAGATCACTTGGACATTGGTCAAGAACATCCTTAGTGAGGACTAAGGAAATATTTATCGATTATGGAGGTGATAAAAGAGCCCGTCAGAAAGAGTTACATCGATGCTAGGTTTTTAAACTTATCCAGATGACTATAAGTCACATTCTGGAGACATATTGAAAGTGGGAGCATTTAGCTTGAGTAGCTCCGTTCTGAGCATTGTAGACATAGAATATTTGCTAAATACATACGGCTCTGAATGTGATGACCCGTTGACTAAGCTTCTCTCACGAGCAAAACATGATCATACCTTAGTACTCTTTGGGTGTTAATCACATAGCGATGTGAACTAGATTATTGACTCTAGTAAACCCTTTGGATGTTGGTCACATGACGATGTGAACTATGGGTGTTAATCACATACAGATGTGAATATTAGTGTTGAATCACATGATGATGTGAACTAGATTATTGTTCTAGTGCAAGTGCGAGACTGAAGGAAATATGCCCTAGAGGCAATAATAAAGTTATTATTTATTTCCTTATATCATGATAAATGTTTATTATTCATGCTAGAATTGTATTAACCGGAAACATAATACATGTGTGAATACATAGACAAACATAGTGTCACTAGTATGCCTCTACTTGACTAGCTCGTTTATCAAAGATGGTTATGTTTCCTAGCCATGGACAAAAGAGTTGTCATTTTATTAACGGGATCACATCATTAGGAGAATGGTGTGATTGACTTGACCCATTCCGTTAGCCTAGCACTTGATCGTTTAGTATGTTGCTATTGCTTTCTTCATGACCTATACATGTTCCTGTAACTATGAGATTATGCAACTCCCGTTTACCGGAGGAACACTTTGGGTGCTACCAAACGTCACAACGTAACTGGGTGATTATAAAGAAGTACTACAGGTGTCTCCAAAGGTACATGTTGAAGGAAATATGCCCTAGAGGCAATAATAAAGTTATTATTTATTTCCTTATATCATGATAAATGTTTATTATTCATGCTAGAATTGTATTAACCGGAAACATAATACATGTGTGAATACATAGACAAACAGATAGTCACTAGTAAGCCTCTACTAGACTAGCTCATTAATCAAAGATGGTTATGTTTCCTAACCATAGACATGTGTTGTCATTTGATTAATGGGATCACCTCATTAGAAGAATGATGTGATTGACATGACCCATTCCGTTAGCTTAGCACTTGATCGCTTAGTATATTGCTATTGCTTTCTTCATGACTTATACATGTTCCTATAACTATGAGATTATGCAACTCCGTTTACCGGAGGAACACTTTGGTACTACCAAACGTCACAACGAATCTGGGTGATTATAAAGGAGTACTACAGGTGTCTCCAAAGGTACTTGTTGGGTTGGCGTATTTGAGATTAGGTTTTGTCACTCCGATTGCTCGGAGAGGTATCTCTGGGCCTTCTCGGTAATACACATCACATAAGCCTTGCAAGCATTACAACTAATGAGTTAGTTGTGAGATGATGTATTACGGAACGAGTAAAGAGACTTACCAAAGAACGAGATTGAACTAGGTATTGGATACCGACGATCGAATCTCGGGTAAGTAACATACCGATGACAAAGGGAACAACGTATGTTGTTATGCGGTTCTGACCGATAAAGATCTTCGTGAAAATGTAGGAACCAATATGGGCATCCAGGTCCCGCTATTGGTTATTGACCGAGACGTGTCTCGGTCATGTCTACATTGTTCTCGAACCGTAGGGTCCGCACGCTTAAGGTTTTGATGGCGGTTATATTATGAGTTTATGTATTTTGATGTACCGAAGGTTGTTCGGAGTCCCGGATATGATCACGGACATGACGAGGAGTCTCGAAATGGTCAAGACATAAAGATTAATATATTGGACGGATATATTTGGACACCGGAAAGGTTCCGGAGAAGTTTGGAGCTCCGGGAGGTTACCGGAACCCCCCGGGAGGTATATGGGCCTTATTGGGCCCATGTAGGAGGAAGGGAGAAGGAGCAAGGGAAGGGGGCGCGCCCCCCCAAGCCCAATCCGAATTGGGGAGGGGGGCCCCTTCCTTTCTCCTTCCCCTCTTCCTATTCCTACTACTAGTACTACTTCCTAATACTAGTACTCCTTCCTTCCCCTCCAAATAAGATAAGGAAAGAGAGGAAACCTACTTGGAGTAGGTTTTCCCTCCCTATGGCGCCCCTTGAGGCCGGCCACCTCCTCCCTCCCTCCTTTATATACGGGGTAGGGGGCACCCTAGAGGACACAAGTTGATCCTTGAGATCGTTCCTTAGCCGTGTGCGGTGCACCCTCCACCATATTCCACCTCGGTCATATCATAGCGTGCTTAGGCGAAGCCTGCGTGGTAGAACATCAAGATCGTCCACCACGCCGTCGTCTTGTGGAACTCCCTCTCCCGGAGCTTTGCCGGATCGGAGCCGGAGGAGCGCCATCGAGCTGAACGTGTGCCAAGAACTCGGAGGCGCCGGAGTAACGGCGCTGGGATCGGCTGGATCGCGAGGAGAACGTCGACTACTTCCTCTACGTTGTGATCGACTCGAGGCGCCGGAGTAACGGCTTTGGAATCGGCTGGATCGCGAGGAGAACGTCGACTACTTCCTCTACGTTGTGATCGCTTCCGCTTTGGTCTACGAGGGTACGTAGACAATACTCTCCCCTCTCGTTGCTATGCCATCACCATGGTCCTGTGTGTGCGTAGGAAATTTTTTGAAATTACTGCGTTCCCCAACAGTGGCATCCGAGCCTGGTTTTATGCGTTGATGTTATATGCACGAGTAGAACACAAGTGAGTTGTGGGCGATACAAGTCATACTGCCTACCAGCATGTCATACTTTGGTTCAGCGGTATTGTGAGATGAAGCGGCCGGACCGACATTACGCCAGACGCTTACGCGAGACTGGTTTCACCGTTCTGAGCACTCGTGCTTAAAGGTGGCTGGCGGGTGTCTGTCTCTCTCACTTTAGTTGAACTGGTGTGGCTACGCCCGGTCCTTGAGAAGGTTAAAACGGAGTCTATTTGACGAAGTATCGTTGTGGTCTTGATGCATAGGTGAGATTGGTTCTTGCTTAAGCCCGTAGCAGCCACGTAAAATTTGCAACAACAAAGTAGAGGACGTCTAACTTGTTTTTGCAGGGCATGTTGTGATGTGATATGGTCAAGACGTGATGCTATATTTTATTGTATGAGATGATCATGTTTTGTAACCGAAGTTATCGGCAACTGGTCGGAGCCATATGGTTGTCGCTTTATTGTATGAAATGCAACGCATACGTAATTGCTTTACTTTATCTCTAAGCGGTAGCGATAGTCGTAGAAGCAATAGATGGCGAAACGACAACGATGCTACGATGGAGATCAAGGTGTCGCGCCATGGCGATGGTGATCACGACGGTGCTTGGAGATGGAGATCACAAGCACGAGATGATGATGGCCATATCATATCACTTATATTGATTGCATGTGATGTTTATCCTTTATGCATCTTATTTTGCTTTGATTGACGGTAGCATTATAAGATGATCTCTCACTAAAATTATCAAGAAGTGTTCTCCACGAGTATGCACCGTTGCGAAAGTTCTTCGTCTTTGAGACACCACGTGATGATCGGGTGTGATAGGCTCTACGTTCAAATACAACGGGTGCAAAACAGTTGCGCACGCAGAATACTCAGGTTAAACTTGACGAGCCTAGCATATAACAGATATGGCCTCGGAACACGGAGACCGAAAGGTCGAACGTGAATCATATAGTAGATATGATCAACATAGTGATGTTCACCATTGAAACTACTCCATCTCACGTGATGATCGGACATGGTTTAGTTAATTTAGATCACGTAATCACTTAGATGACTAGAGAGATGTCTGTCTAAGTGGGAGTTTTTAATATGATTAATTAAAACTTAAATTTATCATGAACTTAGTACCGATAGTATTTTGCTTGTCTATGTTTCTTTGTAGATAGATGGCTCGTCTTTGTTGTTCCGTTGAATTTTAATGCGTTCCTTGAGAAAGCAAAGTTGAAAGATGATGGTAGCAATTACACGGACTGGGTCCGTAACTTGAGGATTATCCTCATTGCTGCCTGAAGAATTAAATCCCGGAAGCACCGCTGGGTGCGAACTGCTTTGCGAGAACAACGCCGAAGTTGTGAGCGTCTGGCGAGCAAAGTCGATGACTACTCGATAGTTCAGTGTGCCATGCTTTACGGCTTAGAACCGGGTCTTCAACGACGTTTTGAGCGTCATGGAGCATATGAGATGTTCCAGGAGTTGAAGTTAATATTTCAAGCAAATGCCGGATTGAGAGATATGAAGTCTCCAATAAGTTCTATAGCTGCAAAATGGAGGAGAATAGTTACGTCGGTGAACATATACTCAAAATGTCCGGGTATAATAACCACTTGATTCAACTGGGAGTTACTCTTAGGATGATAGTGTCATTGATGAAATTCTCCAATCATCGCCACCAAGCTACAAGAGCTTCGTGATGAACTATAATATGCAAGGGATGACCAAAACAATTCCCGAGCTCTTCGCAATGCTAAAAGTCAGCGGAGGTAGAAATCAAGAAAGAGCATCAAGTGTTGATGGTCAACAAGACCACTAGTTTCAAGAAAAGGGCAAAGGAAAGAAGAAGGGGAACTTTATAAGGAGCGGCAAGAAAGTTGCTGCTCAAGAGAAGAAACCCAAGTGCAGGCCTAAGCACGAAGCCGAGTGTTTTCTTGCAAGCAAACCGGACATCGAAGCGGAACTGCCCCAAGTATTTGGCGGATAAGAAGGATGGCAAGGTGATCAAAGGTATATGTGATATACATGTTATTGATGTGTACCTTACTAATACTCGCATGTAGTGCACTGGTACTTGATCTGGTTACATTGCTAATATTTGCAACTCGAAGCAGGAACTACGGATTGCGAAGATTGACTAAGGGCGAGGTGACGATGCGCGTGGGAAATGGTTCCAAAGTCGATGTGATCATGGTCGGCACGCTACCTCTACATCTACCATCGGGATTAGTTTTAGACCTAAATAATTGTTATTTGGTGCGGCGTTGAGCATGAACATTATATCCGGATCTTGTTTAATGCGAGACGGTTATTCATTTAAGACAATGAATAATGGTTGTTCTATTTATATGAATAATATCTTTTATGGTCATGCACCCTTGAAGAGTGGTCTATTTTATTAAATCTCGATAGTAGTAATACACATATTCATAGTGTTGAAACCAAAAGATCTGAGTTGATAATGATAATGCAACTTATTTGTGGCCTTGCCGTTTGGGTCATATCGGTGTAAAACGCATGAAGAAACTCCATCTTGATGGGCTTCGGAATCACTTGATTATGAATCATTTGGTACTTGCGAACCATGCCTCATGGGCAAGATGACTAAAACGCCGTTCTCCGGAACTATGGAGCGAGCAACTGATTTGTTGGAAATCATACATACTGATGTTTGTGGTCCAATGAATATTGAGGCACGCGGCGGGTATCGTTATTTTCTCACCTTCACAGATGATTTGAGCAGATATGGGTATATCTACTTAATGAAACACAAATCTGAAACATTTGAAAAGTTCAAAGAATTTCAGAGTGAAGTGGAAAATCATCGTAACAAGAAAATAAAGTTTCTACGATCCGATCGTGGAGGAGAATATTTGAGTTACGAGTTTGGTTTACATTTGAAACAATGTGGAATAGTTTCAAGAACTCACGCCACCCGGAACACCACAGAGAAATGGTGTGTCCGAACGTCGTAATCGTACTTTACTTGATATGGTGCGATCTATGATGTCTCTTACTGATTTACCGCTATCGTTTTGGGGATATGCTTTAGAGACGGCCGCATTCACGTTAAATAGGGCACCATCTAAATCCGTTGAGACGACACCATATGAACTGTGGTTTGGCAAGAAACCAAAGTTGTCGTTTCTTAAAATTTGGGGCTGCGATGCTTATGTAAAGAAACTTCAACCAGATAAGCTCGAACCCAAATCGGAGAAATGTGTCTTCATAGGATACCCAAAGGAGATCTGGGTACACCTTCTATCACAGATCTGAAGGCAAGATTTTCGTTGCTAAATTCGGATCCTTTCTAGAGAAGGAGTTTCTCTCGAAAGAAGTGAGTGGGAGGAAAGTAGAACTTGATGAGATAATCAGATTCCGCTCCCTTATTGGAAAGTAGTTCATCACAAGAAACGGTTCTCGTGACAACTACACCAATTGGTGAGGAAACTAATGATGTTGATCATGAAACTTGAGATCAAGTTGCATAATGAATCAGAGGTCAAGCAGAATAAAATACGCACCGAGTGGTACGGTAATCCTATTCTCGAAGTCATGTTACTTGACCATGGCGAACCTACAAACTATGAAGAAGCGATGGTGAGCCCAGATTCGCGAAATGGCTGGAAGCCATGAAATCTGAGATGGGATCCATGTATGAGAACAAAGTATGGACTTTGGTTGACTTGCCCAATGATCGGCAAGCCATTGAGAATAAATGGATCTTTAAGAAGAAGACCGTACCGATGGTAATATAACTGTCTACAAAGCTCGACTTGTTGCAAAAGGTTTTCGACAAGTTCAAGGGGTTGACTATGATGAGACTTTCTCACCAGAAGCGATGCTTAAGTCTGTCCGAATCATGTTAGCAATTGCCGCATTTTATGATTATGAAATTTGGCAAATGGATGTAAAAACTGCATTCTTGAATGGATTTCTAGAAGAAGAGTTGTATATGATGCAACCAGAAGGTTTTGCTGATCCAAAAGGTGCTAACAAAGTGTGCAAGCTCCAAATGATCAATTTATGGTCCGGTGCAAGCCTCTCGGAGTTGGAATAAACGTTTTGATAGTGTGATCAAAGCATATGGTTTTTATACTGAGACTTTTGGAGAAGCCGTATTTACAAGAAAGTGAGTGGGAGCTCTGTAGCATTTACGATATTATATGTGGACGACATATTATTGATTGGAAATGATATAGAATTTCTGGATAGCATAAAAGGATACTTGAATAAGAGTTTTTCTATGAAAGACCTCGGTGAAGTTGCTTACATATTGGGCATCAAGATCTATAGAGATAGATCAAGATGCTTAATTGGACTTTCACAAAGCACATACCTTGATAAAGTTTTGAAGAAATTCAAAATGGATCGTGCAAAGAAAGGTTTTTTACCAGACATAAGGTATAAAATTGAGTCGAGACTCAATGCCCGACCACAGCAGAAGATAGAGAGAAAATGAAAGATGTTCTCTATGCTTCAGCCATAGGCTCTATCATGTATGCAATGTTGTGTACGGACACTGACGTATGCTTAGCTGTAAGCTTGGCAGGAAGGTACCAAAGTAATCCATGAGTGGATCATCGGACAGCGGTCAAGAACATCTGAAATACGAAAAGGACTAAGGATATGTTTCTCGTATATGGAGGTGACAAAGAGCTAGTCGTAAATGGTTATGTCGATGCAAGCTTTGACACTGATCCGGACGATTCTAAATCGCAAACCGGATATGTGTTTTTTGTTAAACGGTGGAGCTGTCAGTTGGTGCAGTTCTAAACAAAGCGTCGTGGCGGGATCTACATGTGAAGCGGAGTACATAGTCGCTTGAAGCAAAGCAAATGAAGGAGTCTGGATGAAAGAGTTCATTTCCGATCTAGGTGTCATACCTAGCGATCGGGACCAATGAAGATCGTCTGTGACAATATCGGTGCAATTGCCTTGGCAAAGGAATCCAGATTTCACAAGAGGACCAAGCATATCAAAAGACGCTTCAACTCCATTCGGGACCAAGTCCAAGTGGGAGACATAGAGATTTGCAAAATACATACGGATCTGAATGTTGCAGACCCATTGACTAAGCCTCTTCCACGAGCAAAACATGATCAGCACCAAGACTCCATGGGTGTTAGAATCATTCTTGTGTAATCTAGATTATTGACTCTAGTGCAAGTGGGAGATCAAGGAAATATGCCCTAGAGGCAATAATAAAGTTATTATTTATTTCCTTATATCATGATAAATGTTTATTATTCATGCTAGAATTGTATTAACCGGAAACATAATACATGTGTGAATACATAGACAAGCAGAGATAGTCACTAGTAAGCCTCTACTAGACTAGCTCATTAATCAAAGATGGTTATGTTTCCTAACCATAGACATGTGTTGTCATTTGATTAATGGGATCACCTCATTAGAAGAATGATGTGATTGACATGACCCATTCCGTTAGCTTAGCACTTGATCGTTTAGTATATTGCTATTGCTTTCTTCATGACTTATACATGTTCCTATAACTATGAGATTATGCAACTCCGTTTACGGAGGAACACTTTGGTACTACCAAACGTCACAACGTAATCGGGTGATTATAAAGGAGTACTACAGGTGTCTCCAAAGGTACTTGTTGGGTTGGCGTATTTCGAGATTAGGTTTTGTCACTGATTGTCGGAGAGGTATCTACGGGCCTTCTCGGTAATACACATCACATAAGCCTTGCAAGCATTACAACTAATGAGTTAGTTGTGAGATGATGTATTACGAACGAGTAAAGAGACTTACCAAGAATCTTGAGATTGAACTAGGTATTGGATACCGACGATCGAATCTCGGGTAAGTAACATACCGATGACAAAGGGAACAACGTATGTTGTTATGCGGTCTGACCGATAAAGATCTTCGTAGAAAATGTAGGAACCAATATGGGCATCCAGGTCCCTCTATTGGTTATTGACCGGAGACGTGTCTCGGTCATGTCTACATTGTTCTCGAACCGTAGGGTCCGCACGCTTAAGGTTTCAAGGACGGTTATATTATGAGTTTATGTATTTTGATGTACGAAGGTTGTTCGAGTCCGGATATGATCACGGACATGACGAGGAGTCTCGAAATGGTCGAGACATAAAGATTAATATATTGGACGGATATATTTGGACACGGAAAGGTTCCGGAGAAGTTTGGAGCTCCGGAGGTTACCGGAACCCCGGGAGGTATATGGGCCTTATTGGGCCCATGTAGGAGGAAGGAGAAGGAACAAGGAGGGGCGCCCAAGCCCAATCCGAATTGGGGAGGGGGCCGGCCCCCTTCCTTTCTCCTTCCCCTCTTCCTATTCCTACTACTAGTACTACTTCCTAATACTAGTACTCCTTCCTTCCCCTCCAAATAAGATAAGGAAAGAGAGGAAACCTACTTGGAGTAGGTTTCCCCTCCCTATGGCGCGCCCCCTTGAGGCCGGCCACCTCCTCCCTCCCTCCTTTATATACGGGGTAGGGGGGGGCACCCTAGAGGACACAAGTTGATCCTTGAGATCGTTCCTTAGCCGTGCGGTGCCCCCTCCACCATATTCCACCTCGGTCATATCATAGCAGTGCTTAGGCGAAGCCCCGCGCCGGTAGAACATCAAGATCGTCCACCACGCCGTCAGGCCGACGAACTCCCTCCCCGGAGCTTTTCTTGATCGGAGCCCGAGGATCTTCATCGTGCTGAACGTGTGCCAAGAACTCGGAGGCGCCGGAGTAACGGCTCTGGGCTCGGCTGGATCGCGAGGAGACCGTAGGACTACTTCATCTACGTTGTGATCGACTCGGAGGCGCCGGAGTATGTGACCTTTGGAATCATTTGGATCGCGAGGAGAACGTCTGACTACTTCCTCTACGTTGTGATCGCTTCCGCTTTGGTCTACGAGGGTACGTAGACAATACTCTCCCCTCTCGTTGCTATGCCATCACCATGGTCCTGTGTGTGCATAGGAAAATTTTTGAAATTACTGCGTTCCCCAACACATGTTGGGTTGGCGTATTTTGAGATTAGGTTTTTTCACTCCGATTGTCGGAGAGGTATCTCTGGGCCCTCTCGGTAATGCACATCACTATAAGCCTTGCAAAGCAATGTAGCTAATGAGTTAGTTACAGAATGATGCATTACGTAACGAGTAAAGAGACTTGTCAGTAACGAGATTGAACTAGGTATTGGATACCGACGATCAAATCTCGGGCAAGTAACATACCGATGACAAAGGGAACAACGTATGTTGTTATGCGGTTTGACCGATAAAGATCTTCATAGAATATGTAGGAACCAATATGAGCATCCAGGTTCCGCTATTGGTTATTGACTAAGAATAGTTCTAGGTCATGTCTACATAGTTCTCGAACCCGTAGGGTCCGCACGCTTAAGGTTTCGAGGACAGTTATATTAGGAGTTTATGAGTTTTGATGTACCGAAGGAGTTCGGAGTCCCGGATGAGATCGGGGACATGACGAGGAGTCTCGAAATGGTCGAGACGTAAAGATCGATATATTGGACGACTATATTCGGAGTTCGTAAAGGTTCCGAGTGATTCGGGTATTTTTCGGAGTACCGGAGAGTTACGGGAATTCGCCGGGGAGTATATGGGCCTTATTGGGCCATACGGGAATAGAGGAGAGAGGCCAAAAGGAAGGAGGCCTGCGCCCCCCTCTGGTCCGGTGGACAAGGGCACAGCCCCTTTTCCTTATTCCTCTCCCCTCTTTCCCTTCTCCTACTCCAACAAGGGAGGTGGAATCCTACTAGGACTAGGGAGTCCTAGTAGGACTCCACACTTGGCGCGCCTCCTAGGGCCGGCCTCCTCCCCTTGCTCCTTTATATACGGGGCAGGGGGCACCCCATGACACACAAGTTGATCTTCGTGATCGTTCCTTAGCCGTGTGCGGTGCCCCTCCACCATATTCCACCTCGGTCATATCGTCATGAGTTTAGGTGAAGCCCTGCGGTAGAGCATCATCATCGTCAACACGCCGTCAGGCCGACGGAACTCATCCCCGACACTTTGCTAGATCGGAGTCCGGGATCGCCATCGAGCTGAACGTGTGCTGAACTTGGAGGTGCCGTACGTTCGGTACTTGGATCGGTCGGATCGTGAAGACGTACGACTACATCAACCGCGTTGTCATAACGCTTACGCTTACGGTCTACGAGGGTACGTGGACAACACTCTCCCCTCTTGTTGCTATGCATCACCATGATCCTTGTGTGTGCGTAGGAATTTTTTTTGAAATTACTACGTTCCCCAACAAAGTTACCGATGCAGGGCTTCGCCTAAGCACCTAAGACAACTGTCAACTTGTGTGTCTATGGGGTGCCCCCTTCCCCCGTATACAAAGGAGTGGAGGAGGGGGAGGGCCGGACCTCTCATGGCGCGCCCCAAGGGGAGTCCTACTCCCACCGGGAGTAGGATTCCCCCCCTTCCCTAGTCGGAGTAGGAGAGGAAGGAAGGAGGAGAGAGGGAGAAGGAAAGGGGGGCGCTGCCCCCCTTCCCTAGTCCAATTCAGACCCAAGGGGGAGGGGGCGCACGGCCTGCCCTGGCCGCCCCTCTCTCTCTCCACTAAGGCCCATATGGCCCATTAGACTCCCCGGGGGGTTCCGGTAACCCCCCGATACTCCGTTAATTGCCCGAACTCACCCGGAACCATTCCGAAGTCCAAACATAGTCATCCAATATACCAATCTTTATGTCTCGACCATTTCGAGACTCCTCGTCATGTCCGTGATCACATCCCGGACTCCGAACAACCTTCGGTACATCAAAACACATAAACTCATAATACCGATCGTCACCGAACGTTAAGCGTGCGGACCCTACGGGTTCGAGAACTATGTAGACATGACCGAGACTCATCTCTGGTCAACAACCAATAGCGGAACATTGATGCTCGTATTGGTTCCTACATATTCTACGAAGATCTTTATCGGTCAAACTGCATAACAACATATGTTGTTCCCTTTGTCATCGGTATGTTACTTGCCCGAGATTCGATCGTCGGTATCTCAATACCTAGTTCAATCTCATTACCAGCAAGTCTCTTTACTTGTTCCGTAATGCATCACCCCGCAACTAACTCATTAGTCACATTGCTTGCAAGGCTTATAGTGATGTGCATTACCGAGAGGGCCCAGAGATACCTCTCCGAAACACGGAATAATCTCAATCTATGCCAACCCAACAAACACCATCGGAGACACCTGTAGAGCATCTTATAATCACCCAGTTACGTTGTGATGTTTGATAGCACACTAAGTGTTCCTCCGGTATTCAGGAGTTGCATAATCTCATATTCATAGGAACATGTATAAGTCATGAAGAAAGCAATAGCAACAAACTAAACGATCAAGTGCTAAGCTAACGGAATGGGTCAAGTCAATCACATCATTCTCTAATGATGTGATCCTGTTAATCAAATGACAACTCATGTCTATGGCTAGGAAAATTAACCATCTTTGATTCAACGAGCTAGTCAAGTAGAGGCATACTAGTGCCACTGCTTTGTCTATGTATTCACACATGTACTAAGTTTCCGGTTAATACAATTCTAGCATGAATAATAAACATTTATCATGATATAAGGAAATATAAATAACAACTTTATTATTGCCTCTAGGGCATATTTCCTTTAGCAAGGCCCTTGCCGGGGGCATCTACGGGGCCACGGCCGGCCTGCACCTGCCAAGATTTCGCTGCCCCGTGGCCGTTCCGACGCAGCAACCAGCCTGCCAACTAGGCGCGCACCTACGTGGCAGCATGCAGCTTCTAGGCCAACTAGGCAAGCACCTGCGTGGTGGCATGCAGATCTTCGTGAAGACCCTGTCACCAGACCAGCACAGCAGCCAGCCAGCCAGCGTGGCGCTGCATGCCTCGTCAACTTGGAGGCGCGTCGAAGCAAGGCGAGGCGGCGACGGACGGGACGAGCTTCGTTGTCGTCCCCGATAAAGTAAGAGGGCACGTCGGCAGCGCATTAAATGCGTTTGTCCTACGGTGCTAGGGGATAGACCTATACACTGTACATACTTTCCACCTCATGTATGCCACTGTGGCGCCCCCTTTGATGTATAAAAGGAGGCTCGAGGCGTACTGAGGAGGGATTCGGACTTTTTGGACTGGGCATGCACCGCAGCTAGTTCAAGAACCCAAGAACACCAAATACACACAAAAGCATGACTAGGGTATTACGCATCGTTTGCGGCCCGAACCTGGGTAAAAATCTCCTCGTGCTGATCCTTTAGACCTGCTCTTTGCGCAGCCCCACGCCCCGCCAACCGTAGTAGGGATTCCCTGTGATCCCATAGGTGTCGTTCCCCGACACTCTTCCAGAAAATGTTAGATTTTTAAAGACAATGCCTTTTTTAGGGGAAGCCTTCATGGTAATTTTTATTCATAAGGCAAAACTCTTACATTGTTTGTGATGACAGCCACAAGAAATGCAGGAGGTTCCTGTTGTCAAACAAAAGTGCCAGGTATAAGAGTTGTATTTCTTCAATTCACAATTAAATAGATCGCCAGAAGGAAAGTAGTGAGCTCTGATGATTTTTGCACAAAGGGATTCATAAGTAACCTCCAACATTGCTTTGGAAACAATGCAAATCTCTAAACCTCATACCACCTTTCATTTTAGGGACGCACATATTTCACCATGCAATTCAATGCATATGCTTCTTCTAATTCTCATTTCCCCACCAGTATCGGGACATAGCAGTAGAGTCCATTCACATACTGGCACTGGTAGCTTGAAAACAGACAGTGCGTGATGGTAAAGCTTTGGATGACAGCCTTAACCAAAGCCTCCTTTCCATGAAAAGACAGTTTATTTCCCTTCCATCCTCTCAAACGAGCACAAACTCTATCAATCGAATGTTGGAAACAATTCGATCTATCCACCCCTACAACAGGAGGGGACCAAGGTACTTGTCTATAATCGACTCACTCATAATATTCAACTAGCTAATTGCCTGTGCGTTACAGCGAGGGGGGGCATACATATTGTAAGGGAAAACTTTGTTTTTGCCACTCTAGTTTTTGCCAACTTTGCTTATGCCACTCTAGAATTTGACATCTAATACATCACAAATGC
The DNA here is from genome assembly GCA_021605145.1 of Aegilops bicornis. Taxonomy (NCBI): domain Eukaryota; kingdom Viridiplantae; phylum Streptophyta; class Magnoliopsida; order Poales; family Poaceae; genus Aegilops; species Aegilops bicornis. The sequence continues at coordinate 526,584,310 of CM038675.1, read as the reverse complement.
CATTCCGTGGCAAAAACGATAATTTTTCATTTCACTTTTGCCACTCTTAGCATTTGACATGTATCACAATTGGCACTTGGAAAATTTTGTTTTTGCCACGGAAGGGCAAAAGTGATATATTGTCAAAAGCTAAGAGTGGTAAAAGTGAAATGTCAAATTCTAGAGTGGCATAAGCAAAGTGGGCAAAAACTAGAGTGGCAAAAACAAAGTTTTCCCATATTGTAATGGTTTAACACTAATCGTGTTCGATATATATCTTACACCCACTATATTCTAGATTTTGGTAAGATTTGATTTGAGTTGAGTATGTGCAGGGGAGGCAAGGAAAGTTTTGATTTAGTTGAGGTTTTGATAATATTGCATTTAATTTGGATATGAGTAGGGGAAGGCAAGCAAAGTTTTTATTTAGTTGCGGTTTTCATAATATTTGATTCGATTTCATTGAGTTAATGCAAGACATGATTTTGGTAATATTTGTTGAGTTAATGCAGGACATGGTTTTCAATAGGACAAGAAAAATACCGCTTTGATTTGGATTATTCCAAAAAAAAGGGCACATAAAAAGGAAAAAATGTAGAGAAGAGAGAGGAGGTGTAGAGAAGGTACCAACTCCCTTTTTTTGCGAGAAAACTTTCAATCTATTCATCAATTGTCATGACAGTACAAAAAGCATTAAAAATAATAAAAATTACATCCATGTCAATTTACCACCTAGCGACGACTACAAGCACTGGAGCAAGCCGAAGGCGCGCCGCCGTCATCACCCCTCCTTCACCGGAGCCGGGCAAAACTCATTGTAGTAGACAGTCGGGAAGTCGTCGTGCTAGGGCCTCACAGAACAAGCGCACCAGAATAGCAACCGCCGCCGAGATCAGAAGAATCCATTCTGTAGACACAAACGTAGACGCACCAAGACACAGACGCACCAAGACACAAACATAGGCGCACCAAGACTGGATCCATGGAGATCCACCGAAGACCAACACCAACCGAATCCCACGAGATCCGCCGAAGACACACCTCCACACGCCTTCCGAAATGATGCTGTGCGCGCCACCGGAACAGGGACTAGGCGAGGAGGACCTTATTCCAAGTACAGGGAGCCATCGCCGTCTCGCCACCTTGAGTAGGACACAAACCCTAATCAACACTTAAAAAAGACCTAAAACCAGAGCAAGAGCCTTTCCACCGGCGAGGGCCGAGGTCCACCGCGCCTCCATGGCCCTAAGGCCACCGAAGACAAGGCAGGTCAGCGTCGGCGCCGGCGGGATGCGTGAAGGCCCTCGTCTTGGGAGGAGTTTCTTTCTCAATAGAGATATAGTGCACACCTCACCTTTGTTTCCACATCAGTGCATGGCAAACTGCCTGGAAGCTTGACAATAATCAAGAAGGATTCTTCCCAGGCTATTACCATTTTAAAGACGGTTGCCTGCGTATGAATAATTTTTATGATAGTTGACCCTATTTTTAAATGTACTTCAGTCTAATCAAACAGCATACGATTTAATTGTTTTTGTGTTGGTTTCAACCCTCAAATTTCTTCAGATATCTTGTGAACTGAACTTTTGAGAATGTGGATGTAATTCTTTCTCCTAATTAATTAAAGTCCTATTCCTTCGCACAAAAAGGAGAGGCCCTAGAATATGTACAACTAGGCCCACACAGTTTCGACCACTGATACAGCACATGAATTTTAAGATCTACTCCCTCCGTTCCAAAATAGATGACCCAACTTTGTATTAAAGTTAGTACAAAGTTGAGTCATCTATTTTGAAACGGAGGGAGTATAAACAAGGAATTAACCCAGGATAAAGTCATAGTTTGTGCAACAAACCTGTAGTTTGAAGGACATGGGGCTATGGAAACAGAACACAGGGTATAAATCAAAAATGCAAGTGAGCAGTCGAGTTCCATAATAAGATAAAAACCTATCAGGTTTGCCACTTATACAAGTTAGAAGCCCATAGCAGGAGATGTCAGTTGCACAACATTCACGGTAACTTATATATTGATCAAAACTGGTACTCAAAACAACAGCACAGCGGAGCTTGGCACACCGCACACTTGCACTTGCAAGTTCAAAGCTCTCCGTTACAAACATAGAAGCAAGCGGGTCTACAAAATCGCTTACATTTTATCTATAACAATAAAGACCAGAGCCTTACATTATACCTATAACCAATAAAGACCAAAGCACCACAGCCGACTGACTCCTCAGCCAGAACTCACAAAACATAGAAACATACTACGTACGTCGCAGGTGAGGATCACAATGTAGATCCTTAGACTCAGTGGATAATAATTACACGGTGAGTTTGTGTGGTGTTGGGGATGGGTCTAGATGCTGGAGGTGAAGGGCAGCTACGAGCCCCTGCCAGGTTTCACCAGGGCGAGCGGATGTCTTCAACTCCACAAGTTTCCTGTGCTTCTTGTAGTAATCTTCCAGCTGCTTGGTCTGCGTTGAATGTTTCATATAATCATATTGCTGTAGTTAACCATGTGTTCCCACTATCAGGTTCAGTTGTAATACTCCCTCCGTCCGAAAATACTTGTCCTAAAACTGGATAAAATTGATGTATCTATAACTAAAATAAGTCTAGATACAACCATTTTTAGGACAAGTATTTCCAGACGGAGGGAGTAGCATATAACCCTCTATATGTTTCTTGTGTTTCAGATAGCATAAAAAATAGTGGTTTTTGTTAGATAAAACTGAAATTCGTGTGGTCCCCTAAGTGCGAAGCAAAGCTGAGATCTATCATAACCAACCATACATATTGAAAAAATTGGCCAAGATGAAAATACCTGCTCAGCATAAGCACGCATCTTCTCCATCCTTGGGTTTTCCAGGCCTATAACAGAAGCATGTTGTGCCTGAGCAGGCCATGTAGAGCTTCCAAGGGAGAGATTACGCTCCCTAGACACCGGACTGCTGACACCAAAATGCTGCCCACAGTGGGAACATATGTCGCCTCCAGATCGCTTCTTCATGAAACAGTTATCAGCACATTTGAAGTTCAGAACCAGGTCGATGTCAACGATCTCATCAAGAATCTCCTAAAATATGAGAACAGTCAGAACACTGGAAGCATCTAAACATCAATGCACTATATTGTCTAGGCTAACTAGTTAAACACATTAAAACAGTGATAAGTGCTCTTTTGTCCAAGCATACAAGGTAACTGGGGACCTACAGCTTGCATACGGGTACGTGGGATTCCGTCAAGGATAAATCCATTTTCACCCTTGTAGTATCCCTCCTCGAGACGCTTAGTCAGCAACCCAAATATGATATCCTCTGGCACAAGCTTCCCTTCATTCACCGAATTAGCAATCTGTCAATATGCAATGCAAAAACCATTTAGCACAACCGAATACCCACAAAACCACAACCAACTGCTGTAATTTTCAACATACTAGTACAATAGTTATATAATAGTGTCCACTTATGAAACAGAAAAATAATGAGCGGATATTCCATAGCGGCCTTGCAGCGCGACACGCTCATGGCCGTGTGATTCCCTGGCACGATCGTGCTCCCGTGTCCATGATAGGGGCCAGGTTCTCGTGGAAGGAAGAGCTGCCGGTGCGTTCCATGCCATCGTGCCATAGCCGGCTCCTTCGTGAGATGGTTCTCATTGTGTGCGAATAAAACCCTACCAACTACTCTCCAGCTGTTCAAGAAAAGTAGAACAAGAGGGCCGGACAAATGCAGGGCAAAGTTGGAAGCATGTATATGCAGACGGCCGCCCTCCACAAGATGCCAGAATTGAATGTTCCAAACTTGCTTATGAAACCCCTCGCATGTGGAATTCCCGAATTGCCCCCACAGCACCATGTGAACATGGCCGCCAGTGTGCAGGACGCGGAGAAAGACATGGCCGCCACACTCCTCTCCCAGCATCATACAGTCCAGTATATTAATTAAGCATAAAAAATATGGACGAAGATACTCATGTGATATTGTTTGAATCGTGGCCTTTAAATAAGGACTAGGAAATTGTGGCCAAGAAAATTTCTTTTGATTTGTGTAATAACTCGTGGGAAATATGGGGAAAAGTTGGAGAGCTTTGCTAGTCCAGCGAAAAGTTGTGGCTTGGAGAACTTGGGGCAAAAGATCACATGAGTCCGTCCATAAGTCACGAGAAATTTCGAGAAGCGCCCAAGAAATTGGGCACGAAGCCTAAAAAATTGTCTGTGTGGAAATGGAGCGGCTTTTCATCAATTAGGCAAAGGATTCGTGGTGATGTTCCAAATTAACGAAGCCCCTTGAGATATCTTCGACAATTAGTCAAAACGAGAAAAATCTCCAGAATTTCTGGCGCCGATCCGACTCAAATGATCATGGTTAGTATCGCGGAGAGGGCCCGTGGCCGCAAAATTGCTCGATGGGGAAACGGTTGGTAGCTCAGATTACAACCAAATGCAGTAAAGGCATTCGAATACCCCCGTATGAGAACCGGAGAATTCAGTCAGAGCGAGCACGAGGCCGAACCTTCTTGTACAGCGAGGATGTGGGGCTGAGTTCCTGCCTGACGAGCGTGCCCATGGAGATGTACGGCACGGCGAGCACCGAGGCGAGGCGCGCGGCGTGGGCGTGCTTCTGCGGGCCGGGGCGGCCCATCACCACCCACTGCACGCCCCTGGGACCGCCGTCCGCCGGGCAAGACTCCGCGGCGGGCGCCGATGCGCGGGCGCGTTGCCGCCGCGCCTCCTCCTCCTCCTCCCATTCGGTCCAGCACGCATCGTCCTCCGCCAGGGCGGCCGCCGACGCCGCGAGCCTGCGGCGGTGCGGCGCGGCCGGGGCCAGCGCGCGGGAGAAGGATCTGGCGGCGCCGGCGAGCCGCAGGAGGCCGGCCATTGCTGAGGCGGCGGCGGCGGCTAGGGTTTGCGCGGCGTAGGGTTTTTGGGCCGGGTCGTTGGTGGGTGCGCGTGGGGAGATCGTGGGGCTGGAGATTCGGCCGCTCCTTTTCTTCGTTCAGATGGAGATTGCACGGAGCCGCTTCTCTTTTCTTTATGCTGGCTGGTGGCCTATGGAGCTCGAAAGGGACAGCGCTCACAAGCGGGATTTCTCTTCGATTTGCGTGGCCATCGAACGGTTACTTCGATAATCATGTGGAATTCATATTCCTACAAACCATTTATGGATACATACATTTCGCTCGTGTTGACGATCAACCATGAAAATTTAGCTGGTCTCCCAAAAATTTAGCTGATCTTTTTTAATGGATGTGGCGAGGTCTTAGTCGATTGAAATCTCAGTCAGGTGACATAATATACAAGAGAAAAAGCTTAAATATATTTTTTTTTCATGAATCTCAATGTAAAATCTAACCGATATAGTATCTACTGGGACATAGCAAGACAGTTTTTTTAATAGAAAAAATGGAAATTTAGTTTTTTTTTCTCTAGGAGAACTGAGAGTTGAGAACTTATTTGTAGTAATAGAACTACAGTAAGCTAAAACTAATTCCGAAATAAAGCCTGGGACATAAAAGTTTAGTTGGTCATGATCAACAATTTAGTGTTGCCTTATTTCTTGTCATCATAATTGTTAAGACATATCTCTCTTGATGTAGTTTTGGTGATTGATGACAATATATTTGCGGACTAATCGTGTGCCTTGAGCATTTCAGAGATCCATCTTTGGCACGAGACGATTTCTTTCCCTCGGAGTGTCATTCAAGACGGTGTAGCTCGTTCGTTTCTTTTTCGGTGGACTAGTTTCGTAGAGGGCACCGTACTATCAAAAGGGTGTCCGCTTTGGTAAGGCTATGGTGAAATCAATACATACACATCCTTTTCACACCCTCTGAGCCTTTCCACTTCAATGGAGAGCTCTTCCCTCCTTCTTTGGGCTTTGTCTGGTCCCGGTAGTATCATGTACCCAATGCAGTACTACCGCTTAGGGGTCACAGCGGCAAGATACAAGATGGTAGTACACCGATGGGTCCTCACCGTAGTAATCACTGACAGTGCCCCTACCGCGTCGATTCGAGGGGTCGATTCTTGTGTCGGATTATGCGGTACTATCTGGCAATAGAGCGGTAGTACCGCTCATGAGCGTAGTACCGCTACCACCGCTGCATGATGCCGCTCGGGTCCCTTTTTCCCCTGCCTTTTCAGATCACAAGCGGCAAGACTGCCAGAGGAGAGGTAATCATTGAGCCCAGTAGTACCGCCCTCTGCGGGGCTACTTTTGGGGGTAACAGTTGGATTGTTCCCCCTACTATATAAGGGGATCTTCTTCCCCAAAGTTGACCTACCTCTTTCCCCAAAAGCTTCATTGTTGCTCCAAGCTCTATTTTTGCTCGATCTTTCTCCCTAGCCAATCAAACTTGTTGATTTGCTCGGGATTGGTTGAGAAGGCCCCGATCTACACTTCCACCAAGAGAAATTTGATTCCCCCCACTAATCCCTAGCGGATCTTGTTACTCTTGGGTGTTTGAGCACCCTAGACGGTTGAGGTCACCACGGAGCCATAGTCCATTGTGGTGAAGCTTCGTGGTGTCGTTGGGAGCCTCCAATTAAGTTGTGGAGATTGCCCCAACCTTGTTTGTAAAGGTCCGGTTGCCGCCTTTAAGGGTACCAATAGTGGAATCACGGCATCTCGCATTGTGTGAGGGCGTGAGGAGAATACGGTGGCCCCAGTTGCTTCTTGGAGAGCATTGTGTCTCCACACCGCTCTAACGGAGACGTACTTCCCTTCAAAAGGGAGGAACTTTGGTAACACATCCTCGTCTCTACCGGCTCCGCTCTTGGTTATCTCATCCCTTTACTTGTGCAAGCCTATTTGTGTTATATCCTTTGCTTGCTTGTGTGCTTACGGTTGTTGCATCATATAGGTTGCCCACCTAGTTGCATATCTAGACAACCTACTTTGATGTAAAGTTTAATTTGGTAAAGAAAAGCTAAAAATTGTAGTTGCCTAATCACCCCCCCCTCTAGTCAACTATATCGATCCTTTCAATAATCACCTCTCTTTATTAGCTTGTGATAGTTGTTACATTTTTTTAGGCAATGCTAATTGTTACATAAAAATGGTCAAACGATGGTGGGCTCGTTGATGCCTCTTCAAACTAGCTACTGCATGTAGAAAATCTAGCCAACCTGGCTAACTCATGTAGTTTTTTCTCTACTTTTATAAAAAACTGAGTTGGTGATGATGGTGTGTCTGTCATCTTGCAATATAGACCGTTCGATCTATATCTGATGGATAGAAAGCAAACTATGATAATTTTGTAAAAAGATACACGCACCTTTCTAGACATTTGCAGATAAGGCCTTCCCTCGTTCATCCTTATCTCCCACAACCTCATTGTTGAGCAATTAAAAAAGAAAGTCTGTGGAACAATCTAGCATGATGGCCACTGTCGGCGTTGTCCATCCCCATGCCTCCGCTCAGTCACCATCAATCACCACCACGCCCCACTCCTCCTCACCTTATCTCTCCTCTTTCTCGAGATATCATTAGTTTTTACATATGGGATTACTTCCGCATTTGTCAATCACAACAGGTGTTTTGTAAAAAAAACGCATCTTGATGTTACGTGCAATGCACGGGCATCTTGTTGGTTATCTTAAAAAAAGCTAATTCATGTGCTATAATTTTTGCTTCTTTATTAAAATTTTCAAACCTAGATTGTGGTTGAAGACCACTGCAACTACCCCCAATGATCTGCCATCGTCATTCATGGTTTAGACAACATGGGAACATATATGGTGCAACGGTGAATCTGATGCTATCGATGCACCGATCTCCGTATCTCACTTTATAAACATAAAAAGATTATGAAATTTTGCGAAGGTGTAAGTATGGCACATATCTATCACAATATAAAATTTTAGATTCAAATTTAAGGTACATAGTTAGAAACAAAAAAGACAAATCATACTGTGAATAGTACCTAATGCAACCTGGGCCTTAAATTCAGCCCATTTTCTATATCATCGGTGAATTTGTCTTTTTTTGTTTCTACTGCTGTGTTTTCAATTTGGATCTCATATTTTGTAGTACGACAGATTCTTGTTGCTAGTACACCATACTTTTTTGTTCAGACTTTTTTTGACATTCATAAATTTGATTTTATTAACTTGGTGCACAGGTAGCACAAGATGGCTGGGTGCACTAGATATTTCCCCTAGACAACCCTCACCTTGAAATTCATAGGCAGGGCTCATGGGTAGGCGATCCAGTTCGAGCGCTACACATCCCAATTTTATTTATTTTTCTTTTTCTTTTGGTTTTTGGCAGGTTTAGCAAAAACAATAATCTGATAGATTCTTTTATAGGTTAAAATATGTAAATGGGAGACAAAAAATATACTAAAAATAAAAATTTCGTTGTGAATTTTAATAACATTGATGAATTTTAAATTTTAAATTTTTTGAAAATCATTCATGATTTTTAAAAATATTTATGAATATAAAATTTTAACGAATTTAGAAATTTTGTGTATGATTAAGCGTTTCTCGTATTTTGAGAAAAGTTAATGTATTCTAACCATGGATTTTCAAAAATATTCTCATGGTCCACCATAGTTTTATTGACGGCAAGATAATGAGATGACTCTGTGTGCTCTTATATACTTTTTTGTATTATGATCTATCTAGGAGAAATACCAAAGTATTTCAAAGGAGGATTACGTTGACTGAGGCATGGTTCTGTTGTAAAATAAATTAACCTAAGTGAAGTGAAGTCTATATTGTTCCAATGCAACTATTAACTATGAGACTCGGCTAATTTTTAAAAGTGTTCGTACATAAAAAAATAATCATGGATATAAAAATGTTCGTGAATACAAAAAGTTCAAGAAGTTGGAAAAGGTTCTCTTATTCTATTTTTTTTCTATTTCAATAAATGCTCTTGAATTACAAAAATGTTTATGTATTCAAAATTTAAAAAATGTTTAAAAAAGAACCATATGCAAAAGAAAGCCAGAATAAAGAAACCCAATACAAGACCGTTAGAAAAACTAACTAAAACGGTAACTAGACAAAAAAATCAAAAACCAAGCCAGGATGCATTTTCCCTATATATATATATATATATATATATAGGACAAATTTTATCTACAAGTGGTGGTAGTTACCACCACTTTATTTGGCTTCCACGTGTCCACCTTCGTAGCAGCTAGGAAACGGGTTCGCTGGGGTAGTAACGTGGCAGTATCCTCTAACCCGCTAGCAGCCGTAGGAAATTACCATAAAATAATTATTTTTGGTGATAATGCAATCCCTGATTTGTAGGCTGGAAGGTACGTCCAGCTTTTGCCGTATTCTGGTGGAGCCGGCTATAAAGGGGCACTTTCGGGTTTCGTGTGAGACGGCAGAAGGGACTCCTGAGTAGTTTATTCTTCTTTCAAAGCATGGACAGTGGTGATAGATCTGAGGAGCCAGCCGGCCAAGAGAATCAACGCATCACTATTTCTCTAGAGTATGTGTTCTATTATTCTGAGATGTACTACTAGTTGGTTGTCGATTTTGATTAGCATTTGCTCCCTTATTTTTGCAGCCAGTACAACCGTATGATGGAAGTAATTAACAGGATCGATGGGTTGATCTCCATCACCGAGAGGCATGGGAGACTAATTGCTGCCATACTGACGGATGGAAGAACGACCACATCGCGATCGCAATGGAGTGAGGCGGTGCACGGCTTGCGCGCCTGGGCACAACCGGATTACTTGTGGTCGATAGAAGACGAAGTAGATGCGAACATGAATTTATGTAGTTTAGTTGAATTGGTAGTTTTATTTCGGTTAGTGTCAAATTGATGGTACGCCATCTTAGATTGTTTTTCCCATCTGTATGGAATTTGTATTTTCCTGAAACATCGAAGATAATAAAGTTCTTCCATCGAGTTTGTATGTGTATAAAGTGTGTGATTTCTAAACATAGTTGGATGTTTTTGTTGATGGTACGGCAAACTTTTTATCAGTATGTACGTTATGCCGTAATGAGAAAGAAGTATATGTTTACTTTCTCAATAAAAAAGTATAGTCGATAACAGAGCTTATTGGCTAACAGAAAGGATGAAAATATGTAGGAGTAGTAGGTAGTATTCGTCGTATAGTTGTGGACGTGACGGGAGAAAATGGAGCATTTTTTTTATTGCAGTAGTATCTATCGTGAGGTAGTATATTCCAGAGGACGAGTATCCTAGTTTGCTGTATAATATTCCAGATTTTTTCGATAGTTTTAGATAAGCGAAATGGTCACGCATTCCGGATAAGTAGGCTTGATGGGGTTTGACGTGGAGAAAATTGTGGTTAGTTGAGCTGGATGGGCATGCATGCAGGGGGTGCACGTTGAGAAAATTGTGGTTTGTTGAGCCGGTCAGTTGTCTAACGCGTAATGGAAGGGAGTGACTAGTAGTGCTTCAGGAAGGAGGGTTGGTTGCGTTAACAAACACGCACTTGTAGGTGCTCCGTTCCAGATAGACACACCCTCACAAACTCAGTCGAAGGTGCATGATGGATGCAGATCCGTTGAGGGAGGTAGCACGTGGAGCCGGAGTAGAGCAACATCAGATCATGGAGTTTGATAATAGCGGAGGCGTCGTTGCTGCCGGTTGCGTGGACGCAGATCCTGCGATCGCGGTCGTACCTAGCGTCGAGGATGACCAGAACAAGGCCGGAGAAGATGGCATCGAGGAAATTCCAATTGAGAGGTAATGTAGATCGATGTACTGTGTATGATTTCTTTGTTGTATGCGCGCATGCGTACTGAAATAGTAATGGAGTTATATGTTTTTAGGGTGGTGGTTGATAATGAAGTTGTCGAGGCTCCCATTCCTTCGTCTTTTTATCAACCATCAGTAATAGTGCCGAAACTGGGCCAGCTCTTCAAAGAAGATGTAGACGGATATGCGTTTTATAATCTTTATGCTAGATTCTATGGTTTCGGGATCAGGCGTTCCAATCGTAGGGAGAGAAAGGGAGGGGTGAAAACCATGCAAGAGTTCTGTTGTGTGCGTCAGGTATGTGTTTGTAAATTGTAGTTGTTTCCAATGTATCGTGTGTACTAGTTATTGATTTGCATCTACCATGTTGAACAGGGCATTGACAAAAAGGTGCAAAATGCAGCAACTAGGATAGGATGTAGAGCTATGCTTAGAATTAATCGTTCGTCAGCGAGGCATGATTGGATGGTGACAAAGTTTATCAGTGTTCATAACCACCCTCTTAAAAATAAAGTAAGGCTTACTAAGCAGTATAGGTCGCACAACTTTATAGATGAAGGCACAAGGACTATCGTTCAAGGTATGGTAGATAATGGTATGGCTCCGACAGGCATGTATGGATTGGTTTCAGGAATGCATGGAGGCCCTGGTATGGCACCTTTTAGTCGAAGGGCAATGAACAGATTAGCCTATGCTATAAGAAGAGATGAGTGTAGTGATGATGTTCAGAAAACAATTGATTACTTCAAAGAGCTACAGGCGCGAAGTGATAACTTCTACTACACCATGCAGGTGGATGGGGCCGGTAGGATAAAAAATGTCTTTTGGTCACATGCACTGTCGAGGCTTAGTTTCGAGCACTTTGGCGATGTTGTGACATTTGATACTACCTATCAGACTAATATGTATAAGATGCCGCTTGGTATTTTTGTTGGGGTGAATAATCACTTCCAAACAGTAGTATTTGGATGTTGTATGATGAGGGAGGAAACCGTCGATGCGTTCAAATGGTTATTTCAGTCTTTCGGTTGTGCAATGCATGGAAAAAGACCGTCGGCAATTCGGCAGGTATTTGCAACGGTTAGTAAAAATCTTGTAGTATATAGTATATCTTTTTTGACATGTTCATACATTTTTGTGTAGATAACTGTTATCGAGATGGAAGTGGCAATCGCGGAGGTGTGGCCTGTGCACGGTTCATCGAGTTTGCAAGTGGCATGTCTTGAAGAATGCTAAAGAGAACTTTGGGAACATATATAGCAAGAGGAGCACTTTCAAGAATGAGTTTCATAGAGTTTTGAATGACCCGCAGACAATAGATGAGTTCGAGAGAGCTTGGATTGATTTAGTGAAAAGGTATGAACTGGAGTCTAGCACATACATGAAACGGATGTGGGATATGAGGACACAATGGGCTCTGTTTACTTCAAGTCACATTTTTTGCTAAAATGTCGACCACCACTCGAGAGAAGTGAGAGTATGAACCATGTTCTTAAGAAGTATGTGAAGCCATCTTCTCCGATGAATGTCCTTGTCGGGAAGTATGAAAGTTTCTTTTATGACAGAATACAGGAGGAAGACGCGAAGAGTTCCACACATCTGATGTAAGTATTTTGTTTACGCATAATGACAGTGTAATTGCCTTGATTGTAGCTGTAATATAGATCATCCATGTGTTATTACTGATTTTATATTTATGGCGATGCAGGATAAGGTGGTTACAGCTACGAAGTCGCCTTTGGAAAAACATGCTGCGCGTGTGTACACAAGAGGTGCTTTCAAAAGGTTCAAGGAACAGTTTGTTTGGAGTGTGTCTTATGATATAAGACCATCGTCATAGGAGAACCATTTTTTGGTGATCCATATGGGTGATGATAAGGATAGCTGGGGCAGAAGAGAGTATGATGTTGAGGCCATCATTGGTGAGCAAGAATTTTCGTGTGTGTGCAAACTGTTTGAGCACTTGGGGATACTCTGCCGGCACATATTGAGGGTAAGTAATAAAAGTATCGGCATCCTAAATTCTTCTGCAAATATTTTTCCTCATATGGCTGTGGTTGGTAACATTAATTTGTGTGTAGGTGTTGGTGCAATTTGGAGTCGGGGAGATACGAGAAAAGTATGTTAAGAAGAGGTGGACAAAGAAAGCTAGAGAATCCATTCCAGAACATCTCAAAGGGTACGTCAATGATAATGAAGCTGCTGCATCGAGGACGTATCGACACGATCTGATGTATCGAGACCGCGCTTGATATGGTTCGGATTGGGGACACAAACACCGAGACATATCGAAGACAATGGAAGTGATGTGCAATCACACGAAAGATTTGAAATTAATGACAGCCACGGCAGAATCAAGCACGAAGGAAACTTCGCCAAAGTGAAAGATTACAAGGGAAGAAACCTATTGGTAATGTGTTTGGCGATCATGATGCCCAGCTGTGCAATGACAATTTCATAGATGAGTGTGAGCCTACGAAAGGCGGTGGCGATGATTGGGGAGGTGAGGAAGTAGAAGATGAGGAGATGGAAGATGGTCTTCGTGAATGTGATATACTTCCTCCTGAATTTAGAAGGGGAAGAGGAAGACCTAGGATGCGAAGGTATATGTCCAAGGGAGAAATTGCTTCAAGGCAGGGTAAGAAAGGAGCATGCTCATCAGTAAGGATCCAATTTGAAGATGGAAGTAGCTCTGGGGTTACTAGGCCAATGCAAATCAGGTACTGCGGTAGCTGTGGTCAGCAAGGACACAATAAGAGTACGTGTGGTCGCAATTCAAGTTATAAGAGAAAGTAGTGAGTGTGGTTAGTTTGGTTATGTGGCTTGCAGTACCTTTGCATGTAACTAGGATTATTTTTGGTATCTGTCGTCGGCGAATCTTGTCTTCAGAATGATATGTACTGCTTTTTGTTTACGTACTCCTTTATTTAAAAGTTGTAAACTCTTTTTTGCTACTTGCGAAAAATAAGTCTATTTCTGCCTGTTAAGTATTTTGTGGTCTGGTTGGTTTTATACAGGGCTAAGTTTGCCGTGAATGACACTTATTAATTTGTTTATCTAGAGCGTGTAGTACGTGTACATACTACTAGGAGATAGTTGGTTTGGGCATATATAGGAGTGTTGTTTGGTTCGGAGGTGAGTATTTCAAGTTGCTGGAGTATCATAGTATGTAGTATGGAGTATGGTGACATGTAGTATGTAGTATGTCTGTATGTGTCACGTAACAAGGCGGCTAGTTTTTGGTGCCAGCTCTCATTGATGCCATATAGAGAAGATGAGCAAGACTCATGGGGAGAAGTACTGAAGAAGCAAGCAGGGAGACCGACTTGTAGTCTGCCCAATGGTTTGTACTGAATTTAAAAAATTGAAATAAGCCCCATGTAAGGGAAAGGTAGTATGTTCTTCAGTAAATATTGAAATTAAAAAAATTGTCTACTGAGTCGGTCTACTTATTACTCGTAGCTGAGGGATGTGGTATAAATTCCTCCCAAGTGCTTTGATGTAGCGGGTGACAATTGAGATAAGCCCCACATATAGAAAAGGTAGAATATTCCATCAAATGTAGTATGTTTTCCCAGAAACAAAAAAGGTAGTACGCAATTCACTACATATTGAAATTGAAAATTTGTCTATTCAGTCGGCCTATTTATTATTCGTCGTTGCGGGATGTGGTATCAGTTCCTCCTGAGTGCTTTGATGTAGTAGTTGACACTTTCTGGGAGTATGGCCTCATTACTTGTGAATGACAGGAGGTTGGCAAGGAAGACCTTCCGCAAATCTCGAGAGTCCTGCATGTGAAATGTTGTCAAATTTGTAGAATATTGTGTTAATTTATGAAGTAAGCAAATTACGTATCATTGTATTTTAGTAAGGATACTCACACTAGAGACTGGATTGACTAAGCATTTTGCATCCCAATTTCTCATGATATGCAGAACGTGGAAAGCAGTATCAATCCTGTAAAATTAACCATGATTAGGAATGCATATTTAAAGTGGTGCTCGTACGTGTGTGTACTAAAAATATGCATAACCTGTTAGCAGTTGCTGGAATATTTGTTGGGAACTCATGCTGCCAGCTAGAAATATTGCGTTTCCAGTCTGGAAAAGAGATGACCATGCAATCCTGCAATGCTTTCGCAATATGATCTTTAGTCTTAGAGTGCCTAGCTTCAATGTCCTGCCCTCCTTTGCTTGTATCTCTTAAGGGGTCCATGATCTGAATCTTCTCGTTCTCCATATCAAATGCGTAGACTGAGAAATGAAACGGTTGGTGGAGAGGGATATATATCTACAAATTTGAAAACAGTATGTTAGAATTTAGTTTGGAGTATCTAGGTTGTTAGTAAGGCATGGGTGGTGAATCTACCAGACGGCTTTTTGAGACGTCAGATGGTATGTGAATGTCATTGAATAAGTAGACATGATCCTCGGGGTTCGATCTGCGCCACCAATGATTGCGTGCATCTGTTTGCATTTATCGTGATTAGTGATGAGTGTGTGCTATTGTATAGTTGAACTTCTAAATGTGACGCATCATGAAATCTTGATTTAAGAAGTGCCTCCAGCCTAGGAAATCTGTTCCCCCGAATTTGTGCACCTCATCCTCGAATAGTGCTTGGACAGCAACATTGAATGCATCATCTTGCATTTCAGCGTCAAATGCGAGGGCTTCTTGTATCTGTTGCAATTTTAGAAACCTTGGGACTGGATCAGATATGTGTAGCCAAATTTTTCTGTGGAAAAAGAATGGCAGTAGTCACAGTGAGTTATAATACTTCGGACATGTATAAACAGTAAAACAAATAATACTAACCTCAGTTGGTCGGCAGCAGAAATTGAGTTTGTATATGTGAATAAATCTTCTTGTGCTCGGACATCAAGCACGACATTGGTACTGTTTGCAAAGAAATGGGGACTTCACCATTCTGCTTGGTTTTATTACTCGTTTTGGTACGTCTAGAAGCATATCAGATGGTACCCCAATGATTCTCCTCCTTGTTTTGGGTTGTACTTTCGGGAGACCGCATTCCTCATGGATAGAAATCCTTATTGCACTCGTCTCTTGCAGTAAAGAATGAGGCGATATGGAAGTAGGAGTAGGGTCAGGAAAATCTGAAAAATGATGACACAATGGGCGCATTCTTGTTTCATACATTTGTTGAATGAAAGTGAATTACTTCCTGGTTTTACCTGATTGTGGAGCTTGTTGAGGTTGATCTGGTGTATCCGGCACTACGGTTGTTGTCTCGGCTGCTATGTCAAACTGTGCCGATAAGTTTGCAGTGACTCGGGTGACTTGGTTACACCTTTGTGGTGTTGTCGCTGGGCTCAAGTTGACTCAATCCCATGTCAAATTTTGGTGTCTCCAAGTTAACCAGTGGAATTGAACACTCTACCGTAAACAGGAGTACGAGGGGCGGTAGCGTGCACACATGGTCCTGACTCAGAAGCGTATGCTGTGAGGACTGCGTGATCTGTGTAGAAAACGACAATCATCTAGGAGGGGCAATTATTCATGGAAGGAGAGTGTAGTACCTCTCAAAAATAGCATGTAGTATCTAGAGGGAGTAGTTTGTAATAAGTAGTAAGGACTAAGTAGAATGTAGTAATTCTCGGAAGTAGTACGTTGTATGTCTTCGAAGTAGTATGTATTTCTGTTGTGAGAAGAGTGTGTTGACTTTTTGAAAATAGTATGTGGTATCTCCCAAAAATAGTATGTAGTATATCTCAAACTAGTATGTAGTGCCTCTTGGAAGAAAGTAGGTAGTAACTCTCATAAATTGAACGTAAAGACAACTAGTACGTAGTATAATGTAAGGAGAAAGCACCGTGTAATAGGTTTATAGTGTTTGCTTTGCTAGGTTGTAGTATCGAGTATGTAGTATCTACTTGAACTAGTATGTAGTATATATCAAAAAAAGTAGGTAGTATTTCTCTGAACTTGTACGTAGTAGTATCCTTGAGCGATAATATATCATCCAATAAAGAACTAGTAGTGGAAAAGTTTTGTAGTATATGATATGCTAGGTTGTAGTATGGAGTATGTAGTATGATGTACCTTTAGTTTACCATATGTCGGAAAAAGGCAGTCGGTTTTTCAGAATTATATCCCGTTTGATCAGGTTACTGAGACCATGGCGTCGTTGTATGCAGCAAACCGGGAATAATGTGGTCGGGAGGAGAATCCTTGCCAAAGTCCAAGCTGTCCAGGTAGTGAATCTGAAAAATTAAAGTAACCTTTGTAAGTTAAATACGTAAACCAAGCATACATCAAGATATATTAGTTTGTATTAAGTGAACCTGAGGGATTAACATGCATCCATTGATGTATCCAATGTTCTTTCCACGGAAAGCTTCAACTGCAGAGATGCTGCTGCTAGTCTGAGCTCGTCGGCGACAAATTGTGCCCAATTGTAGGCATGAATGTTCTCCATATCAAACACTGCTTTCATATATCGTGTTGATATGAAGTTGTTCAGGATTGTGGAGCGAAGAATTTGGTAACAACAGAAAATGCAAACGCGGTCTTGAATCGCAGGATTTCTTCACTTGTCATTTCGCCTTTTGGTTTTGTTGTTACTATTCTCAAAAGGAAGCTGATAGTGATTTCATCCCATGAGGATTTTTCGAAAACACCACAAAAGTATGCTTTCATAGAAATGACATCTTGTGGGCTTGGAGGTACTATGATCATGCCAGAACATGGGATTCCGCTCACACGATTTACGTCCTCGGGTGTCATCTTTAGCTCTCTGCTTGTCCCAGCAAAAAACTAACAAATTTGTATCGAATTTACTAAGCAGCCAGGCTCCTAATGGTTTATTTAGCTTGTGCAGCTTTAGGCTATGTAATCCCTGAAACCCCATCTCTTCTACAAGCTTTCTGGGCTGCTCGTCAAGGTCTTCCATGAGATCTACAATGATAGAAGGAGCACACCTGGAGTACAGTTTGTCTTTCCATGCTTTCCTCTTTATGGAACTCCTTTTCTTTGAGCGAGATCCACCTGAACGTTTTTGGCCGGATATTTGATCTCGGTTTTTAGTGCGCACTGCAGAGATAGCTCGCCTGAAATCAGAATTGGGTTTGCTGCCGCTGCCGCTCGGCTTGCCCATATCTATGACCAAGAAACAGTTGCATGTTAGTATGATGTTGTGAGTTCTACGGTTTCGGCCACATGAATTCTTTTTTGAGATGGAAGCTGATCAACCTATGATCTCGCTAATCATACTAACGAACAATAAAGAAAAGTATATTTGATTATACTTAGTTACCTCACGTTTGTGGTACTGAAGAATTACGTCGGCCAGCCGTGTTTCACTGCACCGGATGTGCTGTCCTGCCGGCGTGACCCACGGCGACAGCGCCGATCCGCCGTCTACAGCCGTGGACGGAGGTGTCGCCCAGGCAGAACGGGAGGTCCAGCAAAAAGAACTGTTTTAGTTCGTAACAAGAATATACTAACACAGCTATTTTTACGTAGAAAAGATTGCTAAGTTAGTTAGTATCCGGATAAGTACGTACGAAAAGATATAGATGCATTCAAATTTTCTGGGATAAGCTCGGGCGATCAGCACGCCTTGGATAACCATCAATTAAACTAATGAAAATAATTAATAATCAAACGGGTCGGGTGGTAGCTAGCCTAACCCGTTAATATTCTGTACGATCTGAGAGAAAAAAAGCAACCACGCTCGGATCTAGTTAGGGAAGATGGACGGTGGATTCTTAGGAGGTAGTTACCACTAGGTGGTAGAAGTGATTTTCCCTATATATATATATATATATATATAGCGCATTATAATTAGCATACGCTCCGGCCTAGCACGCGCGCCTAATTAGCCTGGCCAGACCAGTACCTGGTCTGCGCTCCACCCACCACGTACCAACTAAATCCATCGTAACGGTATTACTACCAATTGACTCTGTACCAACCGGTAACACTGTTACCATCAAGAAATTAAAATTACCATTCATTTGTAGCTTGTACTCTCGCATCCTACGACTCAAAATAATACGTAAAAAACTAAATGTATGGTTTCCTCTTTTACTAGATTATATTATTATATCATAACAATTACCATATACTCTAGTGCATCAAAGAAATTATTTTTAAAAAATTCAACAGAGAAACACCCAAATTACTAGAACGATTACTATAGTAAATTGAACCAAACAACACCTTTTTTATTGGCTTAGCATTACCACGTGTGCGTACTACTTTACGACTAGAGGAGTGATGCGTGGCAGTCAGTAACGAAACTTAGTTTCATTACTACATATGCTATTGTCTGTTACCATATTACCATGATTATCGTTTAAAGGTAGAACAAGGGACCAAGGTGCGGGCCAGCCGGTAACAAAAAGTTATTCTGTTATACTATGTACTGTATATGTATGGCCCATTATTTTCCCAGTGAGGCTGAGATGCGAGGCAGGGCAATCCGTAACGAGAAGTGATGTCGTTACTATATATTCCCTTGCTGTTACCATCATTATTTAGAGGAGTGCCTAACCAGGCCAATGACGTGCCAAACACGATTTTGGAGACCAATCTGCTAGTAATATGTTACGATGTGTGACCATATTTTTACGATCAAAATTACCACATGAATGTGTAGTAAATGGTTTACTTCAAGAAAAACACAGTTTCTAATAACAAATGGATGGACGAGGTGGTTAGCACACATGTGTTGTAAAATGCTTACTATAGGAGACAAACATTTTACTATCAAGTGGAGGGACAAGGTGATTAGCACGAACAGATAAGCGTAGGGCCGGCTCAGTAGGGTGGCGCCTGGTCTGGCCGGAGTGCAGAATAAGGAACTTTGCGCTCCCGCTCACAATAGCGATATATATATATATATATATATATATATATATATATATATATATATATATATATATATATATATATATATATATATATATAGTGATGCTATTCATCACCCAGGGTGCAGAATAACTTATTCTTCACCCGAGGTAATTTTACGATCATTTCATAATTAAATTACATTTGGAATTCAAATAGTTACATTCATATTCATTCACTACGTAATATTTCACATAAGAAAATAAAAATATAGGTCATAAGACAAGAAAATTTGCAGTTTATGTGTATTATACATTATGTTTTTACGATTGTAATTTTACATAACATAAAATATTTTTTACGACGATTATATATTTTCTTACAGTCTTTTTTTATGTCAAAAATAAGGCAAAACTTACGAAACGTAAAATTACGGTGTATTGATGGTAAAATAGTGGGGGTGAAGAATAACTATTCCTCACCCAGGTTGACGAATAGACAATCTATATATATATATATATATATATATATATATATATATATATATATATATATATATATATATATATATATATATATATATATATATATATATATATCAGAGATGGCATACATTTGGCTGCAAACTTGGGGCATCGGAAGGTCATTATTGAGTCTGATGCTCAACAAGTTATAAAATAGTACAATTCTCCTGGGGTAGATCGATTGGAGATAGCGATCATTGTGAACGAGATACAAGAGTTTTGCAGGAATTTTGAGGAACTTCGGTTGGTGTTTATACATAGAGAAGCAAATGAATTAGCGCATCTTTGCGCTAAGCAATGTAGTTCCTCCAGGAGAAGATGTATTTGGATTAATTATGTCCCATCCTTCCTTACGGCTTGTGTAATGAAGGAATGTAATCCCGCTGATTAAAGTAATAAATCTCTTGAATTCCAAAAAAAAGCGCCTACCCACTAGCGACTGTAGAACCCCTAAAAAAAACAAGCGGCTGTAGGTACTGCAACGGACGCATTGCAGGGAATGTATAGTAGCGAAGTTACGCTTTTGAATTGTTTGATTCTTTTTTAAATACAATTCTTTTGATAATTTGAATATATATTGAAAGATTGGAAAACACAAAAAAAAGTGAAATTCTGATTTTTTTTTTAAATTCATGAACTTTATTAAGGAAAACACGAACAAATTTTCAAAACATGAGATTTTTTTCAAAATTCAACACTTTCTAAAACTTTAAAACAAATCTTGAAGATTTTGATTTTTTTGAAGTACCACCTTTTGAAATTTCAAACATTTCTTGTAAAACATGACAATTTTCTTTGAAGTTGGAGCAATTTTTGAACAAATTTTGAAAAAGTGAACACAAATTAGGAATTATGATTATTTTGAGGAAAAACTGAACAGTTTTTGAAATTCTACCTTTCCGAAGATTTTGATTTTATTAAAGTTGTGAATTTATGGGAAAAATAAACAAATATAATGAAAGGTAAAGAAGGGGAAAAGATAAATAAAAAACCAAAAGAAACAAGAAAACCAATAAAAAGAAAATCAGGAGGCACAAGGCTAAGGAACCTTCCAAAACGTTCTTAAAATCGAAGGCAACCATACAGAAAACCCTAGACTAAAGCTAGCTAATAGGTGGACCCACCCTGTTGCTCGCTTGGTCATCCTTCTGATGCATAATGTGTCGAATAGGAGGATATACCCTTAAATAGGGTGTTCCTTGGCGACGAAATTCCCTATATGTCGCACTGTTCGATAAACTGTTGGGCACTAAGGCGAACCCCGTTGCCCCAAGTACGAGAGAGGGTCGGACGACTTTACGACAACGATCCAACCTGATTTTCAAAACCTTCTAGAAGGTAAGCACCG
Source organism: Aegilops bicornis (assembly GCA_021605145.1). Taxonomy (NCBI): domain Eukaryota; kingdom Viridiplantae; phylum Streptophyta; class Magnoliopsida; order Poales; family Poaceae; genus Aegilops; species Aegilops bicornis. The sequence continues at coordinate 526,562,943 of CM038675.1, read as the reverse complement.
TTTTCTTTTTGTTTTGTTTTGCGTCTTTTCGATTTTACTTTTTCTTTTCTTTCTTTCAGTTTTTTCAAAAAAAATGTAAGTGATTTCATAAAATATTCCTGTTCTAAACAAACTGAATATTAATTATTTAGAGTTTAAATAAAGTCTGTGTTTTTGAATTTGATTCAGAATATCGAAAAATGGTTTCATTTTACAAAATTGAGTACAGATTCAATAAATGTCCGGGAATTTTAAAAAGATGTTCATGTTTCAAAATTTTGTGCAGATTTTCAAAACAAAATCACATATTCAAAAAAGTTCACATTTTTCAGGAAATGTCGAAAATTACAAAAAATACTGGCATTTGCAATTTTTGTTTATAATTTCAAAAAATGTTCATGTTTTCAAAGTTTCTCAGGGATTCCAAAAATGTATGTGATTTTCCAAAAATGTTTGAGAATTTTTAAAAGGTTCAAGTGTTTTAGAAAAATTCACAATGTTAAAAAGTTTTTGTGTTTCAAAAACATTCATCTTAAGAAAAACTTCAAATTTGTAAAAACTTGAAATATATTGCTCCTGGTAGTTCTTACAACCCGATGGTGTTTATTGGTCACCAAAGTTCATTATTTCCAGTTTGTAGACACGCGCACCTAACAACGGGAGGGCGCATATTTTTTTTTTTTTGGTAATTTCAATTGTTCTGGTGTTCGATGTCGCGCTGGTGCACTTTGGGGGCGTTCCTGTGCGGATCGCCAACTATTTGTCGCAAAATGCGACATACAGCTCCTAGGGTTGAATCCGCAGGTTGCACAGGCAGGGTAGGCACTGTTGTTCCTGGCCGGGCCGATAGTTACAGGCTTACATCTGGCCCGATAAAGTGAACAATTTATTTTGCAAATGCTGACAAGCTGATTAAAATCCTACGTATTCCCTTCATTTCTAAATATAAGTCTGTTAAGATATTTGAATAAGGACCACATACAGATGAATATAGATGTATTTTAGAATGTAGATTCTTTCATTTTGCTTCGTATATAGTCCATATTATATATATTTTTTATCAGTAGTCCATATTAGAATTTGTAAATAGGCTTATATTTAGGAACGGAGGGAATACATTTTAAATTCCAGTTTGGGATAGTGATTTCCACTTTTATACTTCCTCTGTAAACTAATATAAGAGCATTTAGAATACTAAAATAGTGATCTAAACACTCTTATATTAGTTTACGGAGGGAGTAGTTCATACTGCCATACAGAATTTCAGTTCTCTCACAAAAAAATATTAATACAGAATTTCAGTTGTTCCCCATGATTATTTTTTCAACCCGAATATCATTTGAAATCCATGCGTTCCTTTATAGATTCGCACCGAGTCAGATCGACCATAGGACCGAAAACATGGACCGTCACGATTAAAAAGCATTCACCAGCTGCTTTAGAATGCCTGAATTTGGAGCACTGGCTCAGGGCATGGTCAATGCATAGCCCCAGGGTGATGCCTCATTTGCCATGTAAGATCGGATAACAGAAAAAGTAGGTTCAAATGGGGAAGCAGGATCCTCTTCAGGAGGCGGGTGCTTAGAGGAAAAAAGTGTGGTCCGGTGCATAAAGTTGGGAAAGTTGAAGTAGAGAGGAAGGATGCATGTGTAGTGAGAGTCACTTTCTAGACGTGGAGTTTCTGCACCCGAGCTCATATGAGCTCGGGTGAACAATAAAATTGAAAAAAAATTCAAAAAATTCAAAAAAAATTTGGTAGAAACATTGACAAAAGTTTTAAGTGCTTGCAAAAGTTCGTCATGAAATCACATTAGGCGCGGCAAAAATAACAAAATCGGTACTCTGAAAATACTACTTTCAAAAGCATTTTGGAGGCTGAATTTGTTTTTTTTTTTGCCACGCCTTACAGGAATGTGATTTCATGATGAATTTTTGCAAGCACTTAGAACTTTTGTCAATGTTTCTCTAAGAATTTTTTTGGATTTTTTTTGATTTTTTTCAATTTTACTGTTCATCGAGCTCAAATGAGCTCGGAAGCAGAAAGGCACTTTCGTCACCTTCTAGTCTTTAATGAGGTCCACTAGTGATAGCTTTCATTGAAGAGAAAAAATCAACACATATATCTCAAATTATTTTTTGTCATGAGGCATACGTATCCATATGCCATCACTGTACATGCCCGCATACAAACTTGCCACGACGGTAAAGAAAGCTGCTATGTACATACTGCCACATGCCACGAACTGCAAAAAGAATTAACAAGATCTCCTCGCCGGGAAGAAACGAGCAGCGATTAGTTCCGCCACGACGACGACGGTGACGAGGAGTTCAGGCTGCCGACGAGCTCAACGAAGTCGCTCTCAGAGCACGGTATGGTGATCCCGCCGCCGGCGGAGCCGCCGTGGTGGTCGAAGCCGAACTCCTCCTCGGCGCTCTCCAGCAGCGCAACGAACGACGGGTGCCTGAGGTACGCCGTCGGGATCACGAACCGCGCCCTCGCCTCGCCGACGTACACCGCGAAGTGGCCCCTCGGCACCGCGCCGCCGCCCTTCCCGCCGCCGCCGCTGCCCTTGGCCAGGTGGAGCCTCGACATCAGCTGCTGCAGCTTCCCACCCATGGCATTTGTCAGCTGGCTCGAATGCTGCTAGTGTTTGCTTCAGTATCGGTTGCTAGGTAGCTAGTATCAGTGTGAGTGAGTTCATCAGTACGTTGCTAGCTTGCTTGGTGTTGCAGGTTGCGGGAGCTCAACAATGCTGTTGCTATATATAGTAGCGGAGTACTATATTTTTTTTCTGTGTGCTGTCAGTTGTTAAAACTCCTGATATGGAATTAATTTGCCCAAGGAACATTGCCACATGACTGTCCCCTGGCATGTTGCTTTCCCGTTAGGATGAGTCCACTTGAGATGAGATATGCCGCTAATATGGACACTCAAGTGTGTCTCGAGTAAGTTGAGCACTCAAATCGTTCCCCGGTGACCAAATTTGGATGCTTTTAGCTGTCGAGTTTATCAAAAATGCTACACGCACGGACTCCTGGCTCACGGACATCACGGACCTGCTGAGTTGTCATGTTTTAATTTCCCTAATTAATCTTTTCCCCCTAATTAATCGCCTCCCCTAACTGGGGGGTGGGGGGCTGGGCGCCCAGCCTCATTCTTCTTCTTTTCTGATGTACTTCCTCCGTTTTTAAATAATTGTCTTTCTAGAGATTTCAACAAGTGACTACATATGAAGCAAAATAAGTGAATCTATACTCTAAAACATGTCTACATACATCCGTATGTTCAGCCTATTGAGTATACCAGAAAGACAATTATTCAAAACGGAGAGAATAGCTCATTTCATTCTTGGGAAATTTGCTGAAAGCTTATCCGATGAAGAAAACATCGCCATCTCGACATGAATAGCCCGTTTCAAGATTTAGAACCGGTGGCTGTCGTTTGTTGGCGTCACAGCAGTTCGACGCTTGCTCCAACTTGCACGGGAGGCCTCGCCGCCGCAGCGACAACTGGACAATACGAATGGACGCGACCCACGAGTGGCATCCATCGCGAATTCAGCTCGTGTACAATTGCCCGGGGATGGAGACACCGCCGCATGGGCATCGATCCATCCTCATGTGCTTGACCACGCGCGGATTTCGGCTCAATCATTGGCATCGGCATCGGCAATGGCGGCTTAGCAGAGCTTACGCCCCGATAACCGCGGGATTAAGGACCGGTGAGGGGATAGAGAGAGCGATCGAGTGGACGCCTCCAGCGTCAAGAATTTGATCGGCGGCGGCCCACGGCATCCCACCTTCGGGGGCCACGCGCGCCATCCGCTCCTGCGGCCAGGAATCGCGCAGCGCGCGTCGCGTGGGGCGGTGATCGAGTCGAGAGCAGCTAGGCTGGCTGGGCGCCTCATCCCGGCTGAGGCGCGGGGAGCCATGCCACGGGCGAGATCGCGCTGCAGCAACATGCGGGGTGCCGGCGAGATGAGGTACATGATCCGGCACACTTTCCTGGCAGACTGTTCTTCTCAACTTTGGGAACTGGGTGCGAGGACAGGTATTTTTGGGTCCGAGAGTTTCCTGACAGGTATTTTGTTTCCTTTGTTTCACAAAAAAACCGCCACTATTGCGAAAATAAAATCAATGGGAAAGAAACTAAGTATGAACTACCAGTAAAAAAGTTGCGTCTGCCGGGAGTCGAACCCGGGTCTATTGCTTGGAAGGCAATTATCCTAACCGTTGGACTACAGACGCTGTGATGTACGGACTGCAAACATCAATCTTTTTTTACTAACTGGAGCGTCTGAACTTTGGTTCACTAGGTCATACAAAAACGAGACAACAGAGGACCATGATAGAATATGAAGATATATCAAATCCTCTGTGGTTGCTAACTCTAGATCCTTCTGTGATCTCGACTTCTCCATCCATCCGATGAAGAAACCAAAGAAGAACAAACCTGCACAAGCTAGACTAACCTCAAAGGTTTAAAAGAGTCACATGAGCCACCCAGTCCAACAAATGAGAACCTAACATCAATGAACATTGGCCTGAGACACATCCATTGCAAGACAGGTTGTTGAACTGTTGCTTCATCGCTGTGCTGTGGAGGAAGAGGACTCGGAGCACGAAGAACGAATCAACTTACCCGGTGAGAAGAGCATGCTTGACAAATACTATCGCCGCCACCAACTTTTAGATAGATTGAAGCACCAGATGAAAATCCAGGAGAACCATCTATCTGCAGACCAGAACACAACAAGTTTACTGTTGTAGGTCGCATCGCCACGACAGCCACACCAAGATGGCGATAGAATCGTGAGATTTTTATTCTGTACAATGCCGCCTCCACTACCGAGATTTTGCGGCCGAAGAACAAAAATCAAACATAGATGGAAAAACAATCTAAACTCTGAGCATTGATCTCTACTCCCCCCCCCCCATGTCTGCCTCTAAAAGCCAAGATGGGGACAAAAGGCAGCGGAAACCAGTAGGAATCACAAACCTAGTCGCCGACGGGTAATTTTTTCCTTATCTATCTCTTGATGTGATCTGATTAGATGAGGAGCAATGTCGACGTAATAAGTTGCAAATTGAAGAGAACACCTTTTGGACTACATTTTTTTTACAAACAACTGGTACACAATATTTAAAAAGCTAGACGAAGAGATCAAAAGGTTTGCAACCAATCAAAAAATTGAGTGGGATTCCTTTTCATGGCTATAAACCCCACCAACACTAATTCATATTTGTAGTATTGGCGCCCACTTTTCAAAAAGTGGAGACTTGACTTTCAAAAATAAATTTATTCCTTGTGATCCAAATGCTCCAAGCTACAATGATAACAACCTCCATGAGCAAAGGAACATGTGTCATAACTTGGTTGCAATTTGAAAGTATGGTAGCTATTGTGTGCAAACTTGAGAGTTGCCTTTTGTTGCTTCACGTGCTTTCTTTCCTTCTCTTTTCTTGGGAAATGACAAAAGAAGCAAAGGAGAGTAAGTGGAAGACCCATTTTCCAATCTAATTGCATGTACACTCTTGACATATAACTTGTCCTTCAACCTAAATCAATTGTATGTTTATCTTTTGACACACAGTTTATCCTCAACCAGTGAAAGCATCTAGTGCCCCCTTGTGATTTTGGAGTATTGGTGGCAAAAATGACAACTAAAGTGTTTGTGAGTATACATAAGTGAAAGTCTCTGAACATTTGGTTTAACCGTCATAAACGACCCCTAAAATTGTATGTGGTACATTAAAAAAAATTGGTGCGGCCTTTAAGAATTAGCTGAAAAAACGTGAAGACTTTGTCTTTTGGTAGTTCCTTTTTTTCTTAATTGAGTCACAGGGAACACCGTACTATTAAGAGGGATTCAGGTGATACTAAGACAATAATTTCAAAGTGATGCTCAATCCAAATCTATTTCTTCGAGTGAAGACTTTGGGAATCACATGCAATGCATCTCATTTTCTTTTGCGTCGGAGATGACATTCTTCGGTACACTAAGTTAATGTTCTCACTAAGAGGTAGGAAACCAACAGTTTAGTTCTCCTACCACAAAGAATTTGAGAGCTCAAATTTCGACCGTTGCTGAGCTGGCAACAACTAGTTGGCGGGTCCGTCCCATTTAATGGTCAAATATGGACCTCGGGCTACGACCCCGCCCAGGCGAAAGATCGCGCATGTCGCCTAGGAGGGTGAATAGACTCTTTAAAATAATTAAGGTTTAGGATTGAACAAATGCAGAACAAAACTAGCATTTGATTTGTCAAGCACAAAACCTAAAACAACTAGGCTCACCTATGTGCACCAACAACTTATGCTAAGTAAGATAAACAACTAAGTGATAGCAAGATATATAACATGAAACACTATGGCTATCACAAAATAAAGTGCATAAGTAAAGGGCTCGGATAAGAGATAACCGAGGCACGCGGGGACGATGATGTATCCCGAAGTTCACACCCTAGTGTGGAGGCACAATGCTCCCAAACAAGCCACACGGACCACCGTAATCTCCTCACGCCCTCGCACAATGCAAGATGCCATGATTCCACTAAGGGACCCTTGAGGGCGGTCACCGAACCCATACACTTTGGCAACCCTTGGGGGGTGGGGGTTACCGGAACCCGTACAAATCGCTAGGGGCAATATCCACAACTTAATTGGAGACCCCGAAGCTTGTCCCGGAGCTTTCCACCACAATGATTGAGCTCCGCGACACCAATCGTCTAGGGCACCAAAGCACTCAAGAGGAACAAGCTCAAGGGTGCTCAAACACCCAAGAGTAATAAGCTTCTCACCTTCACTTCCACGTATCACCATGGAGAACTCAAATCGATGCATCAAATGCAATGGCAAGGGCACACGGAGTGTCCAAGTCATTCTGTCCCAAATCCCACCACAACAACTAATGCTATGGAGGAAAATGAGAGGAAGAACGAAGAAGAGAACACAAATAACTCCAAGATCTACATCCAAGGGGTTCCCCTCACATAGAGGAGAAAGTGATCGGTGGAAACGTAGATCTAGATCTCCTCTCTCTTTTCCCTCAAGAACTAGCAAGAATCATTGGAGGGATTGAGAGATGGCAAGCTTGAAGAAGGTCAATAATGGGGGGCAAACACGAGCTCAAGGGATAAGGTTCAATGGGGAAGAAGACCCCCTTTTATAGGCATCCCCAAATCCAACCGTTATACCCACAGCCCGCACATAAGCGGTCCTACCACTCCAGAGAGCTCTACTACCGATTGGACGGTAGTATCCGCAGAGCAAGGCAATGGTGCGGAGCCATGAGGCGGTAGTGCCGCCGGAGCGGTACTACCACTGGGGTTGCAGCTCAAGGGCCTAGAGAGGCAGGTCAGGAATAGGGGATTGAGGCAGCACCGCAACAGCGGTATGTACTACCACTTGATGAGAGCGGTACTACGGCTTACAAGCCGTAGTGCTACGCACCCACTGCCTTCCTACCACCGTCGAGAGCACGACGAGATCCAGAAGCAACTCGATAAGCGGAAGTGGAGCGGTAGTGGTCGAGCGGTACTACCGCTTACCACTTGCACTACCGTTCTACTGTCGCTCAACCCGGCACGAAAAGTCGAGTCCCCAGAAGCAGCAGTAGTAGCTGTGGAACTGGACAACGGAAGTACTACTACTACTTCCGAGTGGTACTACCGCCTGGAGTGCTACAAAGAAGCCCAAGCAAAATAGATGAATACAATAAAACTTGAACTGCTATAGCTTCTGCAAATGAGCTTCGAATTGAGCAAACTCAAGCTTGTTGGATAGATGACGACAGATACTACTCAACAATGATAGTAAGAAGTGGCAGGGGGAGTATGCCTATGATATAGAGGAATGAAACCTCCATCGGTGAAGAACCGACATAAACTCCCACATCGAAAACATCATAGAAGATGCACATGAACTTCGTTTTCGATGAACTCGAGCTTGTCATGAAGATGAACATAAGTTCAAAAACTCACAAAGAGAAACCCAAACAAGAACCAAGAAAGATGATGCAAGAATGCAATGGTTTGAACTCTCTATGAACTATACGATCAAGCTACTCACTTGAGAGCCCCCTTGATAGTACGACAATCGATCCTACAACCCGGTAGAAAACCTATCAAGGGTAAACATTTGCCTTGCGCATAGCCCACTTGAGGTAGATGATGACGATCTTGACTTTCTCAAGTTGGACCACCTTTCTTGATTGCGTTGGCTCGGTGAAGACTAGTTGATTGCTCCCCCATACTCCACTATGGGTGATCCACTCTTCGGCACATCTTCACAAGTCCATGGTCACCACAATGGATGGAAAGCTTCAAGCATGATCTCTTCGTGATGCTCCACTTGAAGTTGCACACCGCAAACTTGATGATGATCACGACTTGATGTCATCCTCCATGGGTTGTATGAGATATTCCTCTTGATGCAAGCCCATGGAAACATACTCTCACGTAGACCATGGGTTAGTACAGAAAGCAAATTGACAATGCTTACCATACCAGGGGATCACTTGATCCCTCACGGTACATCTTGTACGCTTTGAGTGTTGATCAACTTAATTCACTCTTTGACTTAGTCATGATCAACCTTGTATAATGACTTCTCTATGACCGATCCTTGGATAATTCCTTGAATAGCATCTTTTTCACTACGTAAACTCGAAACCAACAATTGAACTTCAAGAAATGCCTATGGACAAATCCTACGAATATAACTCAAGGCAACCATTGGTCCATAGAGAATGTCATCAATTACCAAAACCACACATGGGGGCACCATGCTCTTTCACCAAGGGCGGAGCTATCATATGGGTGTTGGGTTTAGCTGAACCCTAACGATTTCTCCTGACCAAGGGTATAGGTGCACGTATAGTATGTGCATGAATCCAATAAAAAATAAAGATTGAACCCATCAACTTGGAATGAAACACTCGATGAGAAGCCCAAAAGCCCATGAAGTGAATTTCCTTCGTGCCAGCCTGACATATCTGTGCTTGGCTTCCTGCCGTGATTCTATTTATGTACGTGTATAGGGCAGCCACCAGCCGCACGACCTTCTGTGTTTCTATTCGCTTCCCCCACTTTGTGATCTATTCTCTCGTTCTCCTTGATATCCCAGTGACAGAGATGAACTCTGCATGGGCAATCCCCCTAGACCAAGGTGGCAGTTCATCACAGTCGGTAGCCCATAGTTTTCTATTTTAATTACTATTCACGTGTTTTGATTGATGTAGACTATCGATTGTTATCTCCCCTAAAAAATATTGACCATAAGATTTAGATAAGGATGCTAGCACTTCAAGATCACCCATTAGACATAGTCAAAGTGCATCAAATGTCCCTGTAAGAAGGTTTTTGACGCCTTTCCATACAAAGAGAAATTATTTTCGATGAGTTGCCTTATGATCTGACTGACTGGAAGATTATTTCGGGGTACACAAGAAATCTGAGGTACCTTAGTCCAAGCACGCGAGATGAGATTAGGTACCTCGGATTTCTTGTGTACTCCGAAATGATCTTACGCATTTGTTAAATATTTGCACCTAATCTCATCTCGCTTCCTCGGATTTCTTGTGTACGCCGAAACGATCTTCTAGTCAGTCAGATTATAATTCAGTGGTGGCATGTAAGGTCCCTTCATTAAATATCATAACTAAGTGGTGGCATGTAAGGAAGATCCGCTTAATCACCATTTTATTACGCGTCGTCCAAAGAGTCCAAGCCAGAGGGTCTTCCTTCGCAGGGCCTCTAACTCCTACTTCAAATTTCTTGCCTTCTTGTAGCACTGAAACTTGCTGGCTAGACAGTGGGACCACGACTGGCTGGGGATGATATTAGATGCGCTTCACAACACGGCTTGTCGCCTGGCTTTGCTGGCGCCCCTTGATGGGGTGGCCACTTGGTGGTCTTTCTCATGCTTTCTTTGCGCGTGTTTGTGCTGAGGCCCCAGCAGATGTTTTATTTCGCTTGTGTGCTCCTTGATGTTTGGACTAGTTGGTCGCTTTATCTATAAGCGTCGAAAGCTTATTTCGAGAGTGTCTTGCGTGTTTGTGCGTCTAGTTTTACTTATACTGCTACTTTTTTTACTGTAATACTGCTACTTTGTTTGCAAGCTTTCGTCTATTCCGATAACTTTTTTGACCTAAAACCTTAGAACAATCGTTCTACGGTATATTTATTAATTAACAAGTATCAAAGGAAAAAGTACAGTTGAGCCTACCCTAGCCAACACCCACTTTAGGAAAATAAAGCATCATATTACAAAACTATGTTTGAATAAATCCAATCCTTGATCTTACTTGCTTTCACTGGGTTAGCTCTGATCTGAGTAGTCAATAGACCTTCCTTAAGGTAGTGGATCCACCCTTGGTGGCGGGCAGGAGCAGACCTGGAGATTTTATCATTTCAGATAGACCAAGTAGCCCAGCAAGTCATGATGACGATATCCAGAGCAATGTCTACTAGTAGTTCTGTGCATGCATTTTGAGTCTCATCAAATATTGATATGCTTCTATTCTTGAGTGGAGTAATGAGCTCCCAACAGTGAAGTGTGAAAGGGCAGTTCCAGAAAAGATGAATGGAGGTTTCCTCAGTGTTTTCATGGCATAGAGCGCAACCATAATTCTCCAGGTACATGCATTTTCGGTGTAGCAGATTCCTGGCATTCACTCTGTCGTGAAGAATCATCCAGAAAAAAAATCTTATGTCTCAATCTACATGAGGTTTTCCAGAGCTTTGAGAATATCTGATGTGTCTGACCACTACCAATCAACATCTTGTACATGTTCATAGGGAGGAATTTCTTCTTTGTCCATGGGTATGTCGAAAGATCTGGTGGTTGACTGCTTTGCCTATTCTGCAAATAAGCTTGAAGTGTGTTGAACTGATCATATGTTTGTTGTGACAATGTCCTGTGGAAGTGAGGTTCCAACTCTTGTAAGTGTGAGACATGTTGCAAAGTGGCCTCTTTGGAGTTGGAGAAGGAGAATAATTCAGGGAATTTTGCTTGGAGTGGCAGCATTGAATACATGCTTAACCTAGTTTATATTCTGCAAATATTTCTTCGTACTGCTTAGTTCATATTTCTTTCAAAAGTTAGCTTCCTTTGAAGAAGTTGATAAAAATCTTCCATTCACTCCTCTGGTCGATGAAACGGTCTTTCAATAAGAACAAGCGGCTCCCTTGTTCTGTGTGATTTTGCTTTAACCACTTGAAGTTCTAGACTGTAAATTTTCATCCTCTCCAATCTCTTGGCTAGAATTCCTTTGTTTTTTATGAGTAGGGCGTTTTGGAGACCGAACTCCTTGCCTCCTTGGAGGATGAAATTTTGCAAAAATCAAAAAATAAATTTTAGTTTAAAAAATCTGGAAAAATATACACGTAAACAAGGATGTAATGTGTGTGTGTCTATATATATATATATATATATATATATATATATATATATATATATATATATATATATATGGGAAAATCCATCCTACCACCCGTGGTAGTTACCCCATATGTCTCATATACTACCATGTGGTACTATATATACTACTTTATCATTTTAAATATATTCATATACTATATCTAAGATATTTCAAAGCAAGTTACATGAAAAATTACATATGAACCCATAGTTTTTGTTATATTTGTGAAATACGTACATATTTATACGTAAAAAAGAGCATACTCAAAACATGGTATATACTACCTAAAAATTAGTATATATACATCTAATCATTGTTATATACTAGATACTACACGTACACGCTCTCAATTTTGACAGATACTACATACAACATACAAAACGCAAGTGGTGGTAACTACCACTGCTTGTAGGAAACATTTGTCATATATATATATATATATATATATATATATATATATATATATATATATATATCTGTGTGTGTGTGTAATTTTTTAAGATAAAATACCTTGCATGTCAAGCTGCACAAAATAAATCATGGACTTTAAGAATGAACAATGCATGTGTTGAAAAACCACATTTTATTGTGTAGCTCTCATTTTAACACATTTCTTCATGAGAAATGTACTTTATGCCTCTGGTATAGATGCATTTTTTCAGAAATATTTGAAATGTAAGTATGAATTTTGATTTTTCAAAATACAGACTCCATGGAGCTCGGTCTCAATTTGGCATTTTCGGTTTTTTCCGCGCTTTCAAGCACTCTTACATTCGAATTTATGTAATCTTATAATTCCGGAGGAAACAAAAGGACATAACACTCTGTCATACGTTTTTCCGATAAGCCGTCTCTCGTATTTATTAGAGCTTTTAAACTAGTTATGAGATAACTAATTTAGAAGACTCAACAAAATTAGGAAGTGGCTTATTATTTAAGCTGGGGAGAGCAGCTTATTTTTTAAGCCGCTCAAAAGGACTGGTCCTAAGTTAAGCTTAAGCTTGGGGCATTGTGTTGGAGTACACTTTCCTTAGGCCTTTCCGAGTGCTCCACCTTGGACAGGTGCTAAGCATGCCACGTAAGCGAAAAGATGACATGGCACAACAATTAAGGAGGAGAGAGAGCATTTTGGTGACCTCAGAAAGAACCAACGCCAAGCACGTGAACCTAGGCAAACCACTTAAATAAAACAAATTGATCAATGCATGAAAAACTTTAGGTGCTAACTCATTAAATAAGGTGAGCTTAGCAACAACTAGTTAAGCACCTATGGATTGGGGAGTTAAGTTGCTAAAAATTTATTTAACGTTTAAGACCTCATCTAAGCGCTTTGACGTTGGAAGAAGTTAAGCAGACATGCCATGTGGCTCGGATGGAAAACTACAGTACTACATGAACGCACTGCCGCTCATTTCTTCCCGGAGCGTCGTCCAGAAACAACCGCATTGACAATCGACCACTGTGCTGCTGCGTAGCTACTTGTCCCCTTGAATGCCAAGTTGACAAACGGCGATCGCTGCGTATTCATGGAGAACGGGAGGGTTCGGGTGATCGGCTCACATGAGCCATTACTCGTGTGTCAAGAAAGTCTGAATCTGAGACCCCGTATATGAGATCGGCATGCAGATACGGTCCTGGTACACGAGAGCGTTGCATATTTAGTGCTCTGCGCGCCATTCGGAGAGCACCACGGCAACGACTGTCGGCTCGTTAAATTTGGACCCGTCACCTGACCTGATGGAATGGTTCGGTGGTGGGAGTGAGGCCGTCGCCGCTGCAATCGGCGATACATTTTCTTTTGTCGGATCAACCGGTGATACTCTACAGTCTACTGAAAATTGTATACAATGATCAATCGGTAGAATATTGTACATGATGATGGCAACACAATACCTTTGTCATGATATATATCTTGACGCAAGTGTTCCTTTCTCAAAACCAGGGGCTCTTGCTTCAGCTCATCAATCAGCATGTGACACGGTGGGCGGAGCAATGATAGAAACATATACATAACCCACATATCAATATAAGTGTGTGCCATACTCGAAACATATCCTCACTTTATAAATAAATAAAGCCACACAGCGGAGCAATACATAGTATTGAGATAATTCTTATGCACGCTGGTAAAAAGAACCCCGCAAAACAAGCCGAACACGTTAAGAAGCACCGGGAGTGCACTACTAGACACCTCCAGCAAGCTGTTGAGAAGAAGCACATGAGAGGCCAGACCACGGCAAGATACGACCAACGACGCTTACAACAAGCGAACATGCGCCACCTGGAACAAACCACCTGACTTTGTCGCATCATCACCACCAAAACTGATGTCGGAGAGGATTGGACCCTCTACCCTCTCGCTCCAGACCAAGGAGCGCTGATCGTGCTGGCAAGGAGAAAGGACAGAGAGAAAAAGTTGTCATGTGTAAAAGATAGGTGCAAACGAAACCCTAGGTACTGGCAAGGGGGGAGCCAAGCGTCGACGCCGAGGTGCCCAACATTCACTCGGCCCCTACTGCACACCTCCCTGAGGGTACTCAAGCCATCATACCCGCCACAATGGACCAAGGGCTCCAGATCTGGATCCAGGCTTGGCTGCCACCGACGGCGACAACTTCGCCAGGACCACCCGCCACAATGCACCTTGCCCCCTACATGGTCGAGGAGCATCGCCAACAGTTGTTGCAATGTTGCTTGCTAGAGAGTGAGCCACAAGCTAACCCATGCACCGCCACCAATCTACCGATCTGAGGTCACCAGAGGAAGGCAACGTGCCACTGACAAAGGCTTGGCCCGGCTCAAGTCCGCGGCCACGACCAGATATGGCATGGATCAAACCCGTTGGCGAACCCACCTGGCCACGCCAGATTGAGGCACAGAAAGACTCATCGGTGGACTGACCCCTCCTGCGATGGAGGGACCCCACCTACGAGTGGGCGAGAGGCAGCCAGAAGAGAGCCTCCTCAACTAGGCTGACGCCCCAGACGTTGCCCCTGATCTATCGGGGCGAGCATCAGCTTTGAGCGACGGTTCCAGACGTTGCCCCTATGCGGCGCTGACTTGCGGCAGCAAGGAAAAGGGGGGGGGGTGTGTGTGGAAGGTTAAGGGCCGGCGGTGGCAGATTGCTTGCCACCTAACAACGCGGGGCGTGAAGCGGTTTTTTGTTAGACATGGAACCCTTAAGTGTGTGATATTGGGAGTAGATTGACATTATTCATCATCTACTGCCTATCAATGGTTGTGTGCATCAAAATGATGCAGAGGTCCGGGTAATCCTCCTTTTCAAAAAAAAAATCTACTGCATCAAGTTAAGAAAACCATCCACGTTGGAAAAAGCTGAGAGAATGATCTACTGCCTATATATCGTGTAATAAAGTGGCGGAATAGTGGTACTGATAGGCAGAGGAAAGCCTGAATTGAATTCAGGTCTTGTGAGTTGAATCTCGAACACAGTGGCACTGAGTGTATTTAGCTAGTATTCGTGTCCCACTATATCGTCACTCCTAACAGAAAAACCTTTGGCTTTCCTATGGTACAAACTGTAAGCAACCAACATCGAACATGGATCCGGAGAAAATTGCAATGTGATGAGATGAGAACAGCAGAATTACTTATATCCCTTAATGTGACGAGTAATTTACAGGGTTCAAGCAAATGCAACAGTACATTGGTGAGTACTAATGCCACGTTCCAAGAAGAATTAATCCTCAGCTAATAACAAAATGCATCCGTCCTAATGTAACAATCTAGCAGTGATCATATCGATGGCTGGACCGGCCGATGCATGCGCCGGCGCCGGTGTGGTCGGATGAGCTGCTACTACATATCTAGTGGTAATCCACCGCCGGGGAGGAGGAGGACGAGCAGCCACCGACGATGTCGGCGAAGTCGCCCTCTGAGCAGGGGATGGTGAGGCCTCCGCCGATGCGGTGGTCGAAGCCGAACTCGTCCTCCACCCGCTTGAGCAGCACGAGGAAGGACGGGTGCCTCAGGTACGCCGTCGGGATGACGAACCGCTTCCGCTGCTCGCCGACGTAGACCGCGAAGTGGCCCTTAGGCACGTCCGCCGACGCCCGTCCCTTGGCCAGGTGCAGCCTGGCCATGAGCTGGTAGAGCTTCCCCGCCATTGATCTCCTTCCAGCAAACAAGACTGGGCTGCTTGGTTGATGTTTGTGGTGTGTGTGTTGCTGGAGAATGGAGTGATGGTGAAGAGTGGTGGGAACCGAGGCCAGCTCCGTATTTATAGCTCCGGCTCTGCTCTACTGGAGGCAATCATCAAGAGGTGGTCTGATCTGAGCTGAGCGTGCAGCATGGCGTGCGCTGCAACTGGTTGTGTGGCGGTTTCTTTGTTGCTAAGCTGGACATGGCACATGGGAGTGTACTGTCCCTAGATATCTATGTGTGTATCTGCATTGCATGCATTGATATTCTACCAAATCAATCCCCGTGCTATAGCTGGCTGCAGAGACGTGAATGGGCGGGCCAGTGTGTCGAGAGGCGGCAGTACAAGTGCATTGTACGTGCCTTACGCACGGTGAGGTTGGTGAAGCAGGTCGAGGCTTGGAGAGGCATGCAGCTCCAGCCATGGGCCATGGCTGCCGCTCGTCTCAGCGACACCACACGCTTGACGCACTTCGGATCCCGACGCGGCGGTGAGCCGGTGCTCTGAGGCGAAGACCTGTGGCTCTTCTCTGTCGAGGATTTTCAACAAAGAATTAGATTTATATATGCTCCGGTTGTGTTTTGGGTTCGATTGCCCCTTGGGTTTCCAGTTTTCTGTAAAATTCGAATGTGTTTCACCTTTTCTTTTCGTAAAATTCGAATAACACGACGTTATATTTTTTGTGTTTTGGGAATGGCAGAGTAGTTGAGTTGCGGCCGGCATGATTGCAAGGCCGTCGACGGAACTGATCGAGACCGAAGGACGTGTGCGAATTGGCCACCATCCGCCGGCGATCTGCACCAGAGAATTGAAGGTCGTGTGCAAATTGCCTGGATTGTTTTTAGGTTGTTGTGGAAATGGAATGGACGAAGGAACACATGGGGGTGCATCATTTGCGTGAGCGTTTGGAGCGATGCGACGGATTCTCCAAAGTTCTTGACCAGCAGCGTGCGTGCCTCCATACCGGCCTGATTCTTCTTTCCAGGAATGATGCCGAGCCTCATACAAAACCGGGGGCTACAACAGGGCGAGATCAAACCAGTATCTCACGGTATTCCTTTGCGTCATCAGTACTAAAGAAATTTTGTTGGTGCTGAAATTCTCTAACATTGCCACGGTAGCAAATTTAACAGAAGAGAAGAGGCCGAAGGACCCACAGTTTTTGTTTTTTGTTTTTATTAAGATGGCGAAAGTGGCAGCTGCATTGTACTCCATCGCTTCCACTATTAAAAGGGGAGTTTTTCCTTTTTGATGAAAATGCAAAATTGCTGCTTTTTGCGGTTAGGGCATCTCCAACGCCAACCCCTAAACCGGACATCACGTCCGTTCGTGATCCGGGGGAGACCAATCTGCAAACACTGATGCAGGAGCCGGCCATTCAAAACTAGCCGCAAATGTCCGGTTGCATTTTGGAAGAAATTTAACAATTTTGATATATTATATTTAAACAAACCGAATAATGTTCCTTCATACTTGGACAATTTTTACATAAAAACGGATGCTTTTCACCTAAATCGGAGCAAATTCATTATATTTGGACATATTTCAACTAAACCGAACTCTAAACCTAGTCTAAATGACTGTGGACACCCGTTTTCCATTTCCTGCCGGCCATGAACTCCCAAAAATGAAGCTGCTCCTCCACAACCTGCTTGCGGCTAATCTGGCGATGGTGATGAATTTGCCAAGCTTGGCTTCAACGGAGGGGAGGAGTGGCAGCCTTCCTGGGACTCGAGCGTCGGCGACATCTCATGCTTTACTCTTCCTCGTTGTCGGTGGCGCCCGCAGGCGTGCATGCTTCGTGGTCATGGCGGCAGGGCTCGACCCAGGCAGAGCTGACGACGTCGTCCTCATCCTTGCTCTTGTCGCACACTTCATCCGCCGCCTCGTCGATGTCCTTGAAGGCGGCTTCTAACTCCGCTTGATGGGTGGTCGCGACGCCATGTCACGGGCGGAGCAGTAGGACTCGAGCAACGCCTCCTGCTCGGGCACGTCCACGTCTGGCGCAATGGCTATGCCGATGGCGAGTTGCTCCTCCGCGCGCTGGTGCTTGTTGAGGAGGCGGAGGTTGTACTCATGGTCGGCCTGCACCTGCCGGAACGCGGCCTCCCGCTCTGCCAACACCATCTCGGTGTAGTGAGCTCGGGCCTTGCCCATGGTGATGTCGACATTGGTCGACGAGGACGGGGGCGCCGGCTCGCATTCAGCCGCCTCTTCCATTGGCGTGTCCGCGGCGCTGGTCTTAGTCTCCCTGCTGGCCTGCCAGCCGGCTACGATGGCGGCAATCTCCTTTTGCTAATCGAACGAGAGGTTGTCCTAGATGGCTTTAGAGCTCGAGGAGGCCATGGTGGGCGTGGTACCGAGAGGAGAAAGGGAGCGGAGGATGTTGTGGGTGCGGCTATGGTCGGGCCTGGGAAGTTTTTGGCTTGGCACCAATGCATATTGAAACAAAAAAACCGAACGAAATTTATTCATAATTAGATAATTTGTACATAAAACCATATGCTTTTCTTCTAAACCTGAGCAAATTCATTTCATTTGGACATATCTGAACTAAACCGAACTTTAAACCTAGTCTAAATGACCATTGGCGCCATTCCCCATGTCCGGCCGGCCATGAGCCCTAGAAAAATGAAGCTCCGTCTCCGCATCTTACTTGCGGGTAACCGGTCGCGATGATGAGCCTGTCAAGCTTGGCTTCAACGTGAGGGGGGGAGTGGTGGCCTTCCTGGGACCTGAGCGTCGGTGACGTCCTATGCTCTACTCTTACTCACTATCGGCAGCACCTGCGGACGCGTCGACTTCATGGTCATTGTGGTGGGGCGCGACCGAGGCGACGCTGGTGACGTCATCCTCATCCTCACTCTTGTCATACACTTCATCCGCCGCCTCATCTATCTCCTTGAAGGCGGCTTCTAACTCTGCCTAATGGAGGCGGTCGTGGTGGATGTCGCGGGTGGAGCGGTAGGACTCGAGCAACCCCTCCTGCTCGGGCATGTCCACGTTTGGTGCGATGGTCGTGCCGGCGTGAGTTGCCTCTGCACATCATTGCTCGTCGAGGAGGTAGAGTGTGTACTCCCGGTCATCCTGCACCTGCCGGAAAGCCCCCCCCCCCCCCCCGCGCTCTGCCAACACCATCTTAGTGTAGTTAGCACGGGCCTTGCCATGGTGATGTCGGCATTGGCCGGTGGGGCGGGGGCGTCGACTCGTCTTTGACTGCCACTTCCATTGGCGCATCCGCGGCATTGGCCTCTGTCGCCCTGCCGCCCTAACAGCCGGCTGCAATGGTAGTGATCTCTTGTTGCTGCTTGGATGAGATATTGTGCTAGATGACATTGGAGCTCGAGGAGGCCATGGAGGGCGTGGTGCCGAGAGGAGAAAGGGAGCGGAGGATGTCGTGGATGCGGTTGTGGTCGGGCCTGGGTTTTAAATAGCGGGCGGATGGCAGGGCAACTGGCGAGGTAGTCAGTTGTGTTGGGCTACGCTAGGTGCATCGGCTGCAATATAAAATTTTCCTATGCACAGATCAACCAGGAACATGCTATGGAGATGGCTCACAGATCATTACCACTAGATGCGCAGTGTCGTGCTGCGGAAGGAGAGTCGTGGCAGCGCGTCCACGGGGTTCATCTTCTTCTTGTCCGATCTTCCTCAAATAGCCAATTGTCAGATCCCACGAACAGGTTTGCTGGAGCGGCGCAAGTTCACCGCCTCTGATGGTATCCGTGCCTGCATGATGAACAACGTGCGACGAACTGCTAGGTCCAATCACACAACCGGCTGCGAGTGGAGGTGGTTATGTGACAGCCTGGTTTTTGCCTTCTCGCTTTTTCCGGACTTCATTTGCTCTTTTTTGAATTTGGGGTTTTTGAATCAATTCAAATGGACTTAAACACTTGGGCATGTCCTTGATTTTCACCCAAGTGACCCATCCATCTCTCATTCAACATTATTTCTCTGAAAAATCCCTAAATAACCCAAGGAATATTTTTTATAAAAGAAAAATATTCAATTTCTTCTCTAAAATTTAATTCAGAGAAGCAACCCTCATTTTCTTGCTTCCAAAAATCTGAGAAAATTCTCAAATATTCTTTGGACCTTGGCCCACCTTCCTGAGCAAAAATATTGCATGACTTTTTGGAATATTTTTCCTATAGAAAATCATTTCTGTTCTGGCCTCAAAATTCAGTTTCTACAACAAGTGTAATTTTCCTTGCTCTAATGAAGCTGAGATTTCTTGAGCTTGTTTACCTTCCTAACAAAACCTTAACCCCACAGAATCAGCGCTAAGCACCTTCTAGAAGCCCTCCAAACTTGGCGACCAAGTTTCTGACCAGAAACTTGCCAGCACGCTCAAGTCTAATCTGGTCGGCCTGGCAGTGTATGATCTCTTCCCCTAGACTAATCACTGCACGGACAACACGAGGGACAAGGTTTGGCATTGAGTGGCCGTCATTTTGACCATGCCAGCGTGGTGACCGCGTGAGGACACGGCCCTGGCATCGCGTCCGATGCGCTTTGCACTGCGCCCTCGTCTCTGTGTCGCGCATGCTCGATGTAGAGCTCGTCGACGACTGTCGCACCACGCCACCACCTCCGTCTCTTCACCTTTAACCTCTCCCTGGCGCTCACCGACGCCGGAGACGCTGCGGCGGGCACGGGCACGACGCGGCCAAAGCCACAGTGCGCCCCGTGCCCCTGTCTTCTTCTCCCACCGCCTCATGTGCTCGTCCGCACGCTGCACAACCCCCGCGTGATTGCTGAGCCCCTCCACCCCTCACTGACACCGCTCGTCATCGCTCACCGGCTTCCAGAGAGCTCTGGTGGAGCCAAGACCCCCTTCCCCCTCCGCCTATAAATATCGATGCCCCTGGCCTCTCAAACCTATCCAGCCACTTCACCAGCCACCACACGCAGTAGAGGGAGCCGTAGCCCGGTCGGGCAGGCCTCGGGCCGCCGTGCTCAAGCTCGAGCTCACCGGCGATCCCCTCTGCTGGCCCGACGCTCCACTCCACCTTGAGCCCCACTGACTCCTCCGACGCCTCCTTGGTGGTCCAATGGTGCCGGCATACGCTGCTGGAGCCCCTGGAACCGCCCCTCTCCATCGTCTTCCTCTTCTCCGATGAGACTCGACCGCAGCCGCCGCTTGGGAGCCTGATTCCGAGCTGCTCTGGCCGTCTCTCGTCGAGCCATGGGTACAAGCAGGTGCGCCTCAACCCCCCCTCTCTTTTTATCCCTCTAGAACCAGCCCAGAACCCCTCGCCGGCATGAGCTCCGGTGAAGCACCACCTCTGCTCTGTCTCTCTCCCCCTCTCTCCACACCCGACCAGTGGGGCCTACTGTCAGTCTCTCCACTCGCGCCCGAAGCGGTACGAGTGGAGGCGTATTCTGAAAATACGCCATCGGTGTCACCCCCTGGTTTTCTGTTTAATTCTAATTTAATTCAAATATTTGACCAGGAACTTTCACTAGCCATAACTCTTAAACCATAAGTCCAAATGAGTTGATTCTTTTTGCATTGTGTTTGTTTTGAAAAGTTCTAGCAGCACACCAAAATTGAGATTTTTCCTTGCTGTCTAGAATTTCTGGTGATTTTCAGAGTGGTTCTTGATATTTTAGTTTGCTGTTTTTAAATATTTTCAGAGGGAGAAGCTTGTCTTGAAGATATACAGGAGGAGTGTGAACCTCCTCTGCATTAAGGCAAGCCACACCAACATCTGTATGGTGTCATTTCAATATCTATGATTTTTTCCAACTTGAATATGAGTTATTTTCATGCATTTAATTATTTAAATGAATATTGCTTAGTGCTAGTTATTTTGTCATGCTTTGTTATGGTACTGGTTGAATGCATGAGCTAGTTTAAGATAGTAGAAGAAAATTTTATTGTGTGATTATGCTTTTAAGGATAATGGTAGTTTCTTCATGTGATAAATTGATTTTAATATATTATGGTATAACTAAAATGATGAGTGATAAAAACTAGTAAAGTAGAACCAGTAAAGTTTAATGATGAGTAGTGCAAGAAGGAAACTTTGATGTTGTTGATTTGTTTACTTTGAGTGGTATGTTTTGCATGTCAAATAGTTGCATGATCATGGCACACGGTGACTTGAGTTATTTTATTTCAAGTTAAAACTGAAGATAATTCAACTTGAACATAATGTTGATTGACTCATGGTGCCACTGAATCGAGTTTTTCCCAGTGCCTCCACATTTGCCTTTATGGGAAGGTCTTGATTCGGTCCGTTGTCAGGCCTCTAGTCGGTACCTCCAATGAGGGAAGGTTATGGGCGCGCGGTACCCTGGCCCGGTAAGCAGACATAACCTTGTTTGCATGTTTGTTGTTATGGTACCTTGTCCCTGTTTGGGACCGTTTTGCCACGACGGTGGCTGTTGATGCCTTTGGTAGGCACTGGGCCACCCATGACTTAGCCCAGTGGGGAGTTAGTCGGAGTGGCCGGGAGAGTGTCATGGCAATGGGAGGGTTTCTTCGGAATGCCGTTGGTCCACCCGAATGGGAAGACGAGGCCATGGATTCCGTGGTGTGGGTAAAGTGCGCTACCTCTACATGGTGTATTTAATCTATCGATAGCCGCGTCCTTGGTTACGGACATAGCTCGTGAGTAAGTCACACCATGGATCAACATTAATAAGTAATATTGCACACTAATGTTTATTGTTGGCACTGGTTATGTGATGATTTGAGAGACCATGAAGATGATCGTGGTGGAAACCAAAGTGTTGGTTTCATTTGTGATTCAGGTATGATCACCGTTCGGTTACGAGGTAATCCGTCTGGTAAGAGAGTCCGAGTGACTCGGTGCACAAGTTAATTTCACCGCATCAGTAGTATGATTTGCATTGCATTAACCTGATTAATTGTCATGATATTGTTTGCCATTACGCTTATGTTTGTTGTGAGCTTGCAAGTACATTCAATGTACTGACCTGGCGTGTCATGCCAAATTTCAGGAAAGACACATCGGATCAGAGTGCTCCCCGTGTCTAGATCGCGTCCACATCGGTGTCCCTGTGCTATGGAATTCCACTTCATTGTCGTTCCGCTGCCGTGTAGTTATCGTGATCGAGGCCCTCTCATGTTCATTAAATAATGTACATATTGTTCAGCCGCACCGTGTGTGCCGCTTGGCCTCGCTACTTGATGTAATATCAAACCTATGTTTCCGCTAGCATCAATAAAGCTGTCGGCGTTCTGGGACCGGGGGTGCCCAGACTTGCCTGCCTGCGGCCCGAGGTGTGGCTCCACCAACGGCCTGGTACGGCCTAGTTTCGGCAGCAATGGCTCAAGACCCTCGCGAGGGGCCAAGCCTTGTGAGGCAAACAACACCAAGACCTCTCTGGGGGGGGGGGGGCAGCCTCACTAGGCTGGCTCCCTAGGAGTGGAGATATCTATGCAAGGTGCACCTCGCGAGGTTCACTTGACGTGAGCCATGACGACTGTCGGTTCAATATCCGGCTTATCTCGTAGTAGGGGTCCTAAGCTAGGCGTCTTGGAGCGATGGTAACATGGACACGGGGTTTTACCTAGTTTCGGGCTCTCTTGATGAGATAATACCCTACATGCTGCTTTTGATTGTATTCATATGGGTGTAGTACAGAGTACATGTATCTACCACGAGGTTGTAGTAATTAATATGAGATTGTCTATTGACTAGCCTGGCCTCGGTTTATATAAGACACCGGAGGCCTAGGGTTTTGGAGAGTCCTTGTCTTGGGCGCCAAGTCTTGTGGAGTCTTCCTTGTATCTGGCGGGGGTTGTCCGAGGCGGCCCATGAGTATGCGGCCATGGGGTCCTCGGCCCAATCTAACCGATCGGGAGACGACGTGGTGAGTACCCCCTAGTCTAGGACACCGTCAGTAGCCCCATGAACCGGTCTTCAAGTTGGGGACGCTCCTCGATTCTTCCGAACCGTTCTTCATCTTCGGTCGCCGGTCTTGAGGATCACCAAAGTGCATCCGAAGAGTTTACATGTCGGGTATCCGAGGATCCCCTTTAAGTTTCCGGCCTCTATCACTGCCTTGTTATTTTCACGCCCACCTCGGGTTTGAAATTGTTCCTGAGCGGCAACGTCCTCTTGCGTCCGAGCTCCAACGCCAGACTGCATTCGAGGTATCTTTAGCAGCCGAGCACCAACGCCGGACCGCTTCCGAGCTCCAATGTCAGAATATATCCGAGCTCCAACGCTGGACTATGTCCAAGCTCCAACGCCGGACTGTATCCGAGGTGTCATAGATCACCTTGGTTCAAAAAAGTTGAAGGAGTTTAGCCGGAAATGCCCTCTATGGAGCTAGCCACCTGCGTCCGAGCTTTATGCCGGACTGCTTCCGGGGTGTCTATTGTAGTCGAGCAACAACGCCGGACTGTATCCGAGGCGGTGCACCACCTCGACCATGGGCTGATTTTTTTTGAATTTAATTCCGAATTGTGCAATGTAATCTCTGCCGAGATGTATAGCCAGTAGCCCTCAAGGTGCGTGTTGGCCTAATATCTGGGATGCACCTGAAGGAAAAAACAAACCGTGACCCTAGTAGCCCTCGAGATTGTGTCGATTCATAAAATCGGCCCGAGGATCAATTCCCAGCTCGGCAGCATACTTAGGAATAGAAATGCGGTGTGCAAAGTCCTCGAGACTCAGGTTGGGTGCGGCCGACCAACCTGAGGATAATAATCTCCTCGAAAACTATATTGCGCTTTAAATTTTCTGCATTGGATTGCCAATGCAGTAGCCCCCGAGACACTGGTCGGGTGGCAACACCAGATCAGGGGATCGATGTGCCCTTTTAATATTTGTAAATAATAAGCCCGAAGCCTAGTAGCCCCCGAGCCTTAATACGGGCACGGGAGGCCGAATTAAGGATCGATATCCATAGTAAAATCACAAATTATGTGTAATGACTCTATGTATCCAAGTACTTTACATCATTATTTTGACTCCATTGCGACCGTTTATCAGTTGAAAGTGGCCCATCGTCGGCTTCTACCCCTTGGTAGATACTACATAGGGTGTTTCCGCACTAACAAAACAACCCTTAGCCGACGTCTCGGTGCCCGAAGGCGGTTGTGTTAGCGGAAACGAGGCAATCAAATATGCGGGCTTTATAACTTTCGTTTAGTCATGGGAGCTTTAAACTGGGGAAGCTAGCTATGAGCCCCCGGTTAGTGTTCGGCGACATCCAAGGTCAAGACGTAAACACTTCGGCCAATGTTATGAATGGCTCGTCATTTAACATAGTCATCGGATCGCTGACCAATTTACGCCTATTGTGACAATCAGCTTTCGACTTTCTCCACTGAGGTGCTTAACCATGCGAGCTGGAAACACAATCACAGTGGTTCTCCCTTTGCACACCTAGCCGAACAGAGCGGAACGTAGGAGGCAAGCACAGGAGCCTGGCAACCCAACTATTGACCGAAGACACAATTCAAAACCGATGCATATATAGCAATATCCGAGAATGTTCTTGCCGAACCCCTAAAGGTGTCCGACGTTGCACTGCGAGACTAATGCTGGAAATGCACAAATAGTTAAAAAGTGCCATAGGCTTGGAAAACCAAAAAATGTCAGTAAAAACTTGACGTCCGAACTAGATCAAGTGTTCGGTGCCAATCCAAAAAATTTGTCTTAGAGAAAAAAAGTGCTTCTGTCGTGCTTTAACATGACAGATTGAAAGGATCGATATGGTTGACTAGAGGGGGGGGGGTGAATAGGCAACTAACAATTTTTAGCTTTTCTTTACCAAATTAAACTTTGCATCAAAGTAGGTGGTCTAGATATGCAACTAGGTGGACAATCTATATGATGCAACAACCATAAGCACACAAGCAAGCAATGGAAATAACACAAATAAGCTTGCACAAGTAAAGGGATGAGATAACCAAGAGTGGAGCCGGTGGAGACGAGGATGTGTTACCAAAGTTCCTTCCTTTTGTGGGGAAGTACGTCTCCGTTAGAGCGGTGTGGAGGCACAATGCTCCCCAAGAAGCCACTAGGGCCACCATATTCTCCTCACGCCCCCACACAATGCGAGATGCCGTGATTCCACTATTGGTTCCCTTGAAGGCGGCGTAGGACCTTTACAAACAAGGTTGGGGAAATCTCCACAACTTAATTGGAGGCTCCCAACGACACCATGAAGCTTCACCACAATGGACTATGGCTCCGCGGTGACCTCAACCGTCTAGGGTGCTCAAACACCCAAGAGTAACAAGATCCGCTAGGGATTAGTGGGGGAATCAAATTTCTCTTGGTGGAAGTGTAGATCGGGGCCTTCTCAGCCAATCCCGAGCAAATCAACAAGTTTGATTGGCTAGGGAGAGAGATCGGGCGAAAATGGAGCTTGGAGCAACAATGGAGCTTTTGGGGGAAGAGGTAGGTCAACTTTGGAGAAGAAGACCCACTTATATAGTGGGGGAAACAATCCAACCGTTACTCCCCTTGCAGCCCCGCAGAGAGCGGTACTACCGCTAGGCCAGCGCTACTACCGCTTAACAACCTAAGCGGTACTACCGCTCCCCCTCACGGTACTGCCGTTGGACAGAGCGGTACTACCGCGGTGGTAAGGGCGGTACTACCGCATGAGCGGTACTACCACCTCTACTGCCGCAGCAAGTACCGTAAAACATGACACGAAAAACGAGCGCCCGAGTCGAGGCGGTAGAAGCACGTAGCCGCAGCGGTACAACTGTTGGGGGCTCCAAGCGGTACTACCGCTGTAGAGCGGTACTGCCGCTTGTGGCTCCCAAGCGGTACTACCGCTGGGACAAGAACATGCACAACGAGGACAGGAACGAGCTCTCCATTGAAGCGGGAAGGCTCGGAGGATGAGCAAAGGATGTGCACGTGATGATTCCACCCTAGCCTTTCCAAAGCGTACCCCCTCTTGATAGTACAGTGAACCCTACGAAACTAGTCCACCAAACTGAAACGAAAGGACTACACCGTCTTCGCTTCAAACTCCGAGGGGAGGGAATCGTCTCGTGCCAAAGGATGAATCTCTGAAAAACCCAATGCACACGATTAGTCCGCAGAAGCATTGTCATCAATCACCAAAACACCTTAGGGATAAATATGCCCTTACAATCTCCCCCTTTTTGGTGGATTGATGACAATACGGGATTTGTATAGACGAAAAAAGACACAGGACATAAGCAAACCCCACATCTCTAAAATATAGACGGGCTCCCCCTAGATGTGTGTCATCAAGATAAGTGCTTTGGACTGCACGGCACACATACTAGGATCAACACTCCCCCTGTATTTTAGAGACCAAAAACCTAAGCGCTAACCATGAGAGCAGGGTATATAACATAATAAGCATGCAACTCATAAGATACCAAATGACTAGAGACATAGAATGAAGATAAAGATAAGGTAGCATATGTCTCACACCATATGACTGGAACTTAGGTCTCACTGACACAAAACCAAACAAAGCAAATGGCGAGCAAACACAAGGAAACCACAAAGACCACAAAGACACACTCGCAACTCAACGACACAAATCCTAGACTCTCTCCCCCTTTGGCATCGAGACACCAAAAGGGGCAAAAAGCGACCCTATGGCTCCAGGTGAGAGCAAACTGAAGATCTTGAACATCAGACGGCTGCGCCACCATCCTTAGTCAGAAACTGCTCGGCATCTGAATCGGTCCACGGACAGTGCTGCTCGATCCACTCCTCCTCCTCAGTGGTCTGACCCTCAGAGCCGCTGGTAACTGTCGCACCCAACTGACGCATAAGCTCTTTGTGACGTCCCTTGCCTTCTTCTCGCCACGTGAGTCATGTACTGACCATGAGACTCCATGCAGAACAACTTCTTCATCTTGTGCTTGAGCTTCTTTGCCCAAGAGGGCTCTGCCTCAGAAGGCTCAGAGTCATGATCATTACCAGCATCAGCCTCGCCCTCGGTCTCCATGGCAGCCGCAGAAGATGGAACCCTAGTTTGAGGAACGGAGGTACCCCAATTATCCTTCTTCCTCAGACGCTTGATCTCATGAGAAACCAACTCTCCAGTTTCCAGCGACTCCTCGGGATAGGTGCGTCTCCAGGCCTTCTCAATGAGCAACATGATGAACGGAGCATAGATCGGGCACTTGCGCCGAACACGCAGAAAAGAAGTTCAGGCCACATCACATGAGATATATCCAGGGACTCGCCAGTGTTTGCCTCCTTCTCATGCTGGCAGAAGAGAAGCATGTCCACAAGATAGGAATGAACCTGATCTAGATTCCCGATACGAGGGAAGACAGTCTCGCGGAACACACAGTGAAGGATGTCCAGAAAGGCAGGCAGCTCATAGGTTGTCTTCTTAGTCTCAGGATTGACCTTCCTAGTGCAGTAGGGCCAGAGAGCTTGCTTGTGAGTGGAGGTAACATTGTGGTGAGGACGGAACCCGACTGGAGACTCAAGCCCTTGATCTTCCACCTCAAGCAACTCCATGAAAGCCTTCCACTTGACAACTAGTAGCTTCCCATTCGTCATCCAAGTCGAGTCCTGTTTTCATCGGTTCCTAGATGGACAAGTGGCATAGAATTGAGCCACCAAGTCGACATCAAAGTCCTTGTTGAATTGCATGATCCCGAGAATGTTCAACCGAGAGCACATCTGAAGGGCTTCACCAAAGTACTCTGTGGTCCTTTTCCATAGCATCCGTGTTGATGGAGTGAACATTGACAAAGAGGTTCTTCTTAGACTTGATCACCTCAAAGTAGGTGGCATACTGAAAGCGGTTCCAGAACGGATGATTGACAAAGGTGGACTCTTGGTCTTCATCATAAGGATTGCGGCGACGCCTGTCCCAGAATTCCTTGGAGGACATCTCAGTCACCTTCTTCCCACGAGGCTTTGGTCTGTTGGTTGGCATCTTCTTGGGAGGGGGATTAGTGCTTGAAGAAGCACCCATTGGCGGCGGTGGAGCACTGGAGGAACCACCAGCAGACTCGGAAGTGCGGTAGCGCTTTGACGTGGAACGCCCGGGGTTGACACAGCGGGCTTGCTGCTTAGGATGTTCATCACCGGCATCCATGGCAAGAGGACGAGGTGGGGATCGACTCCACCAAAGGAAATGGAGAGGGACAGCCCGGAGACGGAGGCCACCGGAGCCCTCCCGCGGCGAGATGGTGCTGGAGAGAAGAAGAGGAACGAGGGGACGAAGCAAATGGGTATGGGGGAGAAACCACAGGGCCACGACTTAACCCCCTGGTCCCGCCCCTCAGTGGTAGTACCGCGGTGGCGGGCGGTAGTACCGCTTATCAACATAAGCGGTAGTACCGCATCACCAGCAGTAGTACCGCCCAGCACAACTCAGAACTAGACAACTCTAAGCTCAAAAAGAAAAGAAAAACCGACGACAAGCAGAGAAAACCAAGAAACAACCAAGGAACACTAGCAAGAGGACAGAAGACGCACCCCTTCAAGAGAGGGCGATGGACAAGGCCACCTATGTTTGAGTCAAGAGGTATGGCACCATGAAGATTTTAACCTTGGGCCCATGACCAAAACTCGTCTTGAAGCACAAGTACCATAAAAAATGGCTAATGTGAAAGAGTTGATCAATTTATGCATAATGGGGGGAGGGAGAGTTCATTGAGAGAACAACACCCCCCCTATGTCCATGCCTACACCTAAACAAGACAACAAGTTGAGTAAGGAGGGGTGTGCACGGGCTCAAGCAGCATTGCTCGAATCAATGATATTTAGCTCATGCCTTAACTCGCGAAATCTTGCTTCATCCAAAGGCTTCGTGAAGATATCAACAAGGTTATCATGAGTGTTGACGTAATTGAGCTTGATCTCTCCTCGCCTAATGTGATCCCGGATGAAGTTATACCGAATCGCAATATGCTTCATCTTGAAGTGTTGCACCGGGTTGAGAGAAATCTTGATGGCACTTTCATTGTCACACCAAAGAGGCACTTTGTCACAAATGACACTGTAATCCTTTAAAGTTTGCCTCATCCATAAGAGTTGTGCACAACAACTACCGTCCGCCACATACTCCGCTTCGGTGGACGAGAGAGACACACAACTTTGATTTTTAGAAGACCAAATTACCAAATAGAAACCAAGGAATTGGCACCCTCCGAAGTGGACTTCCTATCCACTTTGTCTCCGCCTAATCGGAATCCGAATATCCTACAAGCTTGAAGTTTGCTCCGCTCGGGTACCACAAGCCAAAGTTTGGGGTATGAGCCAAATATCGAAAGATTCGCTTGACCGCCACAAAGTGGCTTTCCTTAGGTGCGGTTTGAAACCGTGCACATATTCCCATACTCAACATGATATCCGGTCTAGATGCACAAAGGTAAAGCAAGGATCCAATCATGGAACGATACACCTTTTGATCCGCCGCTTTACCATTGGGATCAACGTCAAGTTGGCACTTGGTGGGCATTGGAGTGGAAGCCGGCTTGACATCACTTAGCTTGAATCTCTTAAGCATGTCTTGAGTGTATTTAGCTTAGTTGATGAAGGTACCTTCTCTTCTTTGCTTCACTTTGAAACCGAGAAAGAACTTCAACTCTCCCATGGAAGACATCTTGAACTTTGAGGTCATTAATGCGGCAAATTCCTCATTGAAAGCTTTGTTAGGGGAACCAAAGATAATGTCATCAACATATAGTTGGCACACAAACAACTCCCCTTTGACCTTGTTAGTAAAAAGAGTGGGATCGATTAGGCCAACTTCAAACCCGTGATCTTGTAACAACTCGATAAGGTGGTCATACCACGCACGTGGGGCTTGTTTAAGGCCATAGAGTGCCTTATCGAGTTGATGCACATGATCGGGAAAGTAGGGATCCTCGAACCCGGGGGGTTGTTTGACGTAAACCAAGTCATTAATAGGACCATTAAGAAAAGCACTCTTCACATCCATTTGTTGCAACTTAAAGTTGTGATGAGAAGCATAAGCAATTAACAACCGAATGGATTCAAGACGAGCATCGGGAGCAAAGGTTTCACCGTAGTCGATACCCTCGACTTGGGAGTAGCCTTGTGCCACCAATCTTGCCTTGTTGCGAATGATGGTCCCATGAGCATTTTGCTTGTTCTTGAAAATCCACTTGGTCCCAATGAGATTGTGGTTCCCCGTTGGCCTTGGCACCAACACCTCCACACCTTATTGTACTCGAAGTTGTTGAGTTCTTCATGCATGGCATTAAGCCAATACGGATCTTCGAGTGCCTCATATACCTTTTGGGGTTCAACACAAGAGACAAATGTGTGATGTTCACAATAGTTTGCCAATTGTCTACGAGTGCTTACCCCCTTTTGAATGCTTCCAAGTACATTCTTCATGAGATGACCCTTGGTGGAGAGCTTGGAAGCAATCTTGGCGGCACGACGCTCTAATTCCTCCTCGGTGGTGAGTTGAGGAGCGGTCACTTGATCATCTTGAGCATCGTCTTGAGCTTGTTCTTGATCTTGAACTTGCTCGGGGGAGAGAACTTGACCTTGGGCATCACTTGGTGTGTCAACACCGTCTTGAGCATGATCTTGCCCTTGGTCTTGTTCATGAGGTCGAGGGCCTTCACTTTGTTCTTCGGAAGCGTGTGGCCTTGGGTTGGTGATGGCTCCACTTGGGTGGAGCTTCGTCCTTCTCCTTCGGCCACAAGGGGTTCCTCAATGGGTAGGATAAAACCAACACCCATTCTTCTTATGGCTTGAGGAGGAATTTCATCACCTACATCACAAGTGCCACTTTGCTCCACTTGGGAGCCGTTATTCTCATCAAACTCCACATTACATGTCTCCTCAATAAGTCCCGTAGATTTATTGAGCACACGGTAAGTGTCGGTGTCAAAACCGGCGGATCTCGGGTAGGGGGTTCCGAACTGTGCGTTTAGGCGGATGGTAACAGGAGACAAGGGACACGGTGTTTTTACCTAGGTTCGGGCCCTCTCGATGGAGGTAAAACCCTACTCCTGCTTGATTAATATTGATGATATGGGTAGTACAAGAGTAGATCTACCACGAGATCGAGAGAGGTAAAACCTAGAAGCTAGCCTATGGTATGATTGTTGTTACATCCTCACGGACTAAAACCCTCCGGTTTATAT
This sequence comes from Aegilops bicornis, assembly GCA_021605145.1. Taxonomy (NCBI): domain Eukaryota; kingdom Viridiplantae; phylum Streptophyta; class Magnoliopsida; order Poales; family Poaceae; genus Aegilops; species Aegilops bicornis. The sequence goes on along the minus strand of CM038675.1, from coordinate 526,531,295 downwards.
AGACATCGAAGAGGGTTAGGGTTACACAGTCGGTTACAATGGTAGGAGATCTACATATCCGTATCGCCAAGCTTGCCTTCCACGCCAAGGAAAGTCCCATCCGGACACGGACGATGTCTTCAATCTTGTATCTTCAGTCCCAGAGTCCGCCAAAGGCTATAGTCCAGCTATCCGGACACCCCTAATCCAGGACTCCTCGGTAGCCTCTCGAACCAGGCTTCAATGACGACGAAGTCTGGCGCTGCATATTGTCTTCGGCATTGCAAGGTGGGTTCCTCCTCCGAATACTTCATAGAAGATTTTTGAACACAAGGATGTTGTCCGGCTCGCAAAATAAGTTCCACATACCACCGTAGAGAGAATAATATTTACACAAGTTCAATCTGGCGGCGTATTCATGACATGACATCACACCACAGCCAAGCCTTTATTCGAATCGTTTTCACTGTCCCACCTCAGCGCGTTTAGCGAGGCGGTTTCCTTGGCACGTCTTGTCAAAGCAGAGATCATGTCCCCTTATTCCGGGATTCTCATCAATATGGGCGTGGGTAACCCAACCGCGCCATTGATTACGGCGCTTGGGAGATAAGCGAGTTTTATCAGGCCGGTGGGGACTTGTAGCTTTGTCCGTCCATATAAGGGGATAAGGATCCACCTTTTCACACATGCCTTCTTCCTCCTTTGCTTATCCATTTCACAAGACTTGAGCTCCAAATACCAAGTCCGCACATCCCACCTCAACCTTCTCCAACTATGTCCGGAGCGGGAGGCAAGTGGATGGCCTCCTCTGTCACGGAGGGGCACATCAAAAAGCTGCGGAAGGCCGGATACTTGTCCGACGACATCGCGCATCGGCTCCCCAACAAGGGGCAGCTCATCCCCACCCCCAGGCCCCATGAGAGGGTGGTGTTCCTCCCCCACTTCCTCCGCGGACTAGGGTTTCCACGTCACCCATTTGTCCGGGGGCTCATGTTCTACTACGGCCTAGATTTCCATGATCTGGCCCCGAATTTCATCCTCAACATCTCGGCGTTCATCCTCGTGTGCGAGGCCTTCCTCTGCATCCAACCCCACTTCGGCTTATGGCTGAAGACATTCAATGTCAAGCCGAAGGTAGTGAGCGGCCGCCAAGCGGAGTGCGGAGGTGCCATGGTGGGCAAGATGGCCAACGTCCTATGGCTCAAGGGCTCCTTCGTGGAGACCATAAAGGGGTGGCAATCGGGGTGGTTCTACATCACCGAGCCGCGCGACTCTCAATGGGCGGCGGACCCCGAATTCTGATCTGGCTTCCCTACACGGCTCACCTCATGGAAAGAGACGGGCCTGACATGGGGTAATTCGGAAGAGCTGACCGGACTCCAAACCTGCGTCTGGAACCTGGTGGACAAGAAGCTCAAGCTTGTCAACGTAGTCGAGTTATGCTCATCCGCGGATCCTCCCATGCCAAAGAACGGGCCTTCAACTTGTGGGAGTTTGATCCGCACTGACAAGACCTTGAGCCGGCTCTTCGACACTCACGTCACGAAGATGCACGGAAGGTGCTTTGTTCAAGGGCACCGAGGCTCCGCATCCGCTACCGAAGATCGCGGATTCATTTCGCGACATCAAGCCAGCGAGGTAAGCTCTTTACCCTTTACGGGACTCTTTTTCATAGTTTGACTCTATGCGGGATCTAAAACTCCCTTACCTTTGACAGGACTGGCTGAATACGTCCCGGACGGAGTTAACTGTCCGGCTCCCTTGCCGAAGACTCCAGCGGACGCTTGATTAACGGTCTTGCTGGTTCCGCAGACCCTCACGTGGTGCCGAGAAGAAGGTTAAGAAGAAGGCCACGGGAACTTCGAAGGAGTTCCGGTGCGAAATCTTGTCGGACTCATCATCCGATGACTCCGAGGCGGACTCCTCCCGCGAAGACGAGGAGGAGGAAAAAGAGGCCTCTCCCCAAGCGGGGGGAGAGAAGAAAAGGAAGTCCGCCCCAACTGGGGAGGCCGGAGGGTCCAAGAAGGGAAGGACCCTTCCTCCGGACTATACCGCCAATGCCGACGACGGCGAAGAGGGGTGGGCACCAAGGACCAAGCCCTGGCGAAATCAGAATCGTCCGGACACCGTAATAACTCATGGTGTTCCATTTGTCGCACAACATCTTCTAATGCCGAGTATAACCGTGCAGCCCACCCAAGGACGGGCTCGACGATTCATCGAGCGGCTCCCTGGATTCGTCGGAGGTGAATAGCACCTCACTTCCGACCGCCTCGTCTCCTCCCGCCGCGGATGACGCCGGGGTGGAGTACCAAAAGGGGCCCAGCCAGGAGGAGGTGGCCATGGAGGCGCCAGCAGGCGACCTCCGGACTCGGCGCAAGAAGGAATAAAACCCCAAAGGGCTTTAAGATCGCCCCTGCGGACTCCGCACCGGAACCTTCGGTGGTTCCGGAGTCCGACAAGCGACCCCTTCAGAAGAAGGGCAAGATCTGACGCCGGTGACCTCCGTCCCAACCGGAGGCACGGATGATTTGATGGAGGCGCTTAACAGCTTCCATCGACGAGGAGCACCGCCTTGTTATGAGTGTGGTGATCCGGAAGGTTCGATCCGCCAAGAGCAGGCCGTTGAAGCTCGTGCCTGCCTTCTAAGGCTTTGAGGTATGTATTTAAGATATGTAAAAATATTACCGCATAGACAGTAGCCCCTGATGCTCAGTTTGGTGTTCGGAAAAGAAATAACCGAACTGAGGATCTAAAAAGATATATGCAGGAGTCTAACATAAGTATGTCAATATGGGAATGCAGGTTGCGCTGCTGACCTCTGCCGCACTGACTGCGGAGGTTGATGCATTAAAGCATAGCCTCGAGCGGTCCGAGAACGAGCTCGGACTTGCCAAAAAGCAACCCGAGGACAGGGAAGGTAAGTAATACCTTATGGGAGTATTTAAAAGATGTGGTTACAAAAAATGACAGGAATAACATGAATATTGCAGGGGCCACGAACGAGGTGGCGACCCTGAAGGAAGCGGTGTCCAAGGCTGAACGCAATGCGGCCACGGAATGCACCGAGCGAGAGAAGCAGGAGGCGCGGGTGGCGGAGGTGCGGCAAGAGCTCCAGGATCTCATGGAAAAACACGAGAGTTTGGAGCGTGACTCAAAGACTCGAGAGTCCGAGCTCGCCTCGGCCCTTGAGAGCGCCAAAGCCGCTAAGGCCGAAGCCCAAAAAGCCCTCCAGGAAATTGAGGCGATGAAGAAGATAGCGGCGGCTAAGGCATTCTATATGCAAAGCAAGCATGTGAAAGCAAGCACGGGGTCCTGAAAGTAAAAAGAAAGAAGAAAATAATGACACAATCGGGAGCCCCTGGTGCGGTAGAGCCGCATTCTGGGCATGCCGTGGTCGTGCCCCTTCCCCTATGCCCATGGTATTTCCAGAGCGTAATTATGTACGCCAGTAATCGGTTTCGCAATTTCGCGAGGGCTGGGGCTTGGGCCGCATTGCTATGCGTGCTCGGAACGTGCCAGGCGGTCTTGTTGTAGGTTACTCCGGGCGTGCTTGACGGTGTCCGGACGTTTAATAGCCGGACTCTAGAATTTCCTTAAGAGGCTGCTTTGTACTTCCGCCGCGAGGGCTGCCGTATGCTCCTCCGTCCGGAGAGAGCGTTCGGTGTTTCCATTGACCGTAATGACTCCTCGAGGACCTGGCATCTTGAGCTTGAGATATGCTAGTGCGGCACCGCATTGAATTTTGCAAATGCGGTTAGTCCGACCAAAGGCGTGATAGCCGCCATGAACGGGACTATGTCGAAGATTAACTCCTCGCTTCGGAAGTTATCCGGGGATCCGAAGACCACTTCAAGTGTAACTGAGCCTGTATAGTTGGCCTCTACACCTGGTATGACGCCTTTAAATGTCGTCTTTGTGGGTTTAATCCTTGATGGGTCTATCCCATTTTGCGCACTGTATCCTGATAAAGCAGGTTCAGCCTGCTGCCACCGTCCATTAGGACTCTAGTGAGGTGAAACCCGTCAATGATTGGGTCTAGGACCAATGCGGCGAATCCGCCATGGCGGATGCTAGTGGGGTGGTCCCTTCGATCAAAAGTGATCGGGCAGGAAGACCACGGGTTGAACTTTGGGGCGACTGGCTCCATCGCATATACGTCCCTTAGTGCATGCTTCCGCTCCCTTTTGGGTATGTGGGTTGCGTATATCATGTTCACCGTCCGCACTTGTGGGGGGAAGCCTTCATCCTCTATTGTTCGGGCGGGGCCTCCTCGTCATCGCTATGCAGTCCCTTGTCATTGTTTTCGGCATTTAACTTGCTCGCTGCTTGAACACCCAACAATCCTGTTGGTGTGATTGGAGCTTTTGAAGTGCCATGTATCTGGCACGAGCGATCGAGTATTCGGTCCAAATTGGACGGGCCCGGAGTATTTCTTTTAAATGGCTTTTTCCGCTGACTGGGTTTAGAGCCTCTGAATCCGGCATTGACTGCCGTATCCTCAGCATTATCGCCGTTAATGCGGCGCTTGTGCTTGTTGCGACGCGACCTGCCATTGCTGTCCTTGGTATCCGAATTACCAGGGCTCTTGGTCATGTTGTTACGAGCTAGCCAGCTGTCCTCTCCCGCACAAAAGCGGGTCATGAGTGTTGTGAGGGCTGCCATGGATTTCGGCTTCTCCTGTCCTAGGTGCCGGGCAAGCCACTCATCGCAGATGTTGTGTTTGAAGGCTGCAAGGGCCTCTGCATCCGGACAATCAACGATTTGATTTTTCTTGGTTAGGAACCGTGTCCAGAATTGTCTGGCCGATTCCTCTGGCTGCTGAATTATGTGGCTTAGGTCATCGGCGTCTGGTGGTCGCACATATGTGCCCTGGAAATTTTCGAGGAATGCGGCTTCGAGGTCTTCCCAACAACCAATTGACTCTGTTGGCAAGCTGTTAAGCCAATGCCGGGCTGGTCCTTTAAGCTTGAGTGGGAGGTATTTGATGGCGTGTAGATCATCACCGCGGGCCATATGGATGTGAAGGAGATAGTCCTCGATCCAAACCGCAGGATCTGTTGTGCCATCGTATGATTCAATGTTTACGGGTTTGAAACCCTCAGGGATTTGATGATCCATTACTTCATCTGTGAAGCATAGTGGGTGTGCGGCGCCTCTGTATTGGGCTATATCACGACGCAGCTCAAATGAGCTTTGTCTACTGTGGTTCGCCCGCCGAGTTGCCATATTCGGCGTGGCGGTTGTAAATCGCCACGTGTCGTAGGCGCCCACGCGATCCGTAGATCGATCTTGTTTGCCTTGCCTTGTCCTCCAATATATCTCGCAGGTCTGGCGCATTTCCCCGCGCCTTTGTATTTTTTGAGCGGCGCCGGGGTGCGGCTTGAGTTGAGGGCCGAGAGGCCTCTCTGTCGCGGCCACGAGGTGGCCGGTCAGCCATATCATGCACTGGTGATGTAGGTTTGGGTGCTTCCTCCTCTAATCGGGGTAGCAGCCTGCGTCTTGGGTAGCTCTTGGAGGGGCGCTCGAGTTCATACTCTTCGGCCGCAAGGACTTGATCCATCTGTCGCCTAGCAAGTCTTGGTCAGCTCTAAGTCGTTGTCGCTTTTTCTTGAGGCTGCTTGCCGTGTGGACATGAGCCTGCGTTTGAAACTCTCTTGTTCGATGGGATCCTCGGGCATGTGAATTAAATAAATAAATCGAGGCTTGCCTCATCTTCGGAGGAGGCATGTAATTATCGCCCTCTACTTTTTTCTGCCGCTCTCTCATGAGGGCTGGCTTCTCCATCCTCTGCGGCCGAATCCTGCTTTGGAGGGTTGTCTTCGCACCGTCAGGGTGTTATTGTCTCCGTGCGGAATCACCGCTTTTGCTGTGGCGGGATTTAGAGCGGCGCCTTGTTGAAGCCGCACTTAGTCTGTTTCTTGGAGGGTCATCCTCCGCTGTTCCATCGCCATTCCCATCTTTTGGGATGTCCACCATGTATATGTCAGATGACGAGGTGGTCTTCCGGTGCCACAATGGGCGCTGGTTCTTGGTCGTCTCTGCATCGTCGTCCATACCGTCGATGTCTTTGGAGTCGAAGTCGAGCATGTCGGTTAAATCATCGGCAGTGGCTCTGAAGTGTGTCGGGATATACCATGGGTAAACCGGCGGAAGTTAACCCGGCGGACTTGGCGGATTATCTCAAGACCTCACGACACTTGGCGAAGTTATCGGCGACCCGCCTTGACTGGCGGTTTACAAGCAACCCACCTGGTCATTATGACTCATCGGTGATCCGGCGTGCGGGATGACAGATGACAAGGCCTAAGACCCGTAAGACCGGTTCACGTTTAATGGTGGGCGGTTTAAGAGGAAAAGGCAGGAGGAATATTATCTTACAAGGAGCTAAGACTTGACTTGTATCCGGTTTGTATTAGCGATAGACTAGTCCTAATCCTAATAGGACTCTACATGTAACCCGCCCCTCCAACATATATAAGGAGGGGCAGGGCTCCCCAAAAGGGGACAAGTTCCACAAGTTGGACAAGTTAGGTTTAGATAATAGCTCTCGAGTTAGAGCACTCTTATGTAACCGTGATCATCATCATCAATATCAATGAAGCAGTGACGAGGCTTTTACCTCCACCGTGAGGGGCCGAACTGGGTAAAACCTCGCGTCTCTCGTCCCGCTCAACCCCTCTCAAGCTACCACATAGATGCGTTGGCCTCGCGACTAAGTCCTAACACTAAGGACATCTGCCGTGACAATTCCACGACGATTGGCGCCCAAGTGGGGCCCAGCGCTGACGGTGGTGTTGAGTTCTTGGAGGATCTTTCCTAGGGTTTTAAGAAGTTCACAATTTTCCGAGGAAAGAAAAGTCGGGTCTTGGAAGGATCTGCATCGACGATTGTTTGCTAGAATTTTTTTTATTAATGGTGTTCATCTGTTCGTTCGGCAAGATCATGAGAGAAGATCTCAAGGGTGAAGATCTTTGTTTGGTTCAACAAGGATTCTCCGGTCGATGGATGCAAGTCGCCAACAGCGCAAAGCCCGATCACCGTCGGCGATCAAGTCAAAAAATATAAGCAAAAGCACGGTTTCATCGCATCCAAGGATTTCGAGTACTAGTGCATGGTCGGACACGCCATCTGAGACAAAATCAATTTTTTTCCTTTGTCAACTCCGTTTGGATCCATCAGGGGAAGATTACGACCGGAAGGTCCTAACAAGATCGGGTCTTAGAAGATGCAGAGATGGATTCGTCCAAAGCTACTATGACTCGGAGGAGGAAAAACGCGCCTTGACCGCTTCGTCGTCTCCGTTCCAGGCCTCCCTCACCTCGTCGAAACTGCCGCAGGACGCTAAGTACGGAAGGGTTTTGACCGATTACAACGAGTGCAGCTACTCGCTGGCCAGAAGCAAAGGAATAGTCCGTACAAGTTTAATCTACTTCAGATCGCTCGTTGTCTAGTAAGTTTCGGCCACGAGAAGAGAAATCCGTTTTTGGGTTCAATCGCTGTCGTTACACCCACCGTAACTCGGAGCGTGACAAAAATCAAATAAAGAAAGTAATGATTGGGAGAAGGAATCGGACATGGACTAGTCAATCCACAACGACACGGAGGAGGATGCAGGATCGTGGCCGCCACCGCATGCGGGCCATGGATGCACCCGGCGACTGCGCGCGCCTCGAGTCGGCCCTGTTTCACTGACCACCTCCGCCGAGGCCTTGAGCCGCTGCTTCAAGTCGCGGTTCGTCCCCTCGCCGAAGCGCCGCCATTGAGCCGCCTGGTCAACCCACTGCCGTGGCTGCGGTTCGCTTTGCTCTACCCCGGGCTGGTCTCACTGAGCCGCTTTCAAGTCGCCGCCTGCCGCCCGCATGAGCTATGCTCGAGCTGCCGCACTTCGAGTCAACCGAGGACTACCTCAATGCACTGCGAGTCATTGTCGGGCGCCGAAGTTGTTACGGCCCATGTTGCTAAGCCGCCATATTGACTTGTGCTTCTCCAAATTGCTCCCGTGTCGCGGCGCGGCTCGAGCTGGGCGCTGCCGGTGTGGTCGATGGCGCGCTCCACCTTGCCAACCGCCAACAAGCATCACCAGATTCTCTGCCCGAGTTGACAAAGTCCGAAGCAACCAAACCGAGTCGACATCGCCGAGAGAGACCAAAAACTAGTATGGTTACCTGCAAGGAAGGTCACGGGCGTGGTTGACGGAAGTTTTGAAAGGATGAGGCGGAACTCAAATTCCGTTTACATTCAGAATCGCCGCCGTACTCCACTTCGCTTGAGTCTCTGCTGCGGATGAGTGGTCTTCACTGCCGTCGCTAGACCGCCTCCGCAATGGTCAAGACGGTACCGTGAACCGCCCGCTTTTACCACGGCGTCAACCCGCTGCTTCCACATTGATTTCAACCGGCGTATTACTTCAATTCACTACCGTGTTGCCAGGTCACCATCGCCATATTCACCGGCTGTGGCCATGTTGCCATGGTTTCTACCCTAAACCGCCGAGACCTCCCGCCGCCTCTGCTTTGGTCGGCCCCGAGATCCGAGTCGCCGCGGCCTTCCCTTCCACTGTCTCAAACCGCCGTGGCCACCGAGGTCTTCGCGTCTACTCTGACTCTGAAAACGCGTGTGTACCAAGCCGCCGCGCACGTGCATACATCCAGCGCCAGGAGAACGCCCGTGATCGATCCTATGGTCATACCGCCGCCATGCCGCCGCTTCCACCTCCAGCCTCCTAACTTTGGCCGGGCGAGCCATCACGCTTTTCGATCTCGTATACCGACGCCACTTGAAGGAAACGGGGAAGTAGGGAGTGTTGGATAAGAAGAGATTGATTGGAGGGTCCGTCTGAGCCGGCCGGTGCAGTGCTTTACGCCATCGCCTCTATTTCGGTGAACGGGTCATTCATCATCCGACGTCGTTTGCCATCTGCAAACATCAGGTGCTATCCATCTCAAATTTGTTTTATCAACACATATTATTTCTATCAAAGGACAAATTACTTTGATTTGTATATTTTTATATACAGGACCATTATTCACTATAAATGTGGTTTATACCATGGGGATGGAGCACGGGTGACAATATTCCGCCGGTGATAGTCCGTAACGTATTACCCGATGAATGGACGCGCACAAGCCGCCATCCGATCTACATCGACTTCGGGACCGCGCTACGGTTGACTCGCCGCCTGTCACAAGAGCTTACCACGCATGCGACTGATACACTCGTCTGCAACAGTTTACAACACCGCGGCCGGTTCATCTGTTCGAGCCACCTCTAATACCGTGGACGTCTCTACCGTCCCATTTATTGCGGCCTGGTCTACATCAACATACCGAGCCGCTTTTTATCCGCATGAGCAAGTCACAGCTTGGGTAGCCCGGTTTTCTTCGAAATGGAGGAAAATTATCATATACTATCAACCGCCGTCTACACCGGATGGCTCAATGGGCAGGCGACAAGTCACCGCCACTACAGCTTTGGTTAACTTCAGATCGCCATTGAAGGAACCATTGGCCGAAAGGTTGACACGGCTCATACGGAATCATTTATAACCCGCCGCATGATCATCACAACCTTACGTGGATTCACATCGTGTTATCAACACCAATGATATACAAGTTATGCCGGTTTATATCACGGTCAAACATGGAGAATCTCAAGCCAACTCCTCGAGTCACCTTTGAGACTCGGGGCTACGATGACATAACTCAGCAAATCTTGCGGTTTCAACAAAGTTGAAAACCTCAGGATGATGGAGGGAAAGATAACCCGGTCCCGGAGGTTACTGTTATATTGATGAAAATTTAAAGGCTGTCAGAAAATTTCCGGCTTAGAAAGTATATAACAATTACAAAATCCCGGCTCAATGAAGAAGTTCCGGGTCGTCAGAAAGGATTCGGTTTAGAATCCGCTAAAGGGAAGTCGATCTCACCGAAGCTCTCAAATATCCGGTTTACAATCCGGTTCAAGGGAAATCTGTTCTCTCACAAAGCTCTTTAGCTCTCAAATCCGGTTTAACAATGTCCGGTTCAAAAGGAATTAACTTCGCAAGTTCGAGTTTAAAGGCCGTCGAAAATTTACGGCTGAAAATGAAGATTCGGTTTAACATCCGGTTCAAGGGAAAGATGTCTCCCACAAAGCTTTGAAGCTCTCAATATCCGGTTCAAAATCCGGTTCAAGAAGGATTTATCTCTTGCAAAAGTTAAAAGGTGCCAAAGAGGACCTCACGCCATGATGCTTGTGGTTCAAACATGGGTATCATGCCTTGTTGGCTTATCATATTATTGATCACTTGGGGGCTTGGTCATGTACGAACCATAGTCACACCTCTTGATCGGCGCAATGCCACCAATATCACTTGGGGGCCTTGGTTGTGTCCGAACCATAGCAACGCCATTTGGTAGGCGAAAAGCCACAAGATCACTTGGGGACTTGTGGTCACGTCTGAACCATAGTCACGCCTCTTGATCGGCCTAGTGCCACATCATCACTTGGGGGCTTTGGTCGAACCCGAACCATCGCTACACCTCTTGATCGGCGTAATGCCAATGCATCATTTGGGGACCTGGCTGACTCGAACCATAGCTACGCCTTTTGGGGGCTTGGTCGTGTCCGACCATGGTAATGCCTCTTGATCGGCTCAAAGCCTCATTTGCAATGGTTTTATATTTGCCTTTGCTTGAATTTTGTTCTCTTTTAAATTATTTCTTTTGTTGTGTTTTCAAACCGACATCATTAATCCGGTTCAAACTGTCAATTACAAATTGGCGGAACACGGTCAAATCCTAATCTGGAGACTATTTGCCCGGTTTGATTTTCTATTATCATCCTATTATGGAGTAAACCGGCGTTCATTAACCCGGCTTGACTTTCAATCACAAATTGTCAAGACATGACCAATTATAATCCGGCGATTATTAACCCGGTCTGGGTCGACTACATGTCGCCAGGATTATATATGGTTAATCCGGTGGTTATTACAACGCGGTATGGTTTCATCGTAATCCGACACAATATGAAAGGAATTATCATTACTCATGATTGGGGCCATCACTCTTACTACAAAAATTGGTAAGCCAATGATGTGATTCAATGTCACGGTATGATATATTTCATTGATTATTCTTAAAGTGCAGCCTTGGTTATAAACCTGGGTATATGTTGGGCATTATGACCCGTCCGGTGGTAAACCGCGGGACACTTTAAACTTGTTGTATGCGAGAGACAGGTTGAATAAAGCATGATGATAAATTATCCGGTATTTATTAAACCGCCTGGCTTTAAGACGATAAGTCGCCAAAGATATGATGAGAAATTATCCGGTGTTTGTTAACCCGGCCTGGCTTTGGACTATAAGTCGCCAGTACCTATTTGGATTGCGCCATTGGAATCATGCGCTTATAAATCATTGGATTATATTATTCAAATAGCCAAACTTGGCTGAATTTTCATTATGGTATTGAATGAATAAGGTTTTTCATACCAGATTATGTTATCTTTAATAGCCAACATGGCTGGATTTTTATTATGGTTATCAATACCCAATATTATAATTGAGGTTTTCCAAGTCGCTTTTAGCGCAATGGTTATCATATTATTAATGGATATGATTTATTCTACAATTGAAGGAATAGTCCCGAAGTTCGCGGGCTTACAACCCGGCACTTGGGGGCTACATTATTTAAGTTGAGATTACATCAAATATGCAAGTCTCATGTCGCTGCAAGCATGCACCATGACACTTGGGGGCTACCAATTGCTCCTGTCAAACAACTCAAGGTACACAGGTTAAATCCATTATATTGAAGGGTCTACTACTCAGTTGGTAAAGCACAAGGCTCTTAACCTTATGGACGTGGATTCAAGCCCATGATGGGGGTTACATCATATGATGTTATTTTCATTGAAGTATATATCAAGTCCCAGCTTAATGTTATCTTCTTGAGCCGGCACTTGGGGGCTACACATCATTGCTCAAATCTACATGGTTATATTTACAAAGTCCCCGCTCATTATTGCATAAATGACCCGGCCCTTGGGGGCTACAATCGGCTGAAGTTTTATGAGTATAATGCAATTTCAAGTCCTGGTTGTCTTGAGCATGACAACCCGGCACTTGGGGGCTACATAATATGGAGTGTTCAGTTTTTACTAGTGACCGGATGAATAACATGGATTTCTTCAAAAGTGGCGATTGATATTGAAGCAAGTCTTAAACCATAACTTTGTTCTCGCTCAAGACTTGGCGGCTACAGGTAATATGCATATAAGGAGAAATATTTTCAAAATTCTCGGTCTTGAGCAAACCAGATTGACCCGTGTATGCAAGAATAATCATAACCGGCGTTGGCAACAATCATAACCCGGAATTATCAGCTTTTATAACCCGGCAGTTTTGGCAATGATAAACCGCAAGTTTTACATCTTCAAACCGCTGAATATCGATAAGTATTTTCAGATCCGTATTTCTTAAACCGCGGAGCTGAGTCAAAGGATTTATTCTTCACAATATTTCTCGGTGACAAGCCAATGTCGGCAAATTGATTATGAAGCTGGTCTGATTGACCCGGATTTCCCGAAGGAGGAAATAACAAGGATTTAAGGATGATCAGTGCGGTTTACAAAAATTCTTAACCCGGAGCATAACCTGTCAAATTTGTTCTTGTGTTTATTTTGCAGCATAAGTTTACCATGAATAAATCCAAGCTAAACTTGGGGGCTAATGTCGGGGATATACCCCGCGGGGTAAACCGGACGGAAGTTAACCCGGCCGGACTTGGCGGATTATCTGAAGACCCCGCTGACACTTGGCGAGTTACTGGCGACCCGCCTTGACCTGGCGGTTTACAAGCAACCCACCTGGTCATTATGACTCACTGGTGATCCGGCGTATGGGACAGACAGATGACAAGGCCTAAGACCCGTAAGACCGGTTCACGTTTAATGGTGGGCGGTTTAAGAGGAAAAGGTAGGAGGAATATTATCTTACAAGGAGCTAAGACCTGGACTTGTATCCGGTTTGTATTAGCGATAGACTAGTCCTAATCCTAATAGGACTCTACATGTAACCCGCCCTCCAACATATATAAGGAGGGCAGGGCTCTCAAAAGGGACAAGTTCCACAAGTTGGACAAGTTAGGTTTAGACAATAGCTCTCGAGTTAGAGCACTCTTGTAACCGTGATCATCATCATCAATATCAATGAAGCGTGACGTAGGCTTTTACCTCCACCGTGAGGGGCCGAACCTGGGTAAAACCTCGCGTCTCTCGTCCCGTTCAACCCCTCTCAAGCTACCACATAGATGCGTTGGCCTCGCGACTAAGTCCTAACACTAAGGACATCTGCCGTGACAATTCCACGACAAAGTGGGTGGTGGGTGGGATTTGATTTTCTTCGCCGTCCGCATCCCAACCTTCCTGACCATAATCCGGCCAGGGCTCTCCTGATAAAGAGAGAGACTTTAGTGAATTCAGGATGTCGCCAAAGGGCGAGTGCTGAAAGATGTTCGCGGCAGTGAATTCCATGATCGGTGCCCAATCGGATTTGATTAGCGGGGGCGCGGAAGGCTCGGAGTCCGGAGAGGAGTCCGCACCTTGAGTTCTGAAGCCGTAAAGGACGGGTAAGTGTACGGCTCAATTGCCATATAGAGATCGCAGCCTCGAGGCGGTGTCCAGCCACCCGCCCTCGATCGGCATGATCGGCTCGAGTGAAGGTCGGAGAGGACCTTTAGTGCGGATCTGCAGGACACTTCGCTCGGGCGGCAGAGCTAGATCATGCCCCTCATAGCCGGTCTTGGCGGCGCTTGGTTGTGGCTTGAAACCGTCGAAGATCAAGTCTCCACGGACGCCACCGTGTAGTTCAAACTTCCAAATCTGACACGTGGCGGGGCGTAGCTTTCAATCTGCTCCAGATGGCTGGCTTAATTGGCCGCAAGGATGCAAAGCCGCGAATCTGAAGATCTGTCCGGGAGAAAAGTCTCACCTGGAGCGCATCGTTGTTGATGATCGGAGGAGCCATTGGGCCTAAAGATGGCGACCGCAGACGAACTCTTAATGAAAGCACCAATGTCGGTGTCAAACCGGCGGATCTCGGTAGGGGGTCCCGAATTGTGCGTCTAGGCGGATGGTAAGAGGAGACAAGGGACACGATGTTTTTACCTGAGTTCGGGCCCTCTCGATGGAGGTAAAACCCTACTCTGCTTGATTAATATTGATGAAATGGGAAGTACAAGAGTAGATATACCACGAGATCAGAGACTCTAAACCCAAGAAGCTAGTCTATGGTATGATTGTTGTTACGTCCTCACGGACTAAAACCCTCCGGTTTATATAGACAATCAAGAGGGTTAGGGTTACACAGAGTCGGTTACAATGGTAGGAGATCTACATATCCGTATCGCCAAGCTTGCCTTCCACGCCAAGGAAAGTCCCATCCGGACACAGGACGAAGTCTTCAATCTTGTATCTTCAAAGTCCAGGAGTCCGGCCAAAGGCTATAGTCCGGATATCCGGACACCCCCTAATCCAGGACTCCCTCAGTAAGCATGAGAGTTTGTAGCATAACCAACAAATATGCCCTCATAAGCTCTAGCCTCAAATTTAGACAACCGAACACCTTTCTTGAGAATGAAACACTTACACCCGAACACCCGGAACTACTTGAGATTGGGCTTGTTACCGGTGAGTATCTCATAAGGAATCTTGTTCAAGCCCTTGCAAAGCTAGAGCCAATTTGATGCATGACATGCGGTGTTGATGGCTTCGGCCCAAAAGTTGTATGGAGACTTGAACTCCGCCATCATGGTCCTTGCCGCATCCATCAACGTCCGGTTCTTCCTCTCCGCGACACCGTTTTGTTGAGGGGTGTAGGGTGCGGAATATTGATGCTTGATCCCCTCATCACTAAGAAACTCATCCAAGGTGTAGTTCTTGAACTCGGTGCCGTTATCACTTCTTATTGTCAAGATCTTTGCATTGTGTTGACGTTGTGCTTCATTTGCAAAGTCAATGACGGTTTGTTGGGTCTCGCTCTTCCTCTTGAAGAAATACACCCAAGTATACCTTGAGTAGTCATCCACAATCAGCAAGCAATACTTCCTACCGCCAAGACTATCAAAGGATGGAGGCCCAAAGAGATCCAAGTGAAGGAGCTCCAAAGGCCTCTTCGAGTAAATGATAGTCGTGGGAGGGTGAGCCTTCTCATGAAGCTTTCCTTCGATACAAGCACCTTTGCAAGCACGATCTTTAGCAAAACTAACATCCGTTAGTCCACGAACATGGTCCCCTTGAGAAGACTTTGCAAAGATCTCATATTGACGTGGGCTAAACGGCGATGCCAAAGCCATCCCACGTCAACTTTAGCCATTAGGCATGTCGCGGTCTTAGTGGGTCGCTCACGAAAAGTTAATCACATATAGACCGTTCTCGACATGCCCAACAAAGGCTACTTTAAGAGTCTTGCTCCACAAGAGGGCCACGGTATCAATATCAAAGAAAGTGGCAAAGCCCATGATTGCAAGTTGACGAACGGAAAGTAAATTGTATGCAAGGGACTCTACAAGCATGACCTTCTCAATCGTGGAGATCATGAGAAATGACAACCTTGCCGAGTCCCAATACCTTAGAAGATGAGGCATCACCCCACTCGACATTGGTGGGCATAGATGGAATCTTGTGCACGTCCACCACCAAGTCCTTGCTTACGGTCATATGATTTGTAGCTCCACTATCGAGCAACCATGATCCTCCACCGGAAGCAAACACCTACAAGAGATCAATGCTTGGTTTTAGGTACCCATTTTGTAATGGGTCCTTTGATGTTAGTAACAAGGGTGTTAGGAACCCAAATAGACCATTCAATGAATTCATGAGGAGAACCAACAGATTTGGCATAAACATGCCCATCACTAGCACGGCATAACACATAAGAAGGATTAAAGTCGCCGGCTTTGTTGGGAGGGGTGGCATTGCCCTTCTTGACATTGCCACCCTTCGCATTGTTCTTCTTCTTCTCCTTGGAAGCACCCTCTCCCTCCTTCACAAAAGTTTGCTTGAGAGGAGGAGGTCGTTTGGTCTTGTCATTCTTCTTCTTGTTCTTGGGCTTGGGCGAACCCAATCCCCTCCTTGGCCACAACTTCCTTTTGATTGCTCAAAAGGTCATTGAGGTTCTTCTCACCTTGTATGCATGTCACAAGGACTTTCTCAAGTTGCTCCTTCAACTTAGCATTCTCCTCAACAAGATGCACATGCTCACAACAAGGGTTAGTAGCATTTGAATTATCAATCAACACCATATGAGGAAAAGTGGCTTTCTCCTTAGTTAGCTTTACTTGGAGTTGATCATGAGACTCTTTGAGACTAGCATGAACGCCCTTCAAGACTTTGTGAGCCTTGTCGAGAACGTCAAACTCCTCTTTGAGTCTAGCAAGATCAACCCCAAGCTTTGCCTTCTCGAAGTTTAGCACACGAGAAACAACAAGAGCATGATCAAGATCTTTCTTTAATTTAGCATGATCATCGTTGTATGACTCCTCAAGAGCCAAACGAAGACCACGCTCTTCCTCAAGAGCATTGGAAAGATCCGAAATATCATCGGCATAGTCACGACTATGCCCCTCCATCTTAGAGATGGTATCTTCGTGAGCCTTGATCATGTCATTGGCTTCACCAAGTTGTTCCAAGAGAGCAACGAAGTGCTTCTTGGATTTGCCCTTGAGTTTACCCATAAAGGCCTCAAACTCATTCTCCTCCACATTAGTTCCCTCATGTTCATCAATGCTATCCGTAGAAGTAGGATGATTGATGATGGTAGTTTTGATGTTGGGGGTTGCCTTGTTGGTGGCTTTAGCCATGAGGCACTTGGCGGTGATGCTCTCGTTGGGTGAGTCGAAGAGAGACACCCGTGGAGTCGCTGCAATGGCAACGGAGGCCATGGCCTTTTTGCTCTTTGAGAGCGAAGTACCGCATGTCGGCGGTCTTGTCCAATATGCTCATAGCCACAAACTCATCTAACACCTCACTTGAGGTCAAGGTGCGGAAGTCCGGCCTTTGACGGATGACGGAGGACATGGCTTTGTGGTAGGGCATCATTGCCTTGAGGAATTTGCGCTTGATCCAATTGTCATCCGTGTCCTTACTTCCATGATCTTGGAGAGAGACCGCGAGCTTGGTTACTCTCCGATAAAGCTCATGAGGTTCTTCATCTTCTTTCATTGCAAACTCATCGGCTTCAACTTGTACCACTTCATAGTTGGAATGTTGAATGCTTGCACTTCCCTGATAGAGGGAAACCACTTGGCGCCAAGCATCTTTGGCCAAAGAATAGGGCCGAAGATGAGGAAGGTCTTCGGGAGGGATTGCTTCTTGGATGATGAAAAGTGCATTCTCATTGAATTGATCATACATGGCTTCTCTAGGAGTGAAGTTGCTCCGGTCATGCGGATAAAAACCTTCTTCAATGATTCTCCAAAGGTTAGTGTTCACATGATTTAAATGACACTTAAAAACGATAGACCCAAGAATCAAAATCCTCCTTTTTATCAATCTTTGGGGAGGACCGGCATGATTCAAGTGAGTAGAAGGAATCGGTCCACCATAGATAAGTGGAGGTTCCACATTGGCAAAGATGCGGTGCCACTTTTTACCACTAGAAGGAAGGGCTTTCTCACTAGTAGCTTCCCCTTTCGGAGGTAGCATCCGTCACCTTGTTGGCGGGATCACCCACTTTCAACGCAAGCGGTGGAAAGTTTAAGCCCTTCTAAGAATTCATGAAACATGCCTTTGACCTCGGTCGTCATGGAGGTTTTCAATGTTTCCAATGCCACATTGAACTCCTCAGGAGAGACCGTGGTTCCCCCATCCCCCGTAGAAGAGACCGGATTTGCACCGGAGTGCTCCTCCGCACCTTCTACGACGTCAACCATACTCTTTGGATGGTAAAGTCCTTAGTCAAGAGATGAGGCTCTGATACCAATTGAAAGGATCGATATGGTTGACTAGAGGGGGGGGGGGGGTGAATAGGCAACTAACAATTTTTAGCTTTTCTTTACCAAATTAAACTTTGCATCAAAGCAGGTGGTATAGATATGCAACTAGGTGGACAACCTATATGATGCAACAACCATAAGCACACAAGCAAGCAATGGATATAACACAAATAAGCTTGCACAAGTAAAGGGATGAGATAACCAAGAGTGGAGCCGGTGGAGACGAGGATGTGTTACCGAAGTTCCTTCCTTTTGAGGGGAAGTACGTCTCCGTTAGAGCGGTGTGGAGGCACAATGCTTCCCAAGAAGCCACTAGGGCCACCGTATTCTCCTCACGCCCTCACACAATGCAAGATGCCGTGATTCCACTATTGGTGCCCTTGAAGGCGGCGACCAGACCTTTACAAACAAGGTTGGGGCAATCTCCACAACTTAATTGGAGGCTCCCAACGACACCACGAAGCTTCACCACAATGGACTATGGCTCCACGATGATCTCAACCGTCTAGGGTGCTCAAACACCCAAGAGTAACAAGATCCGCTAGGGATTAGTGGGGGGAATCAAATTTCTCTTGGTGGAAGTGTAGATCGGGGCCTTCTCAACCAATCCCGAGCAAATCAACAAGTTTGATTGGCTAGGGAGAGAGATCGGGTGAAAATGGAGCTTGGAGCAACAATGGAGCTTTTGGGGGAAGTGGTGGGTCAACTTTGGAGAAGAAGACCTACTTATATAGTGGGGGAAACAATCCAACCGTTACTCCCCTTGCAGCCCCGCAGAGAGCGGTACTACCGCTAGGCCAGCGGTACTACCGCTTAACAACCTAAGTGGTACTCCTCGCGGTACTGCCGCTGGACAGAGCGGTACTCCCGTGGTGGTAAGGGCGGTACTACCGCACGAGCAGTACTACCGCCTATACTGCCGCAGCAAGTACCGTAAAACCCGACACGAAAAACGAGCGCCCGAGTCGAGGCGGTAGAAGCACGTAGTCGCAGCGGTACAACTGCTGGGGGCTCCAAGCGATACTACCCCTGTAGAGCGGTACTGCCGCTTGTGGCTCCCAAGTGATACTACCGCTCTGGCACACGGTACTACCGCTGGGACAAGAACAGGCACAACGAGGACAGAAACGAGCTCTCCATTGAAGCGGAAAGGCTCAGAGGGTGAGCAAAGGATGTGTACGTGATGATTCCACCCTAGCCTTTCCAAAGTGGACCCCCTCTTGATAGTACAGTGAACCCTACGAAACTAGTCCACCAAACTGAAACGAAAGGACTACACCGTCTTTGCTTCAAACTCCGAGGGGAGGGAATCATCTCGTGCCAAAGGATGAATCTCTGAAAAACTCAATGCACACGATTAGTCCGCAGAAGCATTGTCATCAATCACCAAAACACCTTAGGGATAAATGTGCCCTTACACGGATCCTATCTCAAGACTTCAAGCGGGTTAGCTTACGGCTTCAACCTCCTTATCCCGAAGGCGGAGTGCTTCTCCGCGGCTAGTTTAGCAAACTAAGTTCGAGCGGCTTTAGAGAGAAGCAAGGCTATCCAGCTATTGACCACACACTTGCGTCGAGAAAGGAGTGATAAATAATAGTAATAATAAAAACTTTGCAACGACCAAGAATAAGAACACTTATTATAAAACGGCTCAAATAAACTTAAGAGCCCCCAAGTGACTTGGGTAAAAGAATGATTGTGTGTACCGAAGTACTTATATCATATCTATGTTCACCCGAACTTTAAACACGTCTTAACCGACCGTTGGCTTCTCCCTCTTCGGTCAAAGACCGAAAGGTGTTATGTACTCCACCTGTCGAGAATACAGACGGTGTTTCCGATAACCAGGCAATCAGGCCATAAGGCTGTAAATGCATAAAGCGCACTCGTGGAAATTATGCTATATTACTAACGAAGTGTAAGAAGCATCTTCGAAGAAAATAGTACCCCACCGATACCTTTCTTCGGTTGCTCATTGCTACTATGAGACTTGTGCAATAGATTTTTTTGTACTCATGAGTTCTGTTGTGTGCCGACCATAATTGAAAATAGTAAGAGCGCTAGCTTCGGCTTCACCAGTCGAGGTCCGCTCGGATGACCCGGCCGTGACAATCGTGAAGGTGCTCCCTTTACTCCCTAGCCGAACAATCGGGAACGTAGGGGTAAACACAGGAGCGAGGCAACCCAGCTTGCAAATCGCTTAAGTCAATATGGTGCATATTGTGGCGTAATACACGAACAAGGAACGAAGCCGTACAAGTATAATCATATGCAAGAGGAAAGGCTTCATAAAGGAAGCCCCCAAGTGAATTGGGTATTTGAATTTGTGCGTCACAAACAAAGTTTTGACAAGAAAAAAAATTTACAAGCAACTTTTTTCCAAAAAAGTATAATGCTTGGTCGAAACGAACACAAGTTAAATTTAAAACTTTGAGTATGAAAGCGACTTAGCTGGTTAATGTGTTCGGCATTGATGACGCGGTCCAGGCTTGATGCGGGACAGGGTTCCAGCCCCCAAGCTGGACCCGAGGTGGCCGAGAGGAGAGCTGGGCACTCTGAAGTGGCGACACAGCACGACCGCTATGGAGAGTTGAAGCTCCCAGTTCAGCCGAGGTGACGAAGCAGGTCGGCGGGGTGATGCCGGAATCTTCGGACGAGTAGGTTGATGAAGCGGCGACGCGGGGTTGCCAGCACAGGCCAGCGCGCCAAGGCGATGACACAATTAGGTTGCGGATGTCGGCACGCCGAGGTGACAGTGCGGCCCGGTCTAAGTCAATTGCCTAGACAGATAAAACAGTGCAAGCCAGAGATAATAATATATTGTTATATACATATAATAAAAAAACTCTACTTAATGAATTTAAGTAAAGTAAATAATTAAAGAAATATGGCCTGAACGCCAAGGTCATCCCGACAGAGTTGCCACGGAGATGCTGGCACAAGGACACGCACTGAGGCGACGTCACAACTTGGTCGACGCAAGCGGGATGATGACTTCGGCCTGCCATGGCACCGTCTACGTGCAAGAAGTAGCACAAGACAGATAATAATAACAAAATAAAGAAAAGAAATTTTTTACAATTTTTTTATGTAAAATAAATTATTAAAAGAGATTTGGCATGGCGCGAGGCCGATGTGTCGCAAGGTGTCGGCATGACGAGGTGACAAAATCCGAATTCGTAGGGTCGCCCGGGTTACGGAAAGATGAGTGCGGAAAAACGACGGCATATTGGATCGCCCTAAGACGACGGCCTCAAGGTAGACCAGACTGCAAAACCTGCAGTACGAACAATCACGACGAGCAAAAAATATCTTTTGAAATATTATTAATATGCACAATATGAATAACTAGAACAATTGCACCTGGTGATTTATCCGACAACGTCCAAACTGATGACAGATAAGGTGATTATGGACGCGGAATGTCCTGGCCGGAGTGCCTCGAAACTGCGTCGGGCCGACCAGTGTACAACACGTCCGATCTGGATGCGTGGCCGCTTGAGTCCATATCGTGTACGACTGTGGGACGCGTGGGGCGGCAGCAACCCTGACAGCTGGGAGTCAGCGCTGCAAGAGAGCAGCAAAAGACTGGTCCGGGACCTGCAAATCCGATGACAATGTGGAGACGCTGGCACCTTATTTTTCCCTTGACGTTATGTGCAAAACCAGCTCCACCTTTAATCAATCAAACCTTGAAAAACGTGTTGCAAATTAGTACTAGTATACTGGTGGTACTAGTACATTAGTATTTGTCTTATACATGTTTGGTCGAAAGTAGCAGATGACAAGCAAACGCTAGCAGATTAAAGAAAGGGAAAGAGAAGGAAGAGAGCCTCCCTGTCGCTGCCGATCTGGACGCCTGTCAGCTGGTCTGCCTCTGCCGCACTATATGGGCACTACAGGCGCGCCTCCTCGGTTAGGTCGCCACCGATTAAATTGCCCTTCTTTGTTAATTTCGGGTTTGACCCCAGTAGCAAGTCCGCCATCTATGCTGCTATTTACGAGCGCGTGGGGCTAGCCCGGATCTGACATACCACCAGAGAGCCCGGATCCGATCTGATTGCAAACAAATAGCACAACACGGAAGCGATGATTTTGCAGGAGAGAAAATTTACATGAAATAGATCTGACCGAAAAAATATCACGTGATCAACCCATCAATCCGCGGCGATCACCCAGCAGGCTCTCGATGAAAGCACCAATGTCGGTTCAATATCCGGCGTATCTTGTAGTAGGGGTCCTAAGCTAGGCGTCTTGGAGCGATGGTGACATGGACACGGGGCTTTACCCAGTTTCGGGCTCTCTTGATGAGATAATACCCTACATGCTGCTTTTGATTATATTCATATAGGTGTAGTACAGAGTACATGTATCTACCACGAGGTTGTAGTAATGAATATGAGATTGTATATTGACTAGCATGGCCTCGGTTTATATAAGACACCGGAGGCCTAGGGTTTTGGAGAGTCCTTGTCTTGGGCGCCAAGTCTTGTGGAGTCTTCCTTGTATGCGGCAGGGGTTGTCCTAACTAGCCCATGAGTATGCGGCCATGGGGTCCTCGGCCCAATCTAACTGAACCGGAGACGACGTGGTGAGTACCTGATACGTCTCCAACGTATCTATAATTTTTTATTGCTCCATGCTATATTATCTACTGTTTTGGACCATATTGGGCTTTATTTTCCACTTTTATATTACTTTTGGGACTAACCTATTAACCGGAGGCCGAGCCCAGATTTGCTGTTTTTTGCCTATTTCAGAGTTTCGAAGAAACAAAATATCAAACGGAGTCCAAACGGAATGAAACCTTCGGGAACATGATTTTCTCACCGAACATGATCTAGGAGACTTGGACCCTACGTCAAGCAACCAACAGGGAAGGCACGAGGTAGGGGGGCGCACCCTACCCCCCAGGCGCTCCCTCCACCCTCATGGGCCCCCTGTTGCTCCACCGACGTACTTCTTCCTCCTATATATACCTACATACCACCGAACGACCAGATGCGGAGCCAAAAACCTAATTCCACCGCCGCAACTTTCTGTATCCACGAGATCCCATCTTGGAGCCTGTTCCGGAGCTCCGCCGGAAGGGGAATCCACCACGGAGGGCTTCTACATCATCATAGCCTCTCCGATGAAGTGTGAGTAGTTTACCTCAGACCTTCGGGTCCATAGTTAGTAGCTAGATGGCTTCTTCTCTCTTTTTGGATCTCAATACAATGTTCCCCCCTCTCTCGTGGAGATCTATTCGATGTAATCTTCTTTTTGCGGTGTGTTTGTTGACAAAGAGGAATTGTGGGTTTATGATCAAGATTATCTATGAGCAATATTTGAATCTTCTCTGAATTCTTTTATGTATGATTGGTTATCTTTGCAAGTATCTTCGAATTATCCGTTTGGTTTGGCCAACTAGATTGGTAGTTCTTGCAATGGGAGAAGTGCTTAGCTTTGGGTTCAATCTTGCGGTGTCCTTTCCCAAAGGATGAAGGGGCAGCAAGGCATGTATTGTATTGTTACCATCGAGGATAACAAGATGGTTTTTTTATCATATTGCATGAATTTATCCCTCTACATCATGTCATCTTGCTTAAGGCGTTACTCTGTTTTTGTTAACTTAATACTCTAGATGCATCTTTGGATAGCGGTCGATGAGTGGAGTAATAGTAGTAGATGAAGGTAGGAGTCAGTCTATTTGTCTCGGACGTGATGCCTATATACATGATCATACCTAGATACTCTCATAACTATGCTCAATTCTGTCAATTGCTCAATAGTAATTTGTTCACCCACCGTAAAATACTTATGCTCTTGAGAGAAGCCACTAGTGAAATCTATGGCCCCCGGTTCTATTCTCTATCATATCAATCTTCCATCACTTTATTATTGCTTTGCTTTTTTACTTTGCTTTTTATTTACTTCGCATCTTTATACCAAAAATACCAAAAATATTATCTATCATCTCTATCAGATCTCACTCTCGTAAGTGACCCTGAAGGGATTGACAACCCCTAATAGCGTTGGTTGCGTTGAGCTATTTGTTTTGTGTAGGTACGAGGGACTTGCGCGTGGCCTCCTACTGGATTGATACCTTGGTTCTCAAAAACTGAGGGAAATACTTACGCTACTCTGCTGCATTATCCTCTCCTCTTCGGGGAAATGCAACGCAAGCTCAAGAGGTAGCAAGAAGAATTTCTGGCGCCGTTGCCGGGGAGTCTACGCAAAAGTCAACATACCAAGTACCCATCACAATCCCTTAGCTCCCGCATTACATTATTTTCCATTTGCCTCTCATTTTCCTCTCCCCCACTTCACCCTTGCCGTTTTATTCGCCCTCTCTTTTCCATTCGCCTTGATGTCTTTCTTGGCTCGTTTTTTCGCTTGGTCAAAATAGTTGAGTATTTATTCCTAAACAGAGAAGCTAATATCTATGGATCCTCATCCGCTTGCCAATCTTTTTAAGAGATCCAATTATGATGAACCAATTCCTAGTGATTTGGATGCACTAGATTATCTTTATAAGCTTTTGCTTGAAATCCGTAAATCTGAAAATTGTGATGAAGTGCTTCACGATAGATCTTTGAATAAAAAGCGTGATTGCAATGATTTTATTATAAATTCTATTGATGTAAATTATGCTAATAATATGCAAAACCCTAAGCTTGGGGATGCTAGTTTTGCTATGTCCAATAGTCATGATTAGGGAGATTCTTCTTATGATCTTGAAAATTTATTTAAGCCCCATGATGAATATAAGATTGATAATAGTGTTTGCAATAATATTGAAAGTGGGTTTGGAAGAGTGTCAACTTTACATCCCACATATTTGGATAACATTCAATCTTATGAAATTTTTGATAAAAGTGGGCTTGGAGAAATCATGACTTTAGTTAATGATAATCCCACTATTTTGGAAGAGTGCCAACTTCGCATGCATGTGGATCGTGTTGAGAATATGTTATATGATAGCTATATTGTTGAATTTTATTATGATCCTACATGTAATTATTATGAGAGAGGAAAATATGGTTATAGAAATTTTCATGTTACTAAATTACCTCTCGTTATGTTGAGATTGCTATTGTTCCTTTCCGCTTCCTTGCATATGCTAGTTTTTGCTTGCTACGATAATTTGTTTGCCTATAATATGCCTATGCATAGGAAGTATGTTAGACTTAAGTGTGTTTGTCACATGTTTTATGATGCTCTCTTTGTGCCTCAATTCTTGTCTTTCTTGTGAGCATCATTGAAATCTCAATGCCTAGCTAAAAAGGCTTTAAAGAAAAGCGCTTGTTGGGAGACAGCCCAATATTTTTCCTTGCTGCTTAAGAATAAATAATTCATCTACCTTATGTTTAGATGTGGTTTTATGTTTTAATTAGTGGTTGT
Organism: Aegilops bicornis; assembly: GCA_021605145.1. NCBI lineage: Eukaryota > Viridiplantae > Streptophyta > Magnoliopsida > Poales > Poaceae > Aegilops > Aegilops bicornis. The sequence continues at coordinate 526,505,949 of CM038675.1, read as the reverse complement.
GCCAAGTTAAACCTATAGGATCTTCTTGGATGATAGTTATTTGATCTTGTTGTAATTTCCAGAAACTTTCGGTTCATGAAAACAATTGTTAAAAATCACCAGAACGTGATAAAATAGTGATTAAAATTGCTGCTGATCAATAAACAAATTTCCTAGGTCGTCCTATTTTGGCTGAATTTTTAGGGTTCCATAAGTTTGCATTAGTTACAGATTACTACAGACTGTTCTGTTTTTTGACAGATTCTGTTTTTCGTGTGTTGTTTGCTTATTTTGATGAATCTATGGCTAGTAAAATAGTTTATAATCCATAGAGAAGTTGGAATACAGTAGGTTTAACACCAATATAAATAAAAAATGAATTCATTACAGTACCTTGAAGTGGTCTTTTGTTTTCTTTCGCTAACGGAGCTCACGAGATTTCTGTTGAGTTTTGTGTTGTGAAGTTTTCAAGTTTTGGGTGAATTTTTTGATGGATTATGGAACAAGGAGTGGCATGAGCCTAAGATTGGGGATGCCCATGGAACCCCCAATATAATCCAAGGACACAAATAAGTAAAGCTTGGGGATGCACCGGTAGGCATCCCCTCTTTCGTCCACTTACATCGGTAACTTTACTTGGAGCTATATTTTTATTCACCACATAATATGTGTTTTGCTTGGAGCGTCTTGTATGATTTGAGTCTTTGCTTCTTAGTTTACCACAATCATCCTTGTTGTACACACCTTTTGAGAGAGCCATACATGAATTTGAATTTGATAGAATATTCTATGTGCTTCACTTATATCTTTTGAGCTATATAGTTTTGCTCTAGTGCTTCACTTATATCTTTTAGAGCACGGTGGTGGATTTGTTTTATAGAAACCATTGATCTCTCATACTTTACTTAGATTATTTTGAGAGTCTTAAATAGCATGGTAATTTGCTTAATATTAATAATATGCTTGGCATTCAAGATTTGTAAAACTTTCTTTTGAGTGCGTTGAATACTAAGAAAAGTTTGATGCTTGATAATTGTTTTGAGATATGGAGGTAGTAATATTAGAGTCATGCTAGTTGAGTAGTTGTGAATTTGAGAAATACTTGTGTTAAAGTTTGTGATTCCCGTAGCATGCACGTATGGTGAACCGTTATGTGAGGAAGTCGAAGCATGATTTATTTATTGATTGTCTTCCTTATGAGTGGCGGTCGGGGACGAGCGATGGTCTTTTCCTACCAATCTACCCCCCTAGGAGCATGCGCGTAATACTTTGCTTTGATAACTTGTATATTTTTGCAATAAGTATATGATTTCTTTATGACTAATGTTGAGTCCATGGATTATACACATTTTTCTCACCCTTCCACCATTGCTATCCTATCTAATACCACACACTTTTCGCTGGTATCATATACCCACCATATACCTTCCTCAAAACAGCCACCATACCTACCTATTATGGCATTTCCATAGCCATTCCGAGATATATTGCCATGCAACTTTCCACCTTTCCGTTTATTATGACACGCTCCATCATTGTCATATTGCTTAGCATGATCATGTAGTTGACATCATATTTGTGGCAAAGCCACCATTCATAATTCTTTCATACATGTCACTCATGAATCATTGCATATCCCGTTACACCGCCGGAGGCATACACATAGAGTCATATTTTGTTCTAAGTATCGAGTTACAATTGTTGAGTTGTAAGTAAATAAAAGTGTGATGATCATCATTTTTAGAGCATTGTCCCAAGTGAGGAAAGGATGATGGAGACTGTGATTCCCCCACAAGTCGGGATGAGACTCCGGACGAAAAATAAATAAATAAATAAAATGGAAAGAGGCCATAAAAAAGAGAGAAAAGGCCCAAATATAAAAAAATGTGAGAAAAAGAGAGAAGGGACAATGTTACTATCCTTTTACCACACTTGTGCTTCAAAGTAGCACCATGATCTTCATGATAGAGAGTCTCTCATTTTGTCACCATCATATACTAGTGGGAATTTTTCATTATAGAACTTGGCTTGTATATTCCAATGATGGGCTTCCTCAAATTGCCCTAGGTCTTCGTGAGCAAGCGAGTTGGATGCACACCCACTTAGTTTCTTTTGTTGAGCTTTCATATACTTATAGCTCTAGTGCATCCGTTGCATGGCAATCCCTACTCACTCACATTGATATCTATTGATGGGCATCTCCATAGCCCGTTGATACGCCTAATTGATGTGAGACTATCTTCTCCCTTTTTTTATTCTCCACAACCACCATTCTATTCCATATATAGTGCTATATCCATGGCTCACGCTCATGTATTGCGTGAAGATTGCAAAAGTTTTGTGAATGTCAAAAGTATGGAACAATTGCTTGGCTTATCATCGGGGTTGTGCATGATTTAAATACTTTGTGTGATGAAGATAGAGCATAGCCAGACTATGTGATTTTGTAGGGATAACTTTCTTTGGCCATGTTATTTTGAGAAGACATGATTGTTTTGTTAGTATGCTTGAAGTATTATTATTTTTATGTCAATATTAAACTTTTGTCTTGAATCTCTCGAATCTGAATATTCATACCACAATTAAGAAGAATTACATTGAAATTATGCCAAGTAGCACTCCGCATCAAAATTATCTTTTTATCATTTACCTACTCGAGGACAAGCAGGAATTAAGCTTGGGGATGCACGATACGTCTCCAACGTATCTATAATTTTGATTGCTCCATGCTATATTATCTACTGTTTTGGACCATAGTGGGCTTTGTTTTCCACTTTTATATTACTTTTGGGACTAACCTATTAACCGGAGCCCAGATTTCTTTGTTTTTGCCTATTTCAGAGTTTCGAAGAAACGGAATATCAAACAGAGTCCAAACGGAATGAAACCTTCGGGAACGTGATTTTCTCACCGAACATGATCCAGGAGACTTGGACCCTACGTCAAGCAACCAACAGGGAAGGCACGAGGTAGGGGGGCGCGCCCTCCCCCCCAGGCGCGCCCTCCACCCTCGTGGGCCCCCTGTTGCTCCTGACGCATTTCTTCCTCCTATATATACCTACGCACCCCGAGCGATCGACACGGAGCCAAAACCTAATTCCACCGCAACTTTCAGTATCCACGAGATCCCATCTTGGGGCCTGTTTGAGCTCATGGAAGGGAATCCACCATGGAGGGCTTCTACATCATCATAGCCTCTCGATGAAGTGTGAGTAGTTTACCTCAGACCTTCGGGTCCATAGTTAGTAGCTAGATGGCTTCTTCTCTCTTTTGGATCTCAATACAATGTTCTCCCCTCTCGTGGAGATCTATTCGATGTAATCTTCTTTTTGCGGTGTGTTTGTTGAGACCGATGAATTGTGGGTTTATGATCAAGATTATCTATGAGCAATATTTGAATCTTCTCTGAATTCTTTTATGTATGATTGGTTATCTTTGCAAGTATCTTCGAATTATCCGTTTGGTTTGGCCAACTAGATTGGTAGTTCTTGCAATGGGAGAAGTGCTTAGCTTTGGGTTCAATCTTGCGGTGTCCTTTCCCAAGGATGTAGAAGGGCAGCAAGGCACATATTGTATTGTTGCCATCGAGGATAACAAGATGGGTTTTTTATCATATTGCATGAATTTATCCCTCTACATCATGTCATCTTGCTTAAGGCGTTACTTTGTTTTCGTTAACTTAATACTCTAGATGCATGCTGGATAGCGGTCGATGAGTGGAGTAATAGTAGTAGATGCAGGCAGGAGTCGGTCTACTTGTCTCGGACGTGATGCCTATATACATGATCATACCTAGATACTCTCATAACTATGCTCAATTCTGTCAATTGCTCAACAGTAATTTGTTCACCCACCGTAAAATACTTATGCTCTTGAGAGAAGCCACTAGTGAAATCTATGGCCCCCGGATCTATTCTCTATCATATGAATCTTCCATCACTTTATTATTGCTTTGCTTTTTTTCTTTGCTTTTTATTTACTTCGCATCTTTATACCAAAAATACCAAAAATATTATCTATCATCTCTATCAGATCTCACTCTCGTAAGTGACCGTGAAGGGATTGACAACCCCTAATCGTGTTGGTTGCGTTGAGCTATTTTTTTGTGTAGGTACGAGGGACTTGCGTGTGGCCTCCTATTGGATTGATACCTTGGTTCTCAAAAACTGAGGGAAATACTTACGCTACTCTGCTGCATTATCCTCTCCTCTTCGGGGAAATCCAATGCAAGCTCAAGAGGTAGTAGTACCCCCTAGTCCAGGACACCGTCAACGACCAAGGTCAGGCGGGCGCCAGCGGGCGTAGTGTACCAGTTCCCTCTTTGGTGCTAAGGGGGCAAGCGCAGGCGAGGAGTCCTGAGGCATCAGGCAAAGGTTTCCATATCGGTGCAACAAGACCAAGACCGCCAAGACGGAGGTCATCGCGTAGCCCACACCAGCGTCACCACCAGAGCCTTTGGCAGGCGAAGACCACCTTTTGTCAGAATAGCTTGTACTAGTTTTCCCCCTTCAAACTTGGCCGTTATGGGATCCCTTCCCATCTAAACATTTGGGAAGAGGACCAAGGCCACTACCCGTCCACCTATCCTTCATGCGCAGCCACTACTGGGCGGGCATGAAGGCCAATTGGATCGTCCTCATCCACCAATCCAGTAGTCCGTGGCATCTCGTGGATATCTACACCCAGCGAGAGATCACCCTTCCATCATTGGATACCGCCGCCATGGAGCCTCGCAGCCCGCCGGACACTCCTGCCTACGACGCACGAGACGCGTCGAGCTTTTGGCTCGACCTCTGTTTGCTGAAGGTTGTAATCTGTGAAGTGCCTAGACCATCAGAAGAATACATGGATTACAAGCTCATTTCCGTGTTCAACATGGGATTAGTCTATCTGGAATCCGGTCGCCATACATGGTTATGGCTCATCGTCAATCCTCTTTAGCCAACATTTCTGTCTGATGCTATAGTGCATGATGGCATCGTACGCGGTCGACGCACAGATTGGCTTCCTATACTGGTGGAATCTATCGTCGTGTAATTGTTCTATCTCATATAATCTTTACCTTATGAATACGACTGCCTGTTCATTGTTACAAATTTAGAATATATAGTATGTCTATAACCACATATTGCTATATGTTCCTCTCATTTCCTAGATTTTTATGACCACACATGTTATTGTTAGAGTTGATATTACAACAATTGGCATCTAATGATTGTTAGAATAGATACTATGAGTATAACCTCATGATTGCTATATGTTACTCTCATTTCCAGGATTTTTATAACAACGCATGTTATTGCTTAGAGCTGATATGAGAACAATAGTAAGTGCTATGGTAGAATATGAGTAGGCCCTGTCCTATCTGTTTTTCTCTCATTGTTACATGATGTTTGAACCATGAATATTGCTAGAATATGAAAGCCATTGGCTTATTTTTTAAACTTGGGGTATGATTATGACCACGACATTGCAATTCTCTGTCTATGATATGTATCACTTTTATAATAATCTTAATTCCACACATACTCTGGACATGATTGCTTATTTTTTTTCTTTTGGTCTCCAATTTGAATTGTTGCACGTGACGAAAATGTCTTTGGCCTTCATGATTCCAGGACCTGGAATCATACCAGCCGACGGGTGGTGGTTTATCGCTTGTTCAGCTGACGGCGGTCATTTGATGCTCATTTGCACGTACCAAATTGACCAAACCATTACATCAAACCACATGCAGTACAATGCCTGGGGCGTACGTGACATTGATGGCTATGGCTGCTTCGTGTTCGAGAAAGATCCCAGCTCTGTTGGGCCAGGCGTATTCAATTGGAGGCGGGTTTACAACCTCGGCAATCACTCCATGTTCCTCGGGCTCAATTATCCGATCATCCAACCAATCATAGATCATATCACCGGCGATGATTACCGTGCTATGCAACTTCCATTCGCCAGGGGGAACTGTGTTTACACATCATACCATGGGTTTCATGAATCAGCTTGTTTCCAGATAATCTTCAGTGTGTGAAAGGCATCAAGCTTCCATGCGACGGATGGCTTTTGCAAACCCGACGTGCGGCGATGTGGTTCATGCCAACAGCAAATATGCACAACTTGATTCGTACTAATATCTAGACTGAGCCATGTATCCTGCTGCTGTAGCATTGACCCTCTTTTGTTGGATATTATGTATTGTTGTTCGTTTGAAGCACTCCTCTGGTTTGAAGGATAGATACCTTTCTGGGATCAAGTGCATCCTAACTCACCTACGTAGGATGTACTGATAATGATGATGGATATATATAGACACAATTTTACCTATATATATATATCAATTAGGCTTCAAGTGCGTACTTGTTGGTGAAAGTGTTGTCCAATGGGAATTATGTTTTGTATTACTCATGTAGCCTACAAAGTCCGTCGCACAACCTTGTAACTTCTTACTCCATTTCTAAATTTGTACTGGTCCTCTATACCCTATATTGCGCTACTCGTACTACTACCTCCCTCTTGGTTTATTGGTCCCCTTCGTAATTTGTGTCAAATTTTGACCATAAATTTCACTAACTAAATGTTAATGCATGTCACAAAAAATTATATCCTTTTATTCGTATTTGACATAGTTTCCAATGGAATAATTTTTGGTGACATGCATTGACATTTTGTTAGTTAAACCTATGGTTAAAATGTGACACTAAATACTAGTAAGTACTCGTACAGTAGCAGTACTAGTACACGTCGGCCAAATTATTCATCATGTCCTCACATTGAATTGACGTGACAACACGCTGCGCATGAGGTGACACAAGAATCCCGACGGCGTGTTCGGGTATTGTGGACTTCAGATTTGGAGTACTACCACTTATCTGTCGAAATCTTTCATCATTCACTTAAAACAGTCGATTGATCATACATTGAGTACCATATAACTGGAATTAACCGATGCAACTCCAAGAAGGATTGGCGGTCTTTGCCGGTGGCGTCAAGTTCGATCCCACGGATCAGGAGCTGATTGAGCACCTTGAGGCCAAAGTGAGTGCTGACAGCACGAGATCTCACTCTCTCATTGATTTGTTCATACCAACCATCGACAACGAGCACGTCATATGCTACACCCATCCTGAGAATCTTCCAGGTAAGACACCGATCGGCCATCTACTTGCACAAACATATTCCTTTGTTTATAGCTCTATTTTTCTTTTTAGACGCAGGCCTAGTGAAGCAATTACAATTTGACAGTTAATAAAAAGTGAAACAAGTGACTGGAACATGCCAAAGATGTTATGAAAATGCCAACTACGTACACTAAAACATGTATTCGACAATACTGCAGGTATCACACTGAGTGGCCTAAGCAAGCATTTCTTCGAGCGCAATTCCAGGGCGTTCAAAAGGGGCACGTGGACGCGTCGCAAGATACAGTCGGAGTGTGGCATGCACGTGATGTGGCACAAGACCAGCAATACCTTGCCGGTGATGGTCAATGGCTGGCAGACGGGCAGCAAAAAGGTTCTGGTACTGCACACCAACAAGAACTTCGACCATTCCCGCAAAAAAAAGAACTTCGACCAGCAGAGGACCAACTGCGTGATGCACCAGTACCACCTCGAGGACCTGGAGCAAGAGAAGGAGCGGGAGCTGGTCCTCTGCAAGATTTTCTACCAGACAAACTCTAGGGCCAGGACTAAAAGGACTATAATTTAGTTTCGTATTGGTACTTGTACTACCTTGTCGTCCGCAAGTTGGTATTGTTGTTAACGATCTTTCGCTATGAACTTGGCATTTGCTTCCAACCATCATGCCGAGGGTCGACATAGATATAAAGTTGAATCATTTGTTTCAAAATGAATTTTCAAGCACCTGATTTTTATTTGATGGGTAGCATAAGCACTTGCCGTTCGAATTCCCAGTTCTCCAATTTTTTCGAAACAAGTGCATGCACTTATTATCATGATGAAAAAACAATATACCTGCTGCATCCCAGTTATCAGTATGTACTTGCAGAATTTTCTCGTTTATTGAGCAGGTATATTGTTTTTTCAGGTCAAGCAAGTTTCAACTAGGCTGTAGACTGCCCAGGCTTGGTTTTGTTTTTAACAGGCCCAACCCATGACGACAACGTGGCACAAAGATCCAGCAGTAGGTATCTACTGGCCTCTGGCCCGCCAACGTTAGTTATATTTTGTCTTACAACATCCGCATGCAGTTTTTTTACTAAATCAAACACATAGCCCAGTTATATTTTCCTCTGGAAACGCCATGTCCTACTTTCGTTTTCTAATCTCTACCTATGGTTTTACTAGTTCATATACACGTATCATTATATTGAAAATACATAAAGTTCCCTTTTCATATTTACATCCTTATTTTTGTTGTTGTTTTCCCTCCCAGCACTGATTCTTTTACCACTGGTTTTCCCTTAAACCAACTCAATTATCCCACATCTTGTTTTCTTACAAAAACAAAACTATTTTTTTGGCAAATCAATAAGTTCTTAAAAAATGTTCATCATTTCGGTATTACAACAGTTCGGACTCCACCGAAATATGCAAAATAAGGTTGAACTTTTTGACCGTGGTCCTGGGCAGAAAATGGGCTGTAATAAATTACTTAAGAATTAGCAAATGGGCTGCAAATTATTAAAAGAATAACAAATGGGCTCTATGTTGTCTGCCACAGATTTGGAGGCTGACTTGTGGGCCTACTAAGTTCATGCGTATACAAGGTTTCTCAAAAAAAGAAACTTAGTCAACAATTGACTCTATCAGCGTCAGACCGTTAGATGTCAATCTAACGGCAATCGTGCTTCTTCACTCTCTGATCTTCCTGCTCCGGCCGCCCAAACCAGCGCCGGTGGAACTGCCTGCTCCCACCTCCCGTGGCCGGCTGTGCTGTCGGGCAGGCCTCATGGCCCCACCATACTCGCATCCCTGGCCTAGCTATCCCTCTACTCACTCACACCTCATGTTATTTTTCGGTGACGGCAGCCGAACCAGTCAACCCACGTACTCCCCATCGCGTGGGTAGCCACTGACGTGTCTTCCTCGGCTCCGTGTCATTCCCTTCATAGGCCTCGCCGTCGTCCACCGCCCTGGTGCTCTCGGCGCGGCGTGGTCAATGTGGTCAACGAACGACATCCATCGGAGTGGACTATACATGGAGAGGCTGACAGCTGGGTCCACGGCCGCAAACAAAGAAATGCCTCCTTATTACCCGCAAAATAATGATTCCTCCACCTGACATCTGGGACCCACCGGAAGGGCCTCTGTATTTCGTGAAAAAAACATTCCCTCCACTGACAGCTCGGACCCACCAGCTATATCTTCGCACGCAAGGAAGTGCTTCCTTATGCACACAAAAACGAATACTCCCCCTGCTAGCTGGGACCCACCATATGGGAGGCTGACTTGTGGGCCTACTAAGTTGACGCGGATGGAGGGCTTTGTCAACTTAGTCAATATGAACGATTCTAGCTCCAGTGACCGTACGATGTCCATCCAACGGTCGTCCTGCTTCTTCAACCTCTGGTCTTCTTGCTCCAGCCGCCCAAAGCAGTGCCGGTCGTGCCGCGTGCTCCTGCCTTGGCCGGCAGTGATGCCACAGAGGCCTCACCGGCCCCTACTACTCCCACCATTGGCCAGGCCCTGCGGCAACGACAACTTCACACCAAAGCCGAACCAGTGAACCCTCGTACTCCTCTCCACGTGGGCTTCCACTGTCGCGTCTTCCCCGGCTCCGCGTCGTCCCCTTCCTAGGCCTCGCCGTCGTCCACCGCCCTGGTGCTCTCGGGTCGCGTGGTCAATGTGGTCAACGAACAACATCCATCGGACGTGGACTGTACGTGGAGAGGCTGACAGCTGGGTCCACGACCGCAACAGGGAAGTGCCTCCTTATTACGTGGAAAATAATGATTCCTCCACCTGTCAGCAGGGACCCACCGGACGGGCCACCGTATTTCATGAAAAAAACGTTTCCCCCCTGACTGCTGGGACCCACCAGCTACATCTTCGCACACAAGGAAGTGCGTGACAGTCGGGGCCCACCTGGTCGAAGCGTACGCAGCGTTGTCATTCTGGTCGCGAACGTGTACATACATACTGGTTGATGTAGAGGCGCGCATGTGTCATAGTAGAGGCGCGCATGTAGCATGTACACGTACGTACAACGGCCAGGGTGCAAGAAAGTAAATACAGCCACGTACGTACATACGGGCGGGGTCTCGAACGCCGACTCGCGCATACGTACGACCAGGGCTCGTGTACGTGGCTGGGTCGGAAAGGAGAAACTGCGTCGTCGTTGTGTTCAAGGAGAGGCAACGGAATGCGTCGTGTTCATCGGGAGGCAATGGAACGTGTGCTATTCATCGGGAGCCAACCGTCTTGGACGGAACAGCCGATGGAAACGAGGCATGGCGTACCTGTAGGATCGAAAGTATGTCTAGAGGGGGGGGGGGGGGTGATTAGACTACTTGACCAAATAAAAACTTAGTCTTTTCCCAATTTTAGTTCTTGGCAGATTTTAGCAACTTTGGACCAGTCAAGCAATCTTAACACAATTCAAGCAAGCATGCAAAGAGTATATGAGCAGCGGAAAGTAAAGCATGCAACTTGCAAGAATGTAAAGGGAAGGGTTTGGAGGATTCAAACGCAATAGGAGACACGGATGTTTTTGTCGTGGTTCCGATAGGTGGTGCTATCGTACATCCAGGTTGATGGAGACTTCAACCCACGAAGGTTAACGGTTGCGCGAGTCCACGGAGGGCTCCACCCACGAAGTGTCCACGAAGAAGCAACCTTGTCTATCCCACCATGTCCGTCGCCCACGAAGGACTTGCCTCACTAGCGATAGATCTTCATGAAGTAGGCGATATCCTTGCCCTTACAAACTCCTTGGTTCAACTCCGCAATCTTGTCGGAGGCTCCCAAGTGACACCTAGCCAATCTAGGAGACACCACTCTCCAAGAAGTAACAAATGTTGTGTTGATGATGAACTCCTTGCTCTTGTGCTTCAAATGATAGTCTCCCCAACACTCAACTCTCTCTCACGGAATTTGGATTTGGTGGAAAGAATATTTGAGTGGAAAGCAACTTGGGGAAGGCTAGAGATCAAGATTCATATGGTAGGAATGAATATCTTGGCCTCAACACAAGTGTAGGTGGTTCTCTCTTAGAAAATGTAGGTTGGAAGTGTAGGTTCATCCTGATGGCTCTCTCCACGAATGAAGAGGAGGTGGAGGGGTATTTATAGCCTCCACACAAAATCTAACCGTTACAGACAACTTGCCAAACTCGGTGGGACCAAATTGATAAACTCGGTCGGACCGATTCAGCAAATCTAGTGACCGTTAGGATTTTTGATGGGACCGACATGCAACTCGGTAGGACCGATATGGTTATGGTTAGGGCATAGCGTAATCTCGGTGAGACCGATTACACAAACTCGGTGAAACCGATTTTGGTAATAAGCTAACCAGAGAGTTGGTCAGGTAAACTCGGTGGGACCGATTCGCTCAATTCGGTGAGACCGAAATGTTACAAAAGGGAAACAAAGAGTTTACATTGCAATCTCGGTGGGACCGATCGCTCATCTCGGTGGGACCGAAACGTTACAAAGGGAAACAGAGAGATTACAATCCCATCTCGGTGAGAACGAGATCCCTATCGGTGAGACCGATTTTCCTAGGGTTTGTGGGAGTGGCTATGACATCTGAACTCAGTGGCGCCGGATAGAAAGAGTTGGTGGGGCCGAGTTTGACTTTTGGTTTAGGTCATATGTGGATGTGAGAAGGTAGTTGAGGGCTTTGGAGCATATCACTAAGCACTTTGAGCAAGAGCCTCATTAAGCAACACCTCATCCCTCCTTGATAGTATTGGCTTTTCCTATAGACTCAATGTGATCTTTGATCACTAAAATAGAAAATGTAGAGTCTTGAGCTTTGAGCTTGAGCCAATCCTTTTGTCCTTAGCATTTTGAGGGGTCCACTTTTCTCATCCATGCCATGCCAATCATTGAGCTTTCCTGAAATATTAATCTTGAAATAGTATTAGCTCAATGAGCTATATGTTGTTAGGAATTACCAAAACCACCTAGGGATAGTTGCACATGATCATCCAAGTATCACACAAAAGCATAAAGTATCTCAAACAAACAAATAACAAAGTTCAACCACCAAAAACAAGAGAGAACAAAGAGCAAATCTCTCTCTCTCTCTCTCTCTCTCAGCCTATGATCTATACATTTTCTCCCCCTTTGGCAACAAGTTACCAAAAAGTTCATAAAAATTCATAGTGCTAGATCGACTCTCAGGCTTGGTCTTCAGGTGGTGGTGTAGATAAAACACCAAGGAAAAAGGCATCAGTTAATGTAGCTGGAGCTGGTGGAGTGGGTGCTGGAGCTGGTGGCACTGAAGCTGTAGCTGGTGCAGATGCAGTTGCTCTGGTGTCTGTAACTGGCACAACAGCAGATCTCTGTCCTCTGGGCACTCTAGCAAAAGCATCAGTGGTAGACTTGCCCTTCTTCTCCTGCACTTCATCCTGAAGTTGCTCAACAACTGACTGTATCTCAGCGACCTTCACATCTAAGTCATAGAACTTCTGCTCCATGATCCTCTCCAAGCTCTCCTGGTTTTGAGTCAGGGTGGCCAATCCCTTCTCAATCCTCAAAGTGGAGGCAATCAAGTAGCCAAGCTGATCCTGCTTGCTCTTCAGAAGATACTGAGATGCCTCATCCATGGTTGGCATCTTTGCAGCCTTTTCAGTCTTTGCCTTCTCCCTCTTTGCTTGTGCTTGCACAGAAGATGGTTCATTTTCATCCATGACCACGGTGTTATCCTCAAAGTCTGGGTAGATGGGCAGGTGCTCCTTGTCCAAGAGATATGTGCCAGTGCCCATGTTGGAGTTGATTAGCTCCTGGATCTGTGGGGCATACCCACAACTTCTCTTCTGAGCTGCAGCTGTTCTCTTAATGGTTTCCACAATTAGGCTCATGACCTTGAACTTCTGTGGGACATCAAATATGTGCAGCAAGTTGATGGAATGTCCTCTGATCATTCTGTGATCTCCTAACTTTAGCAATAGAGTGTGCCCGAGGATCCAGTTGATTGTAGGAAAGCCTGACAGCAAGTGTTTCACCGAACCAAATTGGTGAGTCTCAAGATCTGCATCAGGAATCTCTTTGTACATGCTAGACATGGAGTTGTGATCCTTCTTCTTCTTGGCATAGACATCCAAGTCATCTTCATTCTCTTCTGGGGCATTGATCAACTGAGCCCATTCTTGAACTGTTGACTGGTACCTAGTACCTTCAGACATCCATATAGTTCTTCCATCTAGGTAGAAATGAGCTGTGGAGTAGAACTGCATAATAAGCTCATCATTCCACTTTGTGAGCTTCTGAGCCACAAACTTATCAACTCCACATGCCTGGAAACTATCATAGACTCCAGGATAGTGTTCTTCATTTTCCTTGATGTACTCCCAGTTAACCCATCTCATGTCACACACAATGGGCTTCTTGTCAAGCAGAATTGTCTCATAGAAGTCCTGCTGTTCCTTTGTGTGAAATCTATAATCCACAGCAGTCCTTCTCCTGGTAGCATATGGATCAGACTCTCTCCATAGTCTAAATCCTGAATCCTTCCTGATTTTCATGTTCTCAGCTACTGGATGAGCATCATTGTGATCTGGAATTTTGGGCTTCAACTTCCTCAAGACATGTGACCCATCATCTTCTTCTTCCATAGCGACTTCAGCACTTTGGGGCCTTGTTCTTCTCTGCTGCTGGGATGTTCCTGGTGCTCCTCTTGGGTGCAGTTGTGGGTTTTGGAGCAGCTGCCTTGGGAGCTTCTTTGGGCTTAGATGGAGCAACCCCTGATCTAATAGCATCTCCCATAAGCTTCTAAGCTTTAGGGGCAGGTGCAGCAGCCTCTTCCTCTTCCTCTTCTTCAGAATCTCTCATCATTGAGGGCTTGCCAAAAACTCTGGCAGTGGTCTTCTTGACCCTTTCTTTTCTCTTTTTGCCATCTCCAGTTTCATTGGGTTCAAGAGTGAACACCATGGTTTCTCCTGTGGCAACTTTCCTTGCCTTGGACATGGGCTGTCTTCTTGCTGGAGCCTTTGTTTTCAGTCCAGGCTTTGTTGCAGCAGTTGTGCCATATTACTTTTTCAGAACTTTCTTCTTTGAGGTGGCCTCTTCCTCAACAGCCACATAGTCCTCATCCTCAGAATCTGAGGTTCTCTTCTTTCTGGCCCTGGTGGCTGCCTTAGGCAAGTTGCTTGGAGTGCTCCTACTGCCTTCATCATAGCTGCTAGAGGGACTAGTGCCCTCACTCATGTGAACTTGCTCCTCAGACTTGTTCTGACTGTCACTCTGATCTGACATGATGCAAACACTGACAACAGACCCTGTGAATAGATTATAGATGAGGTAGATTGGATGAGCATCACAAAGTGCAGAGGTTTTTGCAAAAGAATGAGTCAAAAACTTGGTTTTAGTTTTCCACAGAAAGCATTTCGGATCTACCGATTTGAAATCTCGGTGATACCGAAGCAGCTTTTGTAACCTAAACTGGTGAACTCAGTCAGACCGAGTCACAGTTTGGTGGCACCTAGACTGCTAGGGTTTCACAAAGACTTAAACTCGGTCACACCGATTTGCAATTCTCGGTCAGACCGAGAATCACATGTGCAATGGCTTTAGCCAAATCGGTGTAACCGATTTCAACAACTCGGTTGGTCCGAGATGGTTTCGGCGGAAACCTAACCCTAAATTTTCAATCCATATCCAAACTACGGAATGATTTCAATGGATAGAGTGATCTCTATCGTGGCAAGATACATGGAAAAAACAATGTGCTAGGAATCAGAGTGATATTAGCATAAAGATCAAGTTCACACCCTAATGCGGCGATGGACCTGCTATAGTGGCAACAGCAGAGACGATCACCGTTGACGGCAGCGGAGACCAGCGGCGGGAGGCAGCTGGCGATGAGGAGGACGATCCGGAGATCCAGGGAGGCAGAGCATGCTGAGCGCGGGCGTAGGGGTTCGGAAATTTTTTCCAAATTTTGGCCTGGGGATATATATATAGACTGACCCTGTCGGTGTGACCGAGTGGAACAACTCGGTGGCACCGAGATGCATAACTGCAAGCAGTTGCTGCAACTCGGTGTGACCGAAAAGTTCAAATCGGTTGCACCGAGATTGAAAACCTAGATCGACTTAGTGATCTCGGTATGACCGAAATGGATGAATCGGTCAGACCGAAACTCACAAAGAAGTTTTGGAAGTTTAAGTCTATGACGAATCGGGGTACTCCGAGTGCTCCTCACACAGAGTGGTTTGAATCTGACTTGATCAAAATTTGTGATGTAGCATGAATAGAGTTTGAGACGAGAAAAGCATAGATAGCTAGAGAAGGTTCTTAGGCATTCTTGTCCATCCACTTGGCAAAAGAAAAGAAACAAATCAATCAAAACAACAAGTGGATGTCCTTGAATGAGTAAATTATGCAACCAACATGCTCACACAATAAAATGGCAAATGAAATATGTGGCAAAGCATGCACAACCAATTCTAGCATCTATCAAGCAATTGGCGATGACTAGGTCATCTATATATGAGTATATTGACTTAGGAGTCAAATGAGAACATTTGATCATAGGTCATACTCATCGTTTAAGCACAAGTGGGGTTACCACTTTCACATAGAGCATTGTTGTGTTCACACCATTAGAGTTGCTTTAGCTCAATTCTTAGAGTAAAGCTCCCCCTAGATGTGAGGTCCCCCCTAAGAGGGATGAACTAACCTTGGGTTTTGTCGATGATGACTTCATGTAGGTGTTGAAGATGTGGATGCTCAATGTTGATGTAGATCTTTTGGAGCAGTCCTTTGGAGTGAGTTGCACTTTCAATACCTACACGGGTTAGTCCCACAAGGAACAAACAAGGATATCCATAGACATAGAGTGATGCAGACACAAGATGATGTCTATGAAAGCATTATGTTACCTTGTCCCTTGTCTTACCAACAAGAGGGTTTGTGACTCCTTGAACTAGTGAAAGATGTGGAAGTTGATTGCACTTGTTCTTGCCAAAATGATAAGAGTGAAGTATGTTGGCGGAGTCACCCTCAAGAACTCTCTAGTTCTTCTTCTTATGGATCCACACCATCTTGATGGGAATCCTCGGAGTTGTAGTTGTACTTGATGAAGTGGAACTTGATGTAGTCTTGGGAACCCACTTGACCAAGGCCTTAGGTGCTTCTTCAAATGCATCAATTTCCTCTTGAAGCTTATCCTTGCCTTTTTGCTTGTGGTCTTGTGGTGGAAGATCATCTTGAGCTTGTGTCCCTTTGAAACAAGTAGGATCATACTTCTCTTGTTGAGGAACAAACTTCGTCTTGGGGTATTGATCTTCTTCCCACTCAACTCCATTGGCATTGAACTTTCGTTCAAAACCAACACCATGGTTCTTCCGGTGCCTTCCTTGCTTGCGTACGATTTCCTCGAATTGCTTACTCCCGGCAAGGCTCTTGTAAACACCTTTCTCTATAATTCCCTTCAATAAGCTATTTTCTTGCTCAAGTGTAACTTGGCTAACAGAATCATTAGTGGAATCAAGAGAACTACTAGAAGCAACATCATTGGATTTAGCATGATCATTGTTACTACTAGAGGAAGAATTTTTCTTGTTCTTGTTACTAGACTTGACTTGAGGCATGTAAGTGGATAAGAGTAAACGCTTGGCAATGTAAGAAGAACTTTTCTTGCGAAGATCATCATTGATTGCCTTTAAGAACTCATGTTATTGCTCAAGATTGAGCTTCTCAAAACGTAATTTCTCACGAGTCCTTAAAAGTTCTCGATGATCTCCTAAGATAGTTTCATGAGCTTACTTAAGAGTGTTTAGTTCTTTAGTTAGAAGCTCAATCTTCTCCTTATCATTGTCATTCGTTTTATCTTGATTAGCATGATTAATTGACGTTTCATCATAATATTCATCACTAGAGTTGTCAACAAGTAAATCATCATCACCTAGAAAGTCATCTTCATCATTATTGAAATCAACATACTCGGGATGTGTTACCTTTGGACCTTTGGCCATGAAGCATCTTCCAATTCCTTCATTTGGTGAATCAAATATGTCATAGGAGTTGGTTGACACAAGTGCTAGACCGGCAACACCTTCATCTTGAGTATATTCGGAGTCGGAGTGATAGCTTCTCTCGGAGTGATTGTCGGAGTCGGAGCCGGATACCCATTCACCAACGTGAGCTTGATGTCTTCGTTTTGTGTAGCTCCTTGATGACTTTTCCTTCCTTTCCGAATCTTTGCTTCTCCGAGATGTTCTTCGTTCATAATGATCATCTCTACTCCTTCTCTCTCTTGATGGTGATTCTTCTCTTCTATTTCTTCTTTTTGGAGAATCTTCTCTTATTTTGTAGGGTGCCGTACACTCATTGGAATAGTGTCCGGGTCTTCCACAATTGTAGCAATTTCGCTCTCAACTAGAAGATCTTTTTTCATTGTAGGACCTTGACTTGGAACTTCTCTCTTTGCTTCTACTCTTGTAGAACTTGTTGAAGTTCTTCACCATTAGGCTCAATTCTTCATTGAAGGTTTGTTTCTCACTTGATGATGTGGGAGCTTCACATGAGGCTTTGTAAGCACCACTTGACTTGTTATGGAGCTCCTCCTTATCCTTGAGTGACATCTCATGAGCAAAAATTCTTCCAATGACTTCCGTTGGCTTGCGATCTTTGTAATTGGGCATCATTTGGATCAATGTGCATACGGTGTCGTATTTTCCATCCAAGGCTCTTAGGATCTTCTTGATGATGAATTTGTCGGTCATCTCTTCACTTCCTAAGCCGACGATCTCATTTGTGATAAGAGCAAGCCTAGAGTACATTTCAGCGATACCTTCACCATCCTTCATTTTGAACTTGTCAAGCTTACTTTGAAGCACATCCAATTTGGATTCCTTGACGGAGTCGGTACCTTTGTGCATATCAATCAAAGTATCCCAAATTTCCTTTGCATTCTCAAGACGGCTGATTTTGTTGAATTCTTCGGGGCACAATCCGTTGAAGAGGATATCACAATCTTGAGCATTGTATTGCAGCATCTTCAACTCTTCCGCGGTAGCTTCACGGTTCGATTCTCTCCCATCAAAGAATTCACCTTGCAAGCCAATACACACAATAGCCCAAACGGCGGGGTTATGTCCAAGAATAGGCATTTTCATCTTATGCTTCCAACTAGCAAAATTAGTACCATCAAAGTAAGGACCTCTACGGTGGTACTTTCCCTTGCTAGACGCCATACTCTCCTAGGTTGTGAAACCAAGGCCATGACCACCAAAAGCTATGGAAATCAAAGCAAATGGAGACCAAACCTCTCATACCACTTGTAGGATCGAAAGTATGTCTAGAGGGGCGTTGATTAGACTACTTGACCAAATAAAAACTTAGCCTTTTCCAAATTTTAGTTCTTGGCAGATTTTAGCAACTTTGGACAAGTCAAGCAATCTTAACACAATTCAAGCAAGCATGCAAAGAGTATATGAGCAGCGGAAAGTAAAGCATGCAACTTGCAAGAATGTAAAGGGAAGGGTTTGGAGGATTCAAACGCAATAGGAGACACGGATGTTTTTGTCGTGGTTCCGATAGGTGGTGCTATCGTACATCCACATTGATGGAGACTTCAACCCACGAAGGGTAACGGTTGCGTGAGTCCACGGAGGGCTCCACCCATGAAGGGTCCACGAAGAAGCAACCTTGTCTATCCCACCATGGTCGTAAGCCCACGAAGGACTTGCCTCACTAGCGGTAGATCTTCACGAAGTAGGCGATCTCCTTGCCCTTACAAACTCCTTGGTTCAACTCCACAATCTTGTCGGAGGCTCCCAACTGACACCTAGCCAATCTAGGAGACACAACTCTCCAAGAAGTAACAAATGGTGTGTTGATGATGAACTCCTTGCTATTGTGCTTTAAATGATAGTCTCCCCAACACTCAACTCTCTCTCACATGATTTGGATTTGGTGGAAAGAAGATTTGAGTGGAAAGCAACTTGGGGAAGGCTAGAGATCAAGATTCATATGGTAGGAATGGAATATCTTGGCCTCAACACAAGTGTAGGTGGTTCTCTCTCGAGAAAAAATGTAGGTTGGAAGTGTAGGTTAGATTCGATGGCTCTCTCCACGAATGAAGAGGAGGTGGAGGGGTATTTATAGCCTCCACACAAAATCTAACCATTACACACAACTTGCCAAACTCGGTGGGACCGAATTGATAAACTCGGTCGGAACGATTCAACAAATCTAGTGACCGTTAGGATTTTCGGTGGGACCGACATGCAACTTGGTAGGACCGATATGGTTAGGGTTAGGGCATAACGTAATCATGGTGAGGCCGATTACACAAACTCGGTGAGACCGATTTTGGTAATAAGCTAACCAGAGAGTTGGTCAGGTAAACTCGGTGGGACCGATTCGCTCAATTCGGTGAGACCGAAATGTTACAAAAGGGAAACAGAGAGTTTACATTGCAATCTCGGTGGGACCGATCGCTCATCTCGGTGGGACCAAAATGTTACGAAGGGAAACAGAGAGATTATAATCCCATCTCGGTGAGACGAGATCCCTATCGGTGAGACCGATTTGCCTAGGGTTTGTGGCAGTGGCTATGACATCTGAACTCGGTGGCGCCGGATAGAAAGAGTCGGTGGGGCCGAGTTTGACTTTTGGTTTAGGTCATATGTGGATGTGAGAAGGTAGTTGAGGGCTTTGGAGCATATCACTAAGCACTTTGAGCAAGAGCCTCATTAAGCAACACCTCATCCCTCCTTGATAGTATTGGCTTTTCCTATAGACTCAATGTGATCTTGGATCACTAAAATAGAAAATGTAGAGTCTTGAGCTTTGAGCTTGAGCCAATCCTTTTGTCCTTAGCATTTTGAGGGTCCACTTTTCTCATCCATGCCATGCCAATCATTGAGCTTTCCTGAAATATTAATCTTGAAATAGTATTAGCTCAATGAGCTATATGTTGTTAGGAATTACCAAAACCACCTAGGGATGGTTGCACTTTCAGTACCGCAGAACGGAGGAAACGGCCTCGTGTTCGACCGACCACGGTCGAAAGGGGATCCTGTTCATTAGGAGGGGTCTGGCGTACCGCAAAACGGAGGAAAAAAACTTCTCTTTGTCGAAACGGGGTCCTGTTGATCGGGAGGGGTGTGGCGTACTGCAAAACGGAGGAAACGGACTTGTCTTGGAGCGCTACGGTCGAAACAGGGGTCCTGTTCATCGGGAGGGGTGTGGCGTACCGCAAAATGGGACTCCACGGGATACTGTTCATCTCCATCGTTGACTGCCTCCACGGGCTACTGTTCATCCACCGTCGACCTCCTCCAGCCTCCACCTGCGACTGTTCATCCAGCCTTCACCGCGCGCTCCTCCACCGGCTACTGTTCAACCAGCCCTCTCCACAGGTTCCTGTTCAACCACCCCTCCACAAGCTACTGTTCATCCAGCCCTCCATCAGCTACTGTTCAACCAGCCCTCCATGGGGTCCTGTTCATCCAGCCCTCCACGGGGTGTTGTTCATCCACCCACAACCGGCTCGATCGGGGTCCTGTTCATCCAGCGGCAACGGCCTCTACTACCATGGGGTCCTGTTCATCCAACCCCCCACCGAGAACTGTTCATCCAACCCCCCCCCCCCAACAACGCTCACTGTTCATCCAGGGAAGGAGACAGCAGGGTTCGACCGACTTCAGTTAGCAGCAGTAGCGAAGGAATCACTCATGTTCAGTTAACAACAAGGGATCGATCGTTTGCTCGGGTTCAATAATGCATAGCCTGCAGTGCAATTGCTCGGGTTCAGTTAGAGCCCAACGCCTTGCTCGGGTTCAGTTAGAGCCCAACGCCTCGCACACACGCGCGTGCGTACGAGAGAAACACACATCGCTCGTCCCCCGACCACCCACCGTAACCCAGAACTCCCCCGGTATTTTCCTCGCCCTCGCTTGTACCACGGTTTTTTCCGTCATGGACGGCCCACAGAATGTCATGCAGCTGCGTCTCCGGCCCGCTTAGGACGAAAAGCCTATTTTCTATCATGATTTTTTGTCATAGAAGTAGGAGCCCACCACATCTATGATGATACTAGGTTTTGTCGCAATTATCGTCATAGAAGTGTCATAAGCATGACAGAAAAAATATTCGTTCAGCCCAAAATGTCACGGATGTGTCTTTTTTGTAGTGTACTGTCCTACAAAACTCTGCGCTTGGAGGCCCAACACGAGTCTACAAGAACAAGTTGTGTAGTAGACATCACCCAGGAAGCTAAAGGCTAGTGCGGCAAAATGGACATCAAGATCGATTACGCCTCGATGTATCACCCACAGACCAATGGGCAGGTCGAATGAGCCAACAGACTCATTATGAGTGGCATTAAGCCTCTCCTAGTTCACTCCCTTGAACAATCAGACAGCCATTGGGTCGAGGAACTCGATTCCGTACTGTGGGGCTGCGCACTACTCCTAATCAGTTAACTTGATACACACCATTTTTATGGTGTATGGGGCGGAAGCAGTCCTCCCATGCGACCTCATCCATGACGCACCTAGAGTGCGCATGTATGAAGAAAAGGAAGTGAGCTCGATCAGCAGGATGATCTAGACGCTCTGGAAGAAGAGCGATACATAGCTCGAGCTTGGTCCGCATTCTATCAGTAGCAAGCAGGACGTTACCACAAATGTGAAGTCTGGACAAAGACATATAATGTGGGCGACCTCGTCCTCCGACTCCCCGGAAACAAGAATAAACTCTCACCTAAATGGGAGGGACCATACATCATCGAAGAAGTACTCATAGGAGGAGCGTATCAACTTCGCTGCCCGTCTGATGATGGCCTCGAGCCGAACCCATGTAACGCAGCAAGGCTGCGGCATTTTTACGCCTGAGTCCGACATAACTTTCTTTCCTTTTTCTTATGTTACTTTTTTACCCCTTTTTTCCTCTCTCCCTCACCATGGTGCTAGTTCGGCTCAACCGAACTCATACTATATACACCATTGAATGTAACACCCAGCTTTGCTTGGGGGCTCCCTTATAAGAGCCGAATAAATGTCTAAATCGCATTCGTCCTGATTGCATCCTTCTCATACATGTTAAGCCAACATATGCACTTGTTTGACTTAAGAACTTTGCCAAGCTGGGTTGCCTGGCTCCTGTGCTCACCCCTATGTTCCCGGTCGTTCGGCTAGGGAGTAAATGGAGCACCTCTGCGATTGTTACGACTGGGTTATCCGGGACCATACCTCAGACGGGTGAAGCCGAAAGCTAGCATTCTTCTAGAATACAATAAGTCGGCCTAAGGAAAGAGAATACAACCTCGCGCTTTTCACTAAGGTTTTTTCGTAGCCATTGGTTTCCGTTGATCTTACGTATCCGAATTAGTATTTTACCTAAATAAAGAAACCCTTGGAGGAACTATTTTCATCAGAAGATGTTTCTTACGTTAAATAGTAATATAACATAGCTCTCTGCACATGTTTTGTCTATTTGAGCCAGATGGTCGGATTGCCTTGTTCCCGAAGTATTGTTTCGTTTTCCACGACACAGAGTACATAACACTTCCCGATCTATGATTGGGGAGGTAGAAGCCGATGGCCGGCTAAGACAACATTCTTTCAAAAATAAATAAGAACGCGGATTGAGCATAGTCAGCGTAAAGTACATAGATACATAGAATTGACAAAATTACTCCTTCTCGACATTATCTACCAATTTCTCTAAAGCACAACCCTTCTAAGAATAACGAGTGGCTTGCATTACATTGTCGTACACCAAGCTCAGCGGTATCTCCTGACCATCCGGACCCACGAGACCAAACCGGGCCATATGCACCGGGTCCGGCTTGGTGAAGTGGGTCCTTACCATAGCCCACGCCTCGCGTGCTCTTTCTCAACAGGCCGAGATCTTCCATAATTCAAACCTTCTTTGACCCCATTTAAAGAGACTGGCTAGATCGGACATACTCTCTGGAGGCACATCTGGCGGCCATAACGCCTTCGCCGTGCTCTTCAGGGCTTTTCGGGCCTTCTCGTAGGTCTTTGACAGTTCCTTCAATAGGTTCCCATCATAAGTGCCTGCTTCTTCCTCGTGCCGCCCAGTCAGGAGACCTAACAAGTAGGTGTCGCACATCATCATTAACACATCAGTGACACGGACCAACTGCGTGGTGCGATCAGTGCTTATCGTATATGCTACCTTTTAGCTTTTGGTTTTCAACCAAGGCTTGTGCCAGCTGACTTTTTAAATTCTCAATTTCCTTAGCTTGTCATTTATTCTCCCTCTTGAGCTCATTTTTCTCTTCATGACTCCGTGTCAACACGCGTTTACCAGCCTCAAGCTCTTTGCGCAACTCGTTCGCGGCCTATGTGGCTGCATGACGAAAACAGTGTGAACACATAAAATACACTATATACCCTTCCCCGAGTTGGGAAGCAGTTCTTCTCACTTACCGAACTTATCATTGTTGGCTTCTCGAGTCGCATCTAGTTCGGCCTTGGTGTCGACCAATTGTTTCCGGCTAGCCTCAAGCTCTTCGGCCAGTTTTTGCTATGCTCTCTTACGGCCTACAAAATCACATCATTAGAAATCCTTAACTCGGCCGCCCAGCCCGAATTAAGGCTTGGGGGTTAGTTAGTTAGGGAACTTGCTCTCAATCTATATACATGCACCTTGGCGGCAAATAGACCGGCAATCCCATCAAGACCTGTCCGGGCCGCTCCAATGCGTCTACCGAATTAAAAGCATTAAACCCTGTTCGGTAAAGGTAGTATGGTGCAAAGTCTCCCTCCGGCGATGATGGTTCATTACGCTCTGGACTTTGCAATTAGTGACCGAAACATCGTCGGAGTCTGCCGGAGGCATGCCAGCTGCCGCGTATTCGGAGGGGGCTCCGACCAGTGCTGAAGACTGGGGACCGGAGTTACGGTTCGGCGCATATGGGAGGTCTTCGGATTGATATAGAGACACACGCCTTCTGCAAATTTGAGCGGGCTTTAATAAACAAATGACAAAGGCGATCCTCGCCGCAATTCTAAAACACGTTACCTCTGGGCAGAGGGGCAAGTTTGTCCGCCTCGGCGGAAGCTTTCCGTTTTGATCTCCCATCAAGGGTTGAAGCTGGCGCAGTCCATGCTCCTCTCGAGGCATTTTTACGCGTAGTGCGGCGACCCTTTGGAGCATAAGTCAGCACGTGGAGGGTAGCGCGAGATGAGCGCCCTGTTCAGGAGGGGGTTTTCTTTTGACTTACTGTGGAAGAATGAAGAACCCCGAGGTGATCGACTGTCACGGCCACCCTGACGCCGTCAAGGCCCTCCTGATATAACACCCCATCTTCGAATTCAATTGACATCTCTGGGTCATCATGATACCCCCGATCTCCTTCGCGAGTGTGATTCTCTGGTTGAGGAGGAGGGCAACTGATGGACGCAATCTGACACCTCCATCCCTGTTCAAGTGGTGATCAGTGAGAGTTCGGTGTGATATGTGGGCTCAAGATAATGGATTGTGGCTTACCCAGTCCACCGGATTGTATCTGGAGTAGCCTTCCTGAATACTCATGCGAGCGAACTCTGCTTTGTCGCCCTTGAAGAGGTCGGCCAGTATTTTAGCCAGGGCTGCCTTGTTGTCTGGCCCTTGCCGCTGGTGATGTGTCACATCATTGGTCCCGTTATAACACCATAAGGGGTGACCCCGCTGTTGGAGGGGTTGCGTGCATCGGGTAATGGCAATGGCCATAACTTCGACCATGGTCAACTTGTTGCTGGTCAGCAGCCTAATCTTGGCTGACAAGGCCCGCACTTCTTCGTTGTCCTTTTGGGAAGGACCCCTGGGCGACCAGTTGTACCGCTTTATAGGCGGGTCATTCGAATATTCGGGTAGCCCTTGCCGAATTGGATCAGTAAGGGAACATCTTCGATGTAAAACCACTCTGAAGTCCATCCTTCGGGATCTTTTTGTGGGGCCCCGATTGGGTACCCCGTCCCGGCTATTCACGATACCTCGACGCCGCCTACCTCAAAAATAGATCCCTCCCAGAGGCGAGGGACAAGACAGAAATACTTCCTCCACAAGTCAAAGTGGGGCTCGCAACATAGAAATATCTCGCACAAGGCTACGAAGCCATAAATATGCAATATGGACCCTAGGGTGGGGTTGTGGAGCTGGATCCCATAGAACTCTAGCAGACCCCAAAGAAAGGGGTGAATAGGGAAATCCAAACCTCTTAGAAGGAAGGGTACGAGACATACTCTCTCCTCCTTGCATGGGGCAGGGGAGTTCTCGGCGAAGGCGCGGCCATCGATGGAGATGAGACCGGCACGGACTGGGACCGGATCGGCCAGAGGGAGGAAGCGCTGTGTCTGCAGGTGACTTAGCTGGATGCGCGAGACTGAACAACTTGACCAATCGCCTGGGAGCGGGCCATGAGGGCGCGAGCATGAACCTGGGATGTCGGCCATGGCATCGGAAAATTGCTTCGATGATGTTCCTGGAGAAAGGGGGAGGATAATTTTTCTCAACACCTTTGGATCTATAAATAGGTTTCTTATTGTGAAGCTGAAAGGACAGGTGCATGGGATGGCGGCATTTGGCCGCGCGCTCTCTGAAAAGCATGTAAGGTCCTTGCCCCGAGGAACTGCATTAAACTTTGGTGGTCCCACCTCAATTTTGAGATGTATTCGGATCTTAGAATCCTGAGACTGTCCGGACCTGAGTACATTAGTTTGGGTTCCGGATCATATTCGGCGGAATTCACACAGCTTCAAATGGAATGAAGGAACTCGTCTCGCAAGCCGATGATGTGAAGACCCCAGAAGATGATCGTCGGCATTGGAGGCAAGTTCGGGGCTACTGAGGGAGTCATGGACTAAGGGGTCCTCGGTGCGACGACCCATTGTATATGGGCCAGACCGGTGGAGCCGTGTGGTGACTGGAGACCTGTGAAGCCAAGGTGTGCCCTCCAAGTCAAGGGTGGACGAGATCTCTTTCCCTCGTGTTATAATCTATCTTCGGTAACCCTAATCCTATCGGTGTATATATATAAACCGAGGGTTGTAGTCATTAGGGTTAGAGCTATATTATCACCTCGTAGCCTTAGGGTTTAGCTCATGCTGATCTTGAGGTAGATATACTCTGTGAACTCCATCATACACTCAATATAATCAAGAAGGACGTAGAATTTTACCTCTTCGAGAGGGCCCGAACCTGGGTGAACACTGTGTTTGTCGTCCTCTATTACCCATTGATCCTAGATCCACTGCTTGGGACCCCCTACCCTGAGGTCTGCCAGTTTTAACACCGACACCCACGCCTTCACGTGGGTGGCGCGTCAACAACAGCCGGAACTAGAGGCGCCAATGGCGCAGAATCAGAGGCTTTCCTCTTTCGTTCTAAGGGAGCAAGGACATCACACTGGTTCCCAAAGAAATCCCCAAAGCTTACCCGTTTGGTGCAAGAAGACCAGGACGACAGGCTCGACAGGACGGAGGTCATCACCGAGCCCACATGCGCGTCACAACAGGATGCTTTTGCAGGCGAAGACCACCTTTAGTCTGGATAAGTTGTACTCCTATTCCCCTTTGAATTGGTCATTGTGGCAACCCTTCCCGCCAAGTGTTTTCGGGGGAAGAGGACCGAGGCTAGTATAAGTAGAGGTAGGGCACCACCTTAGAAGGACCCCCCGGGATCGACCTCCCGAGACTTTCTTGTATCCTCTCCTCCCTCGCGAAGCAATCCAACCAAAAAGCAAGAGTAGGGTCTTACACCACAAGGGAGCCCGAACCTGGGTAAAACGGTCGTTTCCATCGTTCTTCTTCTCTAGCTCGAGCACGTCGGAGCATCACCGTGAGGCTTGATACGTCTCCGTCGTATCTACTTTTCCAAACACTTTTGCCCTTGTTTTGGACTCTAACTTGTATTATTTGAATGGAACTAACCCGGACTGACGCTGTTTTCAACAGAATTGCCATGGTGTTGTTTTATGTGCAGAAAACAAAAGTTCTCGGAATGACCTGAAACTCCCCGGAATATCTTAGAATAAATAATAAAAAATCCTCGCCAAAAATGAAGACCAGGGGCTCCCTGTCCACGAGGGTGGGGGGCGCCCCCTCCCCTACGGCGCGCCCCCTACCTCGTGGGCCCCCTGAAGCCCCTCCGACGCCAACTCCAACTCCATATATTGGCTTTCGGAGAGAAAAAAATCAGAGAAAGTTTCATCGCGTTTTACGACACGGAGCCGCCGCCAAGCCCTACTATCTCTCGGGAGGGCTGATCTGGAGTCCGTTCGGGGCTCCGGAGAGGGGGATTCGTCGCCGTCGTCATCATCAACCATCCTCCATCACCAATTTCATGATGCTCACCGCCCGATGCGTGAGTAATTGCATCGTAGGCTTGCTTTGGACGGTGATGGGTTGGATGAGATTTATCATATAATCGAGTTAGTTTTGTTAGGGTTTGATCCCTAGTATCCATTATGTTACGAGATTGATGTTGCTATGACTTTGCTATGCTTAATGCTTGTCACTAGGGCCCGAAAGTGCCATGATTTCAGATCTGAACCTATTATGTTTTCATGAATATATGTGTGTTCTTGATCCTATCTTGCAAGTCTGCTGATCACCTATTATGTGTTATGATCCGACAACCCCGAAGTGACAATAATCGGGATACTTCTCGGTGATGACCATAGTTTGAGGAGTTCATGTATTCATTATGTGCTAATGCTTTGTTCCGGTTCTCTATTAAAAGGAGGCCTTAATATCCCTTAGTTTCCAATAGGACCCCGCTGCCACGGGAGGGTAGGACAAAAGATGTCATGCAAGTTCTTTTCCATAAACACGTATGACTATATACGGAATACATGCCTACATTACATCGATGAACTGGAGCTAGTTCTGTGTCACCCTATGTTATGACTGTTACATGACGGACCACATCCGGCATAATTATCCATACTGATCTGGTGCCTACGAGTTTTCCATATACTGGTTTACGCTTATTTACTTTTCCGTTACTCGTTATCATCACTACAAAAATACCAAAAACATTACTTTTGCTGTCTTTACTTTGTTACCGTTACCACCACTATCATATTACTTTGCTACTAAACACTTTGATGCGGATATTAAGTTTCCGGTGTGGTTGAATTGACAAATCAGCTGCTAATACTTGAGAATATTCTTTGGCTCCCCTTGTGTCGAATCAACAAATTTGGGTTGAATACTCTACCCTCGAAAACTGTTGTGATCCCATATACTTGTGGGTTATCAAGGCTATGAGATAGCAGGGTAGGGCTTAGCGGAGATAACGGGTGCACCCCAGTGTTCGAACCTTCTTGGGTCCCCGGAGCCCGACTTATGACATTTCGCGCGCCAGGTAGGGGTGCACCGCTGTTCTTCCACTCCACTTCAACCCGGGAGCTCCATGGCTAGCGCATGCCAGCCGATGGGTTGTCGGGCGCACGCCCCCGTTCACTGGGTGCCTTCGGACAGCGTGGGCTGCCGTGCCTGCACCTGCGAGCTTCGTGGGGTGGATTGGCCCTTGAGGCTCACGCCAGGGCTGCTGCCACTCTACCATGGCGCCCCCGACCCTGTGGAGTTCCTTCAGCTCTACGCCCAGGGCATTTTGGCGGCAAGTGGCGATGACAACGCCATCGCGCATTACCTCCCCGTGGTCCTCCGAGGAGCCCCATGCTCTTGGCTCATGGAGCTCCCTGAGGCTTCGATCTCTTCCCAGGACGGGCTCCGTGACCAGTTCATTGTGCGCTTTGCATCACCCGGCGGGGGCATCGGAGGCCACTAGGGGCCCCATATGGTGGCATGCATCCTTGGTGGAGCGCAGGCCCCCGATTCCAGTCGCCACCTCAAGCCGCTCTCCCACAGGGCAAATGCCGCCCTCTAGGGGCAGGAGGCCGCGCTGCCACCCGGTTGGGTGCAGCGCGATATCTTCTTCGACGCTAGGGATCACCCCAATTCCATGGCTGCCGCAGGCACGCTTCCCATGTTGTGTACCCTCGTGAAGAAGAAGCAACTACTCCCCAAGGACCACCCAGAGATGAAGAAGCAGTCGGCTGGCAGCGACATCCATGGCTCCGCCCCTGCTACCGGGGCCTACCTTCCTCTCGCATAGGAAGGTGCGCCCGACGTCTCCCTTCGGCTGGGCTCGGGGGCTTTCATTTGGAAGGCATCCGACCTGACCGGTGTGCCAAGGAGTGCTTGGGTACCACTTGGAGGCGTGCTTCAATGAGCATCCCCTCAAGAAAGGAGTACGACGTCAGGCGCCAGGGCAACATGAGTTCATCATCCAGGAGATTCACAAGTTGTGGGAAGCCAGGGCCATGCGCGGCGAGCGCCGCCCCGCGCGCCCCGCTGGTCCGGCTGCCGCGCCCAAGGAGGAAAGAAGGTTGCGCGTGTGTGTTGACGTCCTGAGCCTCAACAGGGTCAACTCCCAGGACCTCTTCTGGCCGTCACGCATCAGCCAGAGTAGGGCCTCGCCACCAACTACATCTGCATGCCCTTCGGCCTGTTGAATGTCGGCGCCACACGCCTCGCGGTGGCACCTCGTGAGATTTCGGCCCTCGCGAGCCCCTCGAGGCCTCAGGAGCCCTCCGGCCCCTGAGAGGTGAACCTTCATGATATGCTTCGTTAGGCACCCTGACACTCCCGCGGCAGCATGATTTCCAGGTGACTTTTTTGTTTGTTTAATTGAGGGCGCCCCACGGGCTGCATCAAGCTCGGGTTGGCTAGGGCCAGTCCCTACATCAGCCTCTCCTTTTGGTCGCGTACTGGATCCGGTTATGCTTCATTTGAGTTATGTTGCTTGCTTAATTTCGTGCTTGGTGTCGCGTCCCCATTGGAGGCGCCACCTCATGGGCGCCGCGCGCCGTGATACGTCTCCTATGTATCTATAATGTTTTTATTGTTCCATGCTATTATATTATCCAGCTTGGATGTTTTATATGCATTATGGTACTATTTTATATCATTTTTTGGGACTAACCTATTAACCTGGTGCCAAGTGCTAGTTGCTATTTTTTTCCTTGTTTTTTGTCTTCTACAGAAAATCAATTCCAAATGGAGTCCAAATGGAACGAAACTTTTTGAGGACTTTTCTTGGACCAGAAGACAACCACGAAGCTTCGGGAGGAGGCCGGAAGAGCCACGAGGAGGCCACAAGCCTGCCGGCCGTTCCCTCAGGGCTTGTGGGACCCTCGGGACTCTCCTAACCCTAATTACAACTCTATAAATACCAAAATATTCCCCCCTACACCAGAGGGCACTCCAAAAATACTTTTCCGCCACCGCAAACTTCTGTGCTCGTGTGATCCCATCTTGGGGCCTTTCCTGGCACTTTGCTGGAGGGGGATTCGATCACAGAGGGCCTCTAAATCAACTTGTTGCTCTTCTAATGATGCGTGAGTAGTTTACCACAGACCTACGGGTCCATAGCTAGTAGCTAGATGGCTTCTTCTCTCTCTTTTATCTTCAATACAACGTTCTCCTCGATGTTCTTGCAGATCTCTTCGACGTAATCTTCTTTTGCAGTGTGTTTGTTGAGATTTGATGAATTGTGGATTTATGATCAGATTCTCCTCGATATTATTTGAGTCTTCTCTGAACTCTTTTATGCATGATTAAGATAGCTTTGTATTTCTCTCCGATCTATTGATTTGGTTTGGCCAACTAGATTGATTTTTCTTGTAATGGGAGAGGTGCTTTGTGATGGGTTCAATCTTGCGGTGTCCTCACCCAGTGACAGAAGGGGTAGCGAGGCACGTATTTGAATTGTTGCCATTAAGGATAAAAAGATGGGGTTTTACCATATTGTTTGGGTCTACCCCTCTACATCATGTCATCTTGCTTAAGGTGTTACTCCGTTCTTGTTAACTTAATACACTAGATGCATGCTGGATAGTGGTCGATGTGTGGAGTAATAGTAGTAGATGCAGGCAGGAGTCGGTCTACTTGTCACGGACGTGATGCTTATATTCATGATCATTGCCTTGGATATCATCATAACTATGCGATTTTCTATCAATTGCTCAACAGTAATTTGTTCACCCATAGTATGTTTCTTTGAAGAGAGAAGCCTCTAGTGAAACCTATGGCCCGGGTCTATTTACCATCATATTATTTTCAGATCAATAAAACCAAAAATACAAAAATACCTTGGTGCAATTTATTTACCTTTACTTTATTTTGCACTTTTACTTATCTTTTATACCTATCTCTATCAGGTCTCACTCTTGCTAGTGACTGTGAAGGGATTGACAACCCCTTTTTCACGTTGTGTGCAAGTGTTTGTTAGTTTGTGCGGGTGCATCTATTGGAGACTTGGTTGTTCCACCTACTGGATTGATACCTTGGTTCTTAACTAAGGGAAATACTTATCTCTACTTTGCTGCATCACCCTTTCCTCTTCAAGGGAAAAATCAACGCAAGCTCAAGAAGTAGCACGCCGCAGCTATGCTCTTGACCGTCCCATGAGCGGGGGCTATTGGCACGGCGCTTGTGCTCGGGGTCATCCCTATAGCGCTGATAAATCCAAGTGACCGAGCTCTGGCTCGTGGGCCGGCCCCGCGCACGTCACCTCATTAGGTCCTTGGTGCCCTATCTCCTCACAGAACAGTCACGAGTAAGTTGACAAGTGTGTGTCGCCTCCTATACTTAGTAACATGTCAACATGCAGTGACTTTAGGAGCTAGACGCTCAGATATCACGCAAATAGCACCTGCATCACCCCAGGAGGCTCAGCCTCGGGCGGCGCGCTTCACGCGGCCATGCCTCGGGCGATGGTGCGATCAGCGATACCGTTCGTGAAAGCTAAGTACAACTTACCCACGCGGTTCATCCACTACCATTGGAATATCTTCTGCACATGACCTTGGCGAAGCCTATCACCTCTTTTTCATGTGAGTTGCTTGCGCGTTGAAAGGGGGGGCCCCAGAGCATCGCACCTCGGGTGATCTCACTGGCTCTCGGTGCCCCCTCACCCCCTGGCCTTGTCCCAGGCATCACGACGTGACATACCGGCAGAGGCTGAGGCCTGCATGAGGGTCGGGTCCTGAGGATGTAAAGCATTTTCGACGAGCAAGAAAAGAGGGGTAATCCTTGCGAGGAAGCATGGGGAGAAGATACGTAGTTTGAAGCACGAAAGTGTTGGGTTAGGACGCAAAGGAAATCGATTTTTCACGAACCCCTCGCCGAGCTTACATTGATCTATCATAGATAGAAGATGGATAGAGAAGAAGGCTTCAGGGAGACGCGCCATGCACCGTGTGAACTTCTTGCTAGCTGCGGCCACCTCATGCCGTGCCCCGAAAAGCTAAGTTAACCGCCCCACGGGGCTCAGTGGTCCTTGGTAGCGTTCCTTCCTCTCATGACCTCGTCCGGGGCGGAAGCCTCTTATCTCGTGTGAGCCGCTTGCTCGTCAAGGGGGGCCTCCTGAGCACCACACCTCAGGAGCTCTTACCGGATCTCGGGCTCCTCACCTCCTGGCCTTGTCCCAGGTATCGTGACCTGACATACCAGCGACGGCTGAGGTCTGCTCGGGGCCGGGTCACAATTACGCATAGCATTAGGGTAAGCGTGAGGAAGGGGCTAGCCTAACAAGGAATGTCGGGGCAAACTCAATTCCTAACCACAAAAGCATAAATTTAAGGAGCGAGCGCCATAGTTCCTTACACGTCCCGTGGGGCCCATGCCGTTTCGATGCAGGAGATAAAAGAAAACAAAAGAAAGCTCCGGACGGAGCCCGCCACCCTTAGGACGCCGGCTTGTGCGACGGCCGCACCCAAGTCGGAGTCCTCCTCCCCGCTCTTGACACTGGGGGAGTGATGTCTACTACACAACCTTCTTCTTATAGACGTTCTTGGGCCTCCAAGTGCAGAGGTTTGTAGGACAGTAGCAAATTTCCCTCAAGCGGATGACCTAAGGTTTATCAATCCATGGGAGGCGTAGGATGAAGATGGTCTCTCTCAAGCAACCTTGCAACCAAATAACAAAGAGTCTCTTGTGTCCCCAACACACCCAATACAATGGTAAATTGTATAGGTGCACTAGTTCGTGAAGAGATGGTGATACAAGTGCAATATGGATGAGAGATATAGGTTTTTGTAATCTAAAAATATAAAAACAGCAAGGTAACAAGTGGTAAAAGTGAGCGAAAACGGTATTGCAATGCTAGGAAACAAGTCCTAGGGTTCATACTTTCACTAGTGCAAGTTCTCTCAACAATAATAACATAATTGGATCATATAACTATCCCACAACATGCAACAAAGAGTCACTCCAAAGTCACTAATAGTGGAGAACAAACGAAGATATTATGGTAGGGTACGAAACCACCTCAAAGTTATTCTTTCCGATCAATCCATTGGGCTATTCCTATAAGTGTCACAAACAGCCCTAGAGTTCGTAATAACACCTTAAGACACACATCAACCAAAACCCTAATGTCACCCAGATACTCCAATGTCACCTCAAGTATCCGTGGGTATGATTATACAATATGCATCACACAATCTCAGATTCATCTATTCAACCAACACATAGAACCTCAAAGAGTGCCCCAAAGTTTCTACCGGAGAGTCAAGACGAAACGTGTGCCAACCCCTATGCATAGGTTCATGGGCGGAACCCGCAAGTTGATCACCAAAACATACATCAAGTGAATCAATAGAATAACCCATTGTCACCACGGTTATCCCACGCAAGACATACATCAAGTGTTCTCAAATCATTAAAGACTCAATCCGACAAGATAACTTCAAAGGGAAAACTCAATCCATTACAAGAGAGTAGAGGGGGAGAAACATCATAAGATCCAACTACAATAGCAAAGCTCGCGATACATCAAGATCGTATCACCTCAAGAACACGAGAGAGAGAGAGAGAGAGAGAGATCAAACACATAGCTACTGGTACATACCCTTAGCCCCGAGGGTGAACTACTCCCTCCTCGTCATGAAGAGCGCCGGGATGATGAAGATGGCCACCGGTGAGAGATCCCCCCTCCGGCAGGGTGCCGGAACAGGGTCCCAATTGGTTTTTGGTGGCTACAGAGGCTTGCAGCGGCGGAACTCCTGATCTATTTTGTTCCCTGGTCGTTTTAGGGTATATGGATATATATAGGCGGAAGAAATATGTCAGGGGAGCCACAAGCGGCCCACGAGTGTGGAGGGCGCGCCCAGGGGGGTGGGCGCGCCCCCCTGCCTCATGCCTTCATCGTTGCTTTCTTGACGTGGACTCCAAGTCTCCCGGGTTGCTTTCATTCCAAAAATAACTTCTCCAGAAGGTTTCATTCCGTTTCGACTCTGTTTGATATTCCTTTTCTTCGAAACACTATAACAAGGGAAAAACAGGAACTTGCACTGGGCTCTGGGTCAATAGGTTAGTCCCAAATTTAATATAAAAGTGTTTAATAAAGCCCATGAACATCCAAAACAGATAATATAATAGCATGTAACAATCAAACATTATAGATATGTTGGAGACGTATCATCATCCACAAGCTTAATTCCTGCTCGTCCTCGAGTAGGTAAATGATAAAAACAAATTTTTTGATGTGGAATGCTACTTGGCATAATTTCAACATAATTATTCTTAATTGTGGCATGAATATTCAGATCCAAAAGATTCAAGTTAAAAGTTCATATTGACATCAAAATAATAATACTTCAAGCATACTAACTAAGCAATTATTGCTTCTCTCAAAATAACATGGCCAAAGAAAGTTCATCCCTACAAAATCATATAGTTTAGTCATGCTCCATTTTCGTCACACAAGAATGCTCTCATCATTCACAACCCCTATGACAAGCCAAGCAATTGTTTCATACTTTAGTAATCTCAAACTTTTTCAACCTTCACGCAATACATGAGCCTGAGCCATGGATATACCACTATGGGTGGAATAGAATATGATGATGGGGGTTATGTGGAGAAGACAAAAAAGAGAGGAGAAAGTCTCACATCAACGAGGCTAATCAATGGGCTATGGAGATGCCCATCGATTGATGTTAATGCAAGGAGTAGGGATTGCCATGCAACGGATCCACTAGAGCTATAAATATATGAAAGCTCAACAAAAGAAACTAAGTGGGTGTGCATCCAACTTGCTTGCTCACGAAGACCTAGGGAACTTGAGGAGGCCCGTTGTAGGAATATACAAGCCAAGTTCTATAATGAAAAATTCCCGCTAGTATATGAAAGTGACAAAACAAGAGACTCTTCATTATGAAGATCATGGTGCTACTTTGAAGAACAAGTGTGGTAAAAGGATAGTAACATTGTCCCTTCTCTCTTTTTCTCTCATTTGTTTGGGCCTTCTCTTTTTTATTGGCCTTTTCTCTCTTTATTTTTATTCCTCACTTGGGACAATGCTCTAGAAAATGATGATCATCACACTTCTATTTATTTACAACTCAATGATTACAACTCGATACTAGAACAAAGTATGACTTTATATAAATGCCTTCGGCAGTGTACCGAGATATGCAATGAACCAAGAGTGACATGTACGAAAGAATTATGAACGGTGGCTTTGCCACAAATACTATGTCAACTACATGATCATGCAAAGCAATATGACAATGATGAACGTGTCATGATAAACGGAACGGTGGAAAGTTGCATGGCAATATATCTCGGAATGGCTATGGAAATGCCATAATAGGTAGGTATGGTGGCTGTTTTGAGGAAGATATAAGGAGGTTTATGTGTGAAAGAGCGTATCATATCACGGGGTTTGGATGCACTGGCGAAGTTTGCACCAACTCTCAATGTGAGAAAGGGCAATGCACGGTACCGAAGAGGCTAGCAATGGTGGAAAGGTGAGAGTGCGTATAATCCATGGACTCAACATTAGTCATAAAGAACTCACATACTTATTGCAAAAATCTACAAGTCATCAAAAACCAAGCACTACGTGCATGCTCCTAGGGTGATAGATTGGTAGGAAAAGACCATCGCTCGTCCCCGACCGCCACTCATAAGGAGGACAATCAAAGAACACCTCATGTTTAAAATTTGTTACATAACGTTTATCGTACGTGCATGCTACGAGACTTACAAACTTCAACGCAAGTATTTCTCAAATTCACAACTACTCAACTAGCACGACTTTAATATCACTACCTCCATATCTCAAAACAATCATCAAGCATCAAACTTCTCTTAGTATTAAAAACACTCATAAGAAAGTTTTTACTAATCTTGAAGACGTAGCATATTAGAATTTTTTAAGCAAATTACCATGCTATTTAAGACTCTCAAAATAATCTAAGTAAATCATGAGAGATCAATAGTTTCTATAAAACAAATCCACCACCGTGCTCTAAAAGATATAAGTGAAGTACTAGAGCAAACAACAAACTACTCCGAAAGATATAAGTGAAGATCGATGAGTAGTCAAATAATTATGCAACTATGTGAAGACTCTCCCATTTAATAATTTCAGATCTTTATACTTTATTCAAACAGCAAGCAAAACAAAATAAAATAAAATGACGCTCCAAGCAAAACACATATCATGTGGTGAATGAAAATATAGCTCCAAGTAAAGTTACCGATGGATGAGGATGAAAGAGGGGATGCCATCCGGGGTATCCCCAAGCTTAGGCTCTTGGATGTCCTTGAATATTACCTTGGGGTGCCTTGGGCATCCCGAAGCTTAGGCTCTTGCCACTCCTTATTCCATAGTCAATCGAATCTTTACCCAAAACTTGAAAACTTCACAACACAAAACTTAACAGAAAATCTCGTGAGCTCTGTTAGCGAAAGAAAACAAAAAACCACTTCAAGGTACTGTAATGGACTCATTTTTTATTTGTATTGGTGTTAATTCTACTGTATTCAAAATTTTCTATGGTTTATAAACTATTTTACTAGCCATAGATTCATCAAAATAAGCAAACAACACACGAAAAACAGAATCTGTCAAAAACAGAACAGTCTGTAGTAATCTGTAACTAACGCGAACTTCTGGAACTCAAAAAATTCTACCAAAATAGGAAGGCCTAGATAATTTGTTTATTGATCTAATTCAATTGGAATCAGTATTTTATCACGTTCTGGTGATTTTTAACAATTATTTTCATGAACAGAAAGTTTCTGGAATTTTCAGCAAGATCAAATAACTATCATCCAAGAAGATCCTATAGGTTTTACTTGGCACTAACACTAATTAAAACACAAAACCACATCTAAACAGAAGCTAGATGGATTATTTATTCCTAAACAGAACCAAAAAGCAAGAAACTAAAATAAAATTGGGTTGCCTCCCAACAAGCGCTAACGTTTAACGCCCCAAGCTAGGCATGATGATTCCAATGATGCTCACATAAAAGATAAGAATTGAAACATAAAGAGAGCATCATGAAACACATGGCAAGCACATTTAAGTCTAACCCACTTCCTATGCATAGGGATTTTGTGAGAAAACAACTTATGGGAACAATAATCAACTAGCATAGGAAGGCAAAACAAGCATAACTTCAAAACTTTAAGCACATACAGAGGAAACTTGACATTATTGCAATTCCTACAAGCATATATTCCTCCCTCATAATAATTTTCAGTAGAATCATGAATGAATTCAACAATATAACCAGCACCTAAAGCATTCTTTTCATGATCTACAAGCATAGAAAATTTACTACTCTCCACATAACCAAAATTCTTCTCATTCGTAGTAGTGGGAGCAAACTCAACAAAATAACTATCATGTGAAGCATAATCCAATTGAAAATTAAAATCATGATGACAAGCTTCATGGTTATATTTATTCTTTAGAGCATACGTGTCATCACAATAATCATCATAAATAGGAGGCATGCTTTCACCATAATAAATTTTCTCATCAAAACTTGGGGGACTAAACATATCATCTTCATCAAACATAGAATCCCCAAGCTTGTGGCTTTGCATATCATTAGCATCATGGGTATTCAAGGAATTCATACTAACAACATTGCAATCATGCTCATCATTCAAAGATTTTATGCGAAGCATTCTATGTAATTCTTCTTCTAGTACTTGAGCACAATTTTCCTTCCCATCATTTTCACGAAGGACATTAAAAAGATGAAGGGTATGAGACAAACTCAATTCCATTTTTTGTTGTAGTTTTCTTTTATAAACTAAACTAGTGCTAAAACAAGAAACAAAAAGATTCGATTGCAAGATCTAAAGGTATACCTTCAAGCACTCACCTCCCCGGCAACGGCGCCAGAAAAGAGCTTGATGTCTACTACACAAACCTTCTTCTTGTAGACGTTGTTGGGCCTCCAAGTGCAGAGGTTTGTAGGACAGTAGCAAATTTCCCTCAAGTGGATGACCTAAGGTTTATCAATCCGTGGGAGGCGTAGGATGAAGATGGTCTCTCTCAAGCAACCCTGCAACAAAATAACAAAGAGTCTCTTGTGTCCCCAACACACCCAATACAATGGTAAATTGTATAGGTGCACTAGTTCGGCGAAGAGATGGTGATACAGGTGCAATCTGGATGATAGATATAGGTTTTTGTAATCTAAAAATATTAAAACAGCAAGGTAACAAGTGGTAAAAGTGAGCGAAAACGGTATTGCAATGCTAGGAAACAAGGCCTAGGGTTCATACTTTCACTAGTGCAAGTTCTCTCAACAATAATAACATAATTGGATCATATAACTATCCCACAACATGCAACAAAGAGTCACTCCAAAGTCACTGATAGCGGAGAACAAACGAAGAGATTATGGTAGGGTACGAAACCACCTCAAAGTTATTCTTTCCGATTAATCCATTGGGCTATTCCTATAAGTGTCACAAATAGCCCTAGAGTTCGTAGTAAAATAACACCTTAAGACACACATCAACCAAAACCCTAATGTCACCTAGATACTCCAATGTCATCTCAAGTATCCGTGGGTATGATTATACGATATGCATCACACAATCTCAGATTCATCTATTCAACCAACACATAGAACCTCAAAGAGTGCCCCAAAGTTTCTACCGCAGAGTCAAGACGAAAACGTGTGCCAACCCCTATGCATAGGTCCATGGGCGGAACCCGCAAGTTGATCACCAAAACATACATCAAGTGAATCAATAGAATAACCCATTGTCACCACGGTTATCCCACGCAAGACATACATCAAGTGTTCTCAAATCATTAAAGACTCAATCCGACAAGATAACTTCAAAGGGAAAACTCAATATATTACAAGTGAGTAGAGGGGGAGAAACATCATAAGATCCAACTACAATAGCAAAGCTCGCGATACTCAAGATCGTATCACCTCAAGAACACGAGAGAGAGAGAGAGATCAAACACATAGCTACTGGTACATACCCTCAGCCTCGAGGATGAACTACTCCCTCCTCGTCATGGAGAGCGTCGAGTTGATGAAGATGGCCACCGGTGAGAGATCCCCCTCGGCAGGAGTGCGTAACAGGGGTCCCGATTGGTTTTGGTGGCTCTGAGGCTTGCGGCGGCGGAACTCCCGATCTATCCTGTTCCCCGATCGGTGTAGGGTATATGGATATATATAGGCGGAAGAAATACGTCAGGGGAGCCACGAGGGGCCCACGAGGGTGGAGGGCGCGCCCAGGAGGGTGGGCGCGCCCCCTGCCTCGTGCCTTCCTTGTTGCTTTCTTGACGTGGACTCCAAGTCTCCCGAGTTGCTTTCTTTCCAAAAATAACTTCTCCACAAGGTTTCATTCCGTTTCGACTCCGTTTGATATTCCTTTTCTTCAAAACACTGAAACAAGGGAAAAAACAGGAACTGGCACTGGGGTTTTGGGTCAATAGGTTAGTTCCAAAAATAATATAAAAGTGTTTAATAAAGCCCATAAACATCCAAAACAGATAATATAATAGCATGGAACAATCAAAAATTATAGATACGTTGGAGACGTATCAGGGAGCCGCTGCTACATCTTGAGCTTGCGTTGATTTTTCCCTCGAAGAGGAAAGGGTGATGCAGTAAAGTAGAGATAAGTATTTCCCTCAGTTAAGAACCAAGGTATCAATAAAGTAGGAGGAACACACAAGTCCCCAATAGATGCACCTGCACAAACTAACAAATACTTGCACACAACGCGAAAAAGGGGTTGCCAATCCCTTCACGGTCACTAGCAAGGGTGAGATCTAATAGAGATTGATATAAAAGATAAGTAAAAGTGTAAAATAAAGTAAATATAAATAAATTGCAGCAAGGAATTTTTGGGTTTTTAGTTTTATAGATCTGAAAATAATATGATGGAAAATAGAACCAGGGGCCATAGGTTTCACCAGAGGCTTCTCTCTTGAAAGAACACATACGGTGGGTAAAAAAATTACTGTTGAGCAATTGATAGAAAAGCGCATAGTTATGACGATATCCAAGGCAATGATCATGAATATAGGCATCACGTCCATGACAAGTAGACCGACTCCTGCTTGCATCTACTACTATTACTCCACACATCGACCGCTATCCAGCAAGCATCTACTGTATTAAGTTAACAAGAACGGAGTAACGCCTTAAGCAAGATGACATGACGTAGAGGGATAGATCCAATCAATATGGTAAAAAACCCATTTTTTTCATCCTTAATGGCAACAATAAAAATACGTGCCTCGCTACCCCTATTGTCATTGGGCGAGGACACCGCGAGATTGAACCCATCACAAAGCACCTCTCCCATTGCAAGAAAGATCAATCTAGTTGGAAGAACCAAATCAACAGATTAGAGACAAATCCAAAGCTATCTTAATCATGCATAAAAGAGTTCATAGAAGACTCGAATAATATCCATAGATAATCTGATCATAAGCCCACAATTCATCGGATCACAACAAACACACCGCAAAAGAAGATTAAATCGAATAGAACTCCAAGAACATCGAGGAGAACATTGTATTGAAGATCAAAGAGAGAGAAGAAGCCATATAGCTACTTGCTATGGACCTGTAGGTCTTTGTAAACTACTCACACATCATCACAAGGGCAGCAAGGTTGGTGTAGAGGCCCTCCATGATAGAATCCCCCTCCGGCAGAGTGCCAGAAAAGGCCCCAAGATGGGATCTCATGAGAACAGAAGCTTGCGGCGGCGAAAAGGTATTTTTGGTGCACCTTTTGGTATACGGGGAATATTTGGGTATTTATAGAGCTGAGATTCGGGTTAGGCGGGTCCCAAGGGGCCCACAAGCTTGGGAGGCGCCCCCTGGGGCGTGCCTGAAGGAAATATGCCCTAGAGGCAATCATAAAGTTGTTATTTATATTTCCTTATATCATGATAAATGTTTATTATTCATGCTAGAATTGTATTAACCGGAAACTTAGTACATGTGTGAATTCATAGGCAAACAGAGTGTCACTAGTATGCCTCTACTTGACTAGCTCGTTGAATCAAAGATGGTTAAGTTTCCTAGCCATAGACATGAGTTGTCATTTGATTAACGGGATCACATCATTAGAGAATGATGTGATTGACTTGACCCATTCCGTTAGCTTAGCATTTGATCGTTTAGTACATTGCTATTGCTTTCTTCATAACTTATACATGTTCCTATGACTATGAGATTATGCAACTCACGAATACCGGAGGAACACTTTGTGTGCTACCAAACATCACAACATAACTGGGTGATTATAAAGGTGCTCTACAGGTGTCCCCAATGGTACTTGTTGAGTTGGCATAATCGAGACAGGATTTGTCACTCCGATTGTCGGAGAGGTATCTCTAGGCCCTCTCGGTAATGCACATCACTATAAGCCTTGCAAGCAATGTGATTAATGAGTTAGTTGCGGGATGATGCACTACGGAATGAGTAAAGAGACTTGCCGATAACGAGATTGAACTAGGTATTGAGATACCGACGATCGAATCTCGGGCAAGTAACATACCGATGACAAAGGGAACAAGATATGTTGTTATGCGGTTTGGCCAATAAAGATCTTCGTAGAATATGTGGGAGCCAATATGAGCATCCAGGTTCCGCTATTGGTTATTGACCGAAGACGTGTCTCGGTCATGTCTACATAGTTCTCAAACCCGTAGGGTCCGCACGCTTAACGTTCGGTGCCAATCGGTATTATGAGTTTATGTGTTTTGATGTACCGAAGATAGTTCGGAGTCCCGGATGTGATCATGAACATGATGAGGAGTCTCAAAATGGTCGAGACATAAAGATTGATATATTGGATGACTATATTCGGACACCGGAAGTGTTCCGGGTGGTTTCGGGTAAAACCGGAGTGCCGGAGGGGTTACCGGAACCCCGAAAGAACAAATGGGCCACATGGGCCTTATTGGAGAGAGAGAGGGCCGGCTAGGGCAGGCCGCGCGCCCCCTCCCCCTCTGGTCCGAATCGGACTAGG
Source organism: Aegilops bicornis (assembly GCA_021605145.1). Classification (NCBI taxonomy): domain Eukaryota; kingdom Viridiplantae; phylum Streptophyta; class Magnoliopsida; order Poales; family Poaceae; genus Aegilops; species Aegilops bicornis. The sequence continues at coordinate 526,463,545 of CM038675.1, read as the reverse complement.
GAAGGGGGGCGGCGCCTCCCTTTCCTTCTCCCTCTCCTCCTTCCTTTCCCCCTCCTAGTATGAGTAGGAAAGGGGGGTCCTACTCCTACTAGGAGGAGGACTCCTCTCCTGGCACGCCACAAGGGTCGGCCGGCCTCCCCCTTACTCCTTTATATACGGGGGCAGGGGGCACCCTAGAACACACAAGTTGATCATTGATCTCTTAGCCGTGTGCGTTGCCCCCATCCACCATAATCCACCTCGGTCATATCGTTGCAGTGCTTAGGCGAAGCACTGCGTCGGTAACTTCATCATCACCGTCATCACGCCGTCGTGTTGACGAAGCTCTCCCTCGACACTCTACTGGATCGTGAGTTCATGGGACGTCACCGAGCCGAACGTGTGCGGATCATGGAGGTGTCGTACTTTCGGTACTAGGATCGGTCGATCATGAAGACGTACGACTACATCTGCGTTGTCATAACGCTTCCGCTTTTGGTCTACGAGGGTACATGGACAACACTCTCCCCTCTCACTGCTATGCATCACCATGATCTTGTGTGTGCATAGGTAAATTTTTTGAAATTACTACGTTTCCCAACAGTGGCATCCGAGCCAGGTTTATGCGTAGATGTTATATGCACGAGTAGAACACAAGTTGAATCGAGTGTGGCTACGCCCGGTCCTTGTTGAAGGTTACAATAACACATACTTAAGGAAACTCGTTGTGGTTTTGATGCGTAGGTAAGAACAGTTCTTGCTCAGCCCGTAGCAGCCACGTAAAACTTGCAACAACAAAGTAGAGGACGTCTAACTTGTTTTTGCAGGGCATGTTGTGATGTGATATGGTCAAGACATGATGCTAAATTTTATTGTATGAGATGATCATGTTTTGTAACAGAGTTATCGGCAACTGTCAGGAGCCATATGGTTGTCGCTTTATTGTATGAAATGCAATCGCCATGTAATTGATTTACTTTATCACTAAGCTGTAGCGATAGTCGTAGAAGCAATAGTTGGCGAGACGACAACAATGCTACGATGGAGATCAAGGTGTCTGATAACCCACAAGTATAGGGGATCGCAACAGTTTTCGAGGGTAGAGTATTCAACCCAAATTTATTGATTCGACACAAGGGGAGCCAAAGAATATTCTCAAGTATTAGCAGTTGAGTTGTCAATTCAACCACACCTGGATAACTTAGTATCTGTAACAAAGTATTTAGTAGCAAAGTAGTATGGAAGTAACGGTAATGGTGGCAAAAGTAACAGTGATAGTTTTGTAGTGATTGTAACAGTAGCAACAGAAAAGTAAATAAGCGAAGAACAATATGTGAAAAGCTCGTAGGTATTGGATCGGTGATGGAGAATTATGCCGGATGCGATTCCTCATGCAATAGTTAAAACATAGGGTGACACAGAACTAGCTCTAATTCATCAATGTAATGTAGCATGTATTCCGAATATAGTCATACGTGCTTATGGAAAAGGACTTGCATGACATCTTTTGTCCTACCCTCCCGTGGCAGCGGGGTCCTATTGGAAACTAAGGGATATTAAGGCCTCCTTTTAATAGAGTACCGGACCAAAGCATTAACACTTAGTGAATACATGAACTCCTCAAACTACGGTCATCACCGGTAGTGATCCCGATTATTGTCACTTCGGGGTTAAATGATCATAACACATAATAGGTGACTATAGACTTGCAAGATAGGATCAAGAACTCACGTATATTCATGGAAACATAATAGGTTCAGATACGAAATCATGGCACTCGGGCCCTAGTGACAAGCATTAAGCATAGCAAAGTCATAACAACATCAATCTCAGAACATAGTGCATACTAGGGATCAAACCCTAACAAAACTAACTCGATTACATGGTAAATCTCATCCAACCCATCACCGTCCAGCAAGCCTACAATGGAATTACTCACGCAGGGCGGTGAGCATCATGAAATTGGTGATGGAGGATGGTTGATGATGACGATGGAGACGGATTCCCCTCTCCGGAGCCCCGAACGGAATCCAGATCAGCCCTCCCGAGAGAGATTAGGGCTTGGCGGTGGCTCCGTATCATAAAACGCGATGAATCCTTCTCTCTGATTTTGTTCTCCCCGAACAAGAATATATAGAGTTGGAGTTGAGGTCGGTGGAACACCAGGGGGCCCACGTGGCAGGGGGTGCGCCCAAGGGGTAGGCGTGCCCCCACCCTTGTGGACAGGGTGTGGGCCCCCGGCCTTGATTCTTTCGCCAGTATTTTTTATTAATGCCAAAAATAATCTCCGTTGATTTTCAGGTCATTCCGAGAACTTTTATTTCTGCACAAAAATAACACCATGGCAATTCTGCTGAAAACAGCGTCGATCGAGTTAGTTCCATTCAAATCATGCAAGTTAGCGTCCAAAACAAGGGCAAAAGTGTTTGGAAAAGTAGATACAACGGAGACGTATCAACTCCCCAAGCTTAAACCTTTGCTTGTCCTCAAGCAATTCAGTTGATAAACTGAAAGTGATAAAGAAAAACTTTTACAAACTCTGTTTGCTCTTGTTGTTGTAAATATGTAAAGCCAGCATTCAAGTTTTCAACAAAGATTATGAAGTAACCATATTCACAATAACATTTAGGTCTCATGTTTACTCATATCAATGGCATAATCAGCTAGCGAGCAATAATAATAAATCTCGGATGACAACACTTTCTCAAAACAATCATAATATGATATAACAAGATGGCATCTCACTAGCCCTTTCTGAGACCGCAAAACATAAATGCAGTGCACCTTGGAAGATCAAGGACTGACGAAACATTGTAATTCATGGTAAAAGAGATCCAGTCATAGTCATACCCAATATAAATTAATAGTAATGGATGCAAATGACAGCGGTGCTCTCTAGCTGGTGCTTTTTAATAAGAGGGTGATGACTCAACATAAAAGTAAATAGATAGGCCCTTCGCAGAGGGAAGCAGGGATTTGTAGAGGTGCCAGAGCTCGATTTTGAAATATAGATAAATAATATTTTGAGCGGCATACTTTCATTGTCAACATAACAACAGAGAGATCTCGATGTCTTCCATGCTACACTCATTATAGACGGTTCCCAAACAGAATGGTAAAGTTTATCCCCCCCCTCCACCAACAAGCATCAATCCATGGCTGGCTCGAAACAACGAGTGCCTCCAACTAACAAGAGTCCCGGGGGAGTTTTGTTTGGAATTATTTCGATTTGATTTGCTTAGAGCATGGGACTGGGCATCCCGGTGACCAGCCATTTTCTCGTGAGTGAGGAGCGGAGTCCACTCCTGTTGAGAATAACCCGCCTAGCATGGAAGATACAGATAGCACTAGTTGATACATGAGCTATTCGAGCATGCAAAACAAAATTTCATTTGAAGGTTTAGAGTTTGGCACATACAAATTTACTTGGAAAGGCAGGTAGATACCGCATACAGGAAGGTATGGTGGACTCATATGGAATAACTTTGGGGTTTATGGAAGTGGATGCACAAGCAATATTCCCGCTTAGTACAAGTGAAGGCTACAAAAAGACTGGGAAGCGACCAACTAGAGAGCGACAACAGTCATGAACATGCATTAAAATTAATAAACATTGAGTGTAAGCATGAGTAGGATATAATCCACCATGAACATAAATATCATGGAGGCTATGTTGATTTTGTTTCAACCACATGCGTGAACATGTGCCAAGTCAAGTCACCCGAATCATTCAAAGGAGGATACCACCCTATCATACCACATCACAACCATTTTAATAGCATGTTGGCACGCAAGGTAAACCATTATTAACTCCTAGCTAATTAAGCATGGCATAAGCAACTATAATCTCTAATTGTCATTGCAAACATGTTTATTCATAATAGGCTGAATCAGGAACGATGAACTAATCATATTTACAAAAACAAGAGAGGTCGAGTTCATACCAGCTTCTCTCATCTCAATTAGTCCATCATATATCATCATTATTGCCTTTCACTTGCACGACCGAACGATGTGGATAATAATAATAGTGCACGTGCATTGGACTAAGCTGGAATTTGCAAGCATCTGATACACAGGAGAAGACAAGGTAATATGGGCTCTTGTTAAATCAACAATAATGCATATAAGAGCCACTTCAACATTTTCATTATGGTCTTCTCCTCTCGACCCCCAAAGAAAAGAAAAGAAATAAAACTATTTACACGGGAAAGCTCCCAACAAACAAAAAAGAACGAGAAATCTTTTTGGGTTTTCTTTTAATTATTACTACTACAAGCAAGGAAAGTAAACTAGCTAAGAGCTACAACTAATTTTTTTGTTTTTCTTAAGGTTTATCAAACACACAAGAAGAAAGCGAGAAAAATAAAATAAACTAGCATGGATAATACAATGAAAAAGTATGAGCACTGACAACTAGCATGAGTGTGTGAACATGAATGTAATGTCGGTGAGAAATACGTACTCCCCCAAGCTTAGGCTTTTGGCCTAAGTTGGTCTATGCCCATGGATCAAAGTTGTAGTTGGGGTCGTACTAAGAAGGAGTCTCGGGGTACCACTGATTGGCGATCTCCTCTAGATCCCACTGGTAAACAGATTGGTGTGGAGGATTAGGTTGTGGCTCCGGCTCTAGCTCTGTAGCTGGTGTGGGGTTCTGGTAGGCATGAAATGCCTCCGGCAGAACAAGATACTTGCCTGAAGATACGTCAAACAAAGAAGGAGCAGCCAAAGTAATAGTCTCATGGCGATTCTTATCAAATATCAGTCTGTACTTAAGCATCTTTTCCTTATTCTTAACGATAAAATCATGTGCTACCATACTCTTATAGTCTAGAAAAACAGGAGGCAACAACTTTTCTTCTTTCTCATAATGCCTAATAGGTATGTTAAAGTGTGCAGCGAGGCGCGAGGCAAAGATACCTCCCAAGATGGGATCCTTCGTGCGGTTAAGACTTAACCATTTGGCAACGATAGCGCCTAGGCTAAAAGAGTTATCACGAAACAAGGCATGGCCCAAAATAACAATATTAGGGGCACTAAGGATTCCACAGTTTCTACGACCAATTAAACATCTACTAGCAAATATCGCAAAGTAACACAGAACCGGAAAATGTATGCTAGTAATTCTTGCGTCGAAAACTTCCCTTGTTTCCCCTACAGCAATCATATCAACAAACCCTTCCACATCATTTCGATGTGGTTCCTCTATGCTGCCAGTAAGGGGTATCTTACAAACCCGTCAGAAATCACAAAGGGACATCTCCTTATGCTCATCATATAAATAAAATTCCACTGAAGGTGGTGATCTCCTAGCATGGAAATGAAAATTTTGCATGAAAATATTAGTGAGTAAGAGATACTGTTCGCGCTGGTCGCGGAGGAAGTCGGTGAGGCCCGCATTCTCAACCAAAGAATAGAAATCATCATGAATACCGGCTGTTGTTATGAACTCATCACAAGGCCATTCACATGGCCGAACCTCCGCGGTGCGAGGGAGATTATATTTGGGCCTCTTATCCTCTTCACTTTGCTTATCCCTCGAGCTTCGGCTCGAAGAGCCCCTCAAAAATCTCTTCATCTATTCCTGAAATTTTCTGAAATTTTTAGTAACTCAAAATAAAAGTGAACCAAACTCAACAAAATTGATAGCAACTACTCCCACAAGTGCCTAGAGACTATATCATGCATTAGAACTACTTGGGACCATATAAATTTGACATGCAAGCTCAAGAACAGGGTCACCTAGGCAGCAAAAATGTGCAATGAATAAAGCACTAGAACAAAAACTAATTGGACAATTGGAGGAGTCACATACCGAAGAACAATCCCCCAAAGCAGTTTTGTGAGTGGAGCTTTGAGCTAGGAGATCAAAAGTCATAGCAAAATGAGCTAGAACTCGTGCTTGAGCTGGTTGGTGATTTTTTTGGGAGGAAGAAGGAGTGTGTGGTGGCTGGAATAAGTGGAGGGGGCCACCAGGGGCCCACGAGGCAGGGCGCGCGCCCAGGGGGGTGGGCGCGCCCTAGACCCTAGTGGCCAGGTGCTTGCTCCTCCTGATGTGTTCTCAGTGCCAGATATTCTCAAATATTCCGGAAAAAATCACATTTCATTTTCACGGCATTTGGAGAACTTTTATTTTCGGGGTATTTTTTATTGCACGGATAATTCAGAAAACTGACAGAAAATACTAATTTTGCTTTATTTAATCTAAATAACAGAAAGTAAAAGGAGGGTATAGAAGGTTGTGCTTTCTAACTTCATCCATCTCATGCTCATCGAAAGGAATCCACTAAAAAGGTTGATCAAGTCTTGTTAACAAACTCATTCCGAATAACATGGAACTGGAGAAATTTCGAATAACACTATGTTACCTCAACAGGGATATGCACATCCTCAACAATAAGAATATCATATCTCTTTTCGACAGTAGGAAGAGGAAATTCAAAACCTCCAATAGTAATCGATGGAATTTTTCCAATAGAATTCATACTGTGGACTTGAGGTTGTTTCCTCGAAAAGTGTACCGTATGCTCATTTCCATTAACATGAAAAGTGACATTGTCTTTATTGCAATCAATAACAACCCCTGCAGTATTCAAAAAGGGTCTACCAAGGATAATCGACATACTATCGCCCTCAGGAATATCAAGAATAACAAAGTCCGTTAAAATAGTAACATTTGCAACCACAACAGGCACATCCTCACAAATACCGACATGTATAGCAGTTGATTTATCAGCCATTTGCAAAGATATTTCAGTAGGTGTCAACTTATTCAAATCAAGTCTACGATATAAAGAGAGAGGCATAACACTAACACCGGCTCCAAGATCACATAAAGCAGTTCTAACATAGTTTCTTTTAATGGAGCATGGTATAGTTGGTACTCCTGGATCTCCTAGTTTCTTAGGTATTCCACCCTTAAAAGTATAGTTAGCAAGCATGGTGGAAATTTCAGCTTCCGGTATCTTTCTCTTATTTGTAACGATATCCTTCATATACTTGGCATAAGGATTCATTTTAAGCATATCAGTAAAACGCATACGCAAAAAGATAGGTCTAATCATTTCAGCAAAGCACTCAAAATTCTCACCATCCTTTTTCTTGGATGGTTTAGGAGGAAAAGGCATGGGTTTCTAAACCCATGGTTCTCTTTCTTTACCGTGCTTCCTAGCAACGAAGCCTCTCTTATCATAAGGTTGATTCTTTGATTGTGGGTTATCAAGATCAACAAGAGGTTCAATTTATACATCATTGTTATTACTAGGTTGAGCATCAACATGAACATCATCATTAACATTATATCTAGGTTCATGTTCATCACCAGATTGTGTCTCAGCATCAGAGATAGAAATATCATTGGGATTCTCAGGTGTGTCTACAACAGATTCACTAGAAGCATGCAAAGTCCTATCATTTTTCTTTTTCTTCTTCTTAGAAGGACTAGTTGCATCAACATTAGTTCTCTGAGAATCTTGCTCAATTCTCTTAGTATGACCCTCAGGATACAAGGGTTCCTGAGTCACTTTACCTCCTCTAGTTGCAACTCTAACAGTAAAGTCATTTTTCTTATAATTTAATTCATTGAGAAAATCATTTTGAGCTTTAAGCACTTGTTCTACTTGAGTTGTAACCATAGAAGCATGTTTACTAATGAGTTTAAGTTCACCTTTAACTAGACATATAATCACTCAAGTGTTCAAGTATAACGCCCCCGATGCGGTTATATCTCCCACGTGTCGAGGCACGACTTAGAGGCATAACCGCATTGAAAGCAATGTCGCAAGTGAGGTAATCTTCACACAACCCATGTAATAAATAAGGGAAAGAGATACATAGTTGGCTTACAGTCGCCACTTCACACAATACATAAATAAACATCCATCATTCAGAGTACACTCAAGGTCCGACTCACGGAACCAAAATAAAAGAAGATACCCCAAATGCTACACAGATCCCCGATCGTCCCAACTGGGCACCACTATCGATCATCTGGAAAAGACACATAGTAACGACCACGTTCCTCGTCGAACTCCCACTTGAGCTCGGTTGAGTCACCCGACCGCATCGTCGGCACTGCAACTGTTTTGGGAAGTATCCGTGAGTCACGGGGACTCAGCAATCTCACACCCACGAGATCAAGACTATTTAAGCTTATAGGAAGGACAGAGTAGTAAAGTGGAGCTGCAACAGCGACTAGCATATATGGTGGCTACATCGCAAAAGAGAGCGAGAAGAGGAGCAAGGCACGGACGTGAAACTAATAGCGATCAAGAAGTGATCCTGAACTACTTACGTCGACATAACTCCAACACCGTGTTCACTTCCGGACTCACCGAGAAGAGACCATCACGGTTACACACGCGTTGATGTGTATTTTAATTGAGGTCAACTTCGGGTTTTCTACAACGGACATTAACAAATTCCCATCCGCCTCATAACCGCGGGCACGGCTTTCGAAAGATATTACCTGCAGGGTGTCCCAACTTAGCCCATTATAAGCTCTCACGGTCAACGAAGGATATTCCTTCTACCGGAAGACCCGATCAATCTCGGAATCCCGGACTACAAGACATTTCGACAGCAATAAAACAAGACCAAAAAGCCGCCCGAATGTGCCGACAAATCCCGATAGGAGCTGCACATATCTCGTTCTCGTGGCACACCGGATTGTCCAAACTTCCGATAGGCCATCTCGAGTTGCCCACGATGGCCACCGGCGGTCGACAGGTTTTGGACCAGCACTCGAGAGGAGAACTGGCCCGGGGTTAAAATAAAGATGACCCTCGGGCTCGCGAAAACCCGGGGAAAAAGGCTTAGGCGGCAAATGGTAAAACCAAAGTTGGGCCTTCTTTGGAGGAGTCTTATTCAAAGCGAACTGTCAAGGGGTCCCATAAATCACCCAACCGTGTAAGGAACTGAAATCAAGGAACATAACACCGTATGACGGAAACTAGGGTGGCAAGAGTGGAACAAAACACGGGCATAAGGCCGAGCCTTCCACCCTTTACCAAGTATATAGATGTATTAATTATAGCAGATATATATTGTGATATCCCCAACAAGTAAACATGTTCCGATCAGGAACAACATCTCCATGTTCCAACAAGGAACAAACTTCAACTTCACCTGCAACTAACAACGCTATAAGAGGGGCTGAGCAAAGCGGTAACATAGCCAATCAACGGTTTGCTAGGAAAGGATGGTTAGGGGCTGACATGGCAATATGGGTGGCATGAAATAGCAAGTGGTAGGCATCGCAGCATAGACATAGCAAAAAAGCGAGCATCTAGCATAGCAAAGATAGAAGTGATTTCGAGGGTATGGTCATCTTGCCTGAGATCCCGCAAGGAAGAAGAACGAGTCCATGAAGAAGACAAACGGATGTAGTCGAACGAATCCTCACAACTCCGGAACGAAACCGAAGCTAACGAAGAAGCAAACCGGAAAGAATCAAACAACATAGTAAACAACCATCACATAAACATGGCATGATGCGCAAAACAAGTATGATGCATGTCGGTTTAATGATTCATGGCATGGCAATATGCACAAACAAAACTACAAGTTAAATGGAGCCCAATATGCAACGAGTTGCATATTAATGAAACACCACATCAATTATTTAGTTCACTCTCGGTTAGGCTACCAAACAATATTAAATGTTGTTAAACATGACAAGAGGTGAAGCATAAGTAAACTAACTATTTAGGCAAATTTAAATGAGGTCGGAAATAACAAACAACAATTCCGGAAATCCCCATATGCATATTTCGAATTTGCTACTGTTCTGCCCTAAACACAATTTTAATGTTATTAAGCAGCAAAATAAAGTGCACCAAGTTAATCTATGCATTTTTCCACCCCATTTACATATATAATTTATTTAAAACCGAGCTACGGTTATTTAGTTATGAAATAAATCATTTTAACATGGCATTTAAGCAAATTTAAACAAACAGCATGTTAAACATTTTAAACATGGATGAAAGTGGCAGATTATGAAACTAGATGAAAAACTAAGCATTTTGCATATATAAGTCATTTTAAACCGATGCACCAATTGTGAGTTATTATATGCATGTACATGAGGGGGTTTTCTACAAAACAGGTAAATCTCTGGATAAATAGCAAATTCGCAGGCGCTGAAAAAAAACACGGCCTAGGCCGAAACTGCAGAGCTCTTGAGGCGCTCACCATGGGCTTTGGCCCGGTCGGTGGAGCAGAGGCGGGGCAGCCGGCTGGGCCTTGGTGCGACTGGCTGGGCCTCGGATGGAGCAGTGGCCTAGCGCCCGTCCCACGCTGGCTCGAGCGGTCAACGCAGCGGGCGAAGCGAAGCCGCTGCCCGTTCTCAAGAATGTAAACAGCAAGAGTTCAAACGCCGGTGGTTGGGCTCGATGGACTTCGGCGACGGGTGGCTGACGACGACGCGAGTGCTGGGAACGGGCAGGTCCAGGCGAGGGGTTTCGGATCCGGCGGTGCAAGGGAGCTCCAAGGCGGGGAGGAACTGCAGGGCCATGGCGTGGAGCTCCTGTCCAAGGCAGAGAGAGAGACCTGAGAGAGAGTTGAATATGAGGGAGGAGGAAGAACGAGGAAGGAGACAGACGGACAGGGGAGGCGGACCAGCGAAGGGGCGCGGTTCCGGTGGCGTTGATGGATCTCCGTGACGGTGGAGTCGGCGGACGGCGACGGCTCGGCCGCTGTCCAAAGAACACAACGGCGAGGCGGGAAGAAGCTCTGATGCACGGGACTGCGAGGACGGACGCGGTCGGGAGGAGAAGAGGAGGGCGACGACGCTACGGAGTTGGGGTCCTCGGCCGCTGGATGTGGAAGGAGGAGCTCGTGCTCTGGTTTACCTTTCGGGAGGCGCGAGGCTGCAGGGAGCTCCGGCTGGGAAGCAACGGGTTGGCGAGGAGGCTTGGAGATGGCCAGATCAGGCCAGTTCGTGTCGGGAGGCGACCTGTGGGTCCGGGCGGCGGGAATTTGGAGAAGGTGCTCGGGCATGAGGAGATCGACGAGCTCGGGCCTTGGCGGCTTCACGCTCCATTCGGGATCGCGGGGAGACGAGGTAGGCTTCGGGCGCCGGGGCAAGAAGCGGAGGAGGAGCTCGGGATCGAGGCTGCTGTGATTTGGGCGGCGCGCAGAACACGGGAGGTGGTCGGAGATCTGGTTGGTGGAATGGATCAGGAGGATCTCGAGGACGATGCGGGAGAGTGGCGGCGGCGGGAGACGGGATGGATGGATTGGACTAGGGTTTGGACAAAATACATATACATTAAGTGGATTAGGTTAGGGGCTACCTCATACCTACGATCGTAATCGGACGGTCATGAATAAAATAGTTAGAGCCCAATTAACAAAACGGAGATGTTTTTTAGACGTTAGGGGATGATCCGGACACAACGGTAGCGACAGTCCGGTTTGGGTCAAGGGGAGTTTTTGGATGCGCGAGAGGGGTCTATGCACTGTGCAAAGAGGGGTTAGGCGGTTTGACAAAAGGGAAACAAAAACAAAGACAATGGAGTCTGACGAAAGGCCATGGGGACAAGGGGGTTTTGTTGGTCTCGGAGAAAGAGAGAAAAGAGGGGTCCAATTGGTCTGAGAGAAGGTCAACAAGGACAAGCGGTGCGACAAAGTGCCAACGAAGGCAAAGAGAGAAAAAGCAACTATGAGCGGCTACGAGTTTCATGAAAACATATGGATGCGATGCACATGATGCTATGAGATGAGATGCACGCCATAAACAAAATGCAAAAACAAAAGACAAAAACCCAACCACGGAGGAAATAATAATATCGCATCTCCGGAAAAGGCAAGAGTTGGAGTTACGAATATGGAAAGTTGCATCCGGGGCGTTACATCAAGCATATCAGCATCGTGTTTCAATTGTCTACCGACATAAGCATTGTAGTTTTCCTGTTTGACAATAAAATTATCAAACTCATCTAAGCATTGGCTAGCAGACTTATAACGGGGAATATCACCTTCATCAAATCTATAAAGAGAATTTACCTTTACTACCTGTGTCGGGTTATCAAGACCATGCATTTCTTCCACAGGCGGCAAATTAAGACCATGTATTTCTTCAATAGGAGGTAAATTCTTAATATCTTCAGTTTTAATACCTTTTTATTTCATAGATTTCTTTGCCTCTTACATATCTTCAGGACTGAGAAATAGAATACCCCTTTTCTTCAGAGTTGGCTTAGGAGTTGGTTCAGGAAGTGTCGAATTATTTTCATTAGTCAACATATTATTCAATAGCAATTCAGCTTGATCAACTGTTCTTTCCCTGAAAACACAACCAGCACAACTATCGAGGTGGTCTCTGGAAGCATCGGTTAGTCCATTATAAAAGATATCAAGTATTTCATTTTTCTTGAGAGGATGATCAGGCAAGCATTAAGTAATTGGAGAAGCCTCCCCAAGCTTGTGGGAGACTCTCTTCTTCAATTTGCACGAAATTATATATTTCCCTTAAAGCAGCTTGTTTCTTATGAGCGGGAAATATTTAGCAGAGAAGTAATAAATCATATCCTGGGGACTACGCACACAACCAGGATCAAGAGAATTAAACCATATCTTAGCATCACCCTTTAATGAGAATAGAAATAATTTAAGGATATAGTAGTAGCGAGTTTTCTCATCATTAGTGAATAGGGTGGCTATATCATTTAATTTAGTAAGATGTGCCACAACAGTTTCAGATTCATAGCCATAAAAAGGATCAGATTCAACCAAAGTAATTATCTCAGTATCAACAGAGAAAGCATAATCCTTATCAGTAACAAAGATAGGTGAAGTAGCAAAAGCAGGGTCATATTTCATTCTAGCATTCAGAGATTTTTCTTTCAACTTAGCTAATAATTTCTTAAGATCACTCCTATCATTGCAAGCAAGAAAGTCTCTAGCCGTTTCTTCATCCATAACATAACCCTCAGGCACAACAGGCAATTCATATATAGGGGGAGAATCTTCATCATCACTTTCATCAATATTATCAGTTTCAAGAATTTCATTCTCTCTAGTCCTAGCAAGTTGTTCATCAAGAAATTCACCTAATGGCACAGTAGTATCAAGCATAGAAGTAGTTTCATCATAAGTATCATGCATAGCAGAAGTGGCATCATCAATAACATGCGACATATCGTAATTAATTAAAGCGAAGGGTTTAGGTGTCGCAAGCTTACTCAAAACAGAAGGTGAATCAAGTGCAGAGCTAGATGGCAATTCCTTACCTCCCCTCATAGTTGAGGGAAAAATCTTAGTTCTTTCGTCTTTCAAGTTCCTCATAGTGACCAGCAGATATAAATCCCAAGTGACTCAAAGAATAGAGCTATGCTCTCCCAAGACATGGCGCTTGAGAAAATAGTCTTGATAACCCACAAGTATAGGGGATCGCAACAATTTTCGAGGGTAGAGTATTCAACCCAAATTTATTGATTCGACACAAGGGGAGCCAAAGAATATTCTCAAGTATTAGCAGTTGAGTTGTCAATTCAACCACACCTGGATAACTTAGTATCTGCAGCAAAGTATTTAGTAGCAAAGTAGTATGGAAGTAACGGTAACGGTGGCAAAAGTACCAGTGATAGTTTTGTAGTGATTGTAAAAGTAGCAACGGAAAAGTAAATAAGCGAAGAACAATATGTGAAAAGCTCGTAGGCATTGGACCGGTGATAGAGAATTATGCCAGATGCGATTCCTCATGCAATAGTTAGAACATAGGGTGACACAGAACTAGCTCCAATTCATCAATGTAATGTAGGCATGTACTCCGAATATAGTCATACGTGCTTATGGAAAAGAACTTGCATGGCATCTTTTGTCCTACCCTCCCGTGGCAGCAGGGTCCTATTGGAAACTAAGGGATATTAAGGCCTCCTTTTAATAGAATACCAGACCAAAGCATTAACACTTAGTGAATACATGAACTCCTCAAACTACGGTCATCACCGGTAGTGGTCCCGATTATTGTCACTTCTGGGTTAACGGATCATAACACATAATAGGTGACTATAGACTTGCAAGATAGGATCAAGAACTCACATATATTCGTGGAAACATAATAGGTTCAGATCTGAAATCATGGCACTCGGGCCCTAGTGACAAGCATTAGGCATAGCAAAGTCATAGCAACATCAATCTCAGAACATAGTGCATACTAGGGATCAAACCCTAACAAAACTAACTCGATTACATGGTAAATCTCATCCAACCCATCACCGTCCAGCAAGCCTACGATGGAATTACTCACGCACGACGGTGAGCATCATGAAATTGGTGATGGAGGATGGTTGATGATGACGGATTCCCCTCTCCGGAGGCCCGAACGGATTCCAGATCAGCCCTCCCGAGAGAGATTAGGGCTTGGCGGCGGCTCCGTATCGTAAAACGCGATGAATCCTTTTCTCTGATTTTTCTCCCCGAACACGAATATATAGAGTTGGAGTTGAGGTCGGTGGAGCACCAGGGGGCCCACGAGGCAGGGGGCGCGCCTAGGGGGGATAGGCGCACCCCCCACCCTCGTGGACAGGGTGTGGGCCCCCTGGCCTTGATTCTTTCGCCAGTATTTCTTATTAATTCCAAAAATAATCTCCGTTGATTTTCAGGTCATTCCAAGAACTTTTATTTCTGCACAAAAATAACACCATGGCAATTCTGCTGAAAACAGCGTCAGTCCGGGTTAGTTCCATTCAAATCATGCAATTTCGAGTCCAAAACAAGGGCAAAAGTGTTTGGAAAAGTAGATACGACAGAGACGTATCAGTGTCGCTCCGGTGACGATGGTGATCATGACGGTGCTTTGGAGATGGAGACCAAAGGCACAAGATGATGATAGCCATATCATATCACTTATATTGATTGCATGTGATGTTTATCCTTTATGCATCTTATTTTGCTTAGTTCGACGGTAGCATTATAAGATGATATCTCACTAAATTTCAAGGTATAAGTGTTCTCCCTGAGTATGCACCATTGCGAAAGTTCGTCGTGCCGAGTCACCACGTGATGATCGGGTGTGATAAGCTCTACGTTCACATACAATGGGTGCAAGCCAGTTTTGCACACACAGAATACTCGGGTTAAACTTGACGAGCCTAGCATATGCGGATATGGCCTCGGAACACTGAGACTGAAAGGTGGAGCATGAATCATATAGTAGATATGATCAACATAGTGATGTTCATCATTGAAATCTACTCCATTTCACGTGATGATCGGACATGGTTTAGTTGATTTGGATCACATGATCACTTAGATGATTAGAGGGATGTCTATCTAAGTGGGAGTTCTTAAGTAATTTGATTAATTGAACTTTAATTTATCATGAACTTAGTACCTGATAGTATTTTGCATGTCTATGTTGTTCTAGATAGATGGCCTGTGTTGTTGTTCGTTGAATTTTAATGCATTCCTATAGAAAGCTAAGTTGAAAGATGATGGTAGCAACTACATGGACTGGGTCCGTAACTTGAGGATTACCCTCATTGTTGCACAGAAGAATTACGTCCTAGAAGCACCGCTAGGTGCCAAACCAGCAGAGAGCAACGCCAGATGTTATGAGCGTCTGGCGAGCAAAGCGATGACTACTCGATAGTTCAGTGTGCCATGCTTTACGGCTTAGAACCAAGACTTCAACGACATTTTGAACATCATGGAGCATATGAGATGTTCCAGGAGTTGAAGTTAATATTTCAAGCAAATGCCTGGATTGAGAGATATGAAGTCTCCTATAAGTTCTACAGCTGCAAGATGGAGGAGAATAGTTCTATCAGTGAGCATATACTCAAAATGTCTGGGTATAATAATCACTTGATTCAACTGGGAGTTAATCTTCCTGATGATAGTGTCATTGACAAAATTCTTCAATCACTGCCACCAAGCTACAAGAGCTTCGTGATGAACTATAATATGCAAGGGATGGATAAGACAATTCCCGAGCTCTTCGCAATGCTAAAGGCTGCGGAGGTAGAAATCAAGATGGAGCATCCAGTGTTGATGGTCAACAAGACCACCAGTTTCAAGAAAAAGGGTGAAGGGAAGAAGGGGAACTTCAAGAAGAATGGCAAGCAAGTTGCTGCTCAAGTGAAGAAGCCCAAGTCTGGACCTAAGCACGAGGCCGAGTGCTTCTCTTGCCAAAGGGAATAGTCCTTTGGAAGCGGAACTTCCCAAGTATTTGGCGGATAAGAAGGATGGCAAGGTGAACAAAGGTATATGCGATATACATGTTATTGATGTGTACCTTACTAATGCTCGCATGATAGTACACGGGTATTTGATCTCGGTTATGTTGCTAATATTTAACACGAAGCAGGGACTACGGATTAAGCGAATATTGGCTAAGGACGAGGTGACGATCTTGCGTGGGAAATGGTTCCAAAGTCGATGTGATCGCAATGGCACGCTACCTCTACATCTACCTTGGGATTAGTTTTAGACCTGAATAATTGTTATTTGGTGCCAGCATTAAGCATGAACATTATATCTGGATCTTGTTTGATGCGAGACGGTTATTCATTTAAATCAGAGAATAATGGTTGTTCTATTTATATGAGTAATATCTTTTATGGCCGTGCACCCTTGAAGAGTGGTCTATTTTTGTTGAATCTCTATAGTAGTGATACACATATTCATAATATTGGAGCCAAAAGATGCAGAGTTGATAATGATAGTGCAACTTATTTGTGGCACTGCCATTTGGGTCATATTGGTTTAAAGCGCATGATGAAACTCCATTTTGATGGACTTTTGGAATCACTTGATTATGAATCACTTGGTACTTGCGAACCATGCCTCATGGGCAAGATGACTAAAACTCCGTTCTCCGGAACAATGGAGCGAGCAACAGATTTGTTGGAAATCATACATACTGATGTATGTGGTCCGATGAATATTGAGGCTCGCGGTGGGTATAGTTATTTTCTCACCTTCACAGATGATTTGAGCATATATGGGCATATCTACTTGATGAAACATAAGTCTGAAACATTTGAAAAGTTCAAAGAATTTCAGAGTGAAGTGGAAAATCATCGTAACAAGAAAATATAGTTTCCACGATCTGATCATGGAGGAGAATATTTGAGTTACAAGTTTGGTCTTCATTTGAAACAAATGCGGAATAGTTTCGCAACTCACGCCACCCGGAACACCACGGCGTAATGGTGTGTCCGAATGTCGTAATCGTACTTTACTAGATATGGTGCGATCTATGATGTCTCTTACTGATTTACCGCTATCGTTTTGGGGTTATGCTTTAGAGACGGCTGCATTCACGTTAAATAGGGCACCATCTAAATTCGTTGAGACGACACCTTATGAACTATGGTTTGGCAAGAAACCAAAGTTGTCGTTTCTTAAAGTTTGGGGCTGCGATGCTTATGTGAAAAAGCTTCAACCTGATAAGCTCGAACCCAAATCAGAGAAATGTGTCTTCATAGGATACCCAAAGGAGACTGTTGGGTACACCTTCTATCACAGATCCGAAGGCAAGACATTCGTTGCTAAGAATGGATCCTTTCTAGAGAAGGAGTTTCTCTCGAAAAGAAGTGAGTGACGAAAGTAGAACTTGATGAGGTAATGCTTGTACTGTTCCTTATTGGAAAGTAGTTCATCACGTAAATCTGTTCCTGTGACTCCTACACCAATTAGTGAGGAAGCTAATGATGATGATCATGTAACTTCAGATCAAGTTACTACCGAACCTCGTGGGACAACTAGAGTAAGATCCGCACTGAGTGGTACGGTAATCCTGTTCTGGAGGTCATGTTACTTGACCATGACGAACCTACGAACTATGAGGAAGCGATGATGAGCCCAGATTCCGCGAAATGGCCTGAGGCCATGAAATTTGAGATGGGATCCATGTATGAAAACAAAGTGTAGACTTTGGTTGACTTGCCCGATGATCGGCAAGCCATCGAGAATAAATGGATCTTCAAGAAGAAGACTGACGCTGACGATAATGTTACTATCTACAAAGCTCGACTTGTTGCGAAAGGTTTTCGACAAGTTCAAGGAGTTGACTATGATGAGACCTTCTCACCCGTAGCGATGCTTAAGTCCGTCCGAATCATGTTAGCAATTCCTGCATTTTATGATTATGAAATTTGGCAAATGGATGTAAAGGCGCATTCCTGAATGGATTTCTGGAAGAAGAGTTGTATATGATGCAACCTGAAGGTTTTATCGATCCAAAGGACGCTAACAAAGTGTGCAAGCTCCAGCGATCCATTTATGGACTGGTACAAGCATCTCGGAGTCAGAATAAACGTTTTGATAGTGTGATCAAAGCATATGGTTTTATACAGACTTTTGGAGAAGCCTGTATTTACAAGAAAGTGAGGGGAGCTCTGTAGCATTTCTAATATTATATGTGGATGACATATTGTTGATTGGAAATGATATAGAATTCTGGATAGCATAAAAGGATACTTGAACAAGAGTTTTTCAATGAAAGACCTCGGTGAAGCTGCTTATATATTGGGCATCAAGATCTATAGAGATAGATCAAGGCGCTTAATTGGACTTTCACAAAGCACATACCTTGATAAAGTTTTGAAAAAGTTCAAAATGCATCAAGCGAAGAAAGGGTTCTTGCCTATGTTACAAGGTGTGAAGTTGAGTCAGACTCAATGCTCGACCACTGCAGAAGATAGAGAGAAAATGAAAGGCGTTCCCTATGCTTCAGCCATAGGCTCTATCATGTATGCAATTCTGTGTACTAGACCTGATGTGTGCCTTGCTATCAGTTTAGCAGGGAAGTACCAAAGTAATCCAGGAGTGGATCACTGGACAGCGGTCAAGAACATCCTGAAATACCTGAAAAGGACTAAGGATATGTTTTTCGTTTATGGAGGTGACAAAGAGCTCGTCGTAAATGGTTACGTCGATGCAAGCTTTGACACTGATCTGGATGACTCTAAGTCACAAACCGGATACGTGTTTATATTGAATGGTGGAGCTGTCAGTTGGTGCAGTTCTAAGCAAAGCGTCGTGTCGGGATCTACATGTGAAGCAGAGTACATAGCTGCTTCAGAAGCAACAAATGAAGGAGTCTGGATGAAGGAGTTCATATCCGATCTAGGTGTCATACCTAGTGCATCGGGTCCAATGAAAATCTTTTGTGACAATACTAGTCCAATTGCCTTGGCAAAGGAATCCAGATTTCACAAGAGGACCAAGCACATCAAGAGACGCTTCAATTCCATCCGTGATCAAGTCAAGGAGGGAGGCATAGAGATTTGCAAGATACATATGGATCTGAATGTTGAAGACTCGTTGACTAAGCCTCTCTCACGAGCAAAACATGATCCGCACCAAGACTCCATGGGTGTTAGAATCATTACTGTGTAATCTAGATTATTGACTCTAGTGCAAGTGGGAGACTGAAGAAAATATGCCCTAGGGGCAATAATAAAGTTGTTATTTATATTTCCTTATATCATGATAAATGTTTATTATTCATGCTGCAATTGTATTAACCGGAAACTTAGTACATGTGTGAATACATAGACAAACAGAGTGTCACTAGTATGCCTCTACTTGACTAGCTCATTGAATCAAAGATGGTTAAGTTTCCTAGCCATACACATGAGTTGTCATTTGATTAACGGGATCACATCATTGGAGAATGATGTGATTGACTTGACCCATTCCGTTAGCTTAGCATTTGATCGTTTAGTATATGGCTATTGCTTTCTTCATAACTTATACATGTTCCTATGACTATGAGATTATGCAACTCCCGAATGTTGGGGAACATAGTAATTTCAAAAAAATTCCTACTCACACGCAAGATCATGGTGAAGCATAGCAACGAGAGGGGAGAGTGTTGTCCACGTACCCTCGTAGACCGAAAGCGGAAGCGTTATGACAACGCGGTTGATGTAGTCGTACGTCTTCACGATCCGACCGATCCAAGTACCGAGCCACGGCACCTCCGAGTTCAGCACACGTTCAGCTCGATGGCGATCCGGACTCCGATCCAGCAGGGTGTCGGGATGAGTTCCACAAGACGACGGCGTGGTGACGATGATGATGTTCTATCGACGCAGGGCTTCGCCTAAGCACCACAACGACACGACCGAGGTGGAATATGGTGGAGGGGCACCAGACACGGCTAAGGAGCGATCACGAAGATCAACTTGTGTGTCTAGAGGTGCCCCCGTACCCCCGTATATAAAGGAGCCAAGGGGAAGGGGGCGGCCGGCCAAGGAGGGCGCGCCAAGGGGAAGTCCTACTCCCACCGGGAGTAGGACTCCCTTCTTTCCTAGTTGGAGAAGGAGAAAGGGGGAAGGAGGAGGAAGAGGGGAAGGAAAGGGGGGGGGGGCGCCACCCCCTTCTCCTTGTCCTATTCGGACTAGGGAGGGGAGGGTGCGCAGCCCACCTCTTTCCTCCTCTCCTCTTCTCCCTTAGGGCCCATGAAGGCCCAATAACCTCCGGGAGGGTTCCGGTAACCCCCCGGTGCTCCGGTAAAATCCCTATTTCACCCGGAACCATTCCGATATCCAAATATAGGCTTCCAATATATCAATCTTTATGTCTCGACCATTTCGAGACTCCTCGTCATGTCCGTGATCAAATCCAGGACTCCGAACAACCTTCGGTACATCAAAACTTATAAACTCATAATAAAACTGTCATCATAACGTTAAGCGTGCGGACCCTACGGGTTCAAGAACTATGTAGACATGACCCAGAACTATTCTCGGTCAATAACCAATAGCGGAACCTAGATGCTCATATTGGCTCCTACATATTCTACGAAGATCTTTATCGGTCAAACCGCATAACAACATACGTTGTTCCATTTGTCATCGGTATGTTACTTGTCCGAGATTCGATCATCGGTATGCTATACCTAGTTCATTCTCGTTACGGCAAGTCTCTTTACTCGTTACGTAATGCATCATTCCGTAACTAACTCATTAGCTACATTGCTTGCAAGGCTTATAGTGATGTGCATTACCGAGAGGGCCCAGAGATACCTCTCCGACAATCGGAGTGACAAAACCTAATCTCGAAATACGCCAACCCAACATGTACCTTCGGAGACACCTGTAGAGCTCCTTTATAATCACCCAGTCACGTTATGACGTTTGGTAGCACACAAAGTGTTCCTCCGGTTAACGGGAGTTGCATAATCTCATAGTTACAGGAACATGTATAAGTCATGAAGAAAGCAATAGCAACATACTAAACAATCAAGTGCTAGGCTAACGGAATGGGTCATGTCAATCACATCATTCTCCTAATGATGTGATCCCTTTAATCAAATGACAACACATGTCTATGGTTAGGAAACATAACCATCTTTTATTAATGAGCTAGTCAAGTAGAGGCATACTAGTGACGTTATGCTTGTCTATGTATTCACACATGTATCATGTTTCCGGTTAATACAATTCTAGCATGAATAATAAACATTTATCATGATATGAGGAAATAAATAATAACTTTATTATTGCCTCTAGGGCATATTTCCTTCAGTCTCCCACTTGCACTAGAGTCAATAATCTAGATTACACAAGAATGATTCTAACACCCATGGAGTCTTGGTGCTGATCATGTTTTGCTCGTGGAAGAGGCTTAGTCAGCGGTGCGCAACATTCAGATCCGTATGTATCTTGCAAATCTCTATGTCTCCCACGGACTTGGTCCCGGATGGAATTGAAGCGTCTCTTGATGTGCTTGGTCCTCTTGTGAAATCTGGATTCCTTTGCCAAGGCAATTGCACCAAGATTGTCACGAGAAGATCTTCATTGGCCCCGATGCACTAGGTATGACACCTAGATCGGAAATGAACTCCTTCATCCAGACTCCTTCATTTGCTTTGCTTCGAAGCAGCTATGTACTCTGCTTCACATGTAGATCCCGCCACGACGCTTTGTTTAGAACTGCACCAACTTACAACTCCGCCGTTTAATAAAAACACGTATCCGGTTTGCGATTTAGAATCGTCCAGATCAGTGTCAAAGCTTGCATCGACGTAACCATTTACGACTAGCTCTTTGTCACCTCCATATACGAGAAACATATCCTTAGTCCTTTTCAGGTATTTTAGGATGTTCTTGACCGTTGTCCAGTGATCCACTCCTGGACTACTTTGGTACCTTCCTGCCAAGCTTATTGCTAAGCATACGTCAGATCTGGTACACATCATTGCATACATGATAGAGCCTATGGCTGAAGCATAGGGAACATCTTTCATTTTCTCTCTATCTTCTGCTGTGGTCGGGCATTGAGTCTGACTCAATTTCACACCTTGTAATACAGGCAAGAACCCTTTCTTTGCCTGATCCATTTTGAACTTTTTCAAAACTTTATCAAGGTATGTGCTTTGTGAAAGTCCAATCAAGCGTCTTGATCTATCTCTATAGGTCTTGATGCCCAATATGTAAGCAGCTTCACCGAGGTCTTTCATTGAAAAACTTTTATTCAAGTATCCCTTTATGCTATCCAGAAATCCTATATCATTTCCAATTAATAATATGTCATCTACATATAATATCGAAATGCTATAGAGCTCCCACTCACTTTCTTGTAAATCTGAGGCTTCTCCAAAAGTCTGTATAAAACCATATGCTTTGATCACACTATCAAAGCGTTTATTCCAACTCCGAGATGCTTGCAGTCCATAAATGGATCATGGAGCTTGCACACTTTGTTAGCACCTTTTGGATCGACAAAACCTTTTGGTTGCATCATATACAACTCTTCTTCCAGAAATCCATTCAAGAATGCAGTTTTGACATCCATTTGCCAAATTTCATAATCATAAAATGCAGCAATTGCTAACATGATTCGGACAGACTTAAGCATCGCTACGGGTGAGAAAGTCTCATCGTAGTCAACCCCTTGAACTTGTCGAAAACCTTTCGCAACAAGTCAAGCTTTATAAACAGTTACATTACCATCGGCGTCAGTCTTCTTCTTAAAGATCCATTTATTCTCAATAGCTTGCCGATCATCGTGCAAGTCAACCAAAGTCCGTACTTTGTTCTCATACATGGATCCCATCTCAGATTTCATGGCTTCTAGCCATTTTGCGAAATCTGGGCTCATCATCGCTTCCTCATAGTTCGTAGGTTCGCCATGGTCAAGTAACATGACTTCCAGAATAGGATTACCGTACCACTCTGGTGCGAATCTTACTCTGGTAGACCTACGAGGTTCAGTAGAAACTTGATCTGAAGTTTCATGATCAATATCATTAGCTTCCTCACTAATTGGTGTAGTTTTCACAGGAGCCGGTTCTTGTGATGGACTACTTTCCAATAAGGGAGCAGGTATGATTACCTCATCAAGTTCTACTTTCCTCCCACTCACTTCTTTCGAGAGAAACTCCTTCTCTAGAAAGGATCTGAATTTAGCAACGAAAATCTTGCCCTCAAATCTGTGATAGAAGGTGTACCCAACAGTCTCTTTTGGGTATCCTATGAAGACACATTTCTCCGATTTGGGTTCGATCTTATCTGGTTGAAGTTTCTTCAGATAAGCATCGCAACCCAAACTTTAAGAAACGACAACTTTGGTTTCTTGCCAAACCACAGTTCATGAGGCGTCATCTCAATGGATTTTGATGGTGCCCTGTTTAACGTGAATGCGGCCGTCTCTAAAGCATAACCCCAAAATGATAGCGGTAAATCAGTGAGAGACATCATAGATCGCACCATATCTAGTAAAGTACGGTTACGACGTTCGGACACACCATTTCGTTGTGGTGTTCCGGGTGGCGTGAGTTGCGAAACTATTCCGCATTGTTTCAAATGTAAACCAAACTCGTAACTCAAATATTCTCCTCCACGATCAGATCGTAGAAATTTTATTTTCTTGTTACGATGATTTTCCACTTCACTCTGAAATTCTTTGAACTTTTCAAATGTTTCAGACTTGTGTTTCATTAAGTAGATATACCCATATCTGCTCAAATCATCTGTGAAGGTGAGAAAATAACGATACCCGCCAAGAAGCCTCAATATTCATTGGACCACAAACATCAGTATGTATGATTTCCAACAAATCAGTTGCTCGCTCCATAGTTCCGGAGAACGGCGTTTTAGTCATCTTGCCCATGAGGCACGGTTCGCAAGTACCAAGTGATTCACAATCAAGTGATTCCAAAAGTCCATCAGTATGGAGTTTCTTCATGCGCTTTATACCTATATGACCTAAACGGCAGTGCCACACATAAGTTGCACTATCGTTATCAACTCTGCATCTTTTGGTTTCAACACTATGAATATGTGTATTACTACTATCGAGATTCAATAAAAATAGACCACTTTTCAAGGGTGCATGACCATAAAAGATATTACTCATATAAATAGAACAACCATTATTCTCTGATTTAAATGAATAACCGTCTCGCATCAAACAAGATCCAGATATAATGTTCATGCTTAACGCTGGCACCAAATAACAATTATTTAGGTCTAAAACTAATCCCGATGGTAGATGTAGAGGTAGCGTGCCGACCGCGATCACATCGACTTTGGAACCATTTCCCACGCATCGTCACCTCGTCCTTAGCCAATCTTCGCTAATCCGTAGTCCCTGTTTGAAGTTGCAAATATTAGCAATGTAACCAAAGATCAAATACCCGTGTACTACTGCGAGTATTAGTAAGGTACACATCAATAACATGTATATCACATATACCTTTGTTCACTTTGTCATCCTTCTTATCCGCCAAATACTTGGGGCAGTTCCGCTTCCAAAGGTCGATCCGCTTGCAAGAGAAGCACTCAGTCTCAGGCTTAGGTCCAGACTTGGGTTTCTTCTCTTGAGCAGCAACTTGTTTGCTGTTCTTCTTGAAGTTCCCCTTCTTCTTCCCTTTGCCCTTTTTCTTGAAACTGGTGGTCTTGTTGACCATCAACACTTGATGCTCCTTCTTGATTTCTACCTCTGCAGCCTTTAGCATTGCGAAGAGCTCGGAATAGTCTTGTCCATCCCTTGCATATTATAGTTCATCATGAAGCTCTTGTAGCTTGGTGGCGATTGATTGAAGAATTACATCAATGACACTATCATCAGGAAGATTAACTCCCAGTTGAATCAAGTGATTATTATACCCAGACATTTTGTGTATGTGTTCACTGACAGAACTATTCTCCTCCATCTTGCAGCTATAGAACTTATTGGAGACTTCATATCTCTCAATCCGGGCATTTTCTTGAAATATTAACTTCAACTGGAACATCTCATATGCTCCATGACGTTCAAAACATCGTTGAAGTCCCGGTTCTAAGCCGTAAAGCATGGCACATCGAACTATCGAGTAGTCATCAGCTTTGCTCGCCAGACGTTCTTAACGCCGCCAGTTGCATCAAGAAGAAGTTCGGCACCCAGCGGTGCTTCCAGGACGTAATTCTTTTGTGCAGCAATGAGGATAATCCTCAGGTTACGGACCCAGTCCGTGTAATTGCTACCATCATCTTTCAACTTTGCTTTCTCAAGGAACACATTAAAATTCAACGGAACAACATCATGAGCCATCTATCTACAACAAACATAGACATGCAAAATACTATCAGGTACTAAGTTCATGATAAATTTAAGTTCAATTAATCATATTACTTAAGAACTCCCACTTAGGCAGACATCTCTCTAGTCATCTAAGTGATCACGTGATCCAAATCAACTAAACCATGTCCGATCATCACGTGAGATGGAGTAGTTTCAATGGTGAACATCACTATGTTGATCATATCTACTATATGATTCACGTTCGACCTTTTGGTCTCCGTGTTCCGAGGCCATATCTGTTATATGCTAGGCTCGTCAAGTTTAACCTGAGTATTCCGCGTGTGCAACTGTTTTGCACCCGTTGTATTTGAACGTAGAGCCTATCACACCCGATCATCACGTGGTGTCTCAGCACGAAGAACTTTCGCAATGGTGCATACTCAGGGAGAACACTTCTTGATAATTTTTAGTGAGAGATCATCTTAAAATGCTACCGTCAATGAAAGCAAGATAAGATGCATAAAGGATAAACATCACGTGCAATCAATATAAGTGATATGATATGGCCATCATCATCTTGTGCTTGTGATCTCCATCTCTGAAGCACCGTCGTGATCACCATCGTCACCGGCGTGACACCTTGATCTCCATCGTAGCATCGTTGTCGTTACGCCATCTATTGCTTCTACGACTATCGCTACCGCTTTGTGATAAAGTAAAGCAATTACAGGGCGTATGCATTTCATACAATAAAGCGACAACCATATGGCTCCTGCTAGTTGCCGATAATTTTGGTTACAAAACATGATCATCTCATACAATAAAATATAGCATCACGTCTTGACCATATCACATCACAACATGCCCTGCAAAAACAAGTTAGACGTCCTCTACTTTGTTGTTGCAAATTTTACGTGGCTGCTACGGGTTGAGCAAGAACCGTTCTTACCTACGCATCAAAACCACAACGGTAGTTTGTCAAGTTAGTGCTGTTTTAACCTTCGCAAGGACCGGGCGTAGCCACACTCGGTTCAACTAAAGTTGGAGAAACAGACACCCGCTAGTCACCTGTGTGCAAAGCACGGCGGTAAAACCAGTCTCGCCAGAAGCGTACGCGTAATGTCGGTCCGGGCCGCTTCATCCAACAATACCGCTGAACCAAAGTATAACATGCTGGTAAGCAGTATGACTTGTATCACCCACAACTCACTTGTGTTCTACTCGTGCATATAACATCAACGCATAAAATCTGGCTCGGATGCCACTGTTCGGGAACGTAGTAATTTCAAAATATTTCCTACGCACACGCAAGATCATGGTGATGCATAGCAATGAGAGGGGAGAGTGTTGTCCACGTACCCTCGTAGACCGAAAGCGGAAGCGTTATGACAACGCGGTTGATGTAGTCGTACGTCTTCACGATCCGACCGATCCAAGTACCGAACGTACGGCACCTCCGAGTTCAGCACACGTTCAGCTCGATGACGATCCCCGGACTCCGATCCAGCAGGGTGTCGGGGATGAGTTCCATCAGCACGATGGTGTGGTGACGATGATGATGTTCTACCGATGCAGGGCTTCGCCTAAGCACCGCAAAGATACGACCGAGGTGGAATATGGTGGCGGGGGGCACCGCACACGGCTAAGGAACGATCACGAAAATCAACTTGTGTGTCTAGAGGTGCCCCCTGCCCCCGTCTATAAAGGAGCCAAGGGGAGGCGGCGGCCAAGGAGGGCGCGCCAAGGGGGAGTCCTACTCCCACCGGAGTAGGACTCCCTTCTTTCCTAGTTGGAGAAGGAGCAAGTGGCAAGGAGGAGGAAGAGGGGAAGGAAAGGGGGGGCGCCGCCCCCTTCTCCTTGTCCTATTCGGACTAGGGAGGGGAGGGGGTGCATCCCAGCTCTTGCCTCCTCTCCTCTTCTCCCTTAGGGCCCATGAAGGCCCAATAACCCCCGGGAGGGTTCCGGTAACCCCCCGGTGCTCCGGTAAAATCCCGATTTCACCCTGAACCATTCCTATATCCAATTATAGGCTTCCAATATATCAATCTTTATGTCTCGACCATTTCGAGACTCCTCGTCATGTCTGTGATCACATCCGGGACTCCGAACAACCTTCGGTACATCAAAACTTATAAACTCATAATAAAAGCGTAAATGCGTAGCGTTAAGCGTGCGGACCCTACGGGTTCGAGAACTATGTAGACATGACCTAGAACTATTCTCGGTCAATAACCAATAGCGGAACCTGGATGCTCATATTTTCTCCTACATATTCTATGAAGATCTTTATCGGTCAAACCACATAACAACATACGTTGTTCCCTTTGTCATTGGTATGTTACTTGTCCGAGATTCGATCGTCGGTATCCAATACCTAGTTAAATCTCGTTACCGGCAAGTCTCTTTACTCGTTACGTAATGCATCATTCCGTAACTAACTCATTAGCTACATTGCTTGCAAGTCTTATAGTGATGTGCATTACCGAGAGGGCCCAGAGATACCTCTCCGAGCAATCGGAGTGACAAAACCTAATCTCAAAATCGCCAACCCAACATGTACCTTCGGAGACACACAGTAGAGCTCCTTTATAATCACCCGATTACGTTGTGACGTTTGGTAGCACACAAAGTGTTCCTCCAGTAAACGGGAGTTGCATAATCTCATAGTTACAGGAACATGTATAAGTCATGAAGAAAGCAATAGCAACATACTAAACGATCAAGTGCTAGGCTAACGGAATGGGTCATGTCAATCACATCATTCTCCTAATGATGTGAGCCCTTTAATCAAATGACAACACATGTCTATGGTTAGGAAACATAACCATCTTTGATTAATGAGCTAGTCAAGTAGAGGCATACTAGTGACGTTATGTTTGTCTATGTATTCACACATGTATCATGTTTCCGGTTAATACAATTCTAGCATGAATAATAAACATTTATCATCATATGAGGAAATAAATAATAACTTTATTATTGCCTCTAGGGCATATTTCCTTCACCGAATACCGGAGGAACACTTTGTGTGCTACCAAACGTCACAACGTAACTGGGTGATTATAAAGGTGCTCTACAGGTGTCTCCGATGGTACTTGTTGAGTTGGCATAGATCGAGACTAGGATTTGTCACTCCGATTGTCGGAGAGGTATCTCTGGGCCCTCTCGGTAATGCACATCACTATAAGCCTTTCAAGCAATGTGACTAATGAGTTAGTTGCAGGATGATGCATTACGGAACGAGTAAATAGACTTGCCGGTAACGAGATTGAACTAGGTATTGAGATAGCGACGATCGAATCTCGGGCAAGTAACATACCAATGACAAAGGGAACAACGTATGTTGTTATGCGGTTTGACCGAAAAAGATCTTCATATAATATGTGGGAGCCAAAATGAGCATCCAGGTTCCGCTATTGGTTATTGACCAGAGACGTGTCTCGGTCATGTCTACATAGTTCTCGAACCCGTAGTGTCCGCACGCTTAACGTTCGGTGACGATCGATATTATGAGTTTATGTGTTTTGATGTACCGAAGATAGTTCGGAGTCCTGGATGTGATCACGGACATGATGAGGAGTCTCGAAATGGTCGAGACATAAAGATTGATATATTGGATGACTATATTCGGACACCGTAAGTGTTCCGGGTGGTTACGGGTAAAACCGGAGTGCCGGAGGGGTTACCGGAACCCGGGGGAGAACTAATGGGCCACATGGGACTTATTGGAGAGAGAGAGGGCCGGCTAGGGCAGGCCGCGCGCCCCTCCCGCTCTGGTTCGAATTGGACTAGGGAAGGGGGGCGGCGCCCCCCTTTCCTTCTCCCTCTAGTCCTACTCCTACTAGGAGGAGGAGCACTCCTCCTCTCCTGGCGTGCCACAAGGGCCGGCCGGCCTCGCCCCTTGCTCCTTTATATACGGGGTCAGGGGGCACCCTAGAACACACAAGTTGATCATTGATCTCTTAGCCGTGTGCGGTGCCCCCCTCCACCATAATCCACCTCGGCCATATCGTTGCAGTGCTTACGCGAAGCCCTGCGCTGTTAAATTCATCATCACCGTCATCACGCTGTCGTGCTGACGAAGCTCTCCCTCGACACTCTACTGGATCGTGAGTTCGTGGGACGTCACCGAGCCAAATGTGTGCAGATCACGGAGGTGCCGTACTTTCGGTACTACGATCGGTTGATCGTGAAGACGTACGACTACATCAACTGCGTTGTCATGACGCTTTCGGTCTACGAGGGTATGTGGACAACACTCTCCCCTCTCGTTGCTATGTATCACCATGATCTTGCGCGTGCGTAGGTAAATTTTTTGAAATTACTACGTTCCCCAACAGTGCCCTGTGAGCTTGTGGCCCTCTCATGTCTCCTCTGGCCTCCTGCCGAAGCTTCGTGGGTGTCTTCTGGTCCAAGAAAATCGTTAAAAAGTTTCGTTCCATTTGGACTCCGTTTGGTATTGATTTTCTGTAAAAGACAAAAACAAGGAAAAAATAGCAACTGGCACTGGGCACTAGGTTAATAGGTTAGTCCCATAAATTGATATAAAATAGCATATTAATGCATATAAAACACCCAAGATGGATAATATAATAGCATGGAACAATAAAAAATTATAGATACTTTGTAGACGTATCAATCATCCCCAAGCTTAATTCCTACTCGTCCTCGAGTAGGTAAATGATAAAAATAGATTTTTTTGATATGGAATGCCACCTAACATGTTTATCAAGTAATTTTTCTTGTTGTGGCATGAATATTCAGATCCATAAGACTCAAAACAAAAGTTAAATATTGACATAAAAACAATAATACTTCAAGCATACTAATAAAGCAATCATGTCTTCTCAAAATATCATGGCTAAAGAAAGTTATCCCTACAAAAACATAATCTTGTCATGATCTATCTTCATCACATAAAGTATTTATCATGCACAACCCCGATGACAAGCCAAGCAACTGTTTCATACTTTTAACATTCTCAAGCTTTTTAAACTTTCACGCAATACATGAGCGTGAGCCATGGATATATCACTATAGGTGGAATAGAATATGATGGTGGAGGTTGTGTGGAGAATACAAAAAAGGAGAAAGTCTCACATTGACGAGGCTAATCAATGGGCTATGGAGATGCCCATCAATTGATGTCAATGCAAGTAGTAGGGATTGCCATGCAACATATGCACTAGAGCTATAAGTGTATGAAAGCTCAAAAGAAAAGTAAGTGGGTGTGCATCCAACGTGCTTGCTCACGAAGACCTAGGGCAATTTGAGGAAGCCCATCATTGGAATATACAAGCCAAATTATATCATGAAAAATTCCCACTAGTAATATATGGAAGTGACAAAATAGGAGATTCTCTATCATGAAGAACATGGTGCTACTTTGAAGCACAAGTGTGGATAAAGGATAGTAACATTGCCCCTTCTCTCTTTTTCTCTCATTCATTTTTTCTCTTTCTTTTTTCTCTCTTTTTTCTTTCTGGGCTCTTTGGCCTCTTATTATTATTATTTTTCGCCCCGAGTCTCATCCCGACTTGTGGGGGGATCATAGTCTCCATCATCCTTTCCACACATGATACAATGCTCTAATAATTATGATCATCACACTTTTATTTACTTACAACTCAAGAATTACAACTCGATACTAGAACAAGGATATGACTCTATATGAATGCCTCCGGCGGTGTACCAGGATGTGCAATGATCTAGCGTGACATGTATGAAAAATATGAACGGTGGCCAAGCCACAAATACTATGTCAACTATATGATCACGCAAAACAATAAGACAATGATGGTATGTGTCATAATAAACGGAACGGTGGAAGTTGCATGGCAATATATCTCGGAATGGCTATGGAAATGCCATAATAGGTATGTATGATGGGTGTTTTGAGGAAGATATAAGGTGGCTTATGTGTGAAAGAGCGAAACATATCACGGGGTTTGGATGCACCAGTGAAGTTTGCACCAACTCTCAAGGTGAGAAAGGGCAATGCACGGTACCGAAGAGGCTAGAAATGATGGAAGGGTGAGAGTGCGTATAATCCATGGACTCAACACTAGTCATAGAGTACTCACATACTCATAGCAAAAAATTATTAGCCCTAGAAAAAAAGTACTAATACGCATGCTCCTAGGGGAATAGATTGGTTGGAAAAGACCATCGCTCGTCCCTATCGGTGGAAAACGACACCTATGGGATCACTGGAATCCCTTCTACGGTTGGCGGGCGCGGGGTTGTGAGAAGAGCAGGTCTAACAGGAAGCACACAGATCGTTTACCCAGGTTCAGGCCACGAGGATGCGTAATACCCTAGTCCTGCTTTGGTGGATGTATTGAGTGTTCTTGTGTTCTTGAGCTAGCTGCGGGGTGTACAGCGCACGAGCTTATCGCCCAGCGTTACGGGACAAAGCGCATTAAATGCGCTACTTAGGTGTCCATTAGCTTTATCGGGGACGGGAACGAGGCACGTCCCGTCCGTCGCCGCTCCGTCTCGCTTCGACACGCGTCCAGGCCAGCGATGCGTGCGGTGCCATGTAGGCAGGCAGGCAGCTGAGGTGGCGCGGTGGTGGAGCCTTCACGAAGATTTGCATGCCACCACGCAGGTCCTTGCTGAGTTGGTGTAGAGGCCGCCCGTCGCCATGCAGGTGCCTGCCCGGCTGGTTGAGCTAGCAGCTGCTTGGGGACGGCAGTGGCATCTTGGCTGGTGCGGGCCTGGCGGTGGCCCCACTGATGTCCTCAGCAAGGTCCTTGCCATGGGGCCGACAAGGGTCTTGTCGTGGCGTTGCAGTCATCCTCGGCAAGGCGCTTGCCGGGGGTCTTGTGGATTCCCTCGGCTGGGATCCCGCCGAGGGTCGCTGTCTTCTGGTCCTCATCTGATCTCACATGTTTATGATCTTGACGAAGATCTGCATGCCACCACAGAGGTTCCTCCCGAGCCTTGGTTCCAACGTAGTCGTTGGCGGCGTTTGGAACTTTTGGGCTCGAGGGCGGCTCAATCCGTTGGTGTTGGGCGAACTGCCCCGGCAAGGGTCTTGCCAGGGGAACCTGCTTCGCCCCTCTGCTCTCTGGGTTCTTGGTCTTGGTGTTGTCTTGTTTGTCTTGGGCTTCGGCTTCTCTCCGACTTCCCTCCTCTGCCCTGCTAAGTGTGGCCGTGGCGTGCGGCTCTGACTGCCCGTGCACAAGTAAAGGGGTCAAAAGAATAGACCCTACTTTTGTACACCGACAGGAGCCCCCGGGCCTGGGCCATACATAAGCGCGACGCGTTGTTGGGCCAGGCCCAGAACGGTGCGCGGGCAGGTGGGGCGGATTTTCACCGCAGTAACTGTTCGTCCGCTGCGCTTCCCCATGACCCGCGTTGAACGCGCGACGTGGAGGGGCATGCATGACGTGGGGGTCATGCATAGGGCGGTTTCCGCACGCATGCGTCACATCGTGGTAAAGAGGCGGCTCGCGCCTTCCCCATAAAAAGGGGGAGGCATGGAGGCGCGGCTCATTTACTGAGTGGACTCGGGTCGCGGTCTTCAAGGCGCCCACGCCCCACGATCACGGGGCGGGAAACGGTCGCCTCACCCGTCCTCTCGATCATGCTTGTTTGCCACGCGTCCTCCATGCAGGTGGCAGGCAGTGGAGGCGGGAAACCGGGTCGTCGCTGATTGGGGCAGCGGGTCTGTCCTGATTCCCTGCGCCTCCGGTGGCTGGACTGTTCGAGTGGGGCGGCCGAGCCTCGACCCCACCCCTTTATAAGGAGGGGGAGGGGGATGTCGTCCCACGTTCTCCCAGCGCCCATCTTCTTCCACGTCCACCCCTTCCTTCCACCCGTCTTGGCGAGAGGGGGTGCAGGCCCTTCAACAGTGGGGGCGAGGGTCGCCGCTCGACAGCGCGTCCCTCCTTCCCACGAGCCCGCGGCGGCAGAGCCGGCCACGAGAGGAAGGGGGAAGGGGCGAGGCCGAGGTCGCCGCGACAGTCGGGGGAGAGGGGGACATGGCGGCGTGATGGTCGTGCCTCCGCCAGCGATGCCTCCCGCGATGGAGGGCCACATCAGGGACCAGCCCCGCGAGTCCTTCATCAGGCTGCGCCGGCCACGGCGTCGTCGTCTCCATCTCCCTACCCCATTTGCTCGGGAAATGGAGCTCGACCCGCCCCAGACCCTCAGATTGCACATGAGGGGCTGCGGGAACGGCGGCACGCAGGTCGACGTCGACTTCCCTGCTCCTCATGTTATGTACCTCTGTCGCGGTGGAAGACATTTGCTCGCATCCATAGCCTGATGGCGGGGCTCGTCCTCTACTTCAAGTTAATGGAGGGCGGCCTGCTCTCCGTCAAGGTCTTCAGAGATCTTGGAACTCGCCTAAAGTGCTGCGTGGAGAGCTCCTCCGGTGATGAAGATTCCTCCTCGAGCGGGAGTGACGAGGAGGACAGCGATAGCGACAACGAGGGAGTCAAGCGGCAGGATGCCGACCCTGACTTTGACTGGCTGTGCCGCCCCTCCCTCGGCCACGCGCCCTACCGAGGGCCTTCCTCGCCAAGCTCTTCATCGGGGAGCTCCCCGTCGTCTCCTTGGGCAGCTGGCATAGGAGGGCCGGAGAAGGCGAAGAAGGCGGGTGGCGGCCGTCAAGTTGGAGTACGTGGGCACCGACGCCTTCGTCGCGTATTGCCGGCCCGCTGCCTCGTCTTCCAGCTCCTTTCCCGGCACCAAGATGTTCTCTTGGTGCCTTTTGCTCCTCGCACCTTGCCTAGGTGCCCCTTTTTCCCTCCTGCTGTCTTGTTCCACCTTCTGAGGAGAGGGACAAGAAAGGGATTACGGGCACCTTATCTCTTTTTAGTTTGTAAGCTTGCGGGCACTTGTTAGTTTTAAGACTTGTAATCCCCTTGCTCATGTTTTTTATTCCGTACGAACTGTACCTGTACGGGACATTTTTAATGAAAAAGGGTGCTTGCCGGGTTCTTTGTGTGTAGCGAGGCCCATGCCAAGGAATGAGTCCTTGTTATTTCTATCGACCTTGCCAGCCTTCTCATCTACCAAGTATCTAGGGTAAATCTGCTCCAATGGTTGTTCCCCTTATTACAGAAGCACTTAGTCTCGGGTTTGGGTTCAACCTTGGGTTTCTTCACTAGAGCAACAACTGTTTTGCCGTTTCATGAAGTATCCCTTGTTGCCCTTGCCCTTCTTGAAACTAGTGGTTTTACCAACCATCAACAATTGATGGTCCTACTTGACTTCTACTTTCATGTGTCAAACATCACGAACACTTCAAGGATCATCATATCTATCCACGATATGTTATAGTTCATCACGAGGCTCTAGCAGCTCGGTGTGGCAATGACTTTGGAGAAACATCACTATCTCATCTGGAAGATTAACTCCCACTCGATTCAAGTGATTGTTGCACTCAGACAATCTGAGCACAAGCTCAACAATTAAGCTTTTCTCCCTGAGTTTGCAGGCTAAGAAAATCGTCGGAGGTCTTATACCTCTTGACGAC
Source organism: Aegilops bicornis (assembly GCA_021605145.1). Taxonomy (NCBI): domain Eukaryota; kingdom Viridiplantae; phylum Streptophyta; class Magnoliopsida; order Poales; family Poaceae; genus Aegilops; species Aegilops bicornis. The sequence goes on along the minus strand of CM038675.1, from coordinate 526,428,609 downwards.
GGCACGAGCCTGAAATCCCAATTTCAGCCCTTGAAACATCTCATATGTTCCGCGATGTTTCGAAAACGTCTTTGGTGCCTCTACTCTAAACCGTTCAACTGAACTATCACGTAGTTATCAAAACGTGTATGTCCGATGTTTGCAACATCCACAAACGACGTTTGGGGTTCAAAGACACCGAGCGGTGCATTAAGGACATAAGCTTTCTCTTGATCGCATAATTGTTACTTTCAACTTTCAACTATATTTTCTCTAGGAACATATCTAAACAGTGGAACTAAAGCGAGCTTCGACATAATTTGCAAAAGGTCTTTTGACTATGTTCAAGATAATTAAGTTCATCTTATGAAGTCCCACTCAGATAGACATCCCTCTGGTCATCTAAGTGATTACATGATCCGAGTCAACTAAGCCGTGTCCGATCATCACGTGAGACGGACTAGTCATCATCGGTGAACATCTTCATGTTGATCGTATCTACTATACGACTCATGCTCGACCTTTCGGTCTCTGTGTTCCCGAGGCCATGTCTGTACATGCTAGGCTCGTCAAGTTAACCCCAAGTGTTTTGCTTTGTGTAAATCTGTCTTACACCCGTTGTATGTGAACGTAAGAATCCATCACACCCGATCATCACGTGGTGCTTAGAAGCGTATTTAACTGTAGCAACGGTGCAGTGGGAGAACACTGCTTGAAATTTGTGTAAGGGATCATCTTATTTACTACCGTCGTTCTAAGTAAACAAGATGCATAAACATAATAAACATCACATGCAATTATATAGTAGTGACATGATATGGCCAATATCATATAGCTCCATTGATCTCCATCTTCGGGGCTCCATGATCATCATCGTCACCGGCATGACACCATGATCTCCATCATCATGATCTCCATCATCGTGTCTCCATGAAGTTGTCTCGCCAACTTATTACTTCTACTACTATGGCTACGGTTAGCAATAAAGTAAAGTAATTACATGGCGTTGTTCAATGACACGCAGGTCATACAATAAATAAAGACAACTCCTATGGCTCCTTCCGGTTGTCATACTCATCGACATGCAAGTCGTGAATCCTATTACAAGAACATGATCAATCTCATACATCACATATCATTCATCACATTCTTCTTGGCCATATCACATCACATATCATACCACTGCAAAAACAAGTTAGGCGTCCTCTAATTGTTGTTGCATGTTTTACGTGGCTGCTATGGGTTTCTAGCAAGAACGTTTCTTACCTACGCATAAAACCACAACGTGATATGCCAATTGCTATTTACCCTTCATAAGGACCCTTTTCATCGAATCCGTTCCGACTAAAGTGGGAGGCGGCACCCGCTAGCCACCTTATGCACCAAGTGCATGTCGGTCGGTGGAACCTGTCTCACGTAAGTGTACGTGTAAGGTCGGTCCGGCCGCTTCATCCCACAATACCGCCGAAAACAAGATTGGACTAGTAACGGTAAGCATATTGAACAACATCAACGCCCACAACTACTTTGTGTTCTACTCGTGCAAAGAATCTACGCAATAGACCTAGCTCATGATGCCCTTTGTTGGGGAACGTATCATAAATTCAAAATTTTCCCACGTGTCACCAAGATCTATCTATGGAGAAACTAGCAACGAGGGAGGAGAGTGCATCTACATACCCTTGTAGATCGTTAAGCGGAAGCGTTCATGAGAACGGGGTTGAAGGAGTCGTACTCGTCGTGATCCAAATCACCGGAGATCCTAGTGCCGAACGGACGGCACCTCCGCGTTCACCACACGTACAGCCCGGTGACGTCTCCCATGCCTTGATCCAGCAAGGAGAGAGGGAGAGGTTGAGGAAGACTCCATCCAGCAGCAGCACAACGGCATGGTGGTGATGGAGGAGTGTGGCAATCCAGCAGGGCTTCGCCAAGCACCATGGGAGAGGAGGAGGAGGAGAGGCAGGGCTGCGCCTGGAGAGGGAGAGGCTCTCGTGTGTTATGGGCAGCCCCCTAGGCCTCATATATATAGGGGAAGGGGAGGAGGGTGCGCCCCCTCTAGGGTTCCCACCCCTAGAGGGGCGGCAGCCCCCAAAAACCCATCTATGGGTGGCGGCCACAAGGGGGGAGGAGAGGGAGGCGCAGGGAGTATGGGCCTTAGGGCCCATCTGCCCTTAGGGTTTACCCCCTCTCCCCTTCTAGCCGCATGGGCCATGGTGGGAGGCGCCCTAGCCCACCTAGGGGCTGGTGCCCTCTCATACTTGGCCCATGTATGCCTCTGGAGCATGTGGCCCCACTTGGTGGACCTCAGGACCCTCCGGTGGTCCCAGACGTTATCGATAAACCCCAAACTTTTCCGGTGACCAAAACAGAACTTCCCATATATAAATCTTTACCTCCGGACCATTCCGGAACTCCTCGTGACGTCCGGGATCTCATCCGGACTCAACAACATTCGGTAACCACATACAAGCTTCCTTTATAACCCTAAGCGCCACCGAACCTTAAGTGTGTAGACCCTACGGGTTCGGGAGACATGTAGACATGACCGAGACGTTCTCCGGTCAATAACCAACAGCGGATCTGGATACCCATGTTGGCTCCCACATGTTCCACGATGATCTCATCGGATGAACCACGATGTCAAGGACTCATTCGATCCCGTATACAATTCCCTTTGTCTAACGGTATTGTACTTGCGAGATTCGATCGTCGGTATCCCGATACCTTGTTCAATCTCGTTACCGGCAAGTCTCTTTACTCGTTCCGTAACACATCATCCCGTGATCAACCCCTTGATCACATTGTGCACATTATGATGATGTCCTACCGAGTGGGCCCTAGAGATACCTCTTCGTTTACGGAGTGACAAATCCCGATCTCGATTCGTACCAACCCAACAGACACTTTCGGAGATACCGTAATGCACCTTTATAGTCACCCGATTACGTTGTGACGTTTGGTACACCCAAAGCATTCCTACGGTATCCGGAGTTGCACAATCTCATGGTCTAAGGAAAAGATACTTGACATTTAGAAAAGCTTTAGCATACGAACTACGATCTTTGTGCTAGGCTTAGGATTGGGTCTTGTCCATCACATCATTCTCCTAATGATGTGATCACGTTATCAACGACATCCAATGTCCATGGTCGGAAACCGTAACCATCTATTGATCAACGAGCTAGTCAACTAGAGGCTTACTAGGGACATGGTGTTGTCTATGTACCCACACATGTATTGAGTTTCCTATCAATACAATTATAGCATGGATAATAAGCGATTATCATGAACACGGAAATATAATAATAACTAATTTATTATTGCCTCTAGGGCATATTTCCAACAGTCTCCCACTTGCACTAGAGTCAATAATCTAGTTCACATCGCCATGTGATTAACAGTGATAGGTCACATCGCCATGTGACCAACACCCAAAGAGTTTACTAGTGTCTGTAAACTAGTTCACATCATCATGCGATTTAGACTCAATGAGTTCTGAGGTTTGATCATGTTTTGCTTGCGAGAGAGGTTTTAGTCAACGGGTCTGAACCTTTCAGATCCGTGTGTGCTTTGCAAAAAAAAATTTAGGTCATATTATAAATGCTCCATTTGAAACTATTCCAAATGGTTGCTCCACTATACGTATCCGGTTTGCTACTCAGAGTCACTCGGATAGGTGTTAAAGCTTGCATCGACGTAAACCTTTACGCCGAACTCTTTATCACCTCCATAATCGAGAAACATGTCCTTATTTACTCCAAGGACAATTTTGATCATTGTCCAATGATCCATTCTGGATCATTCTTGTACCCCTCGACCGACTCATGGCAAGGCACACTTCCGGTGCAAGACACAACATAGCATACTATAGAGCCTATATGCGAAGCATAGGGGACGACCTTCGCCTTTTTCTCTTTTCTGCCGTGGTCGAGCTTTTAACTCTTAACTCCATACCTTACAACTCAGACAAGAACTCCTTCTTTGGTGATCCATCTTGAACACTTTCAAGATTATGTCAAGGTATGTGCTCATTTGAAAGTACTATTGAGTGTTTTTTATCTATCCTCATAGATCTTGATGCTCAATGTTCAAGTAGCTTAATCCAGGTTTTCACTTGAAAACACTTTTCAAACAACCCTATATGCTTTACAGAAAATTCTACATCATTTCTGATCATCTATATGTCAACGACACATACTCATCGAAATTTGTAGTGCTCCCACTCACTTCTTTGGAAATACAAGTTTCTCATAAACTTTGTATAAACCCAAAATCATTGATCATCTCATCAAAGCGCACATTCCAACTCCGAGATGCTTACTCCGGTCCTTAGAAGGGATCGCTGGAGCCAAAGATACCTTTTAGCATCCTTAGGATCGACAAAACTTTACGATTGTATCACATACAACCTTTCCTTACTTAAAACTGGTAAGGAAACTCATTTTGACATCCATCTGCCAGATTTCATAAATGCAGCTTATGCTAACATGATTCCGACGGACTTAAGCATCGCTACGGATGAGAAAAACTCATCGTAGTCAACTCCTTGAACTTGTGAAAACTCTTCACCACAAGTCGAGCTTCATAGAAGGTGACATTACCGTCCACGTCCGTCTTCTTCTTAAAGATCCATTTATTGCAATGGCTTGCCAATCATCGGGCAAGTCCACCAAAGTCCATGCTTTGTTATGATACATGGATCCTATCTCGGATTTCATGGCTTCTAACCATTTGTCGGAATTTGGGCCCACCATCGCTTCTCCATAGCTCGTAAGTTCATTGTTGTCTAGCAACATGACCTTCAAGACAGGATCACCGTACCATTCTGAAGCAGTCCGCATCCTTGTCACCCCACGAGTGCGGTAGTGACTTGATCCAAAACTTCATGATCACTATCATAAGCTTCGACTTCAATTGGTGTAGGTGCCACAGAACAACTTCCAAAGGCCTGCTACACACTTGTTGAAGTGACGGTTCAATAACCTCATCAAGTCTCCACCATCCTCCCACTCAACTTTCCGAGACAAACTTTTCCTCGAGAAAGGACCCGATTCAAGAAACAATCCCTATTGCTTTCGGATCTGAATTAGGAGGTATACCCAACCGTTTTGGGTGTCCTATGATGCATTTTATCCGCTTTGGGTTCGAGCTTATCAACCTGAAACTTTTCCACATAAGCGTCGCAGCCCCAAACCTTTAAGAAATGACAGCTTAGGTTTCTCTAAACCATAGTTCATACGGTGTCATCTCAACGGAGTAACATGGTGCCCTATTAAAGTGAGTGCGGTTGTCTCTAATGCCTAACCCATGAATGATAGTGGTAATTTGATAAGAGACATCATGGTACGCACCATATCCAATAGGGTGCAACTATGATGTTCGGACACACCATCACACTATGGTGTTCGAGCGGTATTAATTGTGAAACAATTTGCACAATGTCTTAATTGTGTGCCAAAACTTCGTAACTCAGATATTCATCTCTATGATCATATCATAGACATTCTATCCTCTTGTCACGAAGATCTTAAACTTCACTCTGAAATTACTTGAACCATTCAATAATTCAGACTTGTGTTTCATCAAGTAAATATACTCAACATCTACTCGAATCATCTGTGAAGTAAGAACATAACGATATTCACTTTGAATGCCTCGGCACTCATTGGACTGCACATATCAAAATGTGTTACTTCCAACAAGTTGCTATCTTGTTCCATTTTTTGAAACCGAGGCTTTTAGGTCATCTTGCCCATGTAGTATGTTTTGCATATCTCAAGTGATTCAAAATCAAGTGAGTCCAAACGATCCATCTGCATGGAGTTTCTTCATGCGGACACACCAATAGACATGGTTCGCATGTCTCAAGTTTTTCAAAACGAGTGAGTCCAAAGATCCATCAACATGGAGCTTCTTCATGCGTTTTACACCAATATGACTTACATGGCGATTGCCACAAGTAAGTGGTACTATCATTACTATCTTATACTTTTGGCATGAAAATGTGTATCACTATGATCGAGATTCAATAAACCATTTATTTAGGTGCAAGACCATCGAAGGTATTATTCAAATAAACAGAGTAACCATTATTCTCCTTAAATGAATAACCGTATTGCGATAGACATAATCCAATCATGTCTATGCTCAACGCATAAACACCAAATGCAATTATTTAGGTTTATCACCAATCTCGATTTGGTAGAGGGAGCGTCACGATGCTTGATCACATCAAGCTTGGAAAAACTTCAATACATATCGTCGACTCACCTTTAGCTAGTCTCCGTTTATTCCGTAGCTTTTATTTCGAGTTACTAACACTTAGCAACCGAACCGGTATCTTAATACCCTGGTGCTACTAGGAGTACTAGTAAAGTACACATTAACATAATGCATATCCAATATACTTCTATCGACCTTGCCAGCCTTCTCATCTACCAAGTATCTACGGTAAATCTGCTCCAATGGTTGTTCCCCTTATTACAGAAGCACTTAGTCTCGGGTTTGGGTTCAACCTTGGGTTTCTTCACTAGAGCAGCAACTGTTTTGTCGTTTCATGAAGTATCCCTTGTTGCCCTTGCCCTTCTTGAAACTAGTGGTTTTACCAACCATCAACAATTGATGCTCCTACTTGACTTCTACTTTCGCGGTGTCAAACATCACGAACACTTCAAGGATCATCATATCTATCCCTGATATGTTATAGTTCATCACGAGGCTCTAGCAGCTCGGTGGCAATGACTTTGGAGAAACATCACTATCTCATCTGGAAGATTAACTCCCACTCGATTCAAGTGATTGTTGCACTCAGACAATCTGAGCACAAGCTCAAGAATTAAGCTTTTCTCCCTGAGTTTGCAGGCTAAGAAAATCGTCGGAGGTCTTATACCTCTTGACGACGGCACGAGCCTGAAATCCCAATTTCAGCCCTTGAAACATCTCATATGTTCCGCGATGTTTTGAAAACGTCTTTGGTGCCTCTACTCTCAACCGTTCAACTGAACTATCACGTAGTTATCAAAACGTGTATGTCCGATGTTCGCAACATCCACAAACGACGTTTGGGGTTCAAAGACACTGAGCGGTGCATTAAGGACATAAGCTTTCTACTGATCGCATAATTGTTACTTTCAACTTTCAACTATATTTTCTCTAGGAACATATCTAAACAGTGGAACTAAAGTGCGAGCTTACGACATAATTTGCAAAAGGTCTTTTGACTATGTTCAAGATAATTAAGTTCATCTTATGAACTCCCACTCGAGATAGACATCCCTCCGGTCATCTAAGTGATTACATGATCCGAGTCAACTAAGCCGTGTCCGATCATCACGTGAGACGGACTAGTCATCATCGGTGAACATCTTCATGTTGATCGTATCTACTATACGACTCATGCTCGACCTTCGGTCTCTGTGTTCCCGAGGCCATGTGCGTACATGCTAGGCTCGTCAAGTTAACCCCAAGTGTTTTTGCTGTGTAAATCTGTCTTACACCCGTTGTATGTGAACGTAAGAATCCATCACACCCGATCATCACGTGGTGCTTAGAAGCGACGAATTGTAGCAACGGTGCACGGTCGAGGAGAACACTTCTTGAAATTTGTGTAAGGGATCATCTTATTTACTACCGTCGTTCTAAGTAAACAAGATGCATAAACATAATAAACATCACATGCAATTATATAGTAGTGACATGATATGGCCAATATCATATAGCTCCATTGATCTCCATCTTCGGGGCTCCATGATCATCATCGTCACCGGCATGACACCATGATCTCCAACATCATGATCTCCATCATCGTGTCTCCATGAAGTTGTCTCGCCAACTTATTACTTCTACTACTATGGCTACCGGTTAGCAATAAAGTAAAGTAATTACATGGCGTTGTTCAATGACACGCAGGTCATACAATAAATAAAGACAACTCCTATGGCTCCTGCCGGTTGTCATACTCATCGACATGCAAGTCGTGAATCCTATTACAAGAACATGATCAATCTCATACATCACATATCATTCATCACATTCTTCTTGGCCATATCACATCACATAGCATAGCCTGCAAAAACAAGTTAGACGTCCTCTAATTGTTGTTGCATGTTTTACGTGGCTGCTATGGGTTTCTAGCAAGAACGTTTCTTACCTACGCAAAACCACAACGTGATATGCCAATTGCTATTTACCCTTCATAAGGACCCTTTTCATCGAATCCGTTCCGACTAAAGTGGGAGGCGGCACCCGCTAGCCACCTTATGCACCAAGTGCATGTCGATCGGTGGAACTTTGTCTCACGTAAGTGTACGTGTAAGGTCGGTCCGGCCGCTTCATCCCACAATACCGCCGAAAACAAGATTGGACTAGTAACGGTAAGCATATTGAACAACATCAACGCCCACAACTACTTTGTGTTCTACTCGTGCAAAGAATCTACGCAATAGACCTAGCTCATGATGCCCTTTGTTGGGGAGCGTAGCATAAATTCAAAATTTTCCCACGTGTCACCAAGATCTATCTATGGAGAAACTAGCAACGAGGGAGGAGAGTGCATCTACATACCCTTGTAGATCGTTAAGCGGAAGCGTTCATGAGAACGGGGTTGAAGGAGTCGTACTCGTCGTGATCCAAATCACCGGAGATCCTAGTGCCGAACGGACGGCACCTCCGCGTTCACCACACGTACAGCCCGGTGACGTGCCATGCCTTGATCCAGCAAGGAGAGAGGGAGAGGTTGAGGAAGACTCCATCCAGCAGCAGCACAACGGCATGGTGGTGATGGAGGAGTGTGGCAATCCAGCAGGGCTTCGCCAAGCACCATGGGAGAGGAGGAGGAGGAGAGGCGGGCTGCGCTGGAGAGGAGAGGCTCTCGTGTGTTATGGGCAGCCCCTAGGCCTCATATATATAGGGGAAGGGGAGGAGGGTGCGCCTCTAGGGTTCCCACCCCTAGAGGGGCGGCAGCCCCCAAAACCCATCTATGGGTGGCGGCCACAAGGGGGGAGGAGAGGGAGGCGCAGGGAGTATGTGCCTTAGGGCCCATCTGCCCTTAGGGTTTACCCCCTCTCCCCTTCTAGCCACATGGGCCATGGTGGGAGGCGCCCTAGCCCACCTAGGGGCTGGTGCCCTCTCATACTTGGCCCATGTATGCCTCTGGAGCATGTGGCCCCACTTGGTGGACCCTCGGGACCCTCCCGGTGGTCCCAGATGCGTTACCGATAAACCCCAAACTTTTCAGGTGACCAAAACAGAAAATCCCAAATAAAAATCTTTACCTCCGGACCATTCGGAACTCCTCGTGACGTCCGGGATCTCATCCGGGACTCCGAACAACATTCGGTAACCACATACAAGCTTCCTTTATAACCCTAAGCGTCACCGAACCTTAAGTGTGTAGACCCTACGGGTTCGGAGACATGTAGACATGACCGAGGCGTTCTCCGGTCAATAACCAACAGCGGGATCTGGATACCCATGTTGGCTCCCACATGTTCCACGATGATCTCATCGGATGAACCACGATGTCAAGGACTCATTCGATCCCGTATACAATTCCCTTTGTCTAGCGGTATTGTACTTGCCCGAGATTCGATCGTCGGTATCCCGATACCTTGTTCAATCTCGTTACCGGCAAGTCTCTTTACTCGTTCCGTAACACATCATCCCGTGATCAACCCCTTGATCACATTGTGCACATTATGATGATGTCCTACCGAGTGGGCCCTAGAGATACCTCTTCGTTTACACGGAGTGACAAATCCCAGTCTCGATTCGTGCCAACCCAACAGACACTTTCGGAGATACCTGTAATGCACCTTTATAGTCACCCAGTTACGTTGTGACGTTTGGTACACCCAAAGCATTCCTACGGTATCCGGGAGTTGCACAATCTCATGGTCTAAGGAAAAGATACTTGACATTTAGAAAAGCTTTAGCATACGAACTACGATCTTTGTGCTAGGCTTAGGATTGGGTCTTGTCCATCACATCATTCTCCTAATGATGTGATCACGTTATCAACGACATCCAATGTCCATGGTCAGGAAACCGTAACCATCTATTGACCAACGAGCTAGTCAACTAGAGGCTTACTAGGGACATGGTGTTGTCTATGTACCCACACATGTATTGAGTTTCCTATCAATACAATTATAGCATGGATAATAAACGATTATCATGAACACGGAAATATAATAATAACTAATTTATTATTGCCTCTAGGGCATATTTCCAACAGAAACAAGGTCTCATTTGTCCCAGTTACATACGAAACGCATAACAGGGGATGAAAGACTAAACTGAATCCGCAGCCCCCGGCAACCTTGGCTTGCCGTGGTCGGATCCTTGTGTCTTCAGCCCCCGGCAGTCTTGGCTGGCCGGGGCCGGAGCGCCGGTCCGTTCTCTTTCGCCCATGCGGCTCAACAGAAGTGTCCACGTGCCCTGCAAACCAAAGAGGACAGAAAGACGCACACTCGACCTCTAGGCTAGGGGTTAGTCGCCGCTAAGCACTATCAACCCTAACCGAGGGAGAGACTCAATGTAGCATGCATGCTATAACTTAGGGCGCCAGCGCTTCGTTTATTTATGCTCAGGGTCTGCGCCTGGCTTTGTACAGAGTGTTACATGCCTTGTCGGCAAAGCTTGTACAAAAGGTGGCTTGCCGGGAGGCCCGGCAAGCCGTGCCTTATGGGTAAAATTTGCGAAGATGCTTGATGTTCCAGGAGTTGCTCACTGGAACAACATCTTCGGTCTCCAGGCGAACTGCGCTGGGCCTAGTGACTCGTATTACCCGATAAGGGCCTTCCCACTTCGGCGTCAACTTGTTGGAATTCTTAGCCGACTGAACGCGTCAAAGAACAAGGTCGCCTTCCTCAAAGCTTCGGGCATGAACCTTGCGGCTATGGTAGCGGCGCAAGGCTTGCTGGTAGCATGCTGCTCTCCTGACCTCCGAAGCGAACTTCCTCAAGGAGCATTGTGTCATCTTGCCGCAATTGCTCTTGCTCAAGCTCGTCGAAGCGAGCACTCGAGGTGACCCGTATATGAGTTCCGTGGGAGAACTGCTTACGCCCGTATACCAGGGCAAAGGGTGTCTGGCCGGTGGCTCGATTTGGCGTCGTCCTGGTCGACCAAAGAACCGCCGGCAACTCATCAATCCATCTCCTTCCGCTCTTGTGCAGCCTATCAAAAGTCTTTGTCCTCAGGCCACGCAACACTTCAGCATTTGCCCTCTCTGCGGCCGTTGCTCGTGGGTGTGCCATGGGCGAAAGCAGAACCTTCCGCCGAGGTCTTGGATGTATTGCATGAAGGTGTGGCTCGTGAACTACGTGCCGTTGTCGGTGATGATTACGCTTGGCACACCAAAGCGGCACACCAGCTATGAAGAACTTGACGGTATTTGTGTTGTCACCTTCCTCACTGCTTCCACCTCCGGCCACTTTGTGAACTTGTCGATCGCAACGTACAAGTACTCAAAGCCCCCGACAGCGCGGGGGAAAGGGCCCAGTATGTCGAGCCTCCAGGCAGAGAATGGCCAGGAGAGAGGAATTGTCTGAAGGGCTTGAGCTGGTTGATGAAGCTTCTTCGAATGGACTGACAAGCTTCGCACTTGGTAACTAGTGTCGTTGCATCCTGGAGGGAAGTGGGCCAGAATAAACCCTGCCGGAACGCCGAAGACACACTTCTCAGGGTTCAGCTTGAGGTTGATCTTGCGCAGGTTGGCAAACGTCTCTTCTAAGTCTTGTACAAGAGTTGCCATGTCCTTGGTTTTGACCACTATGTCATCCATATAAGCTTCCATATTTCTATGTAGCTGGGGCTCAAAACCAATTTGGACCGCCCTTGCAAACATCGATCCAGCACTCTTCAACCCGAAAGGCATTCGTAAAAAGCAGTACGTACCACATGGGGTGATGAATGATGTCTTCTCTTGTCATGAAGATCTGGTGGTAGCCCGAGTAGGCATCGAGGAATGATAACATATCACACCCGGCCGTGGAGTCAACAATCTGGTCGATGCGCGGCAATGGGAAGGTCCTTAGGACAAGCCTTATTGATATCTATGTAATCAATACACAGCCTCCACTTCCCGTTGCCTTGCGCACCACCACCGGATTGGCCAACCATGTCGGATGGAGCACTCCCCTCACCAAGCCTGCTGCTTCCAACTTCCTGATCTCCTCTGTGATGAACTCCTGCCATTCCAGAGCTTGCTTCCTGACCTTCTGCTTGACGGGTTGCTATTGGGCGTAGACAGCAAGATGGTGTTCAATCACTTCCTTGGGAACGCCGGGATGTCAGATGCTTGCCATGCAAACACATCAACATTCGCCCGCAGGAAAGTGACGAGCGCGCTTTCCTATTTGCTGTCAAGGGTGGAGCTTATGGTGAAAGCCCCTCTCGTGCCATCCTCCTTGAAGAACACCTTCTTGGTCTCCGGTGGCGCAGCTCTGGATTTCTTGCTCTTGCCGGTGGAGCTCTCCGGCACGTCCTCGACGGTAGCACAACACTCCGAAGAGGTGCGCTTGCCGGCGTGGGTGCGAGAGGTCCTGCCGGTCTTCTTCTTCCCTCCCGGAGCTTCAGCGGTAGGAGCAAGTGCCTTGGCGGCAGTTGCTGCAACTGCTTCCTGGTAGAGTAGGTCGGTGCAGATCAACACATCCTTCTTGTCACAAGAAACGGTGATGATGGTCATCGGCCTAGGCATCTTCAGCGTGTTGTAGACGTAATGTGATGCTGCCATGAACTTGGCTAGTACCGGGCGGCCGAGAATCCCGTTGTAGGGCAAGGGGATCTCGGCTACGTTGAAGACGATCCTCTCCGTCCTGTAGTTCAACTCGCCTCCAAACCTCACGGGCAGCGTGACCTTCCCCTTCGGCTGACTCCTTCCCGGATTGACCCCTTGAAACGTGCCTGTTTCCTCGAGGTCTCCATTAGGAAGTTGCAGCCTCTTGATCACAACAGGCGAGATCAAGTTCAGACCGGCCCCGCCATCGACTAACATCTTGTTCACCTTGAGGTTGCGTATCATTGGTGAAACCAACAACGGCAAGCACCCGACCGCAGTTGTGCGATCAGGGTGGTCCTCGGCGTCAAACATGATAGGCGTGCTGGACCACTTCAGTGGCTTCTGAGCGTCAAATGATGGCTCTACTGTTGTGATCTCACGCACCCACTGCTTGAGCTGGCGGTGAGAGGTATGCAGCAAGGCCCCACCATCGACGCACATGGCCTCTGTAGCCTTCTGGAACTCATGCTCGCCGGACTCGTCGTCTTCGTCATGATCAATGTCTTCCTGCTTCTCGTCGCGGCCCGGCGGCCTCTCTTGCTGGTTATCCTTGCCGCGGCGACCTCCTTGGCCGCCACGCTTCTTGCCGGATCCCTCGGCACCATCCTGGCCCTTCTCCTTGTCCCGCCTCTCATACTCGGCCTTTTGCTTTTCGGCAAGCAGATCGACCTGTCGGCAGTTCTGGAGGTCGTGGCCCTTGGTGTGGTGGATCTTGCAATACTGCTTATCGAAGCCCCCTGGCTTGTCCGCAGCCGCCAAGGCCCGGCAGGCAGCGCACCCGACAATTACCTTGCCGGGGTCGTCTGCCTTGGCCTCTTGGTGGCGCCGGTGTCGTCGGATCCCTCGACGGCAAGCACGGTCTTGCCCTTGCGTTTCCTGTTGCGACGCCGGCCCTTCTTCGTCGGGGCGGCGATGTCTTCATCAGTAGATTCGGTTTCCACGCCAGCGTCCTCGCCGGGGTACTTCCTTCCCTCTTCAGCCCGGGCGCACCTATCGGCCAGAACATAAAGTTTGGCCACAACCTTAACCTTGTTCATCACCAGCTCTTCGTGCATCTTGCGGTTGCGCATGTTCTGATGGACGCGCTAATCATGGGGCGGGATGAACATCGGGGATGTTGTACTGCACCCGGCTGAACCTCTGGATGTACTTGCGCAAGGTTTCCCCTTCCTTCTGGGAATGGTATGCAAATCACTGGCCTGGCCATGAGCTTGGTGGCCTCCTGTGAAGGCACCAACGAACTCATGGCACAGATCTGACCAAGAAGAAGTGGAATCCGCCGGCAAGTGCATCAACCAAGACATGACGTTGGGCTTCAGTGCCAGCGAAGTAATTGGCAAGCACCACGTAAATGCGAGCTCCGGCAGCTTGCATCACGATGGTGTAGATGCTGAGAACTCTGACGGATGGGTCTTGCCTTTGTAATTCTCGCCGACGTCGGGCTTGAACTTGCGGTGGGACGGCCACTGGAACTGCCGCAGCTCACGGGTAAAGGCTGGGCAACCCACCTCGTAAGGTAGGCCACCGGAGCCCCCCGGTGCCGGGTGGTCCATAGCGGGTCCTGCCCGCTTATCTGACTGGTGGTGTGTATCGCGCCGGCGCTCAATAGTGGTTCGAGCGTCTTCATGGGCTCGTTCTTGAAGAACTTGGCGCTGGTCGCGGTGGGGCCGTGGGTCGGACGACGCTATGGAAATGTTATCACATGCGTCGTCACGACGGACCGGCATCGGCGGCAACCGACGCGGGGGAGGAGAGTGTACTGTGGCTGTAGCTCCCCCGGTTCTCCCACCACTGGCATGTGGTGGCTCGACGGAGCGCCGGCCCGAGGGCCCCGCCGGTCGCGGATCATCTTTATTGGCGACGGTGACGAGGCTCCGGATGGTGGCTCTCCACTCGTCGAGCTTCTCCGCAGCAGGAGGGAAGTCGAGGAGCAGTTGCACGCGCCAAAGGTTCTGCTGGCGTAGGTGGTGGCGACAACTGCATGGACTGTAGCGCGATTTGACTTCTAACCACATTAGAAGGAGCTCTATCATGGCCCAGCGGTTGTGTGCCATTTTCGCCAGCACTTCGGCGGGCATGCTAGGCTCCTTCGTCCCGCGGAAGATGCACAGGGCTCTTCCCACGGCGGTGTCCAGGGTCACCGGCATGGTGACGCTGCTCGTTGTGCACACCATGGGAAGAGCGCACTGTGGGCGCCGGGGTGGGCGTCTTGGAGGTCACTCTGCCGCCCGTAGGGGGCACAGCGACGCCCTGGAGGGCCCCGCGCCGCCTGCGGGGGGCCCGGCCCCGTCCTTGGATTTGGCGGCGTGTGGCTCGTTGTCTAGCGCGCGAACGACGCCGCTCGCCAGGCTCTGACTGCCAGGGCGATGTTGGTGCCCGCGGGCCACGGCTCGGGTTTTGTCCACGACCGGCCCACTGCTCGTCCGCACTGGCACGGGCCGTTCAGCCCCCGACGAGCCGATCGCCGTGATCTTCTTCTTCTTGGGAGCCATGGCGATGAAGAACCGCTAGGCTAACTGCTACACCAGATTCTCACAACTGCGCCCACTACCTGGCGCGCCAAAGATGTCGGTGGAAAACGACACCTATGGGATCACTGAAATCCCTTCTACGGTTGGCGGGCGCGGGGTTGTGAGAAGAGCATGTCTAACAGGAAGCACACGGATCGTTTACCCAGGTTCGGGCCGCGAGGATGCGTAATACCCTAGTCCTGCTTTGGTGGATGTATTGAGTGTTCTTGTGTTCTTGAGCTAGCTACGGGGTGTAACTTGCCCAAAAGAGCCGAATCCCTCTCCTGGTCGCCTCGGGCCTCCTTTTATAGGCAAAAAGGGGTTGCCACAGTAGCACACAGGAGGTGGAAAGGTGTACAGCGCGCGAGCTTATTGCCCGGTGTTACGGGACAAAGCGCATTAAATGCGCTAATCAGGTGTCCATTAGCTTTATCGGGAACGGGAACGAGGCCCGCCCCATCCGTCGCCGCTCTGTCTCACTTCGACACGCGTCCAGGCCAGCGATGTGTGCGGCGCCATGTAGGCAGGCAGGCAGCTGAGGTGGCGCGATGGTGGAGCCTTCATGAAGATTTGCATGCCACCACGCAGGTGCTTGCTGAGTTGGTGTAGAGGCCGCCCGTCGCCACGCAGGTGCCTGCCCAGCTGGTTGAGCTAGCAGCTGCTTGGGGACGGCGGTGGCATCTTGGCTGGTGCGGGCCTGGCGGTGGCCCCGCTGATGTCCTCGGCAAGGGCCTTGCCGTGGGCCCGGCAAGGGTCTTGCCGTGGCGTTGCAGTCGTCCCCAGCAAGGCGCTTGCCAGGGGTATTGTGGATTCCCTCTGCTGGGATCCCTCTGAGGGTCGCCGTCTTCTGGTCCTCATCTGATCTCACATGTTTATGATCTTGACAAAGATCTGCATGCCACCACAGAGGTGCCTCCCAAGCCTTGGTTCCAACGTAGTCGTTGGCGACGTTTGGAACTCTTGGGCTCGAGGGCGGCTCACTCCGCTGGTGTTGGGTGAACTGCCCCAGCAAGGCTCTTGTCGGGGCAGCTGAGGCTGCCCCGGCAAGGCTCTTGCTGGGGGAACCTGCTTCGCCCCTCTGCTCTTTGGGTTCTTGGTCTTGGCGTTGTCTTGTTTGTCTTGGGCTTCGGCTTCTCTCCGGCTTCCCTCCTCTGACCTGCTAAGTGTGGCCATGGCGCGCGGCTCTGACTGCCCGTGCACAAGTAAAGGGGTCAAAAGAAGAGCCCTTACTTTTGTACACCGACAGTCCCCGACCGCCACTCATAAGGAAGACAATAAAAAATAAATAAATCATGCTCCAACTTCATCACATGACGAGACCCCATACGTGCATGCTTCAGGAATCACAAACCTTAACACAAGTATTTCTCCACAATTACTCACTTGCATGACTTCTAATACCACCATCTTTATATCTCAAAACAAATGCAAGGAATCAAACTTCTCATATATTCAATGATCTTCATGGAAGTTTTTATTATATCCCTCTTGAATACCCATCATATTAGGACTGAATTCATAACCTAAGAAAATTGCGATACTATTTTTAAGACTCTCAAAATGATATAAGTTAAGCATGAGAGTTCATCAATTTCTTCAAAATAAAACCATCGCCGTGCTCCAAAAAGGCATAATTGAAGCACTAAAGCAACTACCTAGCTCAAAAGATATAAGTGAAGCACATAGAGTATTCTAATAAATTCACGATTAATGTGTGTCTCTCTCAAAAGGTGTGTGCATAAAGGATGATTGTGGAAAACTAAAAAGCAAAAACTCATATAATACAAGACGCTCCAAGCAAAACACATATCATGTGGTGAATAAAAATATAGCCTCAGGTAATTTTACCTATGGATTGAAGACAAAAGAGGGGATGCCATCCGGCGCATCCCCAAACTAAGATGCTTGGTTGTAATTGAATATTTCGTTGGGGTACCTTGGGCATCCCCAAGCTTAGGCTCTTGCCACTCCTTATTCCATAGTCCGTCAAAATTTTACTCAAAACTTGAAAACTTCACAACACAAACCACAACAGAAAACTTGTGAGATCCGTTAGTATAATAAAAGCAAATCACCACTTAGGTACTGTTGTACGCTCATTCTAATTTTATATTGGTGTTATATCTACTGTATTCTAACTTCTCCTTGGTTCATACCCCCTGATACTACCCATAGATTCATCAAAATAAGCAAACAACACGATGAAAACAGAATCTGTCAAAAATAGAACAGTCTGTAGTAATCTGGACTTTAGCCAAACTTCTGTAACTCCAAAAATTCTAAAAAATTAGGAAAGATAGGAAATATGTATATCAATCTTTTGTAAAGAATTCAGAATTTTATCACGCTCCAGTTAATTTTAACAATTCTGCTACTGGACGCAAAAGTTTCTGTTTTTAGCAAAATCAAATCAATTATCATCCAACATCATCCCAAAGGTCTTACTTGGCTCAAAAACTAATTAAAACACTAAAACACAGTTATTACAGAAGTAATATTGCATATTTATTCAAGAACAGAAGAAAAAACACAAAACACAAAATAAAATTGGGTTGCCTCCCAACAAGCGCTATTGTTTAACGCCCCTAGCTAGACATATTGCGTAGATCTAGGTATTGTCATCTTTGGTATTTAATATGGAAATATGCCCTAGAGGAAATAATAAAGTTTTTATTATTATATTTCCTTATTCATGATAAAGGTTTATTATTCATGCTAGAATTGTATTGACCGGAAACTTAAATACATGTGTGGATACATAAACAAATATTGTGTCCCTAGTGAGCCTCTACTAGACTAGCTCGTTCATCAAAAGATGGTTAAGGTTTCCTAACCATAGACATGAGTTGTCAGTTGGTAATGGGATCACATCGTTAGGAGAATGATGTGATAGACAAGACCCATCTGTTAGCTTAGCATATGATCATTCAGTTTATTGCTACTGCTTTCTTAATGTCAAATACATATTCCTTCAACCATGAGATCATGTAACTCTCGGACACCGGAGGAATACCTTGTGTGCTATCAAATGTCACAACGTAACTGAGTGATCATAAAGATGCTCTACAGGTATCTCCGAAGGTGTCTGTTGAGTTGGAATGGATCGAGATTGGGATTTGTCACTCCATGTATCGGAGAAGTATCTCTGGGCCCTCTTGGTAATACACATCACAAGAAGCTTGCAAACAAAGTGACTAAGGAGTTAGTTATGAGATGATGTATTATGGAACGAGTAAAGGGACTTGCCAAGAACGATATTGAACTAGGTATAGAGATACCGACAATCGAATCTCGGGCAAGTAACATACCGACAGACAAAGGGAATTACGTATGTTGTCATAAAGGTTCGAACGATAAAGATCTTCGTATAATATGTAGGAACCAATATGGGCATCCAGGTCCCGCTATTGGTTATTGACTGAAGAGGTGTCTTGGTCATGTCTACATCATTCTCGAACCCCTAAGGTCTGCATGCTTAACATTCATTGATGATATAGTATAATATGAGTTATGTGAGTTGGTGATAGAATGTTGTTCGGAGTCCCAGATAAGATCACAGACATGACGAGGGCTCCGGAATGGTCCAGAGGTAAAGATTGATATATAGGACGATGTTATTTGGTCACCGGAAAGGTTTCGGAAAGTATTGGGTATTTATCAAAGTGCCGGAAGGGGTTCCAGGAGGCCACCGGTAAGTGGTGGGCCTTATGGTCCAAAAGGGGGAAGCACACCAGCCCAAAAGGGGGCCGGTATGCCCCTCCACCCCCTGCGCATGCACCAAAGAGGGAGGGAAGGAAAGGTGAGGCGCCCTAAGGCAGCCAGCCCCCCTTTCCTCCCCCCATGCACAAATATGGAAGGGAGGGGGCGCGGCCAGGGCAGGCGCCCTAGGGTAGACGCCGGGTCCTTGGGGGCGCCCTAGGGCTGCCTCCCCTCCCCTCCACCTATATATATGTGAGGGGCAGAGGGGAAATACACACCACGATCCCCAAGCCGTGTGCGGCGCCCCGTCTCCCTCTAGTTCTAGTTCCTCCTCCATCCACGTCTGTTGTGCTTGGCGAAGCCCTGCGGATAGTTTCACCACCTCCGTCACCACACCGTCGTGCTGCTGGAACTCATATACTACTTCGCCTCTCTTGCTGGATCGAGAAGGTGAGGACATAATCGAGCTGAACGTGTGTTGAAGCGGAGGTACCGTACGTTCAATACTTGATCAGGCGGATCATGAAGCTGTACGACTACATGAACCATGTTGATAAGCGCTTCCGCATAACGGTCTACGAGGGTACGTAGACACACTCTCCCCTCTCGTAGCTATGCATCTCCATGGATAGATCTTGCATGTGCACAGAATTGTTTTTGTTTTCCATGCAACATTTCCCAACAGTTGCATCAGAGTCAGGTCTATGCGTAGATGATATGCACGAGTAGAACACAAAGGAGTTGTGGGCGATGATGTTCATACTACTTACCACCAACGTCTTATTTTGATTCGGCGGTACTATGGGATGAAGCGTCCCGGACCAACCTTACATGTTCACGTACATGAGACCGGTTCCACCGACTGACATGCAACTTGTTTTGCATAAAGGTGGTTGGCGGGTGTCTGTTTCTCCTACTTTAGTTTAATCGAATTTGACTACGGCCGGTCCTTGAAGAAGGTTAAAATATCAAACTTGATAATCACCATTGTGGTTTTGCATAGGTAAGAACGGTTCTTGCTAGTTTCCCGTAGCGGCGACGTAAAACTTGCAACAACAAAGTAGAGGACGTCTAACTTGTTTTTGCAGGGCATGTTGTGATGTGATATGGTCAAGATGTGATGTGATATATGTTGATGTATGAGATGATCATGTTTTGTAATAAGTTCACGACTTGCATGTTGATGAGTTCGACAACGTGCGGGGAGCCTTAGGGTTGTCTTTAATTTATTGTATGACCTGCGTGTCAATCACTGAAGTGCCACGTAATTACTTTACTTTATCGCTATGCGTTAGCAATAGTTCTAGAAGCAATAATTGGCGAGACGACCCCGATGCAACGATGGAGATCAAGGTGTCGCTCCGGTGACAATGGAGATCAAAAGCACAAGATGATGATGGCCATATCATGTCACATATTTTGATTGCATGTGATGTTTATCCTTTATGCATCTTATTTTGCTTAGAACGATGGTAGCATTATAAGATGATCCCTTCACTTAATTTTAAGATAAAAGTGTTCTCCACAAGTATGCACCGTTGCTAAAGTTCATCATTTTGAAGCACCTCGTGATGATCAGGTGTGATACTCTATGTTCACATACAACGGGTGTAAGCCAGTTTTACACAAGCAGAATACTTGGGTTAAACTTGACGAGCCTAGCATGTACAGACATGGTATTGGAACACTGGAGACCGAAAGGTCGAACATGAGTCATATAGTAGATATGATCAACATAAAGATGTTCACCATTGAAGACTACTCCATCTCACATGATGACCAGACATGGTTTAGTTGATTTGGATCATGTATCACTTAGACAATTTGAGGGATGTTGATTTAAGTGGGAGTTCATTAGTAATTTGATTAATTGAACTAATACTTATCATGAACATAGTCAAAATGTCTTTGCAAATTATGTTGTAGTTCAATAGCTCACGATATAGCTTCCCCTATTTTTGATACATTCCTAGATAAAACTAAGTTGAAATAATGTGGATTGGGTCCGTGATCTAAGGATCCTCCCAGGCAATGGCGCCAGAAATTCTTCCTGCTACTTCTTGAGCTTGCGTTGATTTTTTCCTTAAAGAAGAAAGGGTGATGCAGCAAAGTAGATATAAGTATTTCCCTTTGTTAAGAGCCAAGGTATCAATCCAGTAGGAGGAACACACAAGTCCCCAAAAAATGCACCTGCACAAACTAACAAATACTTGCACACAACGCGAAAAGGGGTTGTCAATCCCTTCATGGTCACTAGCAAGGGTGAGATCTAATAGAGATTGATATACAAGATAAGTAAAAGGAAAAAAATAAAGTAAAGATAAATAAATTGCAGCAAGGTAGTTTTAGTTTTTTCGATTTATAGATCTGAAAATAGTATGATAGAAAATAGACCCGGGGGCCATAGGTTTCACTAGAGGCTTCTCTCTTGAAAGAACACATACGGTGGGTAAACAAATTACTGTTGAGCAATTGATAGAAAACCGCATAGTTATGACGATATCCAAGGCAATGATCATGAATATAGGCATCCCGTCCGTGACAAGTAGACCGACTTTTGCCTGCATCTACTACTATTACTCCACACATCAACCGCTATCCAGCATACCTCTAGTGTATTAAGTTAACAAGAACGGAGTAACGCCTTAAGCAAGATGACATGATGTAGATGGATAGATCCAATCTATATGGTAAAACCCCCATGTTTTTATCCTTGATGGCAACAATACAAATACGTGCGTCGCTACCCCTACTGTCACTGGTTGAGGACACCGCAAGATTGAACCCATCACAAAGCACCTCTCCCATTGCGAGAAAGATCAATCTAGTTGGCCAAACCAAATCAATAGATCAGAGAGAAATACAAAGCTACCTTAATCATGCATAAAAGATTTCAAACAAGACTCAAATAATATTCATAGATAAACTGATCATAAACCCACAATTCATCGAATCTCAACAAACACACCGCAAAAGAAGATTGCATCAAATAGAACTCCAAGAACATCGAGGAGAACATTGTATTGAAGATCAAAGAGAGAAGAAGCCATCTAGCTACTAGCTATGGACCCGTAGGGCTGTGGTAAACTACTCACACATCATCGGAAGGGTAGCACGGTTGGTGTAGAGGCCCTCCGTGATCGAATCCCCCTCCGGCAGAGTGCCGAAAAAGGCCCCAAGATGGGATCTTGCGAGAACAGAAGCTTGCGGCGGCAGAAAAGTATTATTGGTGTGCCTTCTGGTATACGGGGTATTTGGGTATTTATAGAGCTGAGATTAGGGTTAGGGGGTCCCGAGGGGCCCACAAGCTTGGGGGCGCGCCATGTGAGCTTGTGGCCCTCTCGTGGCTCCTCTGGCCTCCTCCCGGTCCAAGAAAAATCATCAAAAAGTTTTGTTCCTTTTGGACTCCGTTTGGTATTGATTTTCTGTAGAAGACAAAAACAAGGAAAAAATAGCAACTGGCACTAGGCACTAGGTTAATAGGTTAGTCCCAAAAACTGATATAAAATAGCATATTAATGCATATAAAACATCCAAGAAGGATAATATAATAGCATGGAACAATAAAAAGGTATAGATACGTTGGAGACATATCAGCGCCGCTGCACCCACTTCCGTCGGAGAGGGATGCGTCGCCTTCATCGTCACCAGGGTTGTCGTTGTCGTCGCTCTCCATGCAACACTTCAGGCGGCAGCAGGTGACCCCGAAGATCTTCATGAAGAGCATGGCGGCCCCGTTGTACTTGAAGTGGAGGACATGCCCCTCCTTCAAGCCGCAAGCGAGGGCGAACGACTTCCACCCCCGCCTCAAGAACATGAACGGTGGGAGTGAAGTCTGTCCCCACCCAACAGGGGCCGTTGCAGCAGCCGTCCGGCTTCAGCCATAGGCCCAGAGGTGCACGCTCCGCCATCTCCTCTGCGAAGGTGTCCGGGAGCCAGAGCCAGGTGCAGGGATCGCGGTGCATGCCCACGATGAACTCGCGGGCCGCGTCGCCAGAGTGGCTCCACGATTGGGGCGGTTGGGCGGTTGTTCCGCTCCGCCCGCCCCAGCTGCGGCCGCCTCGCCCCCACCCCGAGCCCGCGAGCGGAGCTTCTTCCGCGGCTGCCGGAGCCCACGTAGGGCGTCAGCGAAGGGCGCCCGCGTCCCCGGGGAAGCGCCCCGGGTACAGCGGCGGATGTGCGAGGGCGGCCCCATCCCCTCACCAGCTTCGGCGGCTCCACCTCCTCCAATGTTGCTTTTCCCTTCTCGGCGACGGAGAACCTCCTCACAGGGGCCATCGCTACGGCAATGACAGTTGAAGATGGAAAGGCGTGAAGGAAGAAGATGAGCCGAGGGGTCCTGCCCGTCATCTTTATATAGCCTTCCATGGAGGGCCGGTCTGTGCCCCCTCGTCTTTTGATGGTAGATGCAAGACAGAGGAAGGGCAATGATGGCCCCGCGCGGCGCCTGCCAGGCTTTATGTCAGCCTGGGAAGTTGCCGAGGCGCCGTGGGGAAGCAGGGGCATTCCACACCCCTTCGTGCGCCAAGCGTCGAGCCTGGCCTGCA
The DNA here is from genome assembly GCA_021605145.1 of Aegilops bicornis. NCBI lineage: Eukaryota > Viridiplantae > Streptophyta > Magnoliopsida > Poales > Poaceae > Aegilops > Aegilops bicornis. The sequence continues at coordinate 526,405,093 of CM038675.1, read as the reverse complement.
GGTGGTTAGTGAAGGAAATATGCCCTAGAGGCAATAATAAAGTTATTATTTATTTCCTTATATCGTGATAAATGTTTATTATTCATGCTAGAATTGTATTAACCGAAAACATAATACATGTGTGAATACATAGACAAACAGAGTGTCACTAGTATGCCTCTACTTGACTAGCTCGTTAATCGAAGATGGTTATGTTTCCTAACCATAGACATGAGTTGTCATTTGATTAACGGGATCATATCATTAGGAGAATGATTTGATTGACTTGACCCATTCCGTTAGCTTAGCACTTGATCGTTTAGTATGTTGCTATTGCTTTCTTCATGACTTATACATGTTCCTATGACTATGAGATTATGCAACTCCCGTTTACGGAGGAACACTTTGTGTGCTACCAAACGTCACAACGTAATTGGGTGATTATAAAGGTGCTCTACAGGTGTCTCCGAAGGTACTTGTTGGGTTGGCGTATTTCGAGATTAGGATTTGCCACTCCGATTGTCGGAGAGGTATCTCCGGGCCCTCTCGGTAATGCACAACATTATAAGCCTTGCAAGCATTGCAATTAATGAGTTAGTTGCGGGATGATATATTACAGAACGAGTAAAGAGACTTGCCGGTAACAAGATTGAACTAGGTATTGAGATACTGACGATCGAATCTCGGACAAGTAACATACTGATGACAAAGGGAACAATGTATGTTGTTATGCGGTTTGACCGATAAAGATCTTCGTAGAATATGTGGGAGCCAATATGAGCATCCAGGTTCCGCTATTGATTATTGACCAGAGACGTGTCTCGGTCATGTCTACATAGTTCTCGAACCCGTAGGGTCCGCACGCTTAAAGTTCGATGACGGTTATATTATGAGTTTATGTGTTTTGATGTACCGAAGTTAGTTCGGAGTCCTGGATGTGATCACGGACATAACGAGGAGTCTCGAAATGGTCGAGACATGAAGATTGATATATTGGACGACTATATTCAGACACCGGAATGGTTGCGGGGGTTATCGGATATATCTGAGTACCGGGGGTTCTGGAACCCCGGAGGTTATTGGGCCTCATGGGCCCAAGTGGTGGAAGAGGAGAGGCGGCAAGGGGCAGCCGCGCGCCCCTCCTCCCCCCAAGTCTGAAATGGACAAGCTGGGGGACGGCGCCCCCCCCCCCTTTCCTTTCCCCCTCTCTCTCCTTCCCTCTCCTCTCCTACTCCAACATGGAAGGGGCGGAGTCCTACTCCCGGTGGGAGTAGGACTCCTCATGGGGCGCGCCAAGGGTGGCCGGCCCCCTCCCCCTCCTCCACTCCTTTATATACGGGGAGGGAGGCACCCCCTAGAGACACAACAATTGATCATTGATCTTTTAGCCGTGTGCGGTGCCCCCCCTCCACCATAATCCACCTCGGTCATATCGTAGTGCTGCTTAGGCGAAGCCCTGCGTTGGTAAAACATCATCATCGTCACCATGCCGTCGTGCTGACGGAACTCACCCTCAAAGCTCGGGGGATCGGAGTTCTAGGGACGTCATCGAGTTGAACGTGTGCTGAACTCGGAGGTGCCGTGCGTTCGGTACTTGAATGGTCGGATCGTGAAGACGTACGACTACATCAACCGCGTTGTGCTAACGCTTCCGCTTTCGGTCTACGAGGGTACGTTGACACACTTTCCCCTCTCGTTGCTATGCATCACCATGATCCTGTGTGTGCGTAGGAATTTTTTTGAAATTACTACGTTCCCCAACAGTGGCATCCGAGCCTGGTTTTTTACGTTGATGTTATATGCACGAGTAGAACACAAGCGAGTTGTGGGCGATACAAGTCATACTGCTTACCAGCATGTCATACTTTGGTTCGGCGGTATTGTTGGATGAAGTGGCCCGGACCGACATTACACGTGACGCCACGCGAGACTGGTTCTACCGACGTGCTTTGCACACAGGTGGCTGGTGGGTGTCAGTTTCTCCAACTTTAGTTGAACCGAGTGTGGCTACGCCCGGTCCTTGAGAAGGTTAAAACATCACTAACTTGACAAACTATCGTTGTGGTTTTGATGCGTAGGTAAGAACGGTTCTTTCTCAGCCCGTAGCAGCCACGTAAAACTTGCAACAACAAAGTAGAGGACGTCTAACTTGTTTTTGCAGGGCATGTTGTGATGTGATATGGTCAAAGCATGATGCTATATTTTATTGTATGAGATGATCATGTTTTGTAACCGAGTTATCGGCAACTGGCAGGAGCCATATGGTTGTCGCTTTATTGTATGCAATGCAATTGCCCTGTAATGCTTTAATTTATCACTAAGCGGTAGCGATAGTCATAGACGCATAAATTGGCAAGACGACAACGATGCTACGATGGAGATCAAGGCGTCGCACCGGTAACGATGGTTATCATGACGGTGCTTCAGAGATGGGGATCACAAGCACAAGATGATGATGGCCATGTCATATCACTTATATTGATTGCATGTGATGTTTATATTTTATGCATCTTATCTTGCTTTGATTTACGGTAGCATTATAAGATGATCTCTCACTAAATTTCAAGATAAAAGTGTTCTCCCTGAGTATGCACCGTTGCCAAAGTTCGTCGTGCCCAGACACCACGTGATGATCAGGTGTGATAAGCTCTACGTCCATCTACAACGGGTGCAAGCTAGTTTTGCACACGAAGAATACTCAGGTTAAACTTGACGAGCCTAGCATATGCAGATATGGCCTCGGAACACTGAGACCGAAAGTTCGAGCGTGAATCATATAGTAGATATGATCAACATAGTGATGTTCACCATTGAAAACTACTCCATTTCACGTGATGATCGGTTATGGTTTAGTTGATTTGGATCACGTGATCACTTAGATGATTAGAGGATGTCTATCTAAGTGGGAGTTCTTAAGTAATTTGATTAATTGAACTTTAATTTATCATGAACTTAGTACCTGATAGTATTTTGCATGTCTATGTTTGTTGTAGATAGATGGCTCGTGCTGTTGTTTCATTGAATTTTAGTGCGTTCCTTGAGAAAGCAAAGTTGAAAGATGATGGTAGCAATTACACGGACTGGGTCCGTAACTTGAGGATTATCCTCATTGCTGCACAGAAGAATTACGTCCTGGAAGCACCGCTAGGTGCCAAACCTCTTCTTGAAGCAACAGAGATGTTATGAACGTCTGGCGAGCAAAGCTGATGACTACTCGATAGTTCAGTGTGCCATGCTTTACGGCTTAGAACCGGGACTTCAACGACGTTTTGAACGTCATGGAGCATATGAGATGTTCCAGGAGTTGAAGTTAATATTTCAAGCAAATGCCCGGATTGAGAGATATGAAGTCTCATATAAGTTCTACAGCTGCAAGATGGAGGATAATAGTTCTGTCAATGAGCATATAGTCAGAATGTCTGGGTATAACAATCACTTGATTCAACTGGGAGTTACTCTTCCGGATGATAGCGTCATTGAAAGAATTCTTCAATCACTGCCACCAAGCTACAAGAGCTTCGTGATGAACTATAACATGCAAGGGATGGATAAGACGATTCCCGAGCTCTTCACAATGCTAAAGGCTGCGGAGGTAGAAATCAAGAAGGAGCATCAAGTGTTCATGGTCAATAAGACCACCGGTTTCAAGAAAAAGGGCAAAGGGAAGAATAAGAAGGGGAACTTCAAGAAGAACAGCAAATAAGTTGCTGCTCAAGAGAAGAAACTTAAGTCTGGACCTAAGCCTGAGACTGAGTGCTTCTACTGCAAGCAAACTGGTCACTGGAAGCAGAACTGCCCCAAGTATTTGGTGGATAAGAAGGATGGCAAGGTGAACAAAGGTATATGTGATATATATGTTATTGATGTGTACCTTATCAGAGCTCGCAGTAGCACCTGGGTATTTGATACTGGTTCTATTGCTAATATTTGCAACTCGAAACAGGGACTACGGATTAAGCGGACACTGGCTAAGGACGAGGTGACGATGCGCGTGGGAAACGGTTCCAAAGTCGATGTGATCGCCATCGGCACGCTACCTCTACATCTACCTTCGGGATTAGTATTAGACCTAAATAATTGTTATTTGGTGCCAGCGTTGAGCATGAACATTATATCTGGATCTTGTTTGATGCGAGACAGTTATTCATTTAAATCAGAGAATAATGGCTGTTTTATTTATATGAGTAATATCTTTTATGGTCATGCACCCTTGAAGAGTGGTCTATTTTTGATGAATCTCAATAGTAGTGATACACATATTCATAATGTTGAAGCCAAAAGATGCAAAGTTGATAATGATAGTGCAATTTATTTGTGGCACTGCAGTTTGGGTCATATTGGTGTAAAGCGCATGAAGAAACTCCATACTGATGGACTTTTGGAATCACTTGATTATGGATCACTTGGTACTTGTGAACCATGCCTCATGGGCAAGATGACTAAAACGCCGTTCTCCGGAACTATGGCGAGCAACTGATTTATTGGAGATCATACATACTGATGTATGTGGTCCAATGAATGTTGAGGCTCGCGGCGGGTATCGTTATTTTCTCACCTTCACAGATGATTTAAGCAGATATGGGTATATCTACTTAATGAAACATAAGTCTGAAACATTTGAAAAGTTCAAAGAATTTCAGAGTGAAGTTAAAAATCATCGTAACCAGAAAATAAAGTTTCTATGATCTGATCGTGGAGGAGAATATTTGAGTTACGAGTTTGGTCTACATTTGAAACAATGCAAAATAGTTTCGCAACTCACGCCACCCGAAACACCACAGCGTAATGGTGTGTCCGAACGTCGTAATCGTACTTTACTAGATATGGTGCGATCTATGATGTCTCTTAGTGATTTACTGCTATCGTTTTGGGGTTATGCTTTAGAGACGGCCGCATTCACGTTAAATAGGGCACCATCAAAATCTGTTGAGACGACGCCTTATGAACTGTGGTTTGGCAAGAAACCAAAGTTTTCGTTTCTTAAAGTTTGGGGCTGCGATGCTTATGTAAAAAGCTTCAACCTGATAAGCTCGAACCCAAATCGGAGAAATGTGTCTTCATAGGATACCCAAAGGAAACTGTTGGGTACACCTTCTATCACAGATCCAAAGGCACGACATTCATTGCCAAGAATGGATCCTTTCTAGAGAAGGAGTTTCTCTCGAAAGAAGTGAGTGGGAGGAAAGTAGAACTTGATGAGGTAATTGTACCTGCTCCCTTATTGGAAAGTAGTTCATCACAGAAACCGGTTCTTGTGACGTCTATACCAATTAATGAGGAAGTTAATCATGAAGATCATGAAACTTCAGATCAAGTTGTTACTGAACCTCGTAGGTCAACCAGAGTAAGATCCGCACTAGAGCGGTATGGTAATCCTGTTCTGGAGGTTATGTTACTGGACCATGACGAACCTACGAACTATGAAGAAGCGATGGTGAGCCTAGATTCCGCAAAATGGCTTGAGGCCATGAAATCTGAGATGGGATCCATGTATGAGAACAAAGTGTGGACTTTGGTTGACTTGCCTGATGATCGGCAAGCCATCGAGAATAAATGGATCTTCAGGAAGAAGACAGACGCTGACGGTAATGTTACTGTATACAAAGCTCGACTTGTTGCAAAAGGTTTTCGACAAGTTCAAGGGGTTGACTACGATGAGACTTTCTCACCCGTAGCGATGCTTAAGTCTGTCCGAATCATGTTAGCAATTGCCGCATTTTATGATTATGAAATTTGGCAAATGGATGTAAAAACTGCATTCTTGAATGGATTTCTGGAAGAAGAGTTGTATATGATGCAACCGGAAGGTTTTGTTGATCCAAAGGGAGCTAACAAAGTGTGCAAGCTCCAGCGATCCATTTATGGACTGGTGCAAGCCTCTCGGAGTTGGAATAAACGTTTTGATAGTGTGATCAAAGCATATGGTTTTATACAGACTTTTGGAGAAGCCTGTATTTACAAGAAAGTGAGTGGGATCTCTGTAGCATTTCTAATATTATATGTGGATGACATATTGTTTTTATCGAAAATGATATAGAATTTCTGGATAGCATAAAGGGATATTTGAATAAGAGTTTTTCAATGAAGGACCTCGGTGAAGCTGCTTATATATTGGGCATCAAGATCTATAGAGATAGACCAAGACGCTTAATAGGACTTTCACAAAGCACATACCTTGATAAAGTTTTGAAGAAGTTCAAAATGGATCAAGCAAAGAAAGGGTTCTTGCCCATGTTACAAGGTGTGAAGTTGAGTAAGATTCAATGCCCGACCACTACAGAAGATAAAGAGAAAATGAAAGATGTTCCCTATGCTTCAGCCATAGGCTCTATCATGTATGCAATGCTATGTACCAGACCTAATGTGTGCCTTGCTATTTGTTTAGCAGGGAGGTAACAAAGTAATCCAGGAGTGGATCACTGGACAACGGTCAAGAACATCCTGAAATACTTGAGAAGGACTAAGGATATGTTTCTTGTTTATGGAGGTTACAAAGAGCTCGTCGTAAGTGGTTACGTCAATGCAAGCTTTGACACTGATCCGGACGATTCTAAGTCGCAAACCGGCTACATGTTTATATTGAAAGGTGGAGCTGTCAGTTGGTGCAGTTCTAAACAAAACGTCGTAGCGGGATCTACATGTGAAGCGGAGTATATAGCTGCTTCGGAAGCAGCTAATGAAGGAGTCTGGATGAAGGAGTTCATATCCGATCTAGGTGTCATACCTAGTGCATCGGGTCCAATGAAAATCTTTTGTGACAATACTGGTGCAATTGCTTTGGCAAAGGAATCCAGATTTCACAAGAGAACCAAGCACAACAAGAGACGCTTCAACTCCATCCGGGATCAAGTCTAGGTGGGAGACATAGAGATTTGCAAGATACACACACATATGAATGTTGCAGACCCGTTGACTAAGCCTCTTCCACGAGAAAAACATGATCAGCACCAAGACTCCATGGGTGTTAGAATCATTACTGTGTAATCTAGATTATTGACTCTAGTGCAAGTGGGAGACTGAAGGAAATATGCCCTAGAGGCAATAATAAAGTTATTATTTATTTCCTTATATCATGATAAATGTTTACTATTCATGCTAGAATTGTATTAACCGGAAACTTACTACATGTGTGAACACATAGACAAACAGAGTGTCACTAGTATGCCTCTACTTGACTAGCTCGTTAATCGAAGATGGTTATGTTTCCTAACCATAGACATGAGTTGTCATTTGATTAATGGGATCACATCATTAGGAGAATTATGTGATTGACTTGACCCAGTCCGTTAGCTTAGCACTTGATCATTTAGTATATTGCTATTGCTTTCTTCATGACTTATACATGTTCCTATGACTATGAGATTATGCAACTCCCGTTTATCGGAGGAACACTTTGTGTGCTACCAAATGTCACAACGTAACTGGGTGATTATAAAGGTGCTCTACAGGTGTCTCCGAAGGTACTTGTTGGGTTGGCGTATTTCGAGATTAGCATTTGTCACTCCGATTGTCGGAGAGGTATCTCTGGGCCCTCTCGGTAATGCACATCATTATAAGCCTTCCAAGTATTGCAACTAATGAGTTAGTTGCGGGATGATATATTACAGAACGAGTAAAGAGACTTGCCGGTAACGAGATTGAACTAGGTATTGAGATACTGACGATCGAATCTCGGGCAAGTAACATACCGATGACAAAGGGAACAACGTATGTTGTTGCGCGGTTTGACCGATAAAGATCTTCGTAGAATATGTGGGAGCCAATATGAGCATCCAGGTTCCGCTATTGGTTATTGACCGGAGACGTGTCTCGGTCATGTCTACATAGTTCTCGAACCCGTAGGGTCCGCACGCTTAAAGTTCGATGACGGTTATATTATGAGTTTATGTGTTTTTATGTACCAAAGGTAGTTCGGAGTCCCGGATGTGATCACGGACATAACGAGGAGTCTCGAAATGGTCGAGACATGAAGATTGATATATTGGACGACTATATCCGGACACCGGAATGGTTCCGGGGGTTATCGGATATATCTGAGTACCGGGGGTTACGGAACCCCTCCCCGGAGGTTATTGGGCCTCATGGGCCCAAGTGGTGGAAGAGGAGAGGCGGCCAAGGGGCAGCCGTGCTTCCCCTCCCGATCCGAATCGGACAAGGGTGAGGCGGCGCCCCCCCTTTCCTTTCCCTCTCTCCTTCCCTCTCCTCTCCTACTCCAACATGGAAGGGGGGACCTACTCAGTGGGAGTAGAAATCCTCATGGGCGCGCCAAGGGTGGCGGCCCCTCCCTCCTCCACTCCTTTATATCACGGGGAGGAGGCACCCCTAGAGACACAACAATTGATCATTGATCTTTTAGCCGCAGCGTGCCCCCTCCACCATAATCCACCTCGGCAATATCGTGGCGGTGCTTAGGCGAAGCCTGCGTCGGTAGAACATCATCGCTACCACGCCGTCGTTGACGGAACTCTCCCTCAAAGCTCAATTTGGATCGGAGTTCGAGGGACGCCATCGAGTTGAGCGTGTCTTTGAACTCGGAGGTGTCGTATGTTCGGTACTTGATCGGTCGGATCGTGAAGACGTACGACTACATCAACCGCGTTGTGCTAACGCTTCCGCTTTCGGTCTACGAGGGTACGTGGACACACTCTCCCCTCTCGTTGCTATGCATCACCATGATCCTATGTGTGCGTAGGAATTTTTTTGAAATTACTACGTTCCCCAACAGTTAGGGCCCGCGTCGTTTCGCCCCTTCCTCAATGGGCGGGGTCGTGCGCGTCGCAGGCCCAGGGGCTACTGCTGGGCCCGTGGGATAAGGGGTACCCAGGCCCGTCTGCATGTGGCCCAGTGCACGGCGCCACATGGAGGCCCAAGGCTGGCCCGCCGCTAGGGCTTTGTGAAGCAGGGCCCTCGCGAGGATCTTGCCTCGCGAGGGGTGCGTCATCAGGCATCACTAGGAGCCTCGCGAGGCCCTCTCATGGGGCGGCTTCCCGAGGTCACCTCCCGAGGCCCTTCGCGAAGGCGTACGAGGCAAGGATCGTGCGGCAGAGCCACGCGACCCCGCGCCTTCACGCAGGTGGCGCTTGTGGCGACGAGCGGAACCTGAGGGGCGCTAGCGAGTGTGGATACGGAGGCTTTCCTCTTTCGTGCTAAGGGAGCAAGGACAGCGCACCGGTTCCCAAAGCAATCCCCAAAGCTTACCTGCTTTGTCAGAAGAAGACCAGACAATGGCTCGACAGGACAGAGGTCATCACCGAGCCCACAGGCGCGTCACGGCAGGATGCTTTTGCCGGTGAAGACCACCTTTAGTCAGGATAAGTTGTACCCATGTTCCCCTTCGAATTGGCCGTTGTGGCAACCCTTCCCGCCAAGTGATTTTGGGGGAAGAGGACCGAGGCTAATATAAGTAGAGGCAGGGCACCACCTTAGAAGGACCCCACAGGATCGACCTCCGAGATGGTTCTTCCCTTGTATACTCTCCTCCCTCATGAGGCAATCCAACCAAAAAGCAGAGTAGGGTCTTACACAAAGAAGGTGGCCCAAACACAGGTAAAGCAGTCGTGTCCACTGTTCTTCTTCTCTAGCTCGAGCATGTCGGAGCATCACCGTGAGGCTGTGAGATAGCAGGGTAAGGCTTAGCGGAGATAACGGGCACCCCAGTGCTCGAACCTTCTTGGGTCCCCAGAGCCTGATTTCCGACAATTTCTTGGGTCATATTAGTGGTTTAAGAGGCTTCCCTGGTAAATTAATAGTTGAATTAACTTCTAGTTATGATAATGCCATGATCATGTTAGTTCATAAATTGGAGGCTATGTTTGTTAACTTGGATCCCATTATTCAACATATGTTCTTTCAATTAGATAACATGGATAAGGGAGATGGTAGGAATTTTGTCTTAAAAAACATAACTCTAGAATTTGAAGATATTGCTAAAGAGGCTAGGAAGATTTTTGCTCGTTATGATATTTACTCTGGACCCTCTAATATTTTTCATATTTTGAAGAAATATAGATAGAATGGAATATATAGGGAAAGTTGAGACAGAAAAGGAAGCTGGCCTCTCACCTCCTTCCTGAACTTTTGGAAATTTCTAATGAAATTGAAAGGAACTTTGGTTCGAAGAAGGAAGTAAACCTTCTGTGCATAAATAGGGTGATATTAGCATAGAAGGAAGCTAGCATGAATACTTTTCCAAATTAATCAACATTGTGTTGAAAATTATGAAACATTATTTAAATGCATGATCGGCTTTAAAGTACACGCCATATTTGAAAAACACTATGAACATTCTTTTTGGAACGTTGTGAACATGTATATCACTATGATCGACTATATAGTGTATCAGTTTCTTAATACACGGAAGTATGAACAGTAGACTGATACTGCCTCAACTGTGTTTTGGAACAATCACATGACCTTTCAAGAAAAAAAAACATGTCTGCTACCTCATGGGTCATATTGCTGCTTGGGTGCATGGCGGTTTGAGCCCAAGCGAGATTGTTTGGGAATAAAACGGGGAGCAAAAAGTAAAGTGCGGTCTTCTTAGACATGAACGTACAGTTTCTTGTATGACTAATAATTCCTACCTTTACAATACTGATTAATCATAATTAATTAATATTTTCATCTGCACATTGTTATATTTTCCTTTTGCCTTTAATCTATTAGCAAATCTACGGCTTCTTCTCTTTTGCCTTTAATCTATTAGCACATCTATGGCTTCTTCTCTTTTACCAAAATTAAGACGTGCCTTGCACATGTATACATACTAGTAAATTTGAAATGGAAAACATTTTGAAGTACACGATGAGAAAATTCTAGATCCACTAGAAACAATATTTGAATACATGGTTAACGATGTTTCAAAAAGGATAAACACTTTGGATATACATGATGAACAGTTTCTCAATACACGGAAGTATGAATTATTTAAAACACACCATCAACATTTTAAAATTACAAGGTTGATACTTTTTAAAAATACTGTAAATATTTTTGAGAAAATGAAGAACCTTATTTGGTACACGATAAACAATTTCTGGATACCCGACAAACAACATATCAAAACATGATAAATATTTTGGAACATTGTTGGGTGCTTATTCCAAATACACTTTGAACCTTAAAAAAACATTGATGAATATTTAAAAGATAAATAGATATTTTTTAAACATGATAAAAGTAAAACTCATAAGAATAGAAGAAGAAAAGCAAACCAGCGGTTCAGTAAATAAATAGGGCAACTCCAAAGGGAGACATCTTAATCCAGGGAGCCCCTATTCGACGCTTTAAGCGCCAGGCAAGCTCCCTGGCGCCCACGCGCCGGCGCTGGTGGGCCAGCCCATGTCCACATTCGCATTCGATAAAAAGAAAAGGAAAAAAATTCAATATAAAAAAATTCATGCGTTTTGAAAAAAACTTCATGAACTTGAAATAAAGTTCATTAACTTGAAAAAAAAGCTCATAGAATTAACAAAAGTTCATCGAATTTTAGAAACGAAATCAGCAATTTTGAAGAAAAAAATCATTGAATTTCAAAAAAGTTCATCGAGTTTAAGAAAAGTTCATCAATTTTAAAAAAATAATAGAATTCGTTAAAATGTTCAAAATTTTCAAAACATCATCTCTTTTCTAATACCACGGGTTTTGTAAAGAGTTTACAAAAATTTAAGTAAAGAAACAAAAGAAAAGAGGAAAAAAAAGGAAAAGAAAAAATAGCCCTCCAAGCGCGCGGCGCCCTACGCGACCTAGGCCGGCCCATTACAAGGCGCGTGCGCCATTTACGATTTTTAATGCCATATGGGAGCTCCTAACTGGCGCGTTACGCGCCGCCGAACAAAACCGGCGCTCACGCGCTCCCTGGCGTGGGCCAGCCCATCTATTTGTTTCCTGTTTTCCAAAGCAAACAAAAAAAGCGGATCTGGTTGCACTCGAACACACGACCTCAGGTTTGGACTAGCACGCACAAACCTACCGGCCACCAGTTCTCACACGAAAATTCTAACATCGTTTCCTTCTTTGACTTCTTTTCACTTTTCTTTTTTCTTTTTCCGTTTTTCTTCTTCCTGGTTCGACGGTTTTATTTTAATTCTTGATTTTTTTCACAATTGATGAACTATTTCTCAATTTGGTAAATTTATATTCACCGTGTATTACATAAAATTTCATTGTATTAAGAAAAATGTTCATTGTATATTATGAAAATTGTTCATCTTTGCATATAAAAATGTTCATCGTGTATTATAAAAATGTTCATTGTATATTATGAAATTTTTCAACGTTTTTACTCAATGTTGAATGCATAAATTGTTCAACACATATATTCATGTTGTTTCAAAAATGTTCATCATGTATTATTTAAAATTTTCAATGGATACAAAAAATGTGCAGGATATAAATGTTCAGGATATAAATGTTCAGGATATATATGTACATACTCTCCAATATGGTAGATACTACCTAAAACGTATCAAACAAAAGTGGGAGTAACTACACCCGGTAGTAGGAAAAATTTGTCCTATATATATATATAAATATATAAATATATAAACATAAATATATATATATATATACATATACATATATATATATATATATATGTGTGTGTGTGTGTGTGTGTGTGTGTGTGTGTGTGTGTTTCTTGTTTTTGTTCAGTATATATTACACAATGATCAATGTGTATTCTAAAATTTTTCAACGTATTTTCACAAATGTTCAGTATGTGTCCGAAAATTCTTCAGCGCATATATTCCTATTTTTTGAAGTGTTCATCGTATATTAAAATAAGTTCATCTATATTATTTAAAATATTCAGTTTATTTTAAGAAAATGTCAACGGATATCGTAAAATGTTCAACGGATATTACAGTAAACAAGTTCACGCATTTTTTGAGAAAAGGTACAGAGAAAAAATAAAAAAAATAGAAGACGAATACAGAACAAAAGAAGAAAGAGGAAAGAAGACAATATAAAAAAAACGATGAAACCAGTCACACTAGATGAGGGTGGCTGGTTGGTCGCTGCATTCACGCTAAACAAAGGAAGTCCTGTGTTCGAATCCCACCTCTCCAGCGAACTTTTTGCTGACAGAAAAAAGTAAAGGAAATGGGCCAGCCCAGCGGGGAGAGGGGGGTGTGCGCCCTGTACCGGTTGGCCTTTAAGGGGCGCTTAAAGCGCCGTTTAGGAAATGCGTGCCATACAATATAGAAAAATGTTCCCGCGTTTTTAAAAATTTGGAAATTCAATGAAACGTTCCCTATATTTTAATGAATTACAGAAAAAATAATTCAGAATTTCCATAAAATACTCAGTTTTAGAAAATATTCGCATCATTTTAAAAAGGTACATGAATATTTCTCATGGGTTTCAAAAAATATTCTGGAATTTGGAAAAATGTTCACAACCATTAAAGTATTCCGAATTTCGTAATCTGTTCACAAATTCGGAAAATGTTTCTGAATTACAACACATGTTTACAAACTTGAAAATTTATTTCACGAATCTAAAAAAAGTTCACTGAATTCATAAAATAATCATAGATTCTGAAAAATATTCAAAGTTTTATTTTTCGCAAATTACATATTGTTCGTAAATTGAAAAAAAATATCCATCAATTAATAAAATGATCACAATTTAAAAATGTTCCTCGATTTAAAAACTGTTCAAGAATTTGAGTAAAAAAATATCGCATCTAGAAAAATGTGGATAAGTTAGAAATTTTATGTATTTCAAAACAAGTCAACAACCTTGAAAATTGTTTGCGGATTTGAAAATTTATTCGTGACTTTCCAAAATGTTCATGAATTTGAGAAAATGTTCCTAGATTTGAAAACTTCATGAATTCAAAAATGTTAATGAGTCTGATAAAGTTCATGGATATAAAAAAGGACTAAGAGGGTAAAGGGCCAGCCCATTTGGAGGCCGTGGTGTGCGGGGGTGCGCGCGCGAGATAGGAAGCGCCCTCCACAAGTGTGCGAGATAGAGAGAAAGACGGAAAGGAAAATCACTTGCTTGGGTGGGCTCCACTGGCCACTGCTGTCTTGCAAAGAGCAAGATTAGCAATTTTTTGAGGGACGAGGCTCCTGGGTATTCAACGTTGTCGCCTCAGAAAACAGTATTCAGTTTTTTTATTATGGTACAATCATAGATGCTCACATATACGTACATATACTCATTTTTATGGACGCACGCATGTACCCGTACCGTATGAGCATCTTCAAGATACTGGACTGACACAACATCTTAAGATAAACGAAGACATCACAGATGCCTCGTAGTTGACGGGAATGTCTCGTACCACTGAACGAACATCACTGAAAAATATGAGATAATTTTTTTTAAATATGACCACATGTGCTAAGTTTAGGACTTGAACCCTAGTAGATTGGTTCCACTGTAAGGAACCTAGCCATCTGAGCTATGCTCAGTACGCAAAGATATTCAACATTGCAGCCACATGTAGTGGGTCATATTTGCGCGGCAAATAGATGAGGCTTTGCAAAAAGAGAGGGGGGGGAGCTCACCAAGACGCCATGCTCCTATCTTCGCTTTTCTTGATTCGTCCATTGAAATTGTTCTTTTCTTGCGTTACTGTCCCAGTTTTTCTTTTTTGTTCTTTTTCTCTTTTCATATATAGTATTTCTTTGGTTTCTTTTTTCTTTTTTTTTCACATTTCTTTTATAGTGATTGTAATGTACGGTGAATATTTTTCAAGTACACACTGGTTTTTTTAATATACACGGGTAATTACATTCAAATACATGAAAAAAAGAATATACAATGAACTTCTTTTAGATATGAAGAATATTTTTAATGCATGCTGAAAAAAATTAATCGGTGAATTTTAAAAACACATGGTGAATAGTTTTTTGAAACAGCTTTTATAATAGGTTTTTAAATATCTAGCTCCTATGAAGCAACATCCATTTTTTTAAACCCTACTAAACGCCCATAGAAAGAACAATAAAAACTGCTGGTGGGCAGAATGGGCTGGCCTATTTTTTCCAGCTTCAGGCGAACCCTCCCCTATTTGACGCGAATTGGCGTCAATTAGGAGCTCTCATCCGGTGCCACAAACTGCAACTAAAGCAAAACTTGTGCTTTGCATGTCGGGGCCGAACCAACACATCATAGGGTGGATCCTATTCGGCCCTCGTTTGCAAACGGTCGTCTGAGGTTCCTCTGAGCTGAGCTTGCCCACTTGCTTTTTTTCTGTTTCTTTTTCTTAAAAAATGCACAAACTGGAAAAAAATTGCGCAGGTAAGGAATCCAACCCATGATCTCTTCACTCACTGCGAGCTCCACAACCACCTAGGACAACACACATCGTGTGTCCACCTATTCCCATTTCTCCTTTTTATTCTCTTTATTATCTCTTTATTTTCTTTCTCTTGTTTGTATTTTCTATTTTTTTTCTTTTTCTGTTTCTTTTTCTTTTAAAAAATGCACAAACTTTTTAAATTCAATGAACTTTTTCTTCAAATTGATTAACTATTTTTCAAATTTGATGAACTTTTTTTCAAATTGGATGAACAATTTTGAAATTCTATGAACTTTTCAAATTTGATGAATTTTTTTCAGCTTTAATGAACTTTTTTTTCAAATTCGGTGAACTTTCTTCCAAATTTGATGATTGTTTTTTCAAAATCGATGAATGGTTTTCCAAATTTGATGAGCTTTTTCTCAATTTTGATGAACTTTTTTACAATTTTGATGATTTTTCTAAATCGATGAACTTTTTTCAAAATTAGTGGACTATTTTTTCAAATTTAATTAACCTTTTTATTTAAAATTGATGATTTTTTAAAAAATTGGTGAACTTTTTTTTCGAAATCAGTGAACTATTTTCAATATCAAGGAACGTTTTTCTATATTTGTGATTTTTTTCGAAATTTCATGAGTTTAATCCTAATTTTCGCGAACTTTTTTCAAATTCAAGAATTTTTCTTGAATTCACGATTTTTTCAGTTTGTACTAACCTTTTCAATTTTATGAACTTTCTTGAGATTCACGTATTTATATTGTGCATGCATTTTGTTTTTCAATTTATCATGAAATAATACCCATAATAGGCTGGGTATATAATAAGGGTTATTTGTTGGAAATATGCCCTAGAGGCAATAATAAAAAGATTATTATCATATTTCCCTTTCATGATAAATGTTTATTATTCATGCTAGAATTGTATTGATCGGAAACTTAAATATGTATGTGAATACATAAACTACACCGTGTCCCTAGTAAGCCTCTACTAGACTAATTCGTTGATCAAAGATGGTTATGGTCTACTAACCATAGACACGAGTTGTCATTTGATAACGAGATCACAACATTAGGAGAATGATGTGATGGACAAGACCCAACCATAAGCTTAGCAACAAATCATATCGCTTCTAAGCTACAACTTTCTTCATGTCAAGTATCAGTTCCTTAGACCATGAGATCATGACACTCCTGGGTACCGGAGGAATGCCTTGTGTGATAGCAAATGTCACTTCATAACTGGGTGATCATAAAGGTGCACTACAGGTATCTCCGAATGTGCCTATTGGGTTTCATGGATCGAGACTGGAATTTGTCACTCCGTGTGAGAGAGAGATATCTCTGGGCCCTCTCGTTAATATAACATCATAAGAAGCTTCATGTGACTAATGAGTTTAGTCACGGGTTCTTGTATTACAGAACGAGTAAAGATACTTGTCGGTAACGAGATTGAACTAGGTATAGAGATACTGACGATGGAATCCCGGGTAAGTAACATATCGCCGGACAAAGGGAATTGCGTACGGGATTGACTTAATCCTTGACATCGTGGTTGAATCGATAAAGATCTTCATGGAATATGTAGGAACCAATATGGGCATCCAGGTTCCGGCAGCGTTTGGCGAAGCCCTGCCGGGATTGCACCACCACCATCTCCACCACGCCGTCGTGCTAGTTGAGATCTCATCTACTTCTTTAATCTTGCTTGCTGGATCAAGAAGGAGGAGACGTCATCGAGCCGGACGTGTGCTGAACACGGCAGTGCCATCCGTTCGGCGCTAGATCGGATTGGATCATGAAGAGTACGACTACATCAACCGCGTTATATACGCTTCCGCTTTCGGTCTACAACGGTACGTAGACACACTCCCCTCTCGTTGCTTTGCATCTCCTAGATTAGATCTTGGGTTTTTCATAGGAATTTTTTTGATTTTCATTCTTCGTTCCCATCAGTGGCATCATGAGCTAGGTCTATGCGTAGATGTATATGCATGAGTAGAACACAAAAAAGGTGTGGGCGTTCAAATAGCTTACTTCCCTTGTCTTATTTGGATTCGGCGGTATTGTGGGATAAAGCGGCTTGGACCAACCTTACTAGCCCACGCACAAGAGACTGGTTCCACTGACTGGCATGCAACTTGTATTGCATAAAGGTGGCTTTGCGGGTGTCTGTCTCTCCTACTTTAGTTGAATCTGATTTGACAAAGGCGGTCCTTGTAGAAGGTTAAAAGGCAACTTGTATATCACTGTTGTGGTTTTGCGTAGACAAGAACGGTTCTTATAGTTTGCCCTAGCAGCCACATAAAAATTACAACAACAAAGTAGAGAATGTCTAACTTGTTTTTGCAAGGCATGTTGTGACGTGGTATGGCCAAAACATGATGTGATATATGTTGATGTATGAGATGATCGTGTTTTCTAATAGGTTCATGACTTGCGTTCGATGAGTACAGCTACCGGCAGGAGCCATAGGGTTGTCTTTAATTTATTGTATGACCTGCGTGTCAATCATTAAACGCCATGTAATTGCTTTACTTTATAGCTATGCGATAGCAATAGTTGTAGAAGCAATAGTTGGCGAGACAACCAAGTGACGATACGATGATGGAGATCATGGTGTGATGCCGGTGACGATGGAGATTATGTCGGTCCTTTGGAGATGGAGATCAAAAGCAAAAGATGATAATGTCCATATCATGTCACATATTTTGATTGCATATGATGTTTACCTTTTTATGCATCTTATTTTGCTTAGGACGACGGTAGCATTATAAGATGATCCCTTCACTTAATTTCAAGATAAATGTGTTCTCCCTAAGTATGCACCATTCCGAAAGTTCGTCGTTTCGAAGCACCTCGTGATGATCGGGTGTGATGGACTCTACGTTCACATACATGGGTGTAAGCCAGTTTTACACATGCGAAATCCCTAAGTATGCACCATTGCGAAAGTTCGTCGTTTCGAAGCACCTCGTGATGATCGGGTGTGATGGACTCTACATTCACATACATGGGTGTAAGCAAGTTTTACACATGCGAAATGCTTGGGTTAAACTTGACGGGCCTAGCATGTACAGACATGGCCTCGAAACACGGAGGACCGAAAGGTCAAACATGAGTCATATAGTACATATGATCAACATGGAGATGTTCACCGTTGATGACCACCCCATCTCATGTGATGATCGGAGATGGGTTGGTTGATATGGATCGCATGAACACGTAGACAACTTGAGGGATGTTGATTTAAGTGGGAGTTCACTAGTAATTTGATTAACTGAACCCATTATCATGAACATAGTCTAAATTGTGTTTGCAAAATTGTGTTGTAGATCGATGGCTCGCGCTGTAGCACCCCTGAATTTTAATGTGTTCCTAGAGAAAGCTAAGTTGAAAGATGATGGAAGCAATTATGCGGATAATTTGAGAATTATCCTCACTGCTGCACAAAAGGCTCATGTCCTTGATGCATCGCTCGGTGCGCCACCCCCTCCAGTGTCGTCTGTGGATGTTGTGAACGTCTGGCAGGCACGTTCTGATGACTACTCGATAGTTTAGTGTGTCATGCTTTACGTCTTAGAACTGGGGCTTCAAACACGTTTTGAGCACCACGGAGAATATGAGATGTTCTAGGAGCTGAAATTAGTATTTCAAGATCACGCCTGGGTTAAGAGGTATGAAGCCTCTGACAAGTTCTTTAGATGCAAGATGGAAGAGAACAGCTCCGTTAGCAAGCATGTACTCAAAATGTCTGGGTACTTCAACCACTTGAATCAGTTGGGAGTTAATCTTTCGGATGAAGTAGCGATTAACAGGGTTCTTCAGTCAGTGCCACCAAGCTAAAAGAGCTTCGTGATGAACTATAATATGCAAGGGATGGAGTAAACAATCCCTGAGCTCTTCGCAGTGCTTAAGGTCGTGGAGGTAGAAATCAAGAGCATCAAGTGTTGATGGTCAACAAAACCACCAGTTTCAAGAAGAAAGGCAAGGGAAAGAAAGGGAACTTTAAGAAGAATGGCAAGCCAGTTGCCGCTCTCGTGAAGAAATCCAAGGCTGGACCCAAACCTGGGACTGAGTGTTTCTATTGCAAGGGGAATGGCCACTGGAAGCGGATCTACCCCAAGTACTTGGAAGATAAGAAGGTTGGCAATGTCAACAAAGATATATGTGATATACATGTTATTGATGTGTACCTTACTAGTGCTCGTAGTAGTGCCTGGTATTTGATACTAGTTCGTTTGCTAATATTTGTAACTTGAAACAGGAGGTGCAGAATAAACGAAGACTAGCTAAGGACAAGGTGACGATGCACATCGGAAATGGTTCCAAGGTTGATGTGATCACCGTCGGCACGCTCCCTCTACGTTTACCTTCGGGATTAGTTATGAACCTAAATAATTTTTATTTGGTGCCTGCGTTAAGCAACAACATTATATCTGGATTTTGTTTATTGCGACACAGTTATTCATTTAAGTCAGAGAATAATGGTTGTTCTATTTATATGGATAATATCTTTTATGGTCATGCACCCCTTGTGAATGGTTTATTCTTGTTGAATCTCGATCGTAGTGACACACATATTCATAATATTGATGCCAAAAGATGCAAAGTTAATGATGATAGTACAACATATTTATGGCACTGTCGCTTAGGTCATATTGGTGTAAAGTGCATGAAGAAATTCCATGCTGATGGACTTTTGGAATCACTTGATTATGAATCATTTTGATACATGTGAACCATGCCTTATGGGCAAGATGACTAAAACCCCGTTTTTCGGAACAATGGAGCGGGCTAGTGACTTATTGGAAATAATTCATACTGATGTATGCGGTCCGGCGAGTGTTGAAGCACGCGGTGGATCGTTATTTTCTTACCTTCACTGGTGATTTGAGTAAATATGGGTATATTTACTTAATTAAACACAAGTCTGAAACCTTTAAAAAGGTCAGGGAATTTCATAATGAAGTGGAGAATCATCGTAACAAGAAAATAAAGTTTCTACGATCCAATCATGGAGGTGCATATTTGAGTTATGAGTTTGGCTCTCATTTAAGACAATGTGGATTGTTTCACAACTCATGCCACCTGAAACACCACAACGTAATGGTGTGTCCGAACGACATAACCGTACTTTATAAGATATTATGCGTTCTATGATGTCTCTTACCGATTTGCCACTATCGCTTTGGGGTTATGCATTAGATATAGCCGCATTCACTTTAAACAGGGCACCGTCTAAATCCGTTGAGACGACACCTCATGAATTATGGTTTGACCAAAAAACCTAAGTTGTCGTTTCTTAAAGTTTGGGGATGCGACATTTATGTCAAGAGGCTTCATCCTGATAAGCTCGAACCCAAAGCCGAGAAATGCGTCTTCGTAGGATACCCTAAAGAGACCATTGAGTATACCTTCTATCACAGATCCGAGGGCAAGATTTTTGTTTCTTAAAATGGGTCCTTTCTAGAGAAGGATTTTGTATCGAAAGAAGTGAGTGGGAGGAAAGTAGAACTTGATGAGGTAATTGTACCTTCTCTTGAATTGAAAGGTAGCACATCGCAGAAAGCAGTTCTCGTGATGCCTACACCAACCGAAGAGGAAGATAAGGATGATGATCCGAAACTTCGGATCAAGTTACTACTGAACTTCGTAGGTCGACCAGGGTACATTCCACACTAGAGTAGTAAGGTAATCCTGTCCTGGAAGTCATGTTGTTGGACAACGGCGAGCCTACGGACTATGAAGAAGCAATGATGAGCCCGGATTTCGAAAAATGGCTTGAGGCTATGAAATCCGAGATAGGATCCATGTATGAAAACAAAGTATGGACTTTGGTGGACTTGCCGGTTGACCGGTAAGCCATTGAGAATAAATGGATCTTTAAGAAGAAGACAGACGTTGATGGTGATGTCACCGTCTATAAAGCTCGACTTGTCGCAAAAGATTTTCGACAAATTCAAGGACTTGACTACAATGGGACTTTCTCACCCGTAGTGATGCTTAAGTCTGTTAGAATTATGTTAGCAATTGCCACATACTATGATTATGAAATCTGGCAGATGGACGTCAAAACAGCGTTCCTTAACGGGTTTCTTAAGGAAGAGTTGTATATGATACAACCGGAAGGTTTTGTCGATCCTAAGGATGCTAACAAGGTATGCAAGCTCCAGCTATCCATCTATGGACTGGTGCAAGCATCTCGGAATTGGAATATACGCTTTGATGAGGTGATCAAAGCCTATGGTTTTGTACAAACTTATGGAGAAGCTTGTATTTACAAGAAAGTGAGTGGGAGCTCTGTAGCATTTCTAATATTATATGTGGATGACATATTGTTGATTGGATATCTGGAAAGCATAAAGGGTTATGTGAACAAGAGTTTTTCAATGAAAGACCTAGATGAAGTTGCTTCCATATT
Source organism: Aegilops bicornis (assembly GCA_021605145.1). Taxonomy (NCBI): domain Eukaryota; kingdom Viridiplantae; phylum Streptophyta; class Magnoliopsida; order Poales; family Poaceae; genus Aegilops; species Aegilops bicornis. The sequence continues at coordinate 526,383,435 of CM038675.1, read as the reverse complement.
GGGCATTAAGATCTATAGAGACAGATCAAGACGCTTGATAGGACTTTCACAAAGCACATACATTGACAAAATTTTGAAGAAGTTCAAAATGGACAAGGCGAAGAAGGGGTTCTTGCCTATGTTGCAAGCTGTGAAGTTGAGTCACACTCAAAGCCCGACCACGACAGAAGAAAGAGAAGGGATAAAGGTCATCCCCTATGCCTCAGCCATAGGCCTAATAATGTATGCCATGTTGTGTATCAGACCTGATATGTGCCTTGCCATAAGTCTGGCAGGGAGGTACCAAAGTAATCCAGGAGTGGATCACTGGACAATGGTCAAAAATATCCTAAGTACCTAAAGAGGACTAAGGACATGTTTCTCGTTTATGGAGGTGACGAAGAGCTCGTCGTAAAGGGTTACGTCAATTCTAGCTTTGACACTAATTCGGATGAGTCGAAGTAACAAACCGGGTACGTATTTATTTTGAATGGTGGAGCAGTCAATTGGTGCAGTTCCAAGCAGAGTCGTAGCGGGATCTACATGTGAAGTGAAATACATAGCTACTTCGGAAGCGGTGAATGAAGGATTATGGATGAAGGGGTTCATATCCGATCTAGGAGTTGTGCCTAGTGCATCGGATCCAATGACGATCTTTTGTTATAAGACTGGTGCAATTGTCATAGCCAAGGAGCTTAGGTTTCATAAGAAGACCAAGCACATCAAATGCCGCTTCAACGCCATCCGCGATTACATCAAGGAGGGAGACATAGAACTTTGCAAAATTCACACGGATCTGAATGTGGCAGACCCGTTGACTAAACCTCTTCCACAAGCAAAACATGATAAGCACCAGAACTCTATGGGTGTGAGATTCATTACTGTAACTAGATTATTGACTCTAGTGCAAGTGGGAGACTATTGAAAATATGCCCTAGAGGCAATAATAAAATGGTTATTAAAATATTTCCCGTTTATGATAAATGTTTATTATTCATGCTAGAATTGTATTGGTCGAAAATTTAAATACATGTGTGAACACATAAACTACACCGTGTCCCTAGTAAGCCTCTACTAGACTAGCTCGTTGATGAAAGATGGTTATGGTTTCCTAACCATAGACATGAGTTGTCATTTGATGACGGGATCACATAATTAGGAGAATGATGTGATGGACAAGACCCAATCGTAAGCTTAGCAACAGATTGTCTCGCTTAGTTTATTTCAAGGTTGGAAAAAGCGGTAGGTGTAAGCGAGGTGGTTGGCCTTCGCCTAATGCCTAGGCGGTGCTTAAGCGCCCTAGGCGAGGCCTAGGCAATAATATAGTTTTGACTATCAGGGTGTATTTGTGGTATTGTATTTGTGTCAATATTAATTTAGGTCGAATGAATAATTTAACTACCAGCTACTGCCATTTGAATATGGCATGTTTGGCATATCAATGCAATATGGCAAGATTTCTCACTCAGGTAGACAATTTCTTGCTTGCCTTTCCTAGACTTCCGCTTATACCCTAGGCGAGGCATTTGGCCACCGCCTAGCGCCAAAGCGAGCCTAAGCGCCTCCTAGGCACTGCCTTTTCCAACAGAGGTTTATTTGCTATAGCTTTCTTCATGTCAAGTATCAGTTCCTTAGACCATGAGATCATGCCACTCCCGAATACCAGAGGATTGCCTTGTGTGCTATCAAACGTCACTTCGTAACTGGGTGATCTTGTATTACGGAATTAGTAAAAGTGCTCTAAAGGTATCTCTGAAGGTGTCCATTGGGTTGCATGGATCGAGACTGGAATTTGTCGCTCCGTGTGACGGAGAGATATCTCTGGGCCCTCTCGGTAATACAACATCATAAGAAGCTTCATGTGAGTAATGAGTTTGGTCACGAGATCTCGTATTACCGAACGAGTAAAGAGACTTGTCACTAACGAGATTGAACTAGGTAGGGTGATACCGGCGATCAAATCTCGGGCAAATAACATATCGCCAGACAAAGGGAATTGCATACGGGATTGACTGAATCTTTGACATCGTGGTTCAACCGATAAAGATCTTCGTGGAATATGTAGGAACCAATATGGACATCCAGGTCATGCTATTAGTTATTGACCGGACAGGTGTCTCGGTCATGTCTACATGATTCTCGAACACGTAGGGTCCGCATGCTTAACGTTCGATGATGCTAGAGTAGTATTGGATATGTGCATTGGTAACTGAATGTTGTTCAGAGTCCCGGATGAGATCCCATACATCACGAGGAGCTACGGAATGGTCCGGAGGTAAAGATTCATATATAGAAAGTCATGTTTTGATCGCCGGAAAAGTTTCGGGCATTATTGGTATTGTACCGGGAGTGCCGAAAGGGGTCCGGGGGTCCACCGGGGAGGTCTACCTACCCCCGGGGCCCACATGGGCTGTAGGGGGTGCGCCCTAGCCTACATGGGCCAGGGGCACCAGCCCCAAGAGGCCCATGCACCTAGAACAAGGAAAAGGGGAAGAGTCCTAAGGGGGAAGGCACCCCCCTAGGTGCCTTAGGGAGGGAAGATTCCTCCCTAGGCCGGCGTCCCCTACCTTGGAGGAGGGGCCAAGGCTGCGCCCCAGCCCTCTCCCTTGCCTCCTATAAATAGTGGGGGAGAGAGAGGGGTTGTACACACAAAATCCACGCCCCGGCGGCAGCCCTACCTCTCCCAACACTCTGTTTCTCCTCACACTGGTTCCGGCAACGTTTGCCGAAGCCCTGTCGGGATTGCACCACCACCATCTCCACCACGCAGTTGTGTTGGTTGAGATCCCATCTACTTCTCCTCTCTTGCTTGCTGGATCAAGGAGGAGACGTCATTGAGCTGCATGTGTGTTGAACGCGGAGGTGTCGTCCGTTCGGCGCTAAATCAGATTGGATCGTGATTGGATCGCGAAGAGTATGACTACATCAACCGCATTATATACGCTTCCACTTTCGGTCTATAATGGTATGTAGACACACTCCCCTCTCGTTGTTTTGCATCTCCAAGATTGGATCTTGGGTGTTTCGTAGGAAACCTTTTGATCTTCATGCTTCGTTCCCATTATTATTTGTCATCAAAATAAATAGTTGAGGGAGTTCGGCCTAGTGGCTGTGTTCAAATGTTTGGGAGTAGTCCGCTAGAGATCGAATCCTGGCTCTACCGCATTTTTTACGATCTGTAACAACCTCCCTCGCACCTCGATGCATGATACGTCCATTTTGCATCATGCTTTTATATCAATATTTATTGCATTATGGGCTGTTATTACACGTTATGTCACAATACTTATGCCTATTCTCTCTTATTTTACAAGGTTTACATAAGGAGGGAGAATGCCAGCAGCTGGAATTCTGGGCTGGAAAAGGAGCAAATATTAGAGACCTATTCTGCACAACTCCAAAAGTCCTGAAACTCCACGAAAGTCATTTTTGGAAATAATAAAAAATATTGAGCGGAAGAAGTACACCAGAAGGGGACCCACCTGGCCACGAGGGTGGGGGCGCGCCCTACCCCCCAGGGCGTGCCCCCTGCCTCATGGGCCCCCTGTTGGCTCTCCGGTGGCCATCTTCTGCTATATGAGGTCTTTCGTCAAGGGAAAAATCATAATCAACCTTTCGGGACGAGACTCCGCCGCCACGAGGCGGAACCTTGGCGGATCCAATCTAGGGCTCCGGCAGAGCTATTCTGCCGGGGACACTTCCCTCCGGGAGGGGGAAATCATCGCCATCGTCATCACCAACGCTCCTCTCATCGGGAGAGGGCAATCTCCATCAACATCTTCACCAGCACCATCTCCTCTCAAAACCCTAGTTCATCTCTTGTATCCAATTCTTGTCTCCAAGTCCGGGAGTGGTACCTGTAGGTTGCTAGTAGTGTTGATTACTCATTGTAGTTGATGCTAGTTGGTTTACTTGGTGGAAGATCATATGTTCAGATCCTATATGCATATTAATACCCCTCTGATTATGAACATGAATATGCTTTGTGAGTAGTTATGTTTGTTCCTGAGGACATGGGAGAAGTCTTGCTATTAGTAGTCATGTGAATTTGGTATTCGATCAATATTTTGATGAGATGTATGTTGTCTAGCCTCTAGTGGTGTTATGTGAACGTCGACTACATAACACTTCACCATTATTTGGGCCTATAGGAAGGCATTGGGAAGTAATAAGTAGATGATGGGTTGCTAGAGTGATGAAGCTTAAACCCTAGTTTATGCGTTGCTTCGTAAGGGGCTGATTTGGATCCATATGTTTCATGCTATGGTTAGGTTTACCTTAATACTTTTGTTATAGTTGCGGATGCTTGCAATAGAGGTTAATCATAAGTGGGATGCTTGTTCAAGTAAGAACAACACCCAAGCACCGGTCCACCCACATATCAAATTATCAAAGTACCGAACGCGAATCATATGAACGTGATGAAAACTAGCTTGACGATATTCCCATGTGTCCTTGGGAGCGCTTTTCTCCATATAAGAGTTTGTCCAGGCTTGTCCTTTGCTACAAAAAATATTGGGCCACCTTGCTGCACTTTATTTACTTTTGTTACTTGTTGCTCGTTACAAATTATCTTATCACAAAACTATCTGTTACCACTTATTTTAGTACTTGCAGAGAATACCTTGCTGAAAACCGCTTATCATTTCCTGCTCCTCATTGGGTTCGACACTCTTACGTATCGAAAGGACTACGATAGATCCCCTATACTTGTGGGTCATCAAGACTCTTTTCTGGCGCCATTGCCGGGGAGTGAAGCGCCTTTGGTAGGTGGAATTTGGTAAGGAAAATTTTATATAGTGTGCTGAAATTCTTGTCACTTGTTACTATGGAAAGTAATCCTCTGAGGGGCTTGTTCGGGTATCTTCACCCCGACCAAGAGAAACAAGAATTGCTCCTCAACCTCTTGAACCTACTGAAAATGAAAATTTTCCCTTTGAAGTTCCTTCAGTATGATAGAAAACTGCTAGATAATCCTTTTGCGGAGATGGAACAAATCATCCTGATGAGCACCTAATCTATGTGGATGAAGTTTGTGGATTATTTAAGCTTGCAGGTATACCCGATGATGTTGTTAAGAAGAAGGTCTTCCCTTTATCTTTGAAGGGAGATGCATCGACATGGTATAGGCTATGTGATGATACGAGATCATGGAACTATAAACGATTGAAATTGGAATTTCATCAGAAGTATTATCCTATGTGTCGGTGTCAAAACCGGCGGATCTCAGGTAGGGGGTCCCGAACTGTGCGTCTAGGCGGATGGTAACAGGAGACAAGGGACACGATGTTTTTACCCAGGTTCGGGCCCTCTCGATGGAGGTAAAACCCTACTCCGGCTTGATTAATATTGATGATATGGGTAGTAAAAGAGTGGATCTACCACGAGATCAGAGAGGCTAAACCCTAGAAGCTAGCCTATGGTATGATTGTTGTTCGTCCTACGGACTAAAACCCTCCGGTTTATATATACACCGGGTAGGGTTAGGGTTACACAGAGTCGGTTACAACGGTAGGAGATCTACATATCCATATCGCCAAGCTTGCCTTCCACGCCAAGGAAAGTCCCATCCGGACACGGGACGAAGTCTTCAATCTTGTATCTTCATAGTCCAGGAGTCCGGCCAACGGTGATAGTTCGGCTATCCGGACACCCCCTAATCCAGGACTCCCTCACTATGCATCTTGTTCATCATGATCTCAATTATATATATAATTTTTGGCCTCGCGAAGGAGAAAGCATCGCTCAAGCTTGGGGGAGGCTTAAATCAATGTTATATTCATGCCCCAATCATGAGCTCTCAAGAGAAATAATTCTTCAAAGTTTTTATGCTCGGCTTTCTCATAATAATCAAACCATGCTCGATACTTCTTGTGCTGGCTCTTTTATGATGAAGACTATTGAATTCAAATGGAATTTATTGGATATAATTAAATGCAACTCAAGATTGGAATCTCGACGAAGGTAAGGAGTCAGGTATAACACCTAAGTTTGATTGTGTTAAATCTTTTATGGATACCGATGTTTCCGTAAATTTAGCACTAAATATGGACTTGACTACGAGATAGTAGCTTCTTTCTGTGAATCTTTTGCTACTTATGTTGATCTTCCCAAGGAGAAGTGGTTTAAATATCATCCTCCCATAGAAGTAAAAGTAGCTGCACCTACTAAAGTTGAAGAAAATACTATTACTTATAATGATCTTGTTGTTCCTACCTCTTATGTTGAGAAACCACCTTTTCCTGTTAGAATAAAGGATCATGCTAAAGCTTCAACTGTGGTTCGTAAAAGCAATATTAGAACTTATACACCTCCTGAGCAAGTTAAAGTTGAACCTAATATTGCTATTGTTAAAGATCTCTTGGCCGATAATATTGATGGGCATGTTATTTGTTTCATGGTGAAACTGCTAGAATTGCCAAACCTTGTGCTAAAGATAAACATAGACATGTGGTAGGCGTGCCTGTTATTTCTGTGAAAATAGGAGATCATTGTTATCATGGCTTGTGTGATATGGGTGCTAGTGTTAGTGCAATACCTTATGACTTATACAAAGAAATTATGCATGAAATTGCACCTGCTGAGATAGAAGATATTGATGTCACAATTAAACTTGCCAATAGAGATACTATTTCACCAATGGGAATTGTTAGAGATGTTGAAGTCTTGTGTGGGAAACTAAATATCCTGCTGATTTTCTTGTTCTTGGTTCCCCACAAGATAGCTTTTGTCCCATTATTTTGGTAGACCCTTCTTGAACACAGTTAATGCTAAGATAGACTGCGAAAAGGATGTTGTTACTATTGGCTTGGGTGATATGCCTCATGAGTTTAATTTCTCTAAATTTAGTAGACAACACCGTCAAGAAGAATTGCCTAGTAAGGATGAAATTATTGGTCTTGCTTCCATTGCCGTACCTCCTAGTGATCCTTTAGAACAATATTTGCTAGACCATGAAAATGATATGTTTATGAATGAAAGAAGGGAAATAGATGAAGTATTCTTTAAACAGGAACCTATGCTGAAACACAATTTGCATGTTGAAATCCTAGGGGATCCTCCTCCACCCAAGGGTGATCCCGTGTTTGAGCTTAAACCGTTGCCTGATACTCTTAAATATGCCTACCTTGATGAAAATAAGATATATCCTATTATTATTAGTGCTAACCTTTCAGAGCATGAAGAAGAAAGATTATTGAAAACTCTGAAGAAGCACCGTGCTGCTATTGGATATACTCTTGACGATCTTAAGGGCATTAGTCCCACTCTATGTCAACATAAAATAAATTTGGAAGAAGGTGCCAAACCAGTCTGTGATCATCAACGAAGGTTGAATCCTAAGATGAAAGAAGTGGTAAGAAAAGAAATACTAAAGCTTCTGGAGGAAGGTATAATTTATCCCGTTGCTGATAGTCAGTGGGTAAGTCATGTCCATTGTGTCCCTAAGAAGGGAGGTATTATTGTTGTCCCTAATGATAAAGATGAATTGAGTTCGCAAAGAATTATTACAGGTTATAGGATGGTAATTGATTTCCACAAATTAAATAAGGCTACTAAAAAGGATCATTACCCCTTACCTTTTATCGATCAAATGCTAGAAAGATTATCCAAACATACACATTTTTTCTTTCTAGATGGTTATTCTGGTTTCTCTCAAATACCTGTGTCAGCCAATGGTCAATCAAAGACTACTTTTACTTGCCCTTTTGGTACTTTTGCTTATAGACGTATGCCTTTTGGTTTATGTAATGCACCTGCTACCTTTCAAAGATGCATGATGGCTATATTCTCTGACTTTTGTGAAAAGATTTGTGAGGTTTTCATGGACGACTTTTCCGTCTATGGGTCCTCTTTTGATGATTGCTTGAGCAACTTTGATCGAGTTTTGCAGAGATGTGAAGAGACTAATCTTGTCTTGAATTGGGAAACGTGCCACTTTATGGTTAATGAAGGTACTGTCTTGGGGCATAAAGTTTCTGAAAGAGGTATTGAAGTTGATAAAGCCAAGGTTGATGCTATTGAAAAGATGCCATGTCCCAAGGACATCAAAGGTATAAGAAGTTTCCTTGGTCACGCCGGATTTTATAGGAGGTTCATTAAGGACTTCTCAAAAATTTCTCGACCTCGACTAATTTATTATAAAAGGTATACCATTTGTCTTTGTGATGATTGTGTAGAAGCATTTGAAATACTTAAGAAAGCATTGATCTACGCACCTATTGTCCGACCACCGATTGGAATTTACCCTTTGAAATTATGTGTGATGCTAGTGATTATGTTGTAGGTGCTATTCTAGGGCAAAGAGTTGATAAGAAATTAAATGTTATTCAATATGCTAGTAAAACTCTAGACAATGCTCAAAGAAATTATGCTACTACTGAAAAAGAATTCTTAGCAGTTGTATTTGCTTGTGATAAGTTCAGACCTTATATTGTTGATTCTAAAGTAACTATTCACACGGATCATGCTGCTATTAAATATCTTATGGAAAATAAAGATGCTAAACCTAGACTTATTAGATGGGTTCTCTTGCTACAAGAATTTGATTTGCATATTGTTGATAGAAAGGAGCCGAGAACCCGTTCTGCATAACTTGTCTAGGTTAGAAAATGTTCTTGATGACCCACTACCTATTGATGATAGCTTTCCAGATGAACAATTAAATGTTTTAAGTACTTCTTGTAGTACTCCATGGTATGCTGATTATGCTAATTACATCGTTGCTAAATTTATACCACCTAGTTTCACATACCAACAAAAGAAAAAGTTTTTCTATGATTTGAGACATTACTTTTGGGATGGCCCGCATCTTTATAAAGAAGGAGTAGATGGTGTTATTAGACATTGTGTACCTGAGCATGAACAGGAACAGATCCTACGCAAGTGTCACTCCGAAGCTTATGGAGGACACCACGCTGGAGATAGAACTGCACATAAGGTATTGCAATCTGGTTTTTATTGGCCTACTCTCATTCAAGGATGCCCATAAGTTTGTATTATCTTGTGATGAATGCCAAAGAATTGGTAATATTAGTAGACGTCAAGAAATGCCTATGAATTATTCACTCGTTATTGAACCATTTGATGTTTGGGGCTTTGATTTTATGGGACCTTTTCCTGCCTCTAATGGATATACACATATTTTAGTTGCTGTTGATTACGTTACTAAGTGGGTAGAAGCTATTCCAACTAGTAGTGCTGATCATAACACTTCTATTAAGATGCTTAAAGAAGTTATTTTTCCAAGGTTTGGACTCCCTAGATATTTAATGACTGATGGTGGTTCACACTTTATTCATGGTGCTTTTCGTAAAATGCTTGCTAAATATGATGTTAATCATAGAATTGCATCCCCTTATCACCCACAATCTAGTGGTCAAGTAGAACTGAGTAATAGAGAACTCAAATTAATTTTGCAAAAGACTGTCAATAGGTCTAGAAAGAATTGGTCCAAGAAACTTGATGATGCATTATGGGCCTGTAGAACTGCATATAAAAATCCTATGGGTATGTCTCTGTATAAAATGGTTTATGGAAAAGCATGTCATTTACCTCTCGAACTAGAACATAAGGCATATTGGGCTATTAAAGAGCTCAACTATGATTTCAAACTAGCCGGTGAGAAGAGGTTATTTGATATTAGCTCACTTGATGAATGGAGAACCCAAGCTTATGAGAATGCCAAATTGTTTAAAGAAAAGGTTAAAAGATGGCAGGACAAAAGGATACAAAAGCGTGAGTTTAATGTAGGTGATTATGTATTGCTATACAACTCTCGTTTAAGATGTTTTGCAGGAAAACTTCTCTCTAAATGGGAAGGCCCCTACGTTATCGAGGAGGTCTATCGTTCTGGTGCCATAAAAATCAACAACTTCGAAGGCACAAATCCGAAGGTGGTGAACGGTCAGAGAATCAAACATTATATTTCAGGTAATCCTATAAATGTTGAAGCCAATGTTATTGAAACTGTAACCCCGGAGGAATACATAAGGGACACTTTCCGGAACGTTTCAGACTCCGAAAAGGAATAGGTATGTTGTACGGTAAGTAAACCGACTCCAAAACAATTTTTAAGGCAATATTTCTCCGTTTGGAATATTTAGAAAAATAGAAAAATAAGAAGCAGTCCGGGAAGGACACGAGGGCCCCACGAGGGTGGAGGGCGCGCCCTACCCCTCGGCGCGCCCCCTATCTCGTGGGCACCTCGTGTGCCTTCCGGACTCCGTTTTCTTGCACGATACGTATTTTGGTCGGTAAAAATTCATTATATATTCTCCCGAAGGTTTTGAACCCTGTATCACGCAAATATCCTTTGTTCTTGTTTCGAGTTGTTTTTCTGGCAGATCTAGATTATCATGACGTCTCCAAGTGCCCCCAAGGACAAGTTCTTCGAGAAGGTCATCAACCCTTACCTCGCGGAGGTGCTGCGACACCCTCAAACCATTGAGATGCATGATGGGTTGCTACACATCCGCGATGTTGAGGGACCGAAGGGGACCGGAAGCGTGGAGACGAGGCTCGAAGCAGTGGAGCAACAAGTTTTCAAGTGCCAGGGGATGGTGGAACATGGACTCAACTCCAACCACATGATGATCGCGGAGTTCACCAACAAACACAAGCTGGATGCCGACAACATCAGGGAGACCATCTTCAAGCTTCACGAGAATATCGAGCTCCTTCAAGCCCATATCTATGTGCTGCAAAACCAAAAATGTGAGTATGAATATAGATTCAAAAGGATGAGTTTGGCTGCAGATTTGAGGATCCCGGAGACTCGATCATCCTTCTATGATGGTGAGCCTATGCCTTGGAAGATGGACGACAAGCCCGCATCATCAACAACACCACCACCTTCTTCATCAACAAAGGAGATATAATCACATGGGTATGGGCACTCCCCTTGGCAACTGCCAAGCTTGGGGGAGATGCCCCGGTATCGTATCACCATCACACTCCTATCTTTACCGTTTTTCTTAGTTCGATCCTTTTAGTAGTATCTTGATCTAGTAGAATAAAGTTTATGGTATGATCTAGTTTTAGGTTTTTGCTTTATGATCTCTATATGTAATCGAGTCCGTGAGCTATATAATAAAGATTAGTGTTGAGTCAAGGACTTGATTATTTTGCCATGATCTTGAGTGAATAAAAGAAAAGAGAAAAGAATAAAAAGAAATAAAGAGTTCATATTGATCTTATTGAGAGTAATGACTTCACATAGAAAGAGTATGATGATTAAAAGTTGTTGGGAGTTGACAAGCATAGCTTTGGTAATTGTTGCAATTAATAGGAAGTAATAAGGAAAGAGAGGTTTCACATATAAATATATTATCATGGACATCTTTTATGATTGGGAGCACTCATTAAAATATGACATGCTAAAGAGTTGATGTTGGACAAGGAAGACAACGTAATGGGTTATGTTTTCTTATATCTGAGATAAAGTATATTGTCATGGATCATCCAACATGTTGAGCTTGCCTTTCCCCTCATGCTAGCCAAATTCTCAAAGCACCAAGTAGAGATACTACTTGTGCTTCCCAAAAACCCTTAAACCAGTTTTGCCATGAGAGTCCACCATACCTACCTATGGATTGAGTAAGATCCTTCAAGTAAGTTGTCATCGGTGCAAGCAATAAAAATTACTCTCTAAATATGTATGACTTATTAGTGTGGGAGAAAATAAGCTTTATACGATCTTGTGATGTGGAAGAAATAAAAGCGACGGACTGCATAATAAAGGTTCATATCACAAGGGGCAATATAAAGTGACGTTCTTTCGCATTAAGATTTTGTGCATCCAACCATAAAAGCGCATGGCAACCTCTGCTTCCCTCTGCGAAGGGCCTATCTTTTATTATTATCCTCTACCTTATGCAAGAGTCATGGTGATCTTCACCTTTCCTTTTTACGTTTTATCATTTGGCAAGCACGTGGTGTTGGAAAGATCACGATAGATATATCTAATTGGATATAGGGGAGCATGAGTTATTATTGTTGACATTACCCTTGAGGTAAAAGGTTGGGAGGCGAAACTATAAGCCCCTATCTTTCTCTGTGTCCGGCTAATACTCCGTAACCACAAGTATTGCGTGAGTTAGCAATTATGAAAGACTAAATGATAGTTGAGTATGTGGACTTGCTAGAAAGCTCTGACATAGACTCTTTCTGATGTTATGATAAATTGCAATTGCTTCAATGACTGAGATTATAGTTTGTTGGTTCTCAATAAAGTTTCTGATTCATACTTTGCATTGTGAATATATTAGTACTTGAGAATAAGAAATCATATGACAATATCCATCTATGTTGCTGTTTTGAGAATAATCATGATGCCCTCATATCCGTATTTTATTTTTATCGACACCTCTACCTCTAAACATGTGGACATATTTATCGTGATCGGCTTCCGCTTGAAGACAAGAGAGGTCTAAGCTTGGGGGAGTTGATACGTCCATTTTGCATCATGCTTTTATATCTATATTTATTGCATTATGGGCTGTTATTACACGTTATGTCACAATACTTATGCCTATGCTCTCTTATTTTACAAGGTTTACATAAGGAGGGAGAATGTCGGCAAATTTGGAATTCGAAATTTGGAAAAGGAGCAAATATTAGAGACCTATTCTGCACAACTCCAAAAGTCCTTAAACTCCACGAAAGTCATTTTTGGAAATAATAAAAATATTGAGCGGAAGAAATGCATGAGGGGACCCACAGCCCACGATGGTGGGGGCGCGCCCCGCCTCGTCAGGCCCCTGTTGGCTCTCCGGTGGCCATCTTCTGCTATATGAGGTCTTTCGTCAAGGGAAAAATCATAAGCAACCTTTCGGGACGAGACTCCGCCGCCACGAGGCAGATCCAATCTAGGGCTCTGGCAGAGCTGCTCTGCCAGGGACACTTCCCTCCGGGAGGGGGAAATCATCGCCATCGTCATCATCAACGCTCCTCTCATCGGGAGAGGGCAATCTCCATCAACATCTTCACCAGCACCATCTCCTCCCAAAACCCTAGTTCATCTCTTGTATCCAATTCTTATCTCCAAGTCCGGGATTGGTACTAGTAGGTTGCTAGTAGTGTTGATTACTCATTGTAGTTGATGCTAGTTGGTTTATTTGGTGGAAGATCATATGTTCAGATCCTATATGCATATTAATACCCCTCTGATTATGAACATGAATATGATTTGTGAGTAGTTACGTTTGTTTCTGAGGACATGGAAGAAGTCTTGCTATTAGTAGTCATGTGAATTTGGTATTCGTTCAATATTTTGATGAGATGTATGTTGTCTAGCCTCTAGTGGTGCTATGTGAACGTCGACTACATAACACTTCACCATTATTTGGGCCTAGAGGAAGGCATTGGGAAGTAATAAGTAGATGATGGGTTGCTAGAGTGATGAAGCTTAAGCCCTAGTTTATGCGTTGCTTCATAAGGGCTAATTTGGATCCATATGTTTCATGCTATGGTTAGGTTTACCTTAATACTTTTGTTGTAGTTGCGGATGCTTGCAATAGAGGTTAATCATAAGTGGGATGCTTGTTCAAGTAAGAACAACACCCAAGCACCGTCCACCCACATATCAAATTATCAAAGTACCGAACGCGAATCATATGAACGTGATGAAAACTAGCTTGACGATATTCCCATGTGTCCTCGGGAGCGCTTTTCTCCATATAAGAGTTTGTCCAGGCTTATCCTTTGCTACAAAAAGGATTGGGCCACCTTGGTGCACTTTATTTACTTGTGTTACTTGTTGCTCGTTACAAATTATCTTATCACAAAACTATCTGTTACCACTTATTTCAGTACTTGCAGAGAATACCTTTCTGAAAACCGTTTATCATTTCCTTCTGCTCCTCGTTGGGTTCGATACTCTTACTTATCGAAAGGACTAAGATAGATCACCTATACTTGTAGGTCATCAATGCATTCCCTGGGCTGGCCCGTTACGCGAGGCGTGCGAGCGCTAGTATCGCTAGTCGGCACCTTAAGCGTCGAACATGGGACCTCTTATATTGCGGCAAGTAGTGCCGGCTTCGCACAGGAGTCGGTACACCTGGGCCGGCTCATTCATTGTCCTTCGCGGGATGAAATATCACAAAAATAAGAAACGCTCTATTGAATCGAACTCGCGACCTGCTACATAGGAGAATATAAAACCAGTTCATGAAATTCCATAAAACATGTTGACAAAGGATCGAACACAAACGTCCCGCCTGGGAACCGCGTCAATAACCAATGTGCTAACTGAGGATATATGTGTAAATGGGCAGCCAAGTACATATGAACTATAATATGTTGCAGATTTCAACTTTTTAAAAACATCAAGTGAGATTTTTTAAAAGGAAAAACTTTTTTAAACACAAACGTTATCTGGCAAAATAATAAAAACAAATAGGAACAAAAATTGAATGTGGGAACATTTTTCAAAGTTATGAACCACTTCTTGTAAATGCAATACATTTTTTGAAAAACAATAACAAAATTCAAGAAGTTAACATTTTCAAGATTACAAACTATTTTTACAAAACTCGACCATGTTTTGAATTTGCAAATTAATTTTCAAAACATGAACATTTTAAAATTTGTGAAAAATATTGAAAACTGCAGCCTTTTTTCTGAATACGTGACCAAATTTGCAAAATAGGAACAATTTTTGAAATTTGCGGAATATTTTTAATTTCTTAATAAGAACTAAACATGCGAATATTTTTTGAATTTGTCAAATTTCGAAACATGAATATTTTTTGAATATGTGAACTAATTTTGAAAAGGAAAATATTTGTTGAATTTGTAAACAAAATTTGTAAACAGGATCATTTTGTAATTCCCAAAAAAATTCCAATTTTTCAACAAAATTTAATCATGTGAACATTTTTTAAATTTGTCAACATTTTTTGCAAATGAGAACTTTTTTTGAAAAGGTATATTTTTTGGTTTGTGAAAAAGGATAAAAAGGTGAGTTTTCGAATTTTTGTAAACGTGAACATTTTTTGAATTGTGAACAAAATTTTCAAATAATGAGCAAATTTTGAATTTTTAGAACAAATTCCGAAATTGAGAACACTTCTGAAAACATACACAACTGAACAATGATAGTAGGGTGCACCCAGGAATCTGGATTAGGTAGCACGATCAATGTTCGAATGATGACTCAATAAGCAATAGACTTAGAATGGAACTATCGACCATTAACTTCAAAGCAATAGGGTTGCTTGAAGTGCGTAATCCAAACAGATCGTTCACTTGTTGGTACCCCGGTCGGGATCAACACAAGGACCAAGAAAAATGGTGATGGTGAGAAGTACCACTATACCAAGAATCCTAAAGAGGTGGTGAAATTCCCACGGCATCCTTGACATAAGGGTGGTAATACTCCAAGGTAAAGAAGAACAATCTTTGGGTATCAAGGAATTCAAGGTATAACACGAAACATGATCAAGTTTGTGTTGGAGGGAAGGCAATAAGTGGATGATGATAACACAACTCATCGAGGGCAAGGTTTTTATTTATCCTCACGAATTGAATTGATATCTTGGAAAAGCTCGAATACTGATTATGATCACGACACATTTGTCGAGAGATTTCACGAAGATGTAATCGATCGACGATGACATCAAGTCAAACGAATGATGAAGCGAAAGGTTGTTGGAACCACGAGTAGGACACAGACCCAAGATCAAGTTTGTTGTTCAAGATGGAACGATAAGACAAGGAAACCGACGTAACCTTAGCTCAATCGTCGAATGTTGTGCTCCGGAATTAAGGACCCGGTAGCACAGTTAAAATTAGCACGATAATGATGTAGCCGATCAGGCTAGGAGTGACGGGATGGAGTATTAAACTTCTCAACCACAAAATCTTTGGGGTACCGAATCTCGGTGTTGATTCGATTCACAAATCGGGGTTCTCGGTTGATGACAACCCATAACCCGTGGAGTGACTGTGATGGGGAAGCGTACTACTTCATCGAAATTCATAAGATGAAGTCAATGGGTTGATATCCTCGAGATACCAGGGGGTAATACTCGAAGGTAGAACAAAATAGAGGTTGGGAAGGCGTACTGATCTGCAGAAGGCAAGTACTTTAACTTGTCCGAGAAATAGAATCAAAGGAGAACAATCATGGTCGGAACCCATGATCATAAAGGATCGAACCACGGATACAAGATGAACTTATAACAAGGGGGTAATTATTTTTACGAGCAGCTTCCATGATAAGCTATACATCGTGTCCATGGGCATGAACGCAAGGTTCAAGGTCGACTCCACTTCTTCAATGTATAACCTTCCATTCACTTCTCGCTTTGATAAAGGCATTAGTGTTGAAAGTTTTACCCGGTGAAATACCGGATGAGTATGACTCGTGAAAACTTCCGAGTTCACACATATAAAGGAAGGCATAGGTTCAACCCGTCGGTATCGTGGAAACATATACCACAAGCTTCAATAGTAAATACCACCAGCTCGAAAGCGAGCATGGTTGGTCAAGCAGAGGATACAATGTACCAAAGGCATTATGTATCAGGGGAAAGAACTCACAAGGTGATTAATTATGAAGGACACTGTCGGATAATAATCCAACAGTGGATATGGCGATCCACAATGGAGCTGATGTGAGTATCGGTACCCAATCAGAGGAAGAAAGAATGCAAATGCATCGGTTTATAGAACATCTGAATAATTCAACATTTAAAAAACAAAGGGATTATGATTTTCAAATCAATGGATCAGAAGCAAACGCTCTGATTTAAGGATGGATAAGTTGAGTAGGCTTAGGGATACCATCGATGGTAATTTGATTGGTCGAGATCCAGCTCATGTTCAAAATGACATCTGAGCCGGAAGGATAATTTAAAAGGATCAACTGATGATTGTGAACATTCACAACGTATTGAATCAACGGACTCAAAAATGATGGTGACAAAGGATGCCAATATGACTACTATACTTATGGGATTAATCATAATGAAAGCAAACAAGAAATTCGAGCAATAGGTTCTTTGAGGATTTTGAATACCGAATGGTATTTGAAGACTTTTGTGTAACACATGATCAATTGGGGAAGAGCGGATACTCGATAAGTGCGTAGAATTAACCGTAGGGGTATTCAGTGACAAAGAAACGACAAGGCGATAAGCTCAAAGGATTATCGAAACAACGATTTATTTTTCGTGGTATCTTGTAATAACAAGACCAATCGGGGATGAATGTAAGAATAACAAGCGCAAGTAGTTATCCATAAGGGTTTATGTGGAAGGAAATTGCAAACGCGACGAACACAAGTTCTCGGGTTAACGGCGGAGAGTATCTTGAGGTCTTACAGTGCGGTAGACGATCATCGATGAATCGAGGGCTCTCCGGGTGAAAGTGATAACGAGATCCTAATGTTAGATTTAGTAAACTTCATTTAACCCGAATAGAGGAGAGATCGAGTCCCGAGTAAAGATCGAGGAGTAAAGATCCTAATACCACCCAATGGCGGCGTGGGCCCATGGGCCACACAGCCAAGTTAGTAAAAGTTTTGTAAAGTCTAGACTCGACTTGACTAAGGAGTGTGGAAGGGGATTCCCTACAGCAATGGCTCGATACCAACTTCAGACGCCCCGATTCAATCGTACACTAATCATGCACGCAAGCGTGTACGATCAAGATCGAGGACTCACGGAAGATATCACAACACAACTCTAAAATATAAATAAGTCATACAAGCATCATACTACAAGCCAGGGGGCCTCGAGGGCTCGAATACAAGTGCTCGATCATAGACGAGTCGGTGAAGCAACAATATCTGAGTACGCATAAGTTAAACAAGTTTGCCTTAAGAAGGCTAGCACAAACCGGGATACAGATCGAAGAGAAGCGGGCCTCCGCTCGGGATCCTCCTAACTACTCACAGTGGTCGTCGGCTGGCTGCGTAGTAGAAGGCACCTCCGGTGTAGTAGTAAATCATCGACGGTGGCGTCACAGCTCCTGGGCTCCATCGCCCCGTCGCAACAACCGGGTAAAGAAAGGGGGAAAAGGGGAACAAGGCAACCGTGAGTACTCATCCAAAGTACTGCAAGCAAGGAGCTACACTACATATGCATGGATATATGTGTAAAGGGCCATATCGATGGACTAAAGCTGCAGAATGCCGTAATAAGAGGGGATAGCTAATCACAGCCGAAGACTACGCCTGGCGACCTCAGTCTTCTGACATGTAGAAGAGAGTAGATCAAGTCCTCCAAGTAGCATCGCATAGCATAATCCTACTCGGCGATCCCCTCTCGTAACCACGAGAGAGAGCGACCACCGGGTTATATCCGCACTTGGAAGGGTGTGTTTTATTAAGTATCCAGTTCTAGTTGTCATAAGGTCAAGGTACAACTCCAAGTCGTCACATATCAAGATCACGGCTATTCGAATAGATTAACTTCACTGCAGGGTGCACCACATAACCCAACACGCTTGATCCCATTTAGCCGGACACACTTTTCTAGGTCATGCCCGCCGCGGAAGATCAACACGCCGCAGCCGACCTAGGCCAACAGAGAGGTCAGCACGCCGGTCTAAACCTAAGCGCCCAGGGGTCTGGGCCCATCGCCCTTAGCACACCTGCACGTTGCGAACGGGGCCGGAAGCAGACCTAGCAACCTCCATTACAAAGGAAGTCACGTTACGCTGTCCAATCTGGCGCGCGCTCGATCACTAACGCCACGAAGGCTTGGTGATACCACGACGCCGGGATACCCATAACTACTCCCGTAGATGGTTAGTGCGTATAGACCAAATGGCCATACTCGGATCAAATACCAAGATCTCGTTAAGCGTGTTAAGTATCCGCGAACGCCGAACAGGGCCAGGCCCACCTCTCACCCAGGTAGTCTCAACCTGCCATGTCGCTCCGCCACAAAGATCCATCCAGAGGGCCGTCGGGACAAAGGTCCTTTCAGCCCCCAATCCGTGAATCACTCGCGGGTGCTCCTCAAGCCGACCCGACTTTAGTCACCACATGTATCATGTATAAGTATATACCCGTGATCACCTCCCGAGTGATCACGGCCCGTTAGTATAGCACAGCAGACGGACAAGAATGTAGGGCCACAGATGGAAATACTAGCATCCTATACTAAGTATGTAGGATTGCAGGTAAAGGTAACAATGATAGTAGCAAGGACGGCTATGCATCAGGATAGGTATAACGGAAAGCAGTAACATGCTACACTACTCTAATGCAAGCAGTATAGAGTAGAATAGGCGATATCTAGTGATCAAGGGGGGGCTTGCCTGGTTGCTCTGGCAAGAGAGAGGGGTCGTCGGTGACGTAGTCGATCACAGGGGCATCGGCATCGGTCTCGGGATCTACCGGAGAGAAGAGGGGGAAGAAACAGTAAATACATAGCAAGCAAGAGCATAACAGGACAACATGCAGAGCTAGACGTGTTCTAACACGGTGCTACACGTTACCGGCGAAGGAGGATAACATCCGAGAATGTTTCCCCAGGTTTAGCATTTTCGGACAATTAAAAGGGAGGGGAAAAGTTCCATGTTTGCCATGCTAGGGACGTGTGGCGGCCGAACGGGCCACGTATTCAGATCCGTCTCGTCGTTCTGAGCAACTTTCATGTAGAAAACATTTTCATCCGAGTTAGGGATTATTTTCTATGATTTTCTAAAGTTTTAATGATATTTTGCAATTTAATTAATTCAGAAATAATGAGTAAATGCTAGGTGCACCCAGATCTGTGTACACATAAGTGTACCAGAGGGTGACATGAAGGTCCAGGCGGTCCCAATTGACCAGTCAACGTTTGACTGGTCAACAGGGGGTGGGGTCCCCCTGTCATAGACTCATTAGGCTAGTCTAACAGTTTAGTTAACTAAACTAGATGATTAAGCTAATTAATTCTAATTAAACCAATTTAATTAAGTTAATTACTTTTATTAAATCATTTTTTCTTTTTTTTAAACAAAAGCAGGAAGAGGGCCCCACTGCTAGTGACACAAAAGCCACCGGAGCGGGCTTAACAGCGCGGGCGAGGCGGGCGCCCGCCTAATCTGGCAAGAAGGCGTGGGTCGGCGATGGCCACTGGCGTGGCATGCAAGGCGCAGTAAGGGAAGCGGGCGAGGCCAGGTGCGGTGGCGGCAGAGGCGGATGGTGCAGAGTGGCAAGGACGGCGCGACGAGGCGCGGACGACAGCCAACGGAGTGTAGCGGGCGCGCGTGTGGGACGCCGGTCCAGGCGCAGCGCGGGGAGGAAGGCCACGGCCTTGAGCGCGGTCGGGCACGGCGAAAGGCATCCGGCAGGGGGAGAGGAGGAGGAGAGGGAGAGCTCACGGGGCCGAGGGTTTTGGCGGGCTGAGGCGACCTGGGGGAGGACGACGACGGGCGGGCGGCGTGAGGCCCGAGGATGAAACCGAGGCGGGCGGCGTCGTGGCGTCTGGCGCGATCGCTGATCGGCAAGGCGAGGGCGCTGTCGAGGGAGTGGGACTGGGATCGGGCGCGAGGACGAGGGCGGGGCCGCTGGTTGCTCTGGCGACGGCGGTTGGCGCTGGTCGTGCCCCGATCCAGATCGGGCAAGAGGCAGACCGACGGAGAGGACAATGAGCGGCGAGCCGCTGGGAAGGAAGCAGCCAGCGAGGGAGCTTGATCCGCCGGCGGCGTCAGCGGCGACGGGCGGCGCATTGCCGCGGAGTTCGTTCCCGATCCGATCTGGATCGGGGAGTGAAGAGCGAGTAGGTGGCGGCTAGGGTTGGCTGGGGAGTGGGGTTAAGCCAATGGGTGGGCAGTGGGCGGTGTGGCTGCCAACTGGGCCAATGGGCCGTGGGAGGGGGTTCCCTCTTTTTTTTTTTTGTTAGTTTCTTTCTTTTATTTATTTTCCTTTTTCTTTATTTTCTTTTATGTTTTCTTTTATTTTCCATTTATTTTTGTTTTAGTAAAATACTATAATGGCGCCTAATTTGCTGTTAACAAATATGCCACTGCCACATTAGCTTGCTACCCAAGCTAAATTAGTTTCGTAATTAATTAATATTTAAAAGTATATAAATAATAGTTTTCACTACTGTTTCAATTATCTTATAGTATTTAAATATCTTATAAAGGTATGGTTTCTCCATCATAATTACCTATGTAATATCTGGTTCATCCCGAACATTTTAGTTTTAAAATTTGAAAACTTTTATTGTTTGCTTGATTTTTAAAGTTTGAACTAGGTTTCGAACTGGCGCGAGTTTATAAACAGTAATCCGAGGTGACGTGGCATCATTAGCGGAGGTTCACTGTAGCTTAACTATCCGGGCGTCACACGAAGATGGTGCTGGGTAGCTTCGGTGGTGCCGCAATGGCGCAACCCAGTGTGAGGGCGACACTAGAACAAGCTGCTAGTTTTGCTGCGATCGGCCGGTGAAGGAGCTGGAACCAGTACAGCAGCGGCGGCTGCCACCGGAGAGACGAACCATGACAGGTGTTGACCACAGCGACATGTGCTGGAAGATCCGGCTAGATATTTTTGTTGTTGGAACCAGCTTTAAATTTTGCTACCACCATCTTTGATTTTTGTTGGAACCAAGCCAGATTTTTGCTACCACGTTTTACTTTTGGTGGTACCAGTGTACCAATTTGCTACCACCGTCTTTGATTTTTGCTAGAACTAACCAAAATTTTGCTGCCATGTTCTTTTTGTTGGAATCATTCTATCACTTTTGCTACTACCATTCTGAGTTTTGCTACTAACGGCGTTTTCAATTATTGTATCCATTTTTATGAGGTTGTTGAGAAATTGGTGAGGTCCTTTTTGCTGCAATCGTCATCAATTTTTGCTACGACAGACGCAGTTTTTTGCTACTACCATCTTTCTCTTCATCCTGCGTCAGAAATTGGGTGGAAATCTGCAACTGTCCGTCATCCATGAAGCGGGGCTTCGATGTGCCGGCAAGGATGTGAGCGGAGACAACCTGAGCAGGCTTGGCGGGGTGTTGCGACGGCCTGGGGCGGACGGTGTGGTGCGCTGTGTGTCGTTGTGATTTTTGGAAACAGAAGAAAGAAACAGTCCCGGGTCAAGAGGTAGGGGACAAAGAGAAGGGTCAGATCCAACGGGTGGATGGGGAGGGATCCGATGCATGGGGTGTGACCGGCCCAAATTTGGGCTGGCGCGCCGGCACCTAGCGTTGCCCATTCTTGTTTACCGCCTAGGTCCCTTGATAGCGACGAAACACATATCCCCATCACGCGCTGGAGAGTTATATGGCTGGCCCATTAACCCTTTTTTCTTAGTGTGCTTTGCACGTGTTTTGGGAAGGTTGACCTTCTGTTACCTTTTTTTTCTTTTTCTTGTCTTCCATTCGGTTTTCTTCCTGGGTTTTTCCATAATAATACAATTTCCCTTTTCCTTTTCTTATTTTAAAATTCACAGCCCTCTTCGAAATCTCGAGCACTTGTGAATTTAATTTGTAAACACGTTTTGAATGTTTTAGCAATTTTGAAAAAGAAATTTGATAGCCTATAGGTTCTCTTTTATAGAGAAGTCTACAAGTAGCAGGTGCACTGCTAGCAGCCTAGTTATGGAACATCCCACACAAGCCTTGAGTGGGTGCGTGTTTGCTCACTTTTCAGCATGTATGGTTCTGATTAGGAGCTCTGTTCCTTTTCATAATTCCCATTCCACACGTGATGCCCTAAGTAGTGTGCACAAGCGCACCTCCTCAACGGTGGTGACACTACATGGGGTGGCCCATGTAGTGTGCTTCCCCATGTCTTTCTCCACTAGGTTGGTGAAGGTTCTATAACTTTAGTGAACTTGTTTTTTGCTTCAAGAATCTTTTGGCCCGTCCGCGCCACTCTATTGGTTTATTACGATTTTTTTTTGTTTTCTTTTACCTTTGTCCTTTTGGTATTTTATTATATTTTATATTTTTTCACATTCACAGTCATATTTGGAATTTATGAACGTTTTTAAAATTTAGATCATTTTGAAAATTCATGAATACTATTAAATTGTGCTATATTCTGAAATTCATGAACAATTCGGCAATCCATTATGTTTTTAAATTCGTGAGAATTGTTTAATTTGTGATAAAAAATTTATTCAGGGACATTATATAAATTTAGAATATTTTTTGACATTCGTGTTTTTTTAAAACTTGGGAACATTTCAGCACATTTTTGGAATCTTTGATACTTCTGTGTATCCGTAAATATTATTGAATAGGCAAACCTTGCGAAGATTATCTTAGTCGCTGTATACTTTTTTGAACTTATTTTAAAAATTGCCAATATTTTTTTGCATTTCTGATATATTTTTGAATAAGTAAAAAGTATATTAAGAGGAAAAGACCGAAAGTACAAAAAAATGCCGAATTGTGTTTCAAGAATTGGGGCAAAAATTAGCACAGGCCACATAGTCAAAAGCGCGGCACATATGGGCCGACCTAAAGGAGAGTCACGTGGCTATGGGGTGTACGTTTCTGCGAGAACCAGTGTGCTATCGGAGGTGGTAATTCCTATTCTGCGCCTTCAGCGCCCGATACAGTGTGTTTTGCAATTTGCCCCACACCCATCCACCGTTCTGGCATCGGCCCATATTATTTTATTTCTTCCTTCTAACTTTTAGAAAAATACGATTGCTTTGTGGAGATTCGAACTCCGGACCTCCTTGAGTAGTCAAGACGGAGATAGCCACCGCGACAACATATTTTTTTGGAAGCAACTAGTTAATGAGCGCTCCTTCGGGAGCCTCGCAACGATCGGCGCCACTCAGCGTGCTCTCAGCCATTCCTCAAGTGTCGCGCTCTGGACGCTCCCTTCGGATTTCGGTTTTTTTATTTTTTCACACGCGTTTTCGGCTTTTAAAACGGTTTTTTTTTCGATTTTTTTCGACGTTTTGATTTTCTTCCGGTCTTTCTTACGCGAAAGTCACGACCGTGCCTCTCGGAAACGGAAAAATACGCGTTTTCTGTTTTTTCTTTTCTTTCGAGAGAGTCACGGTTTTGCTTTCCCGAGAGGCACGGTTGTGCTTTCGCGAGAGTCACGGCCGTGCCTCTCGGAAATGAAAAAAAAACGCGTTTTCTGTTTTTTTCCTTCCACGAGAGTCACGGTTTTGCTTCCACAAGAGGCACGGTTGTGATTTCGTGAGAGGCACGGGCGTGCCTCTTTCGGAAACGGAAAAAAACCATGCTTCCGGTTCGGTTTTTTCGCCCTGTTTTTTCGTCCGTTTTTTTCGTGAAAAAAAAGTTCTTCAAAACCTATCAATATGGGATCTAGTTTTGAAGATCTCGACGCGAGGAATCCAATGATGAAAACGATTCGAGATTTGGACGCACGGTTTAAGAGATAAAACGTTTTGAATAAACAAATCTATGAAAAAAGGGAAAACTCCCAGGTTGCGACAAGTGGCGTGCTGCATGTGCGCCACTTGTCGCGGCCTGGGAAAATGGAGTGTTCTTTGCAACGAGTACTCCTTAATTAGTGATTTCGCATTTTGTTGGGCCCAATTCATGCTTTTTCTTTCCACTTTCTTCCATGATTTTTTTCTAATTAGGCCATTTTTTTAGATTGTTTCTTTTGTTTTTTTTTCTTAATTCGCAAACTTACTCTTCCAAATCCCTCAACTTTTTTCCAAAATTTATTAAGTTTTTTTTCAAAATCAACAAAATATCAAAATGGAACAGAGAACGTTGAACAGGAGGTCCCATCGGAGAGCCTTCCCTCTGTCTCGCGTCAAGGGTACGCAAGATGGGCCGGCCCATCCGCACGGGAGGCCACGACCTCATTTCTTTATTCTTTTTGCATGTTTTTTAAACTTTCGTTTATACTTCCAAATATTCTAACAAAATATAATAGAAAAAATTATTTACATAAACACATTCGACAAAAAATAAACCAACCATTTTGAATGCTGGTGAATGTGAATATAGAAAATGTTTCACGTGTAATGCGGAATGTCTAATTATTTTTACAATGTGTGAGAAGAAATCTGATATTATATTTAAAAAATGTTAATCAAGCATTTGAAAAAATGTTAAATGTGTATCGGAATTTTTTTGATAATGTGTATCTAAAATAATAATTCTGAATTGGATTTAGAAAATGCTAAACTTTATTTGTAAAACGTTAATGAGAAATTTAAAAAACTGTATATAGAAAAGCAATGTTGACCATGTATTTTAAAATCATTAGTATTACCTATTAAATTTTTTAATCAAGCATTTGAAAAATGAAGTATGTATAAAAAAAGTTAACCATGTATTTAAAATGTTAATCTTGTATTTGAAATATGTTAATCAAGAATTTCAAGAAGTTTAAAAGTGAGTTTAGGAAAAGTTTTGACCATGTAATCAAAAATATATAAATCTTGCATTTAAAAAAATGACAATTAAGCATTTTTTAAATGGTAAATGTGTACAGAAAAATATTTACTTTGTATAAAAAAATTAATCTTTTTTTGCATAGGTTTAATCTTTTATTTGATAAATGTTAATCAAGCTATTGAGAAAAATTTATAAGTGAATAGAAAAATGTTCATCATGTATTAATAAAAGTTAATCTTGTATTGAAAATTTGCTATCAAACATTTCAAAATGTAAGAAATTTACATTGAAAAAATATTGAGCATTTATTCGAAAAATTATAAGTTTTTATTGTTAAAATGTTAAATGTGTATAAGAAAAATGTTCTTGGCATATATGAAAAATATGGAAGGAAAAAAAAATAAACAAAGAAAAAGTAAAATGAAAAATAAAACAAAAGAAACAAATGAGGAATTGAAAAACAGTGAAAATCAATAAAAATACAAAGGGACTAAAAAATAAAAATAAAAAAAGATATAAAATAAAAATTAAAAATTTGAGGAAATTGAATAAGGAAAGAGAAACTTATAAAAGAATGAAAGACACAAAGAAAAATAAAAGAAAAATAAAAGAAAAATAAAAGAAAAATAAAAGAAAAATAAAAGAAAAAACAAATAAAACCCGGAGATGAAATATGAAAAACGAATAAAAACAAAAAACTAGAGAAAACTGAATACAGAGAAAGAAACAAAAAATAAACAGGTGAAAAGAGAAAAGAAAAAATAATGAAAACCAGTGTAAAAACAGGCTCTTTTTTCTAATCTGTCGCGCCCTGGTAATTATTTAACATGAACTCGATGTTGGCTTAGTGACTAGTGGGTCTGCCTGATAACCCAATCGAGCTATAACTATGGATTCAACCTGCTACCCTTGCACCAGCCCCAATTGCTTTGGGTGAGAGATCGAACCTCCACTCATTTTAAAGGCCCACACATTATCCTTAATATTGGGATAAAAGGACTCTGAAGAAGGCAGGCAAGAAGGCATTAAATGGCTTTTAAGGATTCTGTGTAACGGAACGTGAAAGTTGTTTTCCATCAGACGGCTGTTCACGTAACTCCACTCTCGGCTTGGATTATATATTCATTTGGTCCGCTCTCGGCCATTCCACACGCTGCCTAGCAGAGACGTGGTTATCTGAAGTGGATTCTGTACACGCTTCACGCGACAGATCCTTCCGTCTTGCGTGAAGCGAGATACAGTCGCCTCGTCATCGGAGGTCTCGTTCCCTCTGTTTTCATACTCGGCACTCCAGCAGATGGGTCGGGCCCGATCCGAACACAATTCCTACAATAGCAGGCCCAGAACGGTGGTGGACCCCAAGGTGACGTCCAGCTTAAATCAACGAAAAAGAAAGGTGACGTCCATCTGCGAATTGCCTGTCGGCCCGCGCTGGCGGAGTTTGTGGGCCTATCCGGAACAACGTGCTGGTTCCAGAAACAGCAGCAGCTGGCGGCTTTGCCTCGGGCTTTCGCTTTGGTTTGCTTAGCAAGTCGGCAAAACAAAAACTGTGTCAGAGGGTAGCGATCCGTGACCTGGCCTGGCAACGATCGATCGACCGATAGTCGTTATCAATGCTTCAACACAAAGACAGGGGCGGGCAACTCGTGATTCGTGATTTAAGTTGTCTCGTGATCGATCAGATGAGATGAGATCACAGCCGCCTGCACGCGTGCCATGCCTGGTCGACCGAGTTCCTCAATCACTCCGTGCGAGGCTCCGGCTCCGACGACTCCGCCTGAGTCGGCCCGCACACACTGCTCTGCCAACAGTGTAGCGCAGACCCCGCCGGCCGGACGCAGTGGCAGTGTGTGTATGTGTGCATGCATCGCGCAGGTGTCTCTCCAGCTTGTGGTCGTGGCAGCAGGAAATAAACAGTTTCACGCCCGACGCATTCAAATCGACCGACCCGACCGATCGATCGGTCCGTGGATCGTGGCAGCAGGTACATCATCAATGCACGTTGCAGCGCAGTGTGGCACGGCACGACCGATCTAGCCAGCCAGGCTGCCAGGCCGGCCGTGATCGAGTCGACGGACCGATTCCGCATTTATGATGGCTGGCTGGATCGAATGTTGCGAGCTCCGTCTCCATTAATGGATGTCTGCAGCTGCAGGTGGGGCCATGACAGCCAGGCTCGACGTCCGTTCATATGACCCTGTCCAAATCTGGGAAATCCATGCCCGTACAAACGCACAATGGGGTACCGGCCGGCCGTTCCGTCGGTCTGTCACATGCTTCCGTCCGCTTAAACGCCAAGATACGTCCGCCTGAAGCCTTCTTCGACGGCTGGAGAATGTTTCGTTCATCATCATTGGTAGTAACATACTCCTTCCCTTGTCATCTTTCTCTTCTACTCAATGCCGTTCCATCCTCTCAAATACTACTATTTGCTCGCAAGAGGAATTACTCTGCACCGACGGATTTGAAAAGAAATGCCAAAAAGGCAGAACAATGTTGAATGCGGCCTCGTTGCTGCCCCGGCACGGCAGTGACGGAATGCCTCGTGGCACGGGCCCCGTGCAAACACAGTCGTCGCAGAGCGACACGACACGTCGGAACCCGCACCATGGAACCGGGGTGGAGAAGCGCGCCCCGGTCCGTCTCGAGCCTCGGACCTCGCTCTGCACGAGAGGGGAGACGAGAGGGCTGCGTACCTGCCCTGTAGCTGTAGTGTCAGTCTGGCGACCGGGCCGGGCACATGCCGTCGGCGTGCGCCTGCCTCCACCGCACCGCGGCTAGGCAGCGACACCGGGCCCGAAGAAAACGTGTTCCGCTGCCGCTGCAGCGCCCAACCACCGGTGAGGCCCGGGAATTGATGGATGGGTCTCCACCGGTCCGAATTTCGTGTTTTGACCTTTTTTTGAAAAGAAAATCGGGATATGACCCCAGTTCGGAAAAATTTTGATCGACCTTTTCACCACCGCCACGTGATAGGATTACAGCCTACCGCCATACTACGGTGAGCCATTTGACGACGAAGGCCGTTAGCGGGGACGTGGAAAAGGGCTCACCGCCATCCCTCTGGCGGTAGTTATTGGAGCCTACCGCCATACCTCTGGCGGTAGGGTCCTGTTCGATATAAGGCGGGGAGGCTGGATATCCCCCTCAACCACTCATTCAGCCCACATCACCTCTCCACCGAGCTCAACTCTCCCCCCCCCCCTCTTTCTTTGAAGCACAAGAGCCTTTCAAATCTCTCTCATTTGTTTGAGATTTCTCCGGTGGATTCTTACCATTTTCATCACTCAAGGTGGCTCTCTCATTTTCCTTCATTTTAATTGGTTGATATCTTTGTTTACTTTGCATTTGCTCATTTGATTGCAAACCCTAGCTCATCATTTTCGTGTGGTCAAATCAATTACTATGATCCATTTAGGTTTATGTTTGTGGTTTCCTTATGTATGATGTGCTTAGAATTGCTTGTAGAAAAGTTTGTGTGCCTAGATCTAGTGCTAGTCTTAATGTACATAATGGGGTTTAGGTTATGCTTAAGAAGGCAATTAAAGCTAAGTTACTTTAATAGCTATTTTTTGAATTGTAGGATGGCACCGTTCGTTTTTTTTGAAACTTCTGCTGAGGCGGCGGCGAACCGTGAACGCGAATTGCTTGAGGAAAAGATGAACTTGTGGATCGAAGCCATTGATGCGTTGAATGCGGAGTGTAGGGCCTTTTCATATAATTATTTCAATAAAGACCGTTCCGAAAATTTTGTAACAAAAAGGAGAGGCTGATGAAGAAGCTCAAGACGGCGGAAAAAAATTGTAGGCGTGATCTTGCAATGCAAATTACATTGTGTGCGACAACGGCGAGAATATCTTTGAGATAGACATGGGCAATCATGGTTAGGTCATTGATTGGTTAGTTCGCCAACCATTCTCGTCGGATGAGAACCGTGCATCTCGTTGGGCATGGGTCAAAGAAAGAAATGATGTTATTTGTTGCAACCCGGGACCGTAAGCCGCATAGTATTGCATGAGGCTATGTAATCTTTGTCATTTGAACTATAATGACATGTACCATATGCTTGGTCGTCGTTTGAACTACTATGACTTGTACCCTTAACATTTGAACTCATTAAAAACCTGGTGTTGTATGTCATATCAAGTTACCAAGTGTTGTACTCTACTTAATTTATTTTATGTTTTTGTTTATGTCATCTTGAACCCGTATGTTCATGTAGGATGGACATTCGATCCATGACTATGAACATAGCGTGTGAGAAGATCATGGCGGAGCGACACCGTTGCTTGAAGAAGGAATGTGAAGCATGGTTGAAGAGTTGTGATGAGGCAAATGCGGCCATGAAGGATTTCAGCAAGTATCACTTTATCGAGGAACCTTCTGATGCTAAGGATAAAAAAGCATTCTGAAAGCTTGTGAAGGAGAAAGAGAGGATGCTTGATCACCGCAAGACCGGGAATATGCTTGCGGACACGCTTTGGCGGTTGAGATTGCGTTCATCGCAAGCAAAGAAGAATTGATGAGATGGACTTGAGGAAACCCGGGCAGGTCATAGGATGGGCAATCAAACAGTATGCGTGTCGGAGAATCTGCAGCCGTCTTTGCATGGGCTTGGTTCCGTGAAACGAATGGTGTGTTGGGTCATTGGGCAGGATCCACAGACTTTCAACTGAAGCGTAATCAAGGGCGTGACGATCAAATTGAACGTCTGATAAGTATGAGGCTTATGTTACCTGTTTAGAACATGTGTCGTCGAGCTTGAGCTATTAGTTTGAACTGATGTCACTCGAACCGGGTCATGTTTTAATTAGTTTGAACATGTGTTATTCGTGGATGTAATGAACTATGTTGAGTTGAATTATGTATGTGCTTGCGAGATAGAATTGGGTATATTATGCTAACATTCGACACATATGGGGCAAAACAGGGGAGAGGAGGGATCAGACCCTGTCACACGCCCCATGGCGGCACGGGTCCAAAGACCCTACCGCCATGGGTCAGGTCCCTACCGCCAGCCGTTCTTGGGTTCTTCGTCACAGAACCGTTGCCCCTCATCACATGCATCCTGGGTAGGGTCCAAAGACCTCATCACCGCCATGGCTTTGTGGCGGTAGGGTCCGTCCTACCGCCAGCGTTCTTGGGTTCTTCGTCACAGAACCGTTGCCCCCCCTACCGCCATGGCCTGTGGCGGTAGGGTCCAAAGAACTCACCGCCATGGCCTTTGGCGGTAGGGTTCTAACTCCAAAACAGAGCACTGCTCATTATATCCCACTTCTCTTCACAAAGACAACAGCTTTTTCAATAAGAATCATGACAAATCCCGAATACACTAACAAACTAAATTCATTCACAACACATTGCAAACATCTTCACACCAAATTCAATACAAATGGCAAACTCATTCACGACAAGTTGACGACACATGGCTTTTTGCCTTAGTACTACATAGTTCATGATAAATTTGGCATGGCTTCATCCGGTTACATGACGAGTCCAATCAAGGCGGCGGCTTTCTTGAGTCATACGGCCATTTCCCCTTCTGTCACGTGCCTCATCCTCCTCTTGTGCCTTGCGAGCTCTTGCAAGCTTTCTTGCCCTCTCCTCCTCACGAGCAAGCTTAAGCTTGGCGTGCCCTCTCCTCCTCGCGTTGCTTCCGCTCCATCCTCTCTTTTGACGACGCTCTTCCTCCAAGCCCCTTTGAAACCTTTCTTGAACAGCCATTGGCGCCTAAAACAATCTTCTAATTGGTCCTTTTGGATATCTTTTGGCACTTCATGATCTATCCAGCTGAAGTACTTGCATAGAGGAGGCGGTGACTGCATATAAAACGGATGTTAGTGATGGCACACAGTTGAGAGTAACATGTTACTTCTCTAGCATACCGGTGGAAGGTCATAGGAGTTAGTTGGAAGCGCACGATCGTAAGCATAATTGGGGCAAACAAAATATCTCCTTCCTTCGGTCCATGACTTCTTTCGGTCGGTGGACTCCTTCACCTTGCAAACATCTCCACACCAACATGGCGGAATCTTCACATCCTTCTCCTTCACCTTGTCCAAAGATGCGTCCTTCCACTTGTGTGGCATGTCTTCATGGTGAGCACATGGTGGCCTTGTCATGGAACCGGATGAAGCCATGCCCTACAACAAATAAAGATGTTAAGTCTAAATATGAACACATTGACATGTAAAGAGGCAAATATATCAACACATGCATGAACATATTAAAAGTAGTACCATTCACATTATTTAACCATCCGGATTGAGCAACACGTCGATAGGCCTTCCCCTATCAACCCGACGTGTCCTAGAACCACCGGATACACGGCCACGGGCCCCTACAAGGCTAATCCTTCCTCCACGGCCACGGCTCCCTCCAAGGCTAGTCCTTCCTCCACGGTCGCGGCCCCCTCCAATGTTAGCCCTTCCTCCACGGCCACGGCCCCCTCCAAGGCTACTCGCTTCCGTCCACGTGTTTGACTAGTGCCCGTGTTGGTTCTTCGTTTCTTGCATGTCCTAACGTTGTGTCCTGTGTCATTGCATTCTCCACAATTGTTGTTTTCCGGTGGCTCCATGAAATGACCACTACCAAATTGCTTCATTCCAAAGGTATCCAGCTAGATCATCCATGTCACTCCGGAATCTCTTCTTTCTTCTTCTTCCCCTCATAGGCACCATGAGTGCGGATCTGCACAATGTCCGGCCCAACATACTTAGGCCACCGTGGAGGCATCAAGGAAAGGATTGAACCGAGGCGCCCACGCCAACCTTTGTTCTTTCCAATGTAAACTCGTGCAACCGCACCGTTGTGCCATCGACACGTTCATGTTTCTCACCCGTCTGCGGTCATCAAATGCGAGCAAGGCCAATGATACTTGTGTGGCCTCTCACACCGGCACCAATGGTTTTAAGGCGCACCTCGTAAGCAACTCGACCGTAAGACCTACCGTCCCTTGTTGTCCCACCCGCTCATCGATTTGATAGATCATTTCTTTTTCATTATATGTGATCACTTGTTGTTTGGCAGACTTGGCGCTTGATGCAACAACCAATCATGAACCTTTAATGGATAGTCCATCTTTTCCCCAAACCACTTGGCCGTGCTAGCATAATGCTTTATGAAGTACTCATAGAGCTTGATGAAAGTGTACTTGAGTATTGCGGTCAACGGCAAGGAACGGACACCCTTCAACACATTGTTGAAGCATTCCACCATGTTGCTTGTCATGTCCCCATATCGCATACCTCCTTCATCGTAAGCGCGTGACCACTTTTCCTTCTCCGGAAAGTGCCTAACCAAGAATTATTTCCCCCCTTTGTTCTTCTCCAGAGCTTAGAGGAGTTTATCATATCGGGTCTTGAATGTGGCGGTGTTGAAAGCAACGCAAACAAGGGTAAGGTCTTTGCAAAACTCCTTGCTCTTGCATGCCCGGTAAAAGTTTGCAACAAATGTCTCATGCACCAACGGTGTTGAAGCTTTGGAAGACCGGGAATATCAACGTCTATTGCTTTGAGAATCCCATGATGGCGATCCGATATAATGCATACCTCTCTGTTGCCTATCACCTTGGTTCTCACATGCTCCATGAACCACTCCCAATTATCATCGTGCTCCGAAGGCACCAAGGCAAATGCCATCGGCAACACGTTATCATCTGAAGAGTGGGCCATCGCCACCATCAATGTTCCCTTGTATTTGCCGGTCAAGAATGTACCATCTATAGACAACACCGGGCGACAATACGTGAATGCCTCAATGCATTGTCCAAAGCTCCAGAAGGCACGACGAAACACTCCGCAATTGACTCCACCCGATGGCGCATTCCGGGTTTCGATGAGCAATTGCTGCCAACATCTTGGGGAGAATGTTATATGCGGCCTCATAATCACCATGCAGCATCCTAATAGCGTTTGCCTTCGCCATCCATGCCTTCCGTACTTGACCGTGTGTCAGAGTTGTTCCTCAATCGAAGACATGAGAAACTTGACCTTCACGGTTGGATCATGTGCTATTTGATGCAACAATTTATATCCTAGATACTCCGACGTGAGTTGACGGTGTCCTTTGCTTTGGTCGGCCTTGTCCGGGGGTACACACGTGTGAGTGCCAACATGACTCTTCAAGACCCATTGCCCGGTTTCTTTGATTTTTCTACCGCGGACCATCCATTTGCAACCTTCTTTGTCATATTTGACCGTGCAATCAAGTTTTTGATTTGAATGACCAACAACAAACGGCCTATGGTTCCTAATGGCATAGTCACACAACCATATCTTGAACTCTATCAAAGAACCAAACTTGATGCCTTTCTTCAAATGAGCATTCTCATCCTCATTTTCTGGTCAAGGATCACTAAATTTGGGGCACGGCGTTGGCTCGGACAACCATAATCTCATCCCACCATCAACGCATCGCATTGTCCGCAAGACTCACATCTCTAAACAAAGACGGCCCTCTCTCCTTGCCGGTCACCTTCTTGTAGATTACGTTTTCTTGCGCAATCAACCCATCCTCATCCAACTCTTCCTCCGGACCCTCGTCATCCGAAAGTTATACCCACATACGGTTATAAGGGAGGGTACGGTCCATGTCTTGTTGCCGCACAATGACATCCAAGTTACCAATTGGATTGTAATGGATCTCTTCATTCTCCGAGTAAACATCCTCCTCTAGAGCAACAATAGCATCATCATCAACATGAGGAATAGCATCTTCTTCAACATGAGGAATAGCATCATGACGGAGTACTATGGCGCTAGCGTTGATATGATCTTCATTGGGTTGGCTACTTGGTGGTTGGCTAGAAGAATTGGGGACATACACCTAAGCACGTCATCATGCATGGGGAGGATGCATTGCGGTTGAGATCAATTTGCAAAGGAGGAGGAGGATCAACCTTTGTGGCAAAGATCTCAAGAGACTTGTCTTGTGATGCGTCTACTTTTTCCTTGTACACATTCCAATGCAATTGGGAGGTGATGGGCATACTCTTTAATTGGGACTTTACTCCCAATCCAACGTCATACCTCCCAATAAGCTTAACCTCGGCATTTGGGTCATTCCAATGTAAGACGCTTCTCACTTGAACTACAAGATCATCAAAGCTTGGACTTGTGTCAAAAACCATAGCCTCTTCCCCTTCATCGTCATTTCCAAGCATAAATGTCGACTTGTCCAAATAATGAACGTTTACGAGCTTATGCATCTAAGAAAATGGGAAGAATATAAGCAATCCATATATGTCATCCAACCAACACAAATGGACAAATGAACGAAATTTTGCATAACTACTATTCATACTAAAGTTAACCTAACAATTAACCACTAACCCTAACCATAACCCCTAACATAACCACTATAACCCTAACCCCCAACATAACCACCAACATAACCACCAACATAATTACCCAACATCCCTAACCCTAACCCTAACACCAACCCCTAACATAGCCACAACCCTAGCCATAAATGCATCATAAATGCATCATAAATGCACACAACAACATCAACACCTAGGGTTTGCAATAAATTGACCAAATCAACACAAAACAAATATCTCAACCAATCAAAAGAAGGGGAATGGGGAGGTACCTTGGGTGATGAAAATGCTCGGATCCACCGATGAAATCCCAAGCAAATGGAGTGGATCTAGGGGGTTTGTGAGGAGGGAGAGGGGGAAGAGGAGCCGAGCACGGGAAGAAGATGAGTGGGGAAGAAGAGTGGTGGTGGGGCCCACAAACCAGCCCTCCCCACCTTATCAGAACACAGGACCCTACCGCCAGAGGTTATGGCGGTAGGCTCCAAAGATACCGTCAGAGGGGATGGCGGTAGGCCCTTTTCCACGCCGGCTGCCAACGGCCGTCGATCGCCGTCAAATGGCTTCACCGTAGGCTATGGTGGTAGGGCACGAAATCCTACCGCCAGGCCCTCTGGCGGTAGGCAAAAGGGTCAGATCCCGAATTTTTTTCGAACTGGGGTCATATCCCGATTTTCTTTTCAAAAAGGGTCAAAACACGAAATTTGGCCTCTCCACCGCATCGGTGCCGGCGCCACGACACCTAGGAAACATGATGACGTCGGACCAGACCATGCGCTACGCCTACGCTAGCTACACTGGCCGGGACAGGCGGCATGATGTGCGTCGTCCTTCCTTGGCCCCTGCTTTTGCTCCTACCCTTCCCCGCTTTGGGGGGACACCGTACCGCTTTTGCTCCGTGAAGCAATCTGGACATCACCAGTACACCGCCATGGCGATTGGCACAACCGGTAGTGGTCGTAAGAGTAGTTAGGGGTTGTGTTCAAGAAAGTGGTTGGAGCACTGTGGGTAGGGGTACTCCTACCTCGTAACAACATCGTACCCTAGCTAGGTTAATCAATGTTCCAGGGGAGTAGTAGTAGTCATCGGTAACCAACAAGAAACCATTCAATCCTTGCTTTGTTTCAGAAAAATGTAGAAACCATTCAATTCTTAAAGATGTAGTGTCAAGGTGATATGATGCACATCTTGCATTTCGGTCATGAGCTGGACGACTGTCTCCCTTTATTCGAACATTAGGCCAACTCCAACACACAATCCCAAACAAACGTTCGTTTGAGACTGGAAAACAGACACGATCGTCCGCTTGCGGTCATGTGACCGTCAGCACCCAAAATTGTCCGTTTTTTCGGACATGAATTTAAACCCCAAAAAACCAAATAAGCATTGAAAATTACTCAAAAATATTAATAAAAACATTAAAACGTCCACATTACCTAAGTTCAGCACATTCATATAAACAAAAAAATTAATATTAAAAAATTAGATAAGGGTTGTCGTCGCCGCCGTGGCCGCCATCGCCTTCCGTAGCCGCCGTCTACTCGTCGTCGTCGCCGCCAGTGAGGTCGACGTATGGAGGTGGCTGCTAGAGGTGGGATGACGGCCCCTGCCAGGCCAGAGGCGCCAGCTGTGCAGGCTGCGGTGACGCCGGCACTACCTCTTCGCGCGGCAAGGATGGTGACCACTGGCCGGCGTCCACCTCGGACGTGCACGGCACGGTCTCCGTCCATGTCCAGGACTGCATGACCAATGTCGGGTTTCATCCCGTCGGCTCTTCCTTCGCCGCCTCTGGACGCATCTCCTCTATGGCCTCCTCCTTGACGTAGGTGTCGAGCTCGGGGAAGGCGACGTCGCGGGCCGCTGAACAGGGCCATCATCTCCTCGAGGCCCTGCATTGGCGCTTGTTGTGGGTGTGAAGGGAGTCCTCCATCACCTGCCTCATGAGGTCCTCCTCCTCGACGGCAGTCATTGGCTCGGGTGGTTGCGGGGACGGAGACGGAGATGGCGTAGGGGTGAGGCCGCGGACCAGCCCGCGTGGCTGGGGCGGGCTGGGAGCACGCACGCCGCGGTCAGAGAGCGCCTGTCGCAGGCTCGGTTGGCGGCTTGCAAAGAACAACTGCCCCCGGATGTCGTGCTCATCGCGGAGCCATGTTTCCCACGGCGGCGAGTTGACGGCGTGCCTCCAGTCGTCGATGAGGTCCGGGGGCAGACGGACGCGGCGACGGTTGATCTCCTCCCGGCAGGAGCGGCCACTCACCAGGACCGGCGGGATAGGCACCCGATCCACGGAGAGGTGCCAGTTGTTGTTGAGGTGAACGTCGCCCCAAGGCAACGCCGTGCGTGTCTCCCAGTACCTCTTGAAGACCTCCGCCTTCACGTACTGCCACTGGTGAGGTGGGGCACCGTTCGGTGAGATATGGAATGCGAGTGGTGGAGGTGGAGTGGGGGAACGGCGATGCCGGCCGGACAACGATCCGACCTAGTGGTCGTGCCTCGACTTGCCGGGGATCCAGCGGCCCACTATTGTCGCCGGCGGGGAGATGGAGGAGCGGCGGGCTAGGGTTTGGTTGTCGGGCTATGAGGTGGCACGCTTCGCTGGAGTGGGGAAGTGGAAGTGTGGACTCCCACCGATCCACGGCTTCCACATTAAAAATGACGTGGACCGCTCGGCCGGGGTGGCTGCCATGTGGGGCCGCTGCTACCTCTTGAGCATGCGTTGGTTTTCTCTCGAAGAGGAAAGGGGCGATGCAGCAAAGTAGCGTAAGTATTTCCATCAGTTTTTGAGAACCAAGGTATCAATCCAGTAGGAGACTACACGTGAGTCACCTAGTGCCTGCACAAACAATCAAGAACCTTGCAACCAACGCGATAAAGTGGTTGTCAATCCCTTCACGGCCATTTGCAAAAGTGAGATCTGATAAAGATAATAAGATAAATATTTTTGGTATTTTTGTTGTATAGATTGGAAAATAAAAATTGCAAAATAAATAGTAAACTAGAATTGTAGATTGGAAACTTATATGATGTAAACTAGACCCGGGGGCTATAGATTTCACTAATGGCTTCTCTCAAAATAGCATATATTACGGTGGGCGAACAAATTACTACCGAGCAATTGATAGAAAAGCGCATAGTTCTGACTATATCTAAGGCAATGATCATGAATATAGGCATCACGTCCGTGTCAAGTAGACCGAAACGATTCTGCATCTACTACTATTACTCCACATATCGACCGGTATCCAGCATGCATCTAGAGTATTAAGTTCATAAGAACAGAGTAACGCATTAGGCAAGATGACATGATGTAGAGGGATAAACTCAAGCAATACGATATAAACCTTATCTTTTTATCCTCGATGGCAACAATACAATACGTGCCTTGCTGCCCCTCACATCGAGAAAGGACAATCAAGATTGAACCCAAAGCTAAATACTTCTCCCATTGCAAGAAAGATCAATCTAGTAGGCCAAACTAAACCAATAATTCGAAGAGACTTGCAAAGATATCAAATCATGCATATAAGAATTCAGAGAAAAATCAAATAATATTCATAGATAATCAAGTTCATAAACCCACAATTCATCGGATCTCGGCAAACAAACCGCAAAAGAGTATTACATCGAATAGATCTCCAAGAAGATCGAGGAGAAATTTGTATTGAGATCCAAAGAGAGAGAAGAAGCCCTCTAGCTAATAACTATGGAGCCGAAGGTCTGTGGTAAACTACTCACACATCATCGGAGAGGCTATGGTGTTGATGTAGAAGCCCTCCGTGATCGAATCCCCCTCCGACAGATCACCGGAAAAGGCCCCAAGATGGGATCTCACGGGTATAGAAGGTTGCAGCGGTGGAAAAGTGGTTTCATGGCTCCCCTAGATGTTTTCAGGGTATAAGAGTATATATATGCGAAAGAAGTAGGTTGGTGGAGCTACGAGGGGCCCACGAGGGTGTGGGGCGCGCCCTCCTGCCTCGTCGCCGCCTCGTTGCTTCCTTGACGTCCACTCCAAGTCTCCTGGATTGTGTTTGTTCCAAAAAAGATCCTCGTGAAGGTTTCATTCCATTTGGATTCCGTTTGATATTCCTTTTCTGTGAAACACTGAAATAGGCAAAAAAAACAGCAAATTGCACTGGCCTTCAATTAATAGGTTAGTCCCAAAAATAATATAAAAAGGTATATTAAAGCTCATTAAACATCCAAAACAGATAATATAATAGCATGGAACAATAAAAAATTATAGATACGTTGGAGACGTATCAAGCATCCCCAAGCTTAATTCCTGCTCGTCCTTGAGTAGGTAAATGATAAAACATAATTTTTGATGTGGAATGCTACCTAACATAACTTTTCAATGTAATTATCTTTATTGTGGCATGAATGTTTAGATCCAAAAGATTCTAGACAAAGTTTTAATATTGACATAAAAATAGTAATACTTCAAGCATGCTAACCAAGCAATTATGTCTTATCAAAATAACATAGCCAAAGAAAGCTTATCCCTACAAAATCATATAGTTTGACCATGCTTCATTTTCGTCACACAAAATGCTCCCATCATGCACAACCCCGATGACAAGCCGAGCAATTGGTTCATACTTTTTAATGCGCTTCAGCCTGTTCAACCCTCACGCAATACATGAGCGCAAGCCATGGACATAGCACTATGGGTGGAATAGCATATGATGATGGGGATTATGTGAGAAGACATAACCCTCACGCAAGTCTCACATTGACGCGGCTAATCAACGGGCTATGGAGATGCCCATCAATTGATGTCAATGCGAGGAGTAGGGATTGCCATGCAACGGATGCACTAGAGCTATAAAAATATGAAAGCTCATCAAAAAAATTAAGTGGGTGTGCATCCAACTTGCTTACTCACGAAGACCTAGGGCATTTTGAGGAAGCCCATCATTGGAATATACAAGCCAAGTTCTATAATGAAAATTTTCCACTATTATACGAAAGTGACAAAATAAGAAACTCTCTATCATGAAGATCATGGTGCTATTTTGAAGCACAAGTGTGGAAAAAGGATAGTAACATTGTCCATTCTCTCTTTTTCTCTAATTTTTTTTGTTTGGGCTTCTTTGGCCTCTTTTTTTATTTGGGCTTCTTTGGCCTCTCTTTTTTTCATCCGAAGTATCATCCCGACTTGTGGGGGAAATCATATTGTCCATCATCCTTTCCTCACATGGGACAATGCTCTAATAATGATGATCATCACACTTTTGTTTACTCATAACTCAATATTACAACTCGATACTAGAACAAAAATATGACTCTATGTGAATGCCACCGGCGGTGTACCGGGATATGCAATGAATCAAGAGCGACATGTATGAAATAATTATGAGGGTGGTTTTGCCACAAAAACGATGTCAACTACATGATCATGCAAAGCAATATGACAATGATGGAGCGTGTCATAATAAACGGAACGGTGGAAAGTTGCATGGCAATATATCTCAGAATGGCTATGAAAATGACATAATAGGTAGGTATGGTGGCTGTTTTGAGGAAGATATAAGGAGGCTTACGTGTGATAGAGCGTATCATATCACGGGGTTCGGATGCACCGGCGAAGTTTTCACCAACTCTCGAGGTGAGAAAGGGCAATGCACGGTACCGTAGAGGCTAGCAAATTGCGAAAAGGTAAGAGTGCGTATAATCCATGGACTCACATTAGTCATAAAGAACTCATATACTTATTGCAAAAGTTTATTAGCCCTCGAAGGAAAGTACTACTACGCATGCCCCTAGAGGGATAGATTGGTAGGAAAAGACCATCGCTCGTCCCAGCCGCCACTCATAAGGAAAGCAATCAAAGAACACCCCATGCTTCAAATTTGTCACACAATGTTTACCATACGTGCATACTATGGGACTTGCAATCCTCAACACAAGTATTTCTCAATTCCACAATTACCCAACTAGCATGACTCTAACATTACCACCTTTATATCTCAAAACAACTATCAAGTATCATAGTATACTATGCACTCTATATGAAAGTTTTTATTATACCATCTTGGATGCCTATCATATCAGGACTAATTTTATAGTCAAAGCAAATTACCATGTTGTTCTTAAGGACTCCAAAAATAATATAAGTGAAGCATGAGAGATCAGTAATTTTTACAAAATAAAATCACCACCGTGCTCTAAAATATATAAGTGAAGCACTAGAGCAAAATTATCTAGCTCAAAAGATATAAGTGAAGCACATAGAGTATTCTAATAAATTCCAATTCATGTGTGTCTCTCCCAAAATGTGTGTACAGCAAGGATGATTGTGGTAAACTAAAAAGCAAAGACTCAAATCATACAAGATGCTCCAAGCAAAACACATATCATGTGGTGAATAAAAATATAGCCTCAAGTAAAGTTACCGATAGATTTAAGATTTAAAGAGGGATGCCTTCCGGGGCATACCCAAGATTAGGTTTTTGGTTGTCCTTGAATTTTACCTTGGTCTGCCTAGGGTATCCCCAAGCTTATGCTCTTGCCACTCCTTATTCCGCAATCCATCAAATCTTTACGCAAAAACTTGAAAACTTCACAACACAAAACTCAACAGAAAATCTCATGAGCTTCGTTAGTATAACAAAATAAACCACCACCTTAAGGTACTATAATGAAATCATTCTTTATTTATATTGGTGTTAAACCTACTGTATTCCAACTTCTCTATGGTTCATACCCCCCGATACTAGCCATAGATTCATCAAAATAAGCAAACAACACATGAAAAACAAAATCTGTCAAAAACAGAAAAATCTGTAGCAATCTGATTTGTTCGAATACTTATGGAACTCCAAAAATTCTGAAAAACTAGGACAACCTGGATAATTTGTATATTGATCTACTGCAAAACGAATTGGTATTTTACCATGTTCTGATGAATTTTAACAATTTTTTTCGTGAGAGTAAAGTTTCTATCTTTTTTAGCAAGATCAAACAACTATCACCCAAGAAGATCCTATTGGTTCTACTTGGCACAAACACTAATTAAAACATAAAAATCAGATATAAACAGAGGCTAGATGAATTATTTATTACTAAACAGAAACAAAAAGCAAGGAACAAAAAATAAAATTGGGTTGCCTCCCAACAAGCGCTATCATTTAACGCCCCTAGCTAGTCATAAAGACAAGAATAAATCTAAGTATTGTCATCTTTGGTATGCAATCCATAAGTGGCTCTCATAATAGATTCATAAGGTATTTTAATTTTATTTCTAGGAAGTGTTCCATGCCTTTCCTTAATGGGAATTGGAATATAATATTTCCTTCTTTCATATCAATAATTGCACCAATCGTTTCTAAGGAAAGGTCTACCAAGAATAATAGGACATGTAGAATTGCAATCTATATCAAGAACAATGAAATCTACGGGCACATAATCCTTATTTGCAACAATAAGAACGTCTCCGCAAGAAGCAAATTTAAAGAACAATCATCAAATTCACTGAAACCTAGCACATCACATAAAGTTTTTGGAACCGTGGAAACACTAGCACCCAAATCACATAAAGCATAACATTCATGATTTTTAATCATAATTTTAATAGTAGGTTCCCACTCATCATAGAGTTTTCTAGGGATAGAAACTTCCAATTCAAGCTTTTCTTCATAGGATTGCATTAAAGCATCAACGATATGTTTGGTAAAAGATTTGTTTTGACTATAAGCATGAGGAGAATTTAACACGGATTGTAACAAGAAAATACAATCTATCAAAGAACAATTATAATAATTAAATTCCTTGAAATCCAAAGTAGTGGGTTCATTGCTATGTAAAGTTTTGACCTCTTCAATCCCACTTTTACCAATTTTTTCATCAAGATCTAAAAACTCCGAACCATTGGGACGCCTTTTAACTAAAATTGACTCAT
The DNA here is from genome assembly GCA_021605145.1 of Aegilops bicornis. Taxonomy (NCBI): domain Eukaryota; kingdom Viridiplantae; phylum Streptophyta; class Magnoliopsida; order Poales; family Poaceae; genus Aegilops; species Aegilops bicornis. The sequence continues at coordinate 526,340,945 of CM038675.1, read as the reverse complement.
CTCTAGTCCCATCTTTACCAAGATTTCACATTGAAAAACAAAGATTTAATAGGAGACACATCAATCACTTTTAGATCTTCATCATTATTATCATGAAAACTAGAAGAACACGCTTTCACAAATCAATCTTCACGCATCCTAGCGGTTCTTTCTTTGCACTCATCAATGGAAATTATCATAGCTTTGAGAGACTCATTGATATCATGCTTAGGTGGAATAGATCTAAGTTTCAAAGAATCAACATCAAGAGAAATTCTATCCACATTCCTGGCCAACTCATCAATCTTAGGCAATTTTTCTTCAAGCAAAGTATTGAAATTCTTTTGTGAAATCATAAATTCTTTAACACTACTCTCAAAATCAGAAGGCATCTTATTAAAATTTCCATAAGAGTTGTTGTAGGAATTAGCATAATTATTAGAGGAATTACTAGGGAACGGTCTAGAACTAAAGTTTCCTCTATACGCGTTGTTACCAAAATTGTTCCTACCAACAAAATTCACATCCATAGATTCATTATTATTCTCAATCAAAGTGGACAAAGGCATATCATTAGGATTAGAAGAAACACTCTTATTAGCAAACAATTTCATACGTTCATCCATCTTCCCACTCAAAACATTGTTCTCTTATATAACATGAACCTTTTTACTAGTAGATCTTTCGGTGTGCCATTGAGAATAATTAATCATAATATTATCTAGGAGTTTGGTAGCTTCTCCTAAAGTGATTTCCATAAAAGTGCCTCCCGTGGCTGAATCTAAAAGATTTCTAGAAGCAAAATTCAATCCAGCATAATTTTTTTGTATAATCGTCCATAAATTCAAACCATGTGTAGGGCAATTACATATCATTAATTTCATCCTCTCCCAAGCTTGTGCAACATGCTCATGATCAAGTTGCTTAAAATTCATAATATCGTTTCTAAGAGAGATAATCTTAGGGGAGGAAAATACTTAGAGATAAAAGCATCTTTGCACTTATTCCACGAATCAATACTATTTTTAGGCAAAGAAGAGAACCAAGTTTTAGCACGACCTCTAAGCAAAAATGGAAATAGCTTCAATTTAACAATATCATTATCCACATCTTTCTTGTTTTGCATATCCCACAAATCAACGAATTTGTTTAGATGGGTAGCGGCATCTTCACTAGGAAGGCCAGAAAATTGATCTTTCATGACAAGATTCAACAGAGCAGCATTAATTTCACAAGATTCAGGATCGGTAATAGGAGTAATCGGGGTGCTAATAAAATCATTATTGTTGGTATTGAAAAAGTCACACAATTTAGTATTATCTTGAGCCATCGTGACAAACAATCAATCCAACACACAAGCAAACAAGAAGCAAGCGGAAGGAGGCGAACGAAAAAGGGCGAATAAAACGACAAAGGTGAAGTGGGGGAGAGGAAAACGAGAGGCAAATGGCAAATAATGTAATGCGAGGGATAAGAGTTTGTGATGGGTACTTGGTATGTCTTGACTTATGCATAGATCTCCCCGGCAACGGCGCCGAAAATATTTCTTGCTACCTCTTGAGCATGCGTTGGTTTTCCCTTAAAGAGGAAAGGGTGATGCAGCAAAGTAGCGTAAGTATTCCCCTCAGTTTTTGAGAACCAAGATATCAACCCGGTAGGAGACTACACGCGAGTCACCTAGTACCTGCACAAACAATCAAGAACCTTGCAACCAACGCGATAAAGGGGTTGTCAATACCTTCACGGCCACTTGCAAAAAGTGAGATCTGATAAACATAATAAGATAAATATTTTTGGTATTTTTGTTGTATAGATTGCAAAATAAAGATTGCAAAATAAATAGTAAACTAAAATTGTAGATTGGAAACTTATATGATGTAAAGTAGACCCGGGGCCATATGTTTCACTAGTGGCTTCTCTCAAGATAGCATATATTACGGTGGGTGAACAAACTACTGCCGAGCAATTGATAGAAAAGCGCATAGTTCTGATGATATCTAAGGCCATGATCATGAATATAGGCATCACGTCCGTGTCAAGTAGACCGAAACGACTCTGCATATACCTATTACTCCACACATCGACCGGTATCCAACATGCATCTAGAGTATTAAGTTCATAAGAACAGAGTAACACATTAGGCAAGATGACATGATGTAGAGGGATAAACTCAAGCAATATGATATAAAACCCATCTTTTTATCCTCGATGGCAACAATACAATACGTGCCTTGCTGCCCTTCACATTGGGAAAAGACACCGCAAGATTGAACCCAAAGCTAAGCACTTCTCCCATTGCAAGAAAGATCAATCTAGTAGGCCAAACTAAACCGATAATTCAAAGAGACTTGCAAAGATATTAAATCATGCATACAAGAATTCAGAGAAGAATCAAATAATATTCATAGATAATCAAGTTCATAAACCCACAATTCATCGGATCTCAGCAAACACACCGCAAAAGAGTATTACATCGAATAGATCTCCAAGAAGATCGAGGAGAACTTTGTATTGAGATCCAAAGAGAGAGAAGAAGGCATCTAGCTAATAACTATGGACCCGAAGGTCTGTGGTAAACTACTCACGCATCATCGGAGAGGCTATGGTGTTGATGTAGAAACCCTCCGTGATCGAATCCCCCTCCAGCAGATCGTCGGAAAAGGCCCCAAGATGGGATCTCACGGGTACAGAAGGTTGCGGCGGTGGAAAAGTGGTTTCGTGGCTCCCCTGGATGTTTTCAGGATATAAGAGTGTATATAGGCGAAAGAAGTAGGTCGGTGGAGCTATGAGGGGGCCACGAGGGTGCGGGGCGCGCCCACCCCCCTGGGACGCGCTCTCCTGCCTCATGGCCGCCTCGTTGCTTCCTTGATGTCCACTCCAAGTCTCCTGGATTGCGTTTGTTCCAAAAAAGATCCTCGCAAAGGTTTCATTCCGTTTGGATTCCGTTAGATATTCCTTTTCTGCGAAACACTGAAATAGGCAAAAAAAACAGCAAATTGCACTGGGCCTTCGGTTAATAGGTTAGTCCCAAAAATAATATAAAAAGGTACACTAAAGCCCATTAAACATCCAAAACAGATAAAAATTATAGATACGTTGGAGACGTATCAGCCGCCAGTGCGTGTGCCGTAAATATGAGCGGTAGGTGGTAGGTGGGCGGCTGACATGCGAGCTTGAGGTGGACGCCGAGCAAGCGCATGGGCGTCCGTTCATTGTCCATGTGGATGCAAAGCCGATGAAAGTTTGAGCCGAAAATGGGGCGGATTGGACGTGAAACGGACAGAAAATTGGGATGAGGTCGCACGTTGGGCCGTGCGGTCTGTCCGTTTGGACCCAAATGAACAGACGCGGACACAATGGGGTCAGGCGTGGAGTTGTCCTTAGGCCAACCCCAACGCACGACCCCAAAAGGACGCCCGTTTGGCCCGGATTCTGTCCGTTTGGGTGGGGCAATGGGGTCGTGTCCGGGCCATTTCTGAGATGCGGTGGCCGTGCGCTCAACGCGTGGACGCATCCTGGCCGCATCGTGTCTGCCTCCTTTTTCAAATGCTAATTTTCGAATAAACCACACCCTAGTTCATGCCAGCGGCCCTCGTTCACGCCGGCAACACAGTCCGCCTACACGTCCTCGCCGGCAACACAGCCAGCGGCCGACAACACAGCCAGTGGCCAGGAACACAACCAACCCCCAAAATGAATAGGTTTCTTGTGGGCACACAGCCAGCGGCCTAGCGGCCGGCACCCATGCTAGCCTCCAAAAAGAACTGCCACGGCCGAACATACCACCTAGTTCAGGCCGTCGGCGTCGAACAACTCCTTCTTCCTGGCCTTGAACCAGCTCCCCGGCTTCTCGCTCATCTTGGTCAATTCCACGCTTATGATGCTAGGCCCACCTCCTTTGCTTTGGTTGCGGCATTGGTGGCCTCGATGTCAAGCTGCCTCTGCCTAGCCATGACATTGGCGGCCTCGATGTCGAGCTGCCTTTGCCGGGACGCCTCCTCCATGTCGATCTTTCTCTTCTTGGCTGCCTCCTTCATCTCAAGCTTCTTCCTTTGAAGCTCTAGGTATTGCTTCATTTGACTCGTCCTTGCTTTGTCGCTTTTTCTCGTCCCTCACATCCTTTTGAGACATCATGTCATGCAAAGTCTCATGCAAGGCCATGGATGACGCATCACGTATGTCCTCAATCTTGGAGTTGGTCTTGCCCCTCGGCCTCTTCAACGCCTCACCATCTCCACCTCCGGCCAACACGGCCGTCTTATTGCCTCCCTTCCTTTGAAGCTCACGGTATTGATCTTTGAACTTAGGACAATTATTGATGAGCGTCCAACAATGTGTAAGAGTGAATGGCTTGTCATGTGGCGGGCCTTGAATGCTTTTAAAGATTGAAATGACTATATCACATGATCAACAACAATTGAACATGCAAACATATAGAAGGACGAAGTCTCATGGCCGTAGCAACGAAAGATAAGAGATCATACCATGTCCCCAATGCCGAACCACTCACGGGTCGTGCTTCAATGCTCTGAAGTGCGGCACAATACTTGTTGCATTGTTGGATGAACAACCACCTCTTTTGAATCGAGGTGATGCCACGGTCGCTCGCAAATTGGTAGGGCACAAACAACTTTCTTTCATGGAATATTTTGTGAACTCTTGTCCAAAAAACAAGTCCCTTTTGTTGCGCACTGGTCCTCGGATCTTGGCCAACCTTCATCCATGGCAAATCAACTTGTCCTCCTCTTGTGAGTATGATCCCGTACAAATGCTCTTCTTCCTCTTTTGTGATTCTGCTCTTTGGGTGAGCTCGTCGATGAACAATGGCTCACCCCCAATATCGAGGCCTTCCTCTTCTTCACCATCATCACCTTCGCAATAGATGTCATCATCTTCATGCCACGAGTCACCATGGTCTTAGTCAGCATGGTCGTGGGCCTCATTGTCTTCATCGGCAACGTACTAGGCGCGACCATCCTGACTTTGGGTCTCATTGGGATTGTAGGCACCGCCATGCCGACCCTCGTAGATGACATTCTCCATGAACTGGTTGTAGAAGGGGTCGTCGACCGTTGGCGTTGCTGTTGGCATTTCGTCGAACAGGACGCGGGGCGACGGCATGGTGCCCATAGACGGCGGTCGTGCTTGCTTTCTTTGCATCTCTACGGACTGTCGGCCGCCGCTGCTGGACCCCGGCGTGACGTTGAGGTCGATGACAGTTGAGGGGCATGGGATGGACGGCGCGATCACGCCAACATCCGACGACCCCGAAAAAGGGTGTCTGGCCTTCATACCTTGGCGGAGGAAAACCGGGCAACAAAGGCATGGTCAGCGACGTCGGTGAGGGGCAGTGCAGAGGCCAGGCGACCGACGAGCCTGTGCTCGCCGGGCCGACGGGCGCTGCAGAGAAACCCGCCGGACGGCAAATCCCAAGCATGAGGAGGGCGTGCCATTTGTTGACGATGTCCTCCTTCTCGTCGACCTCGGCCTCGCGCCGCGCGGCCTCCAACGCATCGCGCTCGGCGGCGAACTTGGCTCCGACGTTCTTGCCCTTGACGACCGTCCTCCGGTTCCTCCTCTTCGCCGATTCCGCGTCCATCTTTGCGAGCTCCGCCGGCGTGCATTCGGACCGCGGCTTCCTCGGACCCTTGGCCGCTTTCTTCTTCACCTTTCTGGGCGGGTCGACGGCCTGACCGCCGGAATTCGGCGGGGCATCGCCATGGACGGGGAGGGTGGTGGGCGGGACGTGGGAGGGTTTGGGGGAAAATGGCGCGAAATGGGGCGCCGAGGTGGTGCTTTGTGCCACCGACGGGCGGGCCAGGGGAGGACAAGAGCGCGCCCCGCCCGTCCGTGCGCTGTCTGTTTCACCCTAAAAGCGGCCCAAACTTGGGCTAGGAATGGGTCGAAAGCGGATATAAAACGGACAAAAGTTCGTTTGTGCCCGTGCGCTTGGCCATCTGGTTTATCCATTTTACTCTAAACGGGTGCACCCTGACCGGATGGGGTCGCGCGCTGGGTTGGCCTTAGATTTTGGAATGTACAACTGCAGTAAGGCCAACTCCAGCGCGTGACCCTATCCTGTCCGGGCCCGTCCGTTTGGGGTAAAAGGGACAAACGAGGCAGCCCAGCGCGCGGGAGCAAACGGACTTTTGTCCGTTTTGTTTCCGCTTTTGACCCATCCGCGGCCCAAGTTTGCGCCGTTTTTTGGGTGAAACGGACACCACGCGGACGCGCGGGTCGTCTGCGCGTGTCCTCCCTTAGCTCGCCCGTCGGCAGGCATGTATGGCCTTTTTCTATCCGCCTCCCTCCCTCAAAGCCGCACTCCCTCCACTCTTCCCCACTTTTCTCCTCGCCGCCGCCATTGCCATTGTATGCGATTCGGACGCGAAGCTCTCCCCTTCCTCGGCGCGCCGAAGCTACCCAACCAGCCACTGGTTTGCGCACCGCCCGGCCGGTTTTGGGGCGGATCCGGTCGGTCTTGAGCTCGGCCATTGTTGAGGCCGGGCCGCCATGGATCGGGCACCTCACCGGAAGGCCTGGCAGGGCGCAAGGCCACATGCAAAGATGGCTCCTCCTCTAGCCGCTCGGATCTGCATCATCGGTGGTCCGCCGGCAGATACGAATGGCGGTCGGCCGGTGCTTGCCCAAAAGCTTCGCGCACCGTTGCCACTCATTAAGTGCGACCACAGCCCAAGGATGGTCGTGCGCCGCGTGTCTACAACGCCGGAACATCCCGAATGGGTGTTCATCAAGAGCTTAAACGATGGGGTATGCGCTTTTTTTTAGCTTCGGTTTGTGCTTTAGATTTGACTAGTTGTGCTAACTTCAAATTTTATTGTGTAGAATGGATGCAAGTTTTGGTATTGAAAAGAAGTGCACATCGATATATTGATAGAGCGAAATTTAGTACATGTTCGTGCACTTTTAGCTAGCATAGAGGCTGTAAATGAGACGAGTGCATTTGTTGCTAGATTAGAGGCTAGACACGAGACTAGGTGTGAGGAAGCAACATCGACTTCTGGCTTGAAGAAGAAAGGAGGATGCCAGATCGAGCCTCCTTCACAGATCAACAACGAGTGCATCGAGAAGGCCCTAACCCAACTCAAGGGAGCAGTTATGGAAGTTGAGTATCTTCTAAAATGTATTCTTGTGGTTCTTGTTTTCTTTAGTCTTGCTTTATTAGTTAAAATGTGATGATGTATTTTTCATATACCAAAAATAAATGATGAAATAAAGTTAAGGACTTGCAAAGAAATATACGCGGACGGCCAGGATGTGCCCGCGGGCTGGGCGCACGGCCACCGCATCCCAGAACACGCCCGGACACGACCTCAAATCTTTACCCAAACGAACAGAATCCGGATAAAAAGAACGTCCGTTTGGGATCGGACGATGGAGTTGACCTAAGTGGAGCTGACCTCGCCACAGTATTAGCAAGTAGCCACTTATCATCTCCAGGGGTAGCTAGCTTTTCAACAGTTACCAACGATAGTTACAGCTCGTAGAGTCGTGGTGCTCGCCGTGCGGTGCGGCTACTCCACCCTAGCACTATTAGCAGTACTTGGCCCTGCGTTTATCTCTTCTTTTGGATCTGAAGCTAGCGCCATCCAGCAGGGTCCCTTTGTCCTTGCCGGCTGGCTCGACCCGCTCTTGGCGCCAAAATCATCTCCGTCTCGTCGCGTCTCCGCGCCCATTTTTGGCGCCAAAGGCTTCATACCGAATGGCGCGAAAAGCAGCCGGCGGTGGTTAGTAGGGAGGGGGCCGCGTGCATCAGGCACTCGGGCAGGGGTCAAAGATTCGGCGCATGCGCGCCGCGTGCGTCTTTTATCTCGCTCTCGCTCCATCTTTCGTCTCCAGCCCCACTGGTCCGCGGTTACGGCGATCATTCACCGCCCTTGCGATTCCCAGAACCATTCAGATGCAAGTACCAGGCGTCGCATGATGTCTACTGTAGCAGTTTGGTCCTGCTTAGGAGGTGTTTGGTTCTCCGGCCGGTAACGCAAACGTTAATGGTAACAGGTCACGGGGGGATCACAGGGGTAACAGTCCATTTGTTGTTTTGTTTGGCACATGCCAGTAACGTTATCAGTTACCTTTACAGTGTTTGGTGTGGCACTGTAATTTGAATACATCAGACAACTTTCACATGCAGAATCAGTTTTAAATGCATGCAATTTGACAAGGTTTTCACATGCATTTCACAGGTGCTTCACTAGCACAGATTCAAACTCATCAAACAAGTAGATAATTTAAAAATATTTTTGCATTCATCCAAGACATCCTTTAACCAGATTTTGACACCACTTCTAAAATGCATATTAACTCACTAATACAAACTCAGACTTCAACAACAATTCGAGATAAACTACATAATTAGTCCTCAAAATTATTTTGTAAGGCAAGTCCAAAGGTCAATTTCAGAATCTTGCAAAGTAGCTTTTCCATCAACCATTCCTCTGATCAACCACACCACCCATCTTTTCTAATCAACCGTGCTTTTTTTCATCTGCCAAAATAAGTAAGAGTTAAATAAGAAATAAAGAAACGGACAAGAGACAACCACTAATTCAAAAATTAATAGCAGAACAAGCACTCTGATTGCAAAATTGGATCAATCCATAATCATCATCATTTATTCTGTTGTTCACTAGAAAATCACTTGACCTAGCAAGACAATCAAGAACTCCAATGATAATTTACTTGACACATATCTAAGCAAATGCTTATTATCCATGTTCATTGTAAATTAAGATCACATGTTAAGCTTGTCAAGTAGAGATTGGATGGAACATATACTACGAATGTCAAGCAGTAGATTGGATGGAACATATACTACGAGTGTCAAGCGAAGGTGAAGTCAACTAGCCATTGCAAATGCATATACTAGCTGCAAGTCAACTCGAGATGGCAAATGCATACACTAGCAGCTAGTCAAGCAGAGATTACAGATTCGTATAGCACCTAGCCAATCAGAGGTAGATGTTATCAAAGCTGATCAGAGTTTAGCAAAGGAGATTGTGGAGTTTAGCAAAAGGATACCAGAGAGCATTTTTAGGACATACTCCCTCCTCAGATTTTACGAAGCGCAAGCATCATGTTCATCTGATCAGGAGCTTTAGCAAATACGGTTGCAGCCTCAACGATCTCGCTCCCGGTAAAGCTAAGCCTAGCCAATTCACTGATAGCCTTCTCTTTTGATTTCTGCTGAGGATCCTCTTGCGCTGCTTCTTGTGTCATTGATGCTGACAATGATGCTGCCATTGTACCCACATATTGTGTCACATTGTTCGGTGGCTATTGACATCTTGAAGCATCACTGCAAAGGGATCACTTGGTCCCATCACCCTCTTTGGCCTTGGTTCCTTCCTTCGCCTCTTGGAACTAGTTCCATCCATAGAGCGAGTATCGATGCACCGCCTAGTTGTCCCTCGTTGAGATCAAGTCCTCTTCCTCGTGTTCCTCTTCTTCTATAGCAATTTCATTTTCCAAGTTTCCCACTGCCTCACCAAAGCCTTCAGCATTTTCTCCAGTTGCTATGTCCTTGCCATAAATAGCAGCCAACTGCTCAAATTATGGAAATGGGACACCATACAATCCCTTTGCCTCACTATGAATCTACAAATATTTTCATGAAAGAAGGAACTTAGTCTCTGATAGAAATGCGACATGTATATAAAAAGGCAACGAGCAATAATAGAAACAATAAGAAGGCAGGAAAGGTACAACATCAAGCAAAGGTACAACATCTTCCGGTTAACACTAGCAATGTGCATAGCAACACTACAATAACGATAACAAGGCAGCAAGCAATTCAACATTAACAAGGAGTTCAGTTTGATGGGTGAAGTGATCTACCTTACAATGTGCTTCATACTGTGCCTTCTCACATTGAATCATCTTCCGGTTTCCATCCCATGTGAAACCACTTTTGGATAACATTACTTCAAGAGCACCAAATTTTGTCCTAAAGTGCCTCACTCTTGACTCGATGTGTGGAATTGCAGAGATACCACAACCCGGCACTTTTCAAAGAAGGTGCTTCTCCAATACCACCAGTATCCATTTTTGAAGCTACCATCTGCCTTCCACCTTGGGTCCAAAGACAACTCATACAAGACTTTAATAAGTTCATCATCCTCATCCGAAGTCCACTTCCTTTTATTCTTGCCTCTTCCACGAGACGTACTTGAGGTGTCCACATCCATATCTGTACAAAGCAAGAACAAATACAAATAAGAAACAAATATATATGAAATGGGACAAATGCAAATGAGATGCAATTGAAGCTTATTTTTAAACAAAAAAACTAGCAACAAAATGAACAAATAGAAATGGTTTATACCTCAATGACCCCAAGCAGCCATATGACTATTAAACATTTCCTGCGCAAGAACATTCCGGAAGTTTGTCCACTCATTCGAAGTTGAGATAGAAGTAATGAATTCTGGTTGGCCTAATTCTCCCTCTATGCCTTCCAATGTTTCTTGTATTATTGGCTCGTCATTATCAAGTGAGTCAAGCGGCATATTTTGCAAGATTAAATTGTGCAAGAGTGCACATGCCATGATGATTCGACATTGGGTCTTCATAGGTAAAAAGGACGGGGACCTCAAAATCGCCCACTGACCCTTGAGTCTTCCGAAAGACCTTTCTACAATATCAAAACAGCTAGAAGACAAGCATTGAAGTTCCTACTAACTGGCTCCGGGCTTCGGTAAAAGAATTTCCCTACTGTCCTATTTTTGAAATGGTGAGCTAATACATAAAGGAATGATGCCACTATCTCCTCCAATGATGTATTCCTTGTACCCCTTAGGCCACCAACATCTCTCACCATCTCACATAATATATGAAATGTTCTCCTATCCATACAAAGTTGACTTATACACGCCAAGCCGCTCTCACCAATTAGTTTATACAAATTCTCTCCTCTTAGCTCTCTAATTCTAAGCCTCCTTTCTATCTGCCAACACTTTCTTCTATAAACTAATCCAAAGATTAACCACACATAATAGTATACAAGCATAATGGCACTCGTCAGATTAATAAATGCTACATTTCTTCTTCGACGTCTCGCGCTTAAGGGAAGACGGGCCATAACTGAAAAGATATACAAGATATAGGGTAATTCCAGGAGGTGTGGTTGCTTGCTAAAAGAAATTAATGTCTACTCAAGTGTATGGGTGAAGTAAATATATGATAGCATGTGTTCTTATCATTCCTTGTTGTTGCATTGGCAAGATTCATACCACTATAAGAAGAAAATATCGTTAAGAACAGATCAACATTAGGGGAAGAACTCACCAACCAATGGGGGAGGAGAGGAATGAGCACGACAACCGATGAACCATTTGTTGGGAAAAAGAATGTGAAAGTGGAGGTTGATAAGCGAAAATACGATTACACTTCAGATCCTCGCACACGAAAACAAAACAAAATATTAGAAATTGCTATCATTTATAAGCCAGCAAAATAGTATACAAACAAAATAATAGTTCTCCTAAAGAGAACAGATCAAAGAGTGTAAATAAGTGGCACCGTCGTCATCATAGTATGCACACGGGTCACATATTATTAGCGTCTAGAGATCATAAGACTGAATTAGAAACAAAATTCTCAAGTTGAAATCTCAAGGCAGCAACATATATAAACAGGACACAAAGACAAGCTAGATACCACTATAAATAACAACAGATCAAAATGTTCAATTAACTCAACTGGTTCACAAAGAATATGTTCAGTTAAGTCATCCTTGCAATTGTAGCATGACCATCATCATGAGTGACGCTCGGGCTTAATCTCCATAGAATTTGTTTCTCACCATGGCTATCTTTATAGCTCCCACTTTCAGGTCATGATTAATCACGGGTAGTTTACTTCTATCTACAATCTACAAGTGCTTGAACCAAACAGTGCAGGAAAAGATGATCAAGAACAGATCAATATTTTTCTAGTGTCTCATCTAATCAAGAAGAAATCAAGAAAAAATGTAAATGATGTTTAGCCCTAACCTAATCCGTAGCATGGCGGTCTTTGCTTCTCGATGGCAAGAACAAGGACGACTAGATGGCTCTAGCAATCAACAAAGGAGGCGCTTGGATCGACACACACAAACGTCCTCTTTGAACCCCGACGCAGCCAAGACGATGTGGATGTCTGTGCTCGAGATCTTGCGCAAGGACACAGGAAGCTGAAAGGAGGAGAGGTGTCCGGTGAAAACCACAAGATCTGGTCGATCTGCCGGCGTACATGGGGAAGAAGGAGCGACGGTCAGGTGACCTACCTACAGCTCAAGCTTGAGGTGTCGGGGAAGGAGCGGGCGGGCTTCTTCTTGACGCCGGGAAGTCGGCCTCGACGCCTCCGACGCCGACGGGGTGGCCGGAGAAGGAGATGTGAAAGGCCAGTCGAGGGCTGGAGGCGGCGGAGGGGAAGAGTTGGAGGCTCGGGGGCTCGGGGAAGGGATCTGTTTGCGGTCGGGTTCGGGCGTAATCGGACCGAGACTTGGGTGGGATCTGTTTACACCATAACGAAAAACGGAGCTACCTAAACAAACAGCTATTAACGCAATCCGTTACCGTCGTTATCAGGTTGCGTTACAATTCGCCGAACCAAACACCTCCTTAATCTCTGCATGAAATACAGTTAGCTAGTACTAGGAGAGTAGGAGTACTGAGCTACTCTGGTGAAGCATACTGACCACGTCGGAGGGAGCATGCATATCGTCCACCATTTTGATCTCACGCAACCAATGCTGATCCACGTTGAGATTAAGGCCTTGTTTGGATACTCTAACTCAGTTAGAGATTAGAGTTAGATTCTAACAATGAACTAACTCTGAACTAATTCTAGCCAAAGAGGTGTTTGGATGACAGGGTTAGATGGAGCGCTGATACGGCGAGGCGCCTTTACGGGCGGTGCGAGAGGGAGGGAGAGGACGAGAAGCTTCGAGGAAGTGGAGAGAGATCTACTGCGGAGAGAGTCAGAGAAAAATGTGTTTTTTAGTGGTCCCGAGAAGAACTAACCCAAATAAGCATCCCTTGGATGGGTTAGATGCATCTAACCCAAACTAACCCTTCTGTTTGGATATTTTTGGGTTAGTTGAGTTCAAACTAACCCAAACTAACTCTAACCCATATATCCAAACAAGGCCTAAGTTGTGTGCTCGACATGGCTAGTCACACAAATATCAAGGTCAGGATTTTTCGAGCAGTTCAAATTTTAAATATTCCCTCCAGTCCTTTTTAGTTCGCATATAAGCTTTGTCTAAAGTCAAGTCTTGTAAAGTTTGACCAACTTTATACAAAAAGAACAATATTCACAATATGAAATCAATATTAGTAGATGCGTCATGACTTAAATTTTCATATTGTATAACTTTAGCATGGTACATGTTGATATTATTTCATATAAATAAAGTCAAATTTTATGAAGTTTGACTTCAGACAATTCTTATATGCAGGGTAAAAAGGACCGAATGGAGCAGCTTAGAGCATCTACAGCTGGACCGGCCCTCAAACGCATGCAGGCACTGACGGGACACCCCCTCAAATGTTGCGCTGTACATCCACATACCGCAAATTCTAATTCTCAAATCCATGCAATCCATAACTGTCTTAATGCCAAAGTTTGAAGCAAAGCAAATCAAATCACAGTTCAATAAACTGGGCATGGCAAAATGAAATCAATGTCCGAGCGTGTCGGATAGCCTCGTATCACTAGTTGGGTGCGTGCTCCGAACGGAATAAGTCGTGTTTCATGCGGAGTGCGTCCTGCTCGTCCTCCTCTGCCTGCATCCGGGCAGCCTCCTCCACCTGCATCTGGGCTGCCTGCTCCGCCTGCATCCGGGCCGCAGCCGCCCTCGCCGCCTCATACTTTCTAGAGTTGTTGATGTCCACCTTCTTGTCCGCAAGCCACTTCTTCGCATGCTCATCCAAGAGGGTCTCGTCCGCCAACATGATCATCGCTCTTCCGCGTCCCATGTGAGTTGCAACCTCTCCTTCTCAAGCTTTATGTCGCCAAACGTCTTGGTCTTCTCGAGTTCCCATTTGATCGCCGCTTGTTGCTTCTCCAACTCGATCTTCTCCCTCTCAATTTAAAGCTTCTTCTCCGCCCTCTTTCGGTCACACTCCATCCTTTCCTTTTGCGCATTCAACATGAGCTTGTACCTCTCCTCCTTCTTGTTCTCCCTCACTGAAAAAATGCTTGTCCATGTGGCCGGCATTTTGGTAGTCACGGCATCAGCGGTACATGCCTTCTCCCACTTTGTTTCCCGTGACTTGGCGGTTGTCCTTTGGCACAGTGGATTTTCCATTCGCGACGACAACATCGTCATCTTCATCGTCCAACCCAATTGATTGGTTCGAGCTTAAGCCATCATTCCTCTTCTTGCCGGACTTGAGATCGACCACAAGTTGGTTCCACTTCGGCTTGACATTCAATATGACCCAACAATGGCTAAAAGCGAATGGCTTCTTCTCCAACTCGTGATACAAAGTGGCCGCCACCGTCGTGTAGCAAACAACATATGTATGAGTACGAGAAAGCAAAACACAATAAGCATATGCAATGGACAACAAGATGAGGCAATCGAGCTTACATAAGTTGCGACCCCCGTCCCACTTTGAGGGTGTTCGGTCACTTTTGAGTAGTAGCCGACGTACTTGTTCGCTTCCCCTTGAATGATTTTCCAACCATGTTGGAGAGATGCCACATTGCCGGTGGTCACGATAGGTTGCGGCTGCACATACTCCTTTTGCTCGTGATACTCCTTCCAAATTTTCGTCCAATAGGTGTTCCCCTTCTGCTCGGTGCCACATATTGGATCCATTGTTGTGGCCAACCAAACTTTGACCAACAAGATCTCCTCAAATTTTGAGAATGCCAGACCTCTTGCCTCCGGCGTCTTAGTCTTTTTCTTCTTCTTCTTCTTGCTCGGACTGGGATCGGATGTTGTCCCAACTTCAAGTGTGGTGGTGGCCTTCAATTCATACTCCATTTCGATCGGATCTTCATTGTCATTGATCATGCTCGACAGGAACGCCTCCTACATGATTATGGTTTGCAAGCATTCATCATGTGCGAAATGAACTAGTGGTCTATGCTAAAAACTAATCGGACATGAGCAAAGAAAACTCACCGACTCTTGTCCGGTCATTCCGTCGAACATCTCGAGGGCAGCCCGGGCACTGCGAGTGCCCGTGCTCATCCGCGCCCGAACGAGCTGCGGCGAGTCACACACGTCGACCACCAGCATCTGCGTGGGGAGAAAGCTGTCCGGAATGGCCCAGCCGGCGGTCACATCATCCTCTGTCCAAGGGGGGCGGACGACGTAATTCGTGTCGGTGCTTGGAGGGAAGGGGTGCGGGGATCCGGCACGACGGAGGAGATAACTGCTCCACCATGTCCGAACCTCCCTGCGACACCGCCTTCCTCTCTCGCTGCCAGCGTTGCCGCAACTTGCGGGCGATGTTCTCCGCCTTGCAAGTCGCAGCCGACGAATTGACCCCACTGACGGAGAAGGCAGACTGCGTCTCCGTCGCGGCGGAGTGGGTCGGGCTGGACGACATCTCCAGTGATGGATCGGGGGTGAAGGTGAGGATTGGGAGCAAGGGTGGAGGACGGCAAGGGTCCGGGCGGCGGGAGGAGGAGGAAGGGTTATGTGGATTTGGTGCAACATGGGGTGGGGTCGGGTTGTCGGGTCCGACGTGGCGGGTGCCCGGGCACCCCCATATCAGCCCCATATTGAGGCTGGATATGCGGGATGCCGGTCAGCCCGGACGTTTGAGACCCATTTAAGGAGCCCGTCTCGGTCGAAAAAACGTGACCGGACAGTGACCGGGCGGCCCGCCCGGACATACGAGGCGGGTTTTAGGCGCCCTGCTGTATATGCTCTTAGTTTCTTAAGAAAAAAAATATGAATTTATATTCATACCATCATCACTCGCCAAGTTCCAATCATGTCGTCTTTCCACGCAAGTCTTCCACGCGATTAGATTTCCTCCTGCTCTCGTCCGTACCTCCACTAGTCCGTCCCGCATTCAATGCCCTTTGGGCTATGGAGGTGCAGATGACCTCTGCTCCTCGTCGGAAGGAGAAACCCTGCTCCGCCCCGATTGTGCATCTAGTATCGTTGAAAGGTGTGCCCTAATCACATCTCGCGTTATTCGAGCGGTACTTGTTTTCGGTGGATCTGATTGGATACAGTTTTCGCTCATCTTCCATCGTGTGTTAGTGATCCTTTCAATCTATGACTATATTCGTCGACAATGGTTGCTACTCTGGTGCGCTAGTTTTATGGGTCTTAGCACGACGATTTTCTGACTGCGTACTACAACAAGGCTTGACCGGCTCCGTTGAGGAGGGGGGAGGGGGGGGGGGATGATAATGACGTGTCTTCGGCATATGCTCCAGCTCTTGTGGCCATCCATGTTGTTTGTAGACCTGATTACAAATTTTAAACCTCTGATGTTTTTTGCGAGATTTACTACTTTCAACGTTCTCAGTGCTGTCATGATTAATTATGGATAAATCGTAAGTTTTTTTGGGAAAAAGGTACGAATTTGAAGTGTTCCTCCGATGAATTTTGGTAAGTGCTCCCACATGGAACACCGGACGTTTTTCCTGCAATTTGCAAGACTTCGACCTCTTCTAGTGTTCGTTGTTGGCCGTGTTGGCTGAGCCAAACCACCTTCGAGCATTCGAGGAGCCAAATTGCATATATGAACATGTATTTTCTATACCCTAAAAAAAAGAACATGTATTTTCTACTCGCAAAAAAAACATGTATTTTCTGTTCCCATCGGAAAAAAAGAACATGTATTTTCTGTACTGTCAGCAGCCTGTGAAATCTCACTACGTGCTGAAATCGATTGACCAAGTATTTGAGGAGCCAATGTATGAACACGTATTTTTATAAACCAAACCACCAGCCTGTGAAATATCACGACGTGTTGCAACGACTCATGGAACTACATGAATTTGTGATGTGCTGATTTGTTGCCAGGTCAGTTCTAGTTCTAGCAACATAGACAATGCTTTGAGGAACAAAGGAACAATGTATTCAAACAGCAAGTCAATCAAATAAATAAATAACAGGAGTTGTGCACAAATAGTCGTACCCTTTGAAATTCCAAAGTCATACATAAGTAATTATGCTTCATTATTTCTGATGAGATATGTTTTTTTATTACACATGAACAAACTATTTAGGAGTATATTGAAATTTCCTTGTGGAAAGTCAAGAGGAGAGAGGGTTTAATCATGTGCGGCGCAACATGGTTGGATGTGTTTTATACAATGCTACATTTAGAGTAAAAAATAAATGATATTGTATTGGCTTGCTTTCAAAACCATAAAGGTGTGAGGCAGGGTGATCCCTTGTCTCCTTTTCTTTTTAGCCTTGCTGCGGATTCCTTAAAAACAATAATTAGGAAAGCACATGTTCTACTAAAAGCATCTACAACCGGGCATCTCAAACTCTCCTTAAACGCAACGGGCCGATCAGTGACCCGTCAAAAAAAAGCGTCCTTGATGGGTGCTTCAAAGCGACATCGAACGTCTAGGCTGACGAAATCCCTCATATTCAGCCAAAACTCGGGGCAGATATGGGACGTCGCGAGCACGTCTGACTTGGCAGCCCGACCCTAACAAAAATTGCACCAAATCCCCCCGACCTACCCAATTTCAC
Source organism: Aegilops bicornis (assembly GCA_021605145.1). Classification (NCBI taxonomy): domain Eukaryota; kingdom Viridiplantae; phylum Streptophyta; class Magnoliopsida; order Poales; family Poaceae; genus Aegilops; species Aegilops bicornis. Next base: position 526,323,280 of record CM038675.1, on the reverse strand, counting down.
TTGCTCCTCTCTTGTCTTCTCCCACCTCTGCGACAGCCGTCTCCTAGCTCCACCACCACCCTTGCTCCGCCGCCGTTCAGCCTAGTGCCCCCAACACCGGCACAACTGAAAGGATCGATATAGTTGACTAGTGAGGGGGGGGGGGGAGGTGAATAGGCAACTAACAATTTTTAGCTTTTCTTTACCAATTTAAACTTTGCATCAAAGTAGGTTGTCTAGATATGGAACTAGGTGAGCAACCTATATGATGCAAGAACAACAAGCACACAAGCAAGCAAGAGATGCAACACAATATAAGCTTGCACAAGTAAAGGTACGGGATAACCAAGAGTGGAGCCGGTGAAGACGAGGATGTGTTACCGAAGTTCCTTCCCTTTGAGAGGAAGTACGTCTCCGTTGGAGCGGTGTGGAGGCACAATGCTCCCCAAGAAGCCACTAGGACCACCGTATTCTCCTCACGCCCTCACACAATGCAGATGCCGTGATTCCACTATTGGTGCCCTTGGAGGCGGCGATCGAACCTTTACAAACAAGTTTGGGGCAATCTCCACAACTTAATTGGAGGCTTCCAACGACACCACGAATCTTCACCACAATGGAATATGGCTCTGCGGTGACCTCAACCGTCTAGGGTTCTCAAACACCCAAGAGTAACAAGATCCGCAAGAGATTAGTGGGGGGAATCAATTTTTTCTTGGTGGAAGTGTAGATCGGGGCCTTCTCAACAATCCCTAGAAAATCAACAAGTTTGATTGGCTAGGGAGAGAGATCGGGCGAAAATGGAGCTTAGAGCAACAATGGAGCTTAGGGATGGAAGAGGTAGTAAACTCGGAGAAGAAGACTCCCTTTATATAGTGATAGGACAAATCCAACTGTTATTCACTTACTCAGCCCGTGACGTGCGGTACTACCGCACCAGACATGCGGTACTACCGCAAGGGCCTGCGGTACTACCCGGGGCACCATGGTAAGCGTTGATCTAGCTATAGTATATATAGAGTGTCAGATGAAATGCTTGACAAGGCAAGGAAACAAAACTTCCACATCCTCTGTTCACACTACCTGGATTGGAATTGGTTCTATCGAGATATACTGACTTGAAACAGGAATTTCTTGGTAACTGCTGCTTCTTTGAAGCAAGTGCTTTCGGGTTGGCTCTTCTGATATGTGGATTTGCTACCCATATGGAACAATTTCATTGATGAAAGATGGATGGCTATTCTCCACATTTGCCAAAGACAAAGGTGCACTTTTTCTTCTATTTTGTGATTCCTTTCTTTGCCGCCATTTGAAAATGGATTTCTCCTCCTGGTTTTAGTCACACACGTCTTTTCCACCTAGGAAGGATGCCCTACGATCATTCCATGCTCGCCTTCGCCCGAGCGGTCCCTAGGGAAGGAAGCCAATAATGGGAGTGTCGTATGGAACTTCATTTATGAAAGGATTTGCACCTTTGCCCCACCGTGTCAGCGAGGACGAACTTCAATAGCCCATCATAGCACTCTCATTCAAGGGGTTAGGGAACTCTTGAAGATATCGATAGAATAACATTTCTTTTTTGCGCGGCAGGAGCTAGACCAGCCCTGATGCGTTGAAGCAAAGAGCAGTAGAACCGCCAGAGCGGTACTACCATTCCCCCTTGCGGTACTACCGCAAGGCAGGGTTTGTCTGGGCTGGGAAGGCACGGATGAATAAAAATACATCCGTGGCTACTTCCGCTGAGAATCGATCTGTGCAAAAATCCGGCGCGGTACTACCGCAAACCTGGAGCGGTACTACCACAGAGGCCTGAATGTAAAAATTACATCCGCCTACTTGCTCGTCTTTGTTGTGCACGGCACGAGGCCACGGTACTACCGCGCCCGTGGAGCGGTACTACCGCAAGGGCCTGCGGTACTACCGCGTCCCTGGCCGGTACTACCGTGGGCCTCTGCGGTACTACTGCTCCCATGAGCAGTACTACCGCATGCCACAGCACAACCAACACTAGGAGTCCTTCATTTTGCAGAGACACGGATACACGGTGGTTGCTCCAAAGAGCCAAAGGAAAGGTTGTGCAAAAAGGAACAAACATGTACGTGATGATTCCACCCAAACCTTTCCAAAGCGGACCCCCTCTTAATAGTACGACTTTCCTACGACTCAAATACACCAAAAAGAAATGTAGGGAAAACTCCGTCTTCACTAGACCCCGAGAGGCAACGAACCGTCTTGTGCCTAAACATGAGATATTTGAAATGCTCAATGCACACGATTAGTCCGCAAATGCATTGTCATCAATCACCAAAACCACTTAGGGATAAATATGCCCTTACAATCTCCCCCTTTTTGGTGGATTGATGACAATACGGGATTTGCACATAGGGAAATAAAATGAAACATAGGCAAACCCAACATCTATAAAATATGGACGGGCTCCCCCTAGATGTGTGCTCTCTAGAGAAATGCTTTGAACTGCACGGCACACATACTAGATCAAAACTCCCCCTATATTTTATAGACGAGGCATATCTTGCAACAATATAACTTACACTAAGCAAGAAGGCAAGGTAATAAATAAGAGCATAAAGTAAAGGGCACAAGATAGCATAGGCTCACGGGCTACTAAGCATGAAAGACAATAAAAACGCAAGAGTGCATATGTCTTACACCATATGATAGAGAACCTGTTCTCATGAGCACAAACCAAACCAAAGCAAACGAGGTTCAACAGAAGGAAAGCAAAGCGACACCGCGAAACAACATGACACAAGACTCGCAAATCCTACACTCTCTCTCCCCCTTTGGCATCGAGACACCAAAAAGGCAGAGAGAACACCTACGACACAGGTGGAAGCTCAAGCTAAAGTGACCACTCACCACGCTCCTTGTCAGACTCGACAGCGGGAATGGGATCCTCCTCTGACTCAGTCCACTGATAGCCCTGCTTGGCTAACCATTCAGCCTCAGGAGTGATGTTGTTTTCTGACCCGCTCTCCACAATCTCGCCAAATGTCCTCAAGATCCTCTTGTCGTGCTGGCGACTCTCCTTCTGAGCAACATGTGACCTGTACTGTCCCTTGGCTTGCATGAAGAACAGAGCCTTCATCTTGTTCTTCAGCCTCTTAGCCCAAGTGGGCTCAGATGATGGAGGAGAGTATCTATCAGAACTGTCCTCATCCGCCTCCTCCTCCTCGAGCACATCCTCATCCACATCCATCCTAGCAGCCTCAGCCTCACCCCTGGTAGTGGTGTTAGCCCACTTGCTCTTGATGCGGAGCTTGATGGGCTCATGACGAATCCAGTTGGGGGCAACAAACTCTTCATTGGGAAAGAGCTGCTCCCAAGTCTTTGAGATCAAGAGATGCAGGTAAGGTCCATAGATGGGCACCTTACGGTTGAGCACGACAAACTGCAGCTCACACCACATGATATGTGAGACATCAAGTGGTTCTGTCTGATGGAGAAGCGCCTTCTGACATATGAGCATCATGTCCACAAGATAAGCATGCACCTTATCCTTGTCACCAATGCGCGGAAAGAGGGAGTTGCGGAAGATCCGGTGCATGATGTCAAGGAATGGATTCAGTACCCAGGTCTTCTTGTCAGTGCCAAGCTTCTTCTCAACAAGGTACGGCTGAAGCTTGTCCTTGCTGGCTGACTCGGGGTTGGCATGAGGGCGGACACCAACGGGCGTATGCAGTGCCATGAACTCCTTCCACTTAGCAGTCATCCTTTGCCCATTGGTCATCCACGCCATGGTCCGTTCCTAATCAGTATGGAACTGGACCGAAGCAAAGAACTGAGCCACAATCTCCGGGTCATAGTCCAAGTGAAACGTGAGCAAGTCCTCAATGCCAAATTACTCCACCAGGTCCAAAGCCTCGCCAAAAAATTCCCGGTAATTATCCATCCTCATGTGAACCATGTCAATCTAGTGCACGCCAATGTAGATGTTCTGCTTGGCCTTGATCACATCCAAGAAGATGAGATTCTGTTGCTTGGTCCAAAATAGATCATTCCCCCTGAAGTTCTCACGAGGCTTCACATGGGGGTTGATCCTCCTGCGAGCGATAAACTCAGCTAGAGGAATCTCATCCATGCCCATTGATGGCTCCTTGGTCTTGGTGGCGGTTGACTTGGACCTGCGTTGGGGGGCACTAGAGCCCTCTCGAGCCTCCTCTTGGTTGCGCAGTAAGGCCGAGCCCGTGTCACGGCTGGGATTGAACGACGGACATTGGAGCCACCACCTATGACACACCACACAAGAACACACGAGAGAAACGAGAAGGATCAATGCAAAGACCGCAGCAAAAACAGACGAAACACGTAGAAATAAGATTGGGTAGTCGCCACAAGGAAGTCTCGAAGTCAACGGTAATACCACACCACTAAGCGGAAGTAAAATTTTACTGCTGCTCTAGCCGCGGTAGTACCACACCGGGATGGCACGGTAGTATCGCACCTAGAGCGGAAGTAAAATTTTACTTCCGCGCCCCGAGCGGTAGTACCGCATGAGGCGGATGCAGCCAGAGCGGTAGTACCGTACGGGAGGTGCGGTAGTACCGCTCGGAGTCAGATCCAGTACGAACAGATCTAGGCACATCCGCAACAATGGAGCGGTACTACGGTTGATCAAAAATACCGTGTGGCAACACACCAAATAGCATCTCTACTGCACTACTCCTCTCCTACATCCTACTCTTGCAAAGATTTGGCCTAAAATCTCAAGAACAACATGCTTCTCCCCAAAACCTAGAGGCAAAACAACGAAACAAAGAGAGAGGGATTTGGGGATAAACCTTGTTCCATGGAAAGAGGGCGGGGTGGGGATCGATCCCATCGGTCAGAATGTGAGGAGAGCGGCCGGAGATGGAGATCCGGTGAGGTCCTCCTGCGTCGTTCTTGGGCAGGAGAGAGAGAGAGAGAGAGAGAGAGAGAGAGAGAGAGAGACGAAGTGGGGAAATGGAGTTGAATGGGTATGGGGGAGTTGGAACTCCCCCTGCCCGCTCTTGACCCCCACCCGCTCGCAATGGCATGGTAGTACCGCAGGTCATCGCGGTAGTACTGCCCGGGCGGAAGTACCGCACGCAGGGCGGTAGTACCGCTCTTCCAGCCGCAGTAAAAAATTATTGCCGTGCTGGTCGCGGTAGTACCATGCTCATCTCCTGCGGTAGTACCGTGGCTTGCCACGGTAGTACCATAGACCCAAGAAAGTGCACGTTTCAACAAAGAGGAAAAACACAGCCTTTGCACATCAGCCTTCAAGCGACCGGACACATAAACACACACACACGAGGCAACTCAACCACAAACACGGCTCAGCAAGAAGGAAAAAAGGCAACAAGGAACAAACACTAACCAAAACCTCTCTAGAGGAGAGGGCGGTGGCCGAAGCCACCTATGTTTGAGTCAATTGGTATGGCACCGCGAAGAATTATCATTGGGCCCATGACCAAAACTCGTCTTTGAAGCACAAGTACCATAAAAATGGTTAAAGTGAAAGAGTTGATCAATTTATGCATAATGGGGGGAGGGAGAGTTTGTTGAGAGAATAAACACTCCCCCAATGTCCATGCCTACACCTGAACAAGACATCAAGATGAGTATGGTGGGGTGTGCAAGGGTTCAAGCCACATTGCTCGAATCTATGATATTTAGCTCATGCCTTAACTCGCGAAATCTTGCTTCATCCAAGGGCGTCGTGAAGATATCTGCAAGGTTATCATGAGTGTTGACATAGTTGAGCTCGATCTCCCCTTGCCTAATATGATCCCGGATGAAGTGATACCGAATCTCAGTATGCTTCGTCTTGAAGTGTTGCACCGGGTTGAGAGAAATCTTGATGGCACTTTCATTGTCACACCAAAGAGGCACTTTGTCACAAAATGACACCGTAATCCTTTAAAGTTTGCCTCATCCATAGAAGTTGTGCACAACAACTACCGGCCGCCACATACTCCGCTTCGATGGACGAGAGAGACACACAACTTTGCTTCTTAGAAGACCAACTCACCAAAGAGCAACCAAGGAATTAGCGCCCTTCGGAAGTTGACTTCCTATCCACTTTGTCTCCCGCCCAATAGGAGTCCGAATAGCCCACAAGGTTGAAGTTAGCTCCTCTTGGGTACCATAAGCCAAAGTTTGGGGTATGATCCAAATATCGAAAGATTCGCTTGACCGCCACAAAGTGGATTTCCTTAGGTGCGGCTTGAAACCGTGCACAAATGCCCACACTCAACATGATATCCGGTCTAGATGCACAAAGGTAAAGCAAGGAGTCAATCATGAAGCGATATACCTTTTGATCCACCACTTTACCATTGGGATCTATGCCAAGTTGGCATTTGACAGGCATTGGAGTGGAAGCCGGCTTGACATCACTTAGCTTGAATCTCTTGAGCATGTCTTGAGTGTATTCGTCTTGGTTGATGAAGGTTCCTCCTCTTCTTTCTTGACTTCGAACCCGAGAAAGAACTTCAACTCTCCCATCATGGACATCTTGAACTTTGAGGTCATGAGAGCTACAAATTCCTCATTGAAAGCTTTGTTAGGGGAACCAAAGATAATATCATCAACATATAGTTGGCATACAAACAACTCCCCTTTGACTTTCTTAGTAAAAAGAGTGGGGTCGATTTTCCCAATTTCAAACCCACGATCCTGCAAAAACTTGGTAAGGTGGTCATACCACGCACGTGGGGCTTGTTTAAGGCCATAGAGTGCCTTATCGAGTTGATACACATGATCGGGGAAATAGGGATCCTCGAACCCGTGGGGTTGTTTGACATACACCAACTCATTAATAGGACCATTAAGAAAAGCACTCTTCACATCCATTTGTTGCAACTTGAAGTTATGATGAGAAGCATAAGCAATCAACAAACGAATGGATTCAAGACGAGCAACGAGAGCAAAGGTTTCACCATAGTCGATACCCTCGAATTGGGAGTAGCCTTGTGCTACCAATCGAGCCTTGTTGCGTACGATAATCCCACTGAGCACCTTACTTGTTCTTGAATATCCACTTGGTTCGAATGACATTATGATTCCCTGTTTGCCTTGGCACTAATCTCCACACCTTGTTGTGCTCGAAGTTGTTGAGTTCTTCATGCATGGCATTAAGCCAATCCGGATCCTAGAGCGCCTCATAGACCTTTTGGGGTTCAACACAAGAAACATATGTGTGATGTTCATAATAGTTTTCTAATTGTCTGCGAGTGCTTACCCCCTTTCATATGATTCCAACAACATTCGTCAGGAGATCACCCTTGGTAGTGAGCTTGGATGCAATCTTGGCGGCACGACGCTCCAATTCCTCCTCAGGAGTGAGTTGAGGAGCGGTAACTTGATCATATTGAGCGTCGTCTTGAGCTTGTTCTTGATCTTGAGCTTGCTCTTAATCTTGAACTTGCTCGGAGGTGAGAACTTGGCCTTGGGCATCACTTGGTGGTTCAACACCATCTTGAGGTTGATCTTACCCTTGATCTTGTTCATGAGGTTGAGGGCCTTCACTTTGTTCTTCGGAAGCGTGTGGGTCTTGGGTTGGTGATGGTTCCACTTGAGTGGAACATTGTCCTTCTCCTTCGGCCACAAGGGATTCCTCAATGGGTAGGATAAAACCAACACCCATTCTTCTTATGGCTTGGAGAGGAATTTCATCACCTACATCACGAGTACCACTTTGCTTCACTTGGGAGCCATTATTCTCATCAAACTCCATGTTACACGTCTCCTCAATAAGTCCCGTGGACTTATTGAGGACACGATAAGCATGAGAGTTTGTAGCATAACCAACAAATGTGCCCTCATGAGCTCTAGCCTCAAATTTAGACAAACGAACACCTTTCTTGAGAATGAAACACTTACACCCAAACACCTGAAAGTACTTGAGGTTGGGCTTGTTACCAGTGATTATCCCATATGAAGTTTTGTTCAAGCCTTAGCGGAGATAGAGCCGATTGGATGCATGACATGCGGTGTTGATGGCTTCGGCCCAAAAGTTGTATGGAGACTTGAACTCCGCCATCATGGTCCTTGCCGCATCCATCAACGTCCGGTTCTTCCTCTTTGCTACACCATTTTGTTGAGGGGTGTATGGTGCGAAATATTGATGCTTGATCCCCTCATCACTAAGAAACTCATCCAATGTGTAGTTCTTGAACTCGGTGCCGTTGTCACTTCTTATTGTCAAGATCTTTGCATTGTGTTGGCGTTGAGCTTCATTTGCAAAGTCAATGATGGTTTGTTGAGTCTCACTCTTCCTTTTGAAGAAGTATACCCAAGTGTATCTTGAATAATCATCCACAATCACCAAGCAATACTTTCTACCCCCAAAACTATCAAAGGAAGTCCAAAGAGATCCAAGTGAAGGAGCTCTAAGGGCCTCAACTAACATTTTTTAGTCCACGGACATGGTCACTCTTGAGAAGACTTTGCAAATATCTCATATTGACATGGGCTAAACGGCGATGCCAAAGCCATCCCACATCAACTTTAGCCATTAGGCATGTCGCGGTCTTAGTGGGTCGCTCCAAAAAGTTAATCACATAGAGACTGTTCTCGACATGCCCAACAAAGGCTACTTTAAGAGCCTTGCTCCACAAGAGGGCCACTGTATCAATATCAAAGAAGGTGGCAAAGCTCATGAGTGCAAGTTGAAGAACGGAAAGTAAATTGTATGCTAGGGGCTCAACAAGCATGACTTTCTCAATCGTGAGATCATGAGAAATGACAACCTTGCCAAGTCCCAATACCTTAGAATATGAGGCATCACCCCACTCGACATTGGTGGGCATAGATGGAATCTTGTGCACGTCCACCACCAAGTCCTTGCTTCCGGTCATATGATTAGTGGCTCCACTGTCAAGCAACCATGATCCCCCACCGGAAGCAAACACCTACAAGAGATAAATGCTTGGTTTTAGGTATCCATGTTGTAATGGGTCCTTTGATGTTAGTAACAAGGGTCTTAGGAACCCAAATAGACCATTTAATGTACTCATAAGGAGAACCAACAAATTTAGCATAAACATGCCCATCACTAGCACGGCGCAACACATAAGAAGGGTTAAAGTCGCCGGGTTGGTTGGAAGGAGTGGCATTTCCCTTCTTGACACCACCACCCTTCACATTGTTCTTCTTCTCCTTGGAAGCACCCTCTCCCTCCTTCACAAAAGTTTGCTTGAGAGGAGGAGGTCGTTTGGCCTTGTCATTCTTCTTCTTGTTTTTGGACTTGAGTGCAAACCCAATTCCCTCCTTGGCCACAACTTCCTTTTGATTGCTCAAAAGGTCGTTGAGGTTATTCTCACCTTGTATGCAAGACACAAGGCCTTTCTCAAGTTGCTCCTTCAACTTTGCATTCTCCTCCACAAGATGCAGCTCACAACAAGGGTTAGTAGCATTTGCATTATCAATTAAGACCATATGAGGAAAAGTGGCTTTTTACTTAGTTAGATTCATTTGGAGTTGATCATGAGACTCTTCAACGCTAGCATGAGCACCCTTCAAGGCTTTGTGAGACTTGTCGAGTATATCGAAATCCTCCTTGAGTCTAGCAAGATCAACCCCAAGTTTGGCCTTCTCAGAATTTAGCACACGAGATACAACAAGAGCATGATCAAGATCTTTCTTCAATTTAGCATGGTTATCGTTGTGTGACTCCTCAAGAGCCAAACGATGACCGCGCTCTTCCTCAATAGCATTAGAGAGATCCGGTATCTCATCGGCGTAGTCCCGACTATGCCCCTCCATCTTAGAGATGGTTTCTTCGTGAGCATCGATCATGTCATTGGCTTCACCAAGTTGTTCCAAGAGAGCAACAAAGTGCTTCTTGGATTTACCCTTGAGCTTACTCATAAAAGACTCAAATTCATTTTCCTCCTCATTAGACCCCTCACTTTCATCAATGCAATCCGTCAAGGAAGGATTAGTAATGATGGTAGTTTTTGAAGGAAATATGCCCTAGAGGCAATAATAAATCTATTATTTATTTCCTTATTTCATGATAAATGTTTATTATTCATGCTAGAATTGTATTAACCGGAAACATAATACATGTGTGAATACATAGACAAACTAGTGTCACCAGTATGCCTCTACTTGACTAGCTCGTTGATCAAAGATGGTTGAGTTTCCTAGCCATGGACATGAGTTGTCATTTGATTAACGGGATCACATCATTAGGAATTGTGTGATTGACTTGACCCATTTCGTTAGCTTAGCACTTGATCGTTTAGTTTACTACTATTGCTTTCTCCATAACTTATACATGTTCCTATGACAATGAGACTGTGTAACTCCCGAATACCAGAGGAACACTTTGTGTGCTACCAAACGTCACAACGTAACTAGGTGATTATAAAGGTGCTCTACAGGTGTCTCCGATGGTGTTCGTTGAGTTGGCATAGATCGAGAATAGAATTTGTCACTCCGATTGTCGGAGAGGTATCTTTGGGCCCTCTCGGTAATGCACATCACTATAAGCTATGCAAGCAATATGACTAATGAGTTAGTTGCGGGATGATGCATTGCGGAACGAGTAAAGAGACTTGCCGGTAATGAGATTGAGCTAGGCATAAGGATATCGACGATCAAATCTCGGGCAAGTAACATACAGATGACAAAGGGAACAACGTATGTTGTTATGTGTTTTGACCGATAAAGATCTTCGTAGAATATGTAGGAACCAATATGAGCATCCAGGTTCCGCTATTGGTTATTGACCGAAGACGTGTCTCGGTCATGTCTACATAGTTCTCGAACCCGTAGGGTCCGTACGCTTTAAGTTCTGTGACGATCAGTATTATGAGTTTTGTGTTTTGATGTACCGAAGGTAGTTCGGAGTCCCGGATGTGATACGGACATGACGAGGAGTCTCGAAATGGTCGAGACATAAAGATTGATATATTGGACGACTATATTCGGATACCGGAAGTGTTTCGGGTGATTTCGGAGAAAACCGGAGTCTTGGGAGGGTTACTGGAAGCCCGGGAGAAGTAATGGGCCACATGGGCCTTAGTGGAGAGAGAGAGGGCAGGTCGCGCGCCCCCTCCCCCTCTAGTCCGAATTGGACTAGGGAAGGGGGGGCGCCCCCCTTTCCTTCTCCCTCCCCTCCTTCCTTTCCCCCTCCTAGTAGGAGTAGGAAAGGGGAGTTCTACTCCTACTAGGAGGAGGAGGACTCCTCCTGGCGCGCCCTGCAAGCACCTACCTCCCCCCTTGCTCCTTTATATACGGGGGCAGGGGGCACTCTAGAACACAAAATTTGATCATTGATCTCTCTTAGCCGTGTGCGGTGCCCCCTCCACCATAATCCACCTCGGTCATGTCGTAGCGGTGCTTAGGCGAAGCCCTGCGTCGGTAGCTTCATCAACACCGTCACCATGCCGTCGTGCTGATGAAGCTCTTCCCTGAAGCTCTACTGGATCGTGAGTTCGCGGGACGTCACCGAGCTGAACGTGTGCTGAACGTGGAGGTGCCGTACGTTCGGCACCGAGGATCGGTCGATCGTGAAGACGTACGACTACATCAACCGCGTTGTCATAAACGCTTCCGCTTACGGTCTACAAGGGTACGTAGATGACATTCTCCCCTCTCGTTTCTATGCATCACCATGATCTTGCGTGTGCGTAGGATTTTTTTTGAAATTACTACGTTCCCCAACAGTGGCATCCGAGCCAGGTTTATGCGTAGATGTTATATGCACGAGTAGAACACAAGTGAGTTGTGGCCGATACAAGTCATACTGCTTACCAGCATTTCATAGTTTGGTTCTGCGATATTGTTGGATGAAGCGGCCCGGACCGACATTATGCGTACGCTTACGCGAGACGGGTTCTACCGATGTGCTTCGCACACAGGTGGCTGGCGGGTGTCAGTTTCTCCAACTTTAGTTAAACCGAGTGTGACTACGCCCGGTCCTTGTTGAAGGTTAAAACGACACTAACTTGACGAAATATCGATATGGTTTTGATGCGTAGGTAAGAACGGTTCTTGCTCAGCCCGTAGCAGCCTCGTAAAACTTGCAACAACAAAGTAGAGGACGTCTAATTTGTTTTTGTAGGGCATGTTGTGATGTGATATGGTCAAGACATGATGCTATATTTTATTGTATGAGATGATCATGTTTTGTAATGGAGTTATCGGCAACTAGCAGGAGCCATATGGTTATCGCTTTATTGTATGAAATACAATCGCCATGTAATTGCTTTACTTTATCACTAAGCGGTAGCGATAGTCGTAGAAGCAATAGTTGGCGAGACGACAACGATGCTACGATGGAGATCAAGGTGTCACGCCGGAGACAATGGTGATCATGACGGTGCTTTGGAGATGGAGATCAAAGGCACAAGATGATGATGGCCATATCATATCACTTATATTGATTGCATGTGATGTTTATCCTTTATGCATCTTATTCTGCTTTGATTGATGGTAGCATTCTAAGATGATCTCTCATTAAAAATTTCAAGGTACAAGTGTTCTTCGTGAGTATGCACCATTACCAATGTTCGTCCTGCCGAGACACCACATGATGATCGGGTGTGATAAGCTCAACGTTCTTGTACAACGGGTGCAAGCCAGTTTTGCACACGCAGAATACTCGGGTTAAACTTGACGAGCCTAGCATATGCAGATATGGCTTCGGAACACTGAGACCGAAAGGTCGAACATGAATCATATAGTAGATATGATCAACATAGTGATGTTCACCATTGAAAACTACTCCATTTCACGTGATGATCGGTTATGGTTTAGTTGATTTGGATCACGTGATCACTTAGATGATAAGAGAGATGTCTATCTAAGTGGGAGTTCTTTAGTAACATGATTAATTGAACTTAAATATATCATGAACTTAGTACCTGATAGTATTTTGCATGTCTATATTGTTGTAGATAGATGGCCCATGCTGTTGTTCCATTGAATTTTAATGCATTCTTTGAGAAAGCAAAGTTGAAAGATGATGGTAGTAATTACACGGACTGGGTCCGTAACTTGAGGATTATCCTCATTCTTGCCGCAGAAAAAATTATGTCCTAGAAGCACTGCTGGGTGCCAGGCCTGCTGCAGATGCTACTGATGACGTTAAGAACGTCTGGCAGAGCAAAGCTGATGACTACTCGATAGTTCAGTGTGCCATGCTTTACGGCTTAGAACCGGGACTTCAGCGACGTTTTGAACGTCATGGAGCATATGAGATGTTCCAGGAATTGAAGTTAATATTTCAAGCAAATGCCCGGATTGAGAGATATGGAATCTCCAATAAGTTCTACAGCTGCAAAATGGAGGAGAATAGTTCTGTCAGTGAACATATACTCAGAATGTCTGGGTACTGCAATCACTTGATTCAACTAGGAGTTAATCTTCCGGATGATAGTGTCATTGATATAATTCTTCAATCACTGCTACCAAGCTACAAGAGCTTCGTGATGAACTATAATATGCAAGGGATGGATAAGACAATTCCCGAGCTCTTCGTAATGCTAAAGACTGCGAAGGTAGAAATCAAGAAGGAGCATCAAGTGTTGATGGTCAACAAGGCCACCAGTTTCAAGAAAAAGGGTAAAGGGAAGAAGAAGGGGAACTTCAAAAAGAACAACAAACAAGTCGCTGCTCAGGAGAAGCAACCCAAGTCTGGACCTAAGCCTGAGACTAAGTGCTACCACTGCAAACAGACTGGTCACTGGAAGCGGAACTGCCCCAAGTATTTGTCGGATAAGAAGGATGGCAAGGTGAACAAAGATATATGTGATATACATGTTATTGATGTGTACCTTACTAGAGCTCGAAGTAGCACTGGTATTTGATAATCGGGTTACATTGCTAATATATGCAACTCGAAACAGGGACTACGGATTGAGCGAAGATTGGCTAAGGACGAGGTGACGATGCGCGTGGGAAATGGTTCCAAAGTCGATGTGATCGCCATCGGCACGCTACCTCTACATCTACCTTCGAGATTAATTTTAGACCTGAATAATTGTTATTTGCTGCCAGCATTGAGCATGAACATTATATCTGGATCTTGTTTGATGCGAGACGGTTATTCATTTAAATCTGAGAAAAATGGTTGTTCTATTTATATGAGTAATATCTTTTATGGTCACGCACCCTTGAAGAGTGGTCTATTTGTGTTGAATCTCGATAGTATTAATACACATATTCAAAATGTTGAAGCCAAAAGATGCAGAGTTAATAATGATAGTGCAACTTATTTGTGGCACTGCCGTTTGGGTCATATTGGTGTAAAGCGCATGAAGAAACCGTTATCCACTTACTCAGCCCGCGACGTGCGGTACTACCGCAAGGGCCTGCGGTACTACCGCGGGGCACCGCGGTACTACCGTATGTGTGGCAGGAGCTAGACCAGCCCTGATGCATTGAAGCAAAGAGTGTAGAACCGCCGGAGCGGTACTACCATCCCCCCTTGCGGTGCTACCGCAAGGCAGGGTTTGTCTGGGCTGGGAAGGCACGAACGAATAAAAATACATCTGTGGCTACTTCCGCTGAGAATCGATCTGTGCAAAAATCCGGCGCGGTTCTACTGCAAACCTGGAGCGGTACTCCCGCGTAGGGCTCGGATGTAAATAATTACATCCACCCCTACTTCCGCTCGTGCTGCTGTGCCTGGCCTGAGGCCACGGTACTACCGCATCCCTGGACGGTACTACCATGGGCCTCGGCGGTACTACTGCTCCCATGAGCAGTACTACCGCATGCCATAGCACAACCAGCACTAGGAGTCCTTCATTTTGCAGAGACACGGATACACGATGGTTGCTCCAAAGAGCCAAAGGAAAGGTGGTGCAAAAAGGAACAGACATGTACGTGATGATTCCACCCAAACCTTTCCAAAGCGGACCCCCTCTTAATAGTATAGCTTTCCTACGACTCAAATCCACCGAAAAGAAACGTAGGGGAAACTCCGTCTTCACCAGACTCCGAGGGGCAACGAATCGTCTTGTGCCTGAACATGAGATATCTGAAATGCTCAATGCACACGAATAGTCCACAAATGCATTGTCATCAATCACCAAAACCACTTAGGGATAAATATGCCCTTACAACAACTTTCCTCCCATCCGTGGTCGCCGCCGCGATACGTGCGGCAACTCTCAGACTGCACCTTGCTCACTATGTATTCGACACATTGTCAGACCAGGTTGTGATTTTTTTTGTAGACAAAACGATGGATTCCGATGGTCGTGTGACGAGGAGTATGGACTGATGAAGCTTGATGAAATGATTCAAAATGAGTTCTTCAATTCAGCGTATTCGGATGAAGAAGTCGAAATGCTCATGCTCATAAGATTCCAACGGGAAATGGACCGAGAGGTGGAGCACATTCTCAACTTCAATGGTTCGATCAAAGGGAGAAGAGTTATTAATTGGGATAGGGTCTCTTGAGCACGACTGCTGTATAATGACTACTTTGCTTCAAACCCAACTTTCCCTGATGATCGGTTTCGTCACTGTTTTTGTATGTGAACCGTTGTTTTTGGCGCATTGTGGAGGGAGTGGAGGCACACTATGACTATTTCAAGCAACGAGTGATTGCTGCATAAAAATTTTATGCTCTGCTAAACAGAAATGCACGGCTGCTCTGAGGATGCTTACATCTGGTATTGTCGCCGATGTCTTTGGTGAGATGGTCCAGATGTGGGAGAGCACATGCCTTAAGACCACAGTGAGATTTGCCCGCGCCATGGTGCAAGCATTATGACTGGAGTATTTGAGAGAACAAACAACATAGGACATTGACTGCATAATGCATTGGCGATGAAAAAACTACCCCGAAGATTTGTGCAGAATGTACCAAGGTCACATCAAAGAGGCCACCATCATACTGGAAGCAGTGGCATCACATTACTTATGGATTTGGCAAGTTTTCTTTGGAATGTCTGGTTCTCAGAACAACATCAATGTGCTTCAACGATCTCCCATGTTCGAAGGAATTTGCAACAGGGAATTGTCGTCATGCAACTACACTATCAGTGATCGCGACTACAACATGAGGTACTATCTTGCCGATGGTATCTATTCTTAGTGGGCGGAGTTTGTGAAGATCATATCTAAACCCCAAGGCAACAAACAAGGACACTTTGCAACAATGCAGGAAGCATCTAGGAAGGATGTGGAGCGGACTTCCGGAGTGCTTCAAGCTCGTTGGGGAATTGATCATGGAGTTGCAATGATGTGGGAATCAAAGAATTTGTGGCAGATGATGACATGTTGTGTCATTTTGCACAATATGATTATGGATGACCAGAGTGATGGGGTAGGCCAAACAAATGATTTTGAAGCGGGTGGAGAACAAGTCCACATACCGGAAGATCAAGATGCAAATGAGCTTATGAATTTTCTGTAGATGCATCCGAATCTTTGAGATCATCAGGTGCACGTGCAGCTACTCAGTGATCTTTTGGAACACATGTAAACCCACAGTGGAAACCAAAGAGCTAACGTTTGCCTTGTGCACTTAAAATAAATTTTATGTTTGAATTATGTATCTGAGAGTATCATACTGTCTACATTTGTTATTTACGTGCGAAATTGATGTGTATGATGAATGTGCACGGTTTTGCATGCATTTGAGAGTTTGGATTTGAGGTCTGTGGCTGCTTGGCACAACATATGAGGGGTTGTCCTCTCCATTCGCGGGCGTGCTCGGGCGCGTCCACGGACATATAGGAAGCCAAATTTGCCAAGTCCGTTTGCAGATGCTCTAACTGGTTTTGCACCTGACTTGGTGTATCATGGGGTGGCTGTTATGCAGTATGTAGATGACACTTTCTTGCATCAAGCATGATCCTGAAAAAGCTATTAAGGGCATATCCAGCGCCGACCCTCAAAACGCCCGCATAAATTTTGGACCGAGTTGTCCGGATGTAGTTTGCCATTAAACGCGAACCTGTATTTGTTTGAGGAGTCGTCGGCCTATCCAAATTCATGCAAACCGGACGCAAACTGGGGGGGGGGGAGGGGGTTGTGAGGGCCTAGACCTCTGCCACCTATGACTATGACACCCCCAGCGCACTCAAATCCCCATCCCAAACCACTTTTCTTTCACTATGTCTCTTCTCCCCTTGCTCTGCATCTGCACCCTCCCCATCCACCGCCGTTGTTGTACCTCTTCGGTCACCGCCTATGAATTTTCGGATGTCTAGAACCCCCACCCACACGTATGCCCGTGTTGGACTATGTAGCCATCCACCCAGGAGCATCCACATCGAGGTACCCTCCCCCTGCCGACACCGTCCATGGAGGAAACCATGCTCAACACGTGTTCGTTTGGATGTCATTGAGATTTTTTGTTGACCTTCTTGTTGTTTTCTAGAGTAACCACAATGGCGGGGGACTCAATGATGGAGGATGAGTTGATGTGCAATGCGTGGAAGGTCGTATTGCCAACTCTGTAGGGTTTTGCCAAATGAAAAAATCGTGTGTCCATTTTGAGAGTCGATGTTTGTAGAGATTCCCTAACCTCACATTATTGCTTTATATGCATGAGTTGATGTTTGGTATCAAAATTATTTTTTGAGAAAAGTGAGATTATGTGTACGGGGAAGGGGTAATGAGATTGTAAAATTCTATGTTGATCTGTTTAGTTGCCAAATTTGGCACTTTCCTACGAAGTATCTGGGCATACCTGTTAGTTTCATTAGTTTGAGATTAGTGACTGGGAATATATTCTTGCAAATTCTTACCTAGAGGTAATGCTTGGGTAGGTAATGATGTTTATATGGTTGGTAAAATTGTCCTTCTTAATGCTGCTTTATCAAGAATTGCATCACATGTTAATGTTTCTTTCAAGTAAAACCTTTGTTGAGAACTTGGATAAAATTAGAAGAAGATTCTTCTTGCTGGGAGGAAGCTTCAAAAAAATACTATCTTGTGAAGTGGAGTAAAAGTAGTAGATCTAAAAATAAAGGCGGGCCGGGAGTAAAGGAACTTATAAGACAAAATATTAGCTTGTTGTTGAAATGGTGGTGGAAACTTGAGCATCACAAAGGTGTGAAGCAAGATGTCATTAGAGATAACTATGTGAAAACCCAGTGATGTTGCTTCACTTAAGGGGAATTTTCCAGATTCCCCATGCTAGAAAGTCATACTTAAAGTGAAAACATCTACATCTTGGGGATAAAAGTAAAAGTTGAATCTCGTGATGTTGCTAGATCGTCGAAAGATATTCTCAAGGATATGCCTCCGCTTTGTGAATAATATGCTAAACTCTGGGATTTGTAAATCTCTGGATTGTGATGTCACTTGAAGCTACGTCGGTTTTTCCCAAACAAGAAGGGATGATGCAGCACAGCGGCGGTAGGTATTTCCCTCAGATATGAACCCAAGGTTATCGAGCCAGTAGGAGAACCAAGCAACACAACGTAAACAGCCCCTGCACACAGATAACAAATCCTCGCAATCCGACTTGTTAAAGGGGTTGTCAATCCCTTCCGAGGTACGGCGCCTCAAGTAGGCAAACGGACGTGAGATAAATTTGTAGTAGATTGATAGATCGAACGCCAAATAAAATAAATAAGGAAAAATTGCAGCAAGGTATTTTTGTATTTTTGGTTTAATAGGTCTGAAAATAAATGCAAGGAAAAAGTACATCGCAAAGGCAAATATATGAGAAAGAGACCCGGGGGTCGTAGGTTTCACTAGTGGCTTCTCTCGAGAAAAATAACAAACGGTGGGTGAACAAATTACTGTTGGGCAATTGACAAAACTTCAAATACTCATGATGATATCCAGGCAATGATCATTATATAGGCATCACGTCTAAGATTAGTAGACCGACTACTGCCTGCATCTACTACTATTACTCCACACATCGACAGCTATCCAGCATGCATCTAGTGTATTAAGTTCATGGAAAAATGGAGAATGCAATAAAAACGATGACATGATGTAGACAAGATCTATCTATGTAGAGATAGACCCCATCTTTTTATCCTTAGTAGCAACGATACATACGTGTCAGTTCCCTTTCTGTCATTGGGATCAAGCACTGTAAGATCGAACCCACAACAAAGCAACTCTTCCCATTGCAAGATACATAGATCAAGTTGGCCAAACAAAATCCAAATATCGAAGAAGAAATACGAGGCTATAAGAGATCATGGATAAAAGAGATCAAATAAACTCAAATACTTTGATGGATATGAAAAGATAGATCTGATCATAAACTCAAAGTTCATTGATCCCAACAAACACACCGCAAAAGAGTTACATCACATGGATTCCAAGAGACCATTGTATTGAGAATTCAGAGAGACAAATGAAGCCACCTAGCTACTAACTACGGACCCGAAGGTCTACAAAGAACTACTCACGCATCATCGGAGAGGCACCAATCGAGGTGGTGAACCCCATCCGAGATGGTGTCTAGATAGGATCTGCTGGTTCTGGACTCTGCGGCAGCTGGATGAATATTTCATCGATGCTTTTAGGGTTCTGGAAATATTGAGGTATTTATAGAGCAAAGAGGCGGTCCGGGGGGCATCCGAGGTGGGCACGACCCACCATGGCGTGCCCTGGTGGGTTGTGCCTCCCTCGGGGCACCCCCAGGCGCAGCCAGGGCCCATTACGTTCCTTCTGGTCCAAAAAAATCTCCGTAAAGTTTCGTTGCGTTTGGACTTGGTTTGATATTGATTTCTTGCGATGTAAAAAACATGCAGAAAACGACAACTGGCACTTGCTACTATGTCAATAGGTTAGTACCAAAAAATGATATAAAATGACTATAAAATGATTATAAAACATCCAAGATTGATAATATAATAGCATGGAACAAGCAAAAATTATAGATACATTGGAGACGTACCAGCATCCCCAAGCTTAACTCCTACTCGTCCTTGAGTAGGTAAGTGATAAAAACAGAATTTTTGATGAGGAATGTTGCCTAACATTTCATCTCATATTTCTTTTGTTTATAGCATGGACATTTGGACTTTTATATTGTTCAGAGCAATAGTCTAGTTTTGACATGATAATTTAAATACTCAAGCATATCAACAAGCAACCATGTCTTTCAAGATACCAACGCTAAAATAAGTTATCCCTAGCCCATCATGCTCAACCATTGATCCATTCATGAAACACACTCGCATATTAGTTACACCCAATACTTAAGTATGATCATATTGCCTCCTAGTTGGTGCTTTTGTAAGAGAAGATGGAGACTCAAATTCAAAAATAAAAATTGCATAGAGTAAAAGAAAGTCCTTCGCGAAAGGAAGTAGGGATTTGTAGAGGTGCCAGAGCTCAAAGCGGAAAACTTAGAGATAAAAACATTTTGGGAGGTGTATCCATCCCACCAAGGAAAATGACTTAGAGTTCCCAACACTTTCCATGCTAGATATATCATAGGCGGTTCCCAAACAGAAAATAAAGTTTATTCCTTTTTCAACCATACTTTCACTTTCCATGGCTAGCCGTATCCACGGTTGCCCTCCATACCAACACTTTCCAAGGAATTTGTTATTTGACAACATAAAGTAAATTCATTTTTCATTTCAGGACTGGGCATCCCTAATACCTTTGCCTTACTCTCGTGCAATGACAAGTGAATAAACACTCATCTTGAGAATAACACATCTAGCATGGACAATATTAGCAACCCCTCACTGCTCCGCGAGCGAAACGAACACACAAAAGAGAAGCTTTTTGAAAATTAGAGATGGCACATGCAAATTTGCTTAGAACGGCAAAAGAATACCGCATATAGGTAGATATAGTGGACTCATGTGGCAAAACTGGTTCAAAGGTTTTTGGATGCACAAGTAGAGCTCATACTTAGTGCAAAATGAAGGCTAGCAAAAGATTGAGAAGCGACAAACCAAGAAACGGATAATCTCATAAGAAAGCATTAAGTATAAATAACACCAAATAATGCTCCACAAGTAGGATATAATTTCATTGCATGACTATTGGCTTTCGTACTTGCATAGGGAATCACAAACCTTAACACCAATATTCTTACTAAAGCATAATTACTCATCAACATAACTCACATATTACATCATCATATCTCAAAACTATTACTAAGAATCTAGTTTATTTTGTCCAATGATCTTCATGGAAGTTCTTATTATATCCTTCTTGGATATCTATCACTTCGGGACTA
This sequence comes from Aegilops bicornis, assembly GCA_021605145.1. Taxonomy (NCBI): domain Eukaryota; kingdom Viridiplantae; phylum Streptophyta; class Magnoliopsida; order Poales; family Poaceae; genus Aegilops; species Aegilops bicornis. The sequence continues at coordinate 526,302,171 of CM038675.1, read as the reverse complement.
ATTTTCATGTGTTGCTTTTGTTGGGGAACGTAGTATTTCAAAAAAATTCCTACGATCACGCAAGATCTATCTAGGAGAAGCATAGCAACAAGCAGGGAGAGTGTGTCCACGTACCCTCGTAGACTGAAAGCGGAAGCGTTTAGTAACGCGGTTGATGTAGTCAAACGTCTTCGCGATCCAACTGATCAAATACCAAACGCACGGCACCTCCGCGATCTGCACACGTTCAGCTCGGTGACGTCCCTTGAACTCTAGATCTAGCTGAGGCCGAGGGAGAGTTTCGTCAGCACGACAGCATGGTGACGGTGATGATGAAGTTACCGACGCAGGGCTTCGCCTAAGCACTACGACAATATGACCGAGGTGGAAAACTGTGGAGGGGGGCACCGCACATTGCTAAAGATCAACCTGTGTGTCTATGGGGTGCGCCCCTCCCCCGTATATAAAGGAGGGGAGGAGGAGGGCCGGCCGCAAGTGGCGCGCCCAAGGGGGGGATTCCTACTCCTAATGGGAGTAGGTTTCCTCCTTTTGTAGTCCGATTAGGAGAAGGGGGAAAGTGGAGGAGGAGAGAAGGAAGGAGGGGGGCGCCGCCCCCTCCCCTTGTTCAATTCGGATTGGGGCAAGGGGGGCGCGCGCGCCACCTCCTGGCCAGCCCTCTCTCTTCTCCACTAAGGTCCATGAGGCCCAATAGATTCCCGGTGGGGGGGGGGGGGCGGTAACCCACGGTACTCCGAAACCTATCCGATACAACCCAAACCATTCCGGTGTCCGAATATAATCTTACAATATATGAATCATTATGTCTCGACCATTTCGAGACTCCTCGTCACATCTATGATCTCATCCGGGACTCCGAACAACCTTTGGTCATCAAATCACATAGACTCATAATACAAATCGTCATCGAATGTTAAGCGTGAGGACCCTACGGGTTCGAGAACTATGTAGACATGACCGAGACACATCTTCGGTCAATAATCAATAGCAGAACCTGGATGCTCATATTGGCTCCTACATATTCTACGAAGATCTTTATCGGTTAAACCGCATAACAACATACGTTTGTTCCCTTTGTCATCGGTATGTTACTTGCCCGAGATTCGATCGTCGGTATCATTATACCTAGTTCAGTCTCGTTACCGGAAAGTCTCTTTACTCGTTCCGTAATGCATCATCCCACAAGTAACTCATTATTCACATTGCTTGCAAGGCTTATAGTGTTGTGCATTACCAAGAGGGCCCAGAGATACCTCTCCGACAATCGGAGTGACAAATCCTAATCTCGGTCTATGCCAACTCAACAAACACCATCGGTGACACTGTAGAGCATCTTTATAATCACCCAGTTACGTTGTGACGTTTGATAGCACACTAAGTGTTCCTCCTTGACTAGAGTCAATAATCTATGTCATATTTCATTATTGCCTCTAGGGCATATTTCATTCAGTCTCCCACTTGCACTAGAGTCAATAATCTAGATTACATTGTAATGATTCTAACACCCATGGAGTCTTGGTGCTGATCATGTTTTGCTCGTGAGAGAGGCTTAGTCAACGAGTCTGCTACATTCAGATCCGTATGTATCTTGGAAATCTCTATGTCTCCCTCCTTGACTTGATCGCGAATGAATTGAAGCGTCTCTTGATGTGCTTGGTTCTCTTGTGAAATCTGGATTCCTTTGCCAAGGCAATTGCACCAGTATTGTCACAAAAGATTTTCATTGGACCCGATGCACTAGGAATGACACCTAGATCGGATATGAACTCCTTCATACAAACTCCTTCATTTGCTGCTTCCATAGCAGCTATGTACTCCGCTTCACATGTAGATCCCGCCATGACGCTCTGCTTGGAACTGCACCAACTTACAGCTCCTCCATTCAATATAAATATGTATCTGGTTTGTGACTTAGAGTCATCCTGATCAGTGTCAAAGCTTGCATCGACGTAACCATTTACAACGAGCTCTTTGTCACCTCAATAAACGAGAAACATATCCTTAGTCCTTTTCAGGTATTTTAGGATGTTCTTGACCGCTGTCCAGTGATCCACTCCTGGATTACTTTGGTACCTCCCTGGTAAACTAATAGCAAGGCACACATCAGGTCTAATACACATCATTGCATACATGATAGAACCTATGGCTGGGGCATAAGGAATGACTTTCATTTTGTCTCTATCTTCTGCAGTGGTCGGGCATTGAGTCTGACTCAACTTCACACCTTGTAACACAGGCAAGAACCCTTTCTTTGCTTGATCCATTTTGAACTTCTTCAAAACTTTATCAAGGTATGTGCTTTGTGAAAGTCCAATTAAGCATCTTGATCTATCTCTATAGATCTTGATGCCCAATATATACGCAGCTTCACCGAGGTCTTTCATTGAAAAACTTTTATTCAAGTATCCTTCTATATATCATTTCCCATCAATAATATGTCATCCACATATAATATTAGAAATGCTATAGAGCTCCCCTCACTTTCTTGTAAATACAAGCTTCTCCAAAAGTCTGTATAAAACCATATGCTTTGATCACACTATCTAAACGTTTATTCCAACTCCGAGATGCTTGAACCAGTCCATAAATGGATCGCTGGAGCTTGCACACTTTGTTAGCATCCTTTGGATCGACAAAACCTTCTGGTTGCCTCATATACAACTCTTCTTCCAGAAATCCATTCAGGAATGCAGTTTTGACATCCATTTGCCAAATTTCATAATCATAAAATGCGGCAATTGCTAACATAATCCGGACTGACTTAAGCATAGCTACGGGTGAGAAGGTCTCGTCGTAGTCAACTCCTTGAACTTGTCGAAAACCGTTTGCAACAAGTCAAGCTTTGTAGACAGTAACATTACCGTCAGCGTCAGTCTTCTTCTTGAAGATTCATTTATTCTGTTTGGCTTGCCGATCATCGGGCAAGTCAACCAAAGTCCATACTTTGTTCTCATACATGGATCCCATCTCAGATTTCATGGCCTCAAGCCATTTCGCGGAATCTGGGCTCATGATCGCTTCCTCATAGTTCGTAGGTTCATCATGGTCAAGTAACATGACCTCCAGAACAAGATTACCGTACCACTCTGGTGCGGATCTTACTCTGGTTGACTAACGAGGTTTGGTAGTAACTTGATCAGAAGTTTCATGATCATCATCATTAGCTTCCTCACTAATTTGTGTAGGAATCACTGGAACTGATTTCTGTGATGAACTAATTTCCGTAAGGGAGTACAGTTACCTCATCTAGTTCTACTTTCCTCCCACTCACTTCTTTCGAGAGAAACTCCTTCTCTAGAAAGGATCCATTCTTAGCAACGAAAATCTTGCCTTCGGATCTGTGATAGAAGGTGTACCCAACAGTTTCCTTTGGGTATCCTATGAAGACACATTTCTCTGATTTGGGTTTGAGCTTATCAGGTTGAAGCTTTTTCACATAAGCATCGCAAGCACAAACTTTAAGAAACGACAACTTGGGTTTCTTGCCAAACCACAGTTCATATGGTGTCGTCTCGAAGGATTTAGATGGTGCCCTATTTAACGTGAATGCAGCCGCCTCTAAAGCATAACCCCAAAATGATAGCAGTAAGTCAGTAAGAGACATCATAGCTCGCACCATATCTAATAAACACTACAAAAAAAAATACACTTCCGTGATGATACGTGTTTGTCACAGTAAGTCGCATTTTTTGTCATGCATGTACATCCATGACAATTTTATGACAGAATCAAGATAGTCATACACAGGTTGTCAGAGAAGTGTTCCATGACATTACCAAAATTATCATCACGGAAGTGTCCACTTCCATGACGATAAATCGCGCGTCACAGAAGTTCTTTCATCAAGGGTGACCGACACGTGGCATCCACCATAACGGAACGCCGTTAAGCTATCGGGTTCGGTTTTGCATCCGATAACCCGCTAACAGCCCCGACCAATGGGGATTTTCCACGTGTAAAATCATGATTGGCTGGAGGAAACATGTGTCGGCTCACCGTTGAGACAGATGTCATCCACTCATTGGACTCAAAGCGCCTATGATACGTCGACACGTGGCACGGCCCAACAGAGGCCCATTCCTGTGAAAAGGCCGGCCCGTTTGACTTGGTCAAAAGGTGGCGGACCGGCCCACGGCAAGCCTGTTAACGGCTTGTTCGCATATAGCCCATTTACAACCCGCTAACCCAGGGCCCGTTTACGGCCTATCCAAATTAGGCCCAGTAGCATCATCTGGGCCGTCCAATATAATTCCAGCCTGTTTTAACTTCCGGCCCATGTATGGCCCATGATGTCTTTTGGCCCATCTGAGGCCCTTAGTAACCCTCGGCCCGTTAACGGCCCATGGTAAAACTGGCCCGTGATGAACAGTGTATCACTTTATACCCATTGACGACCCGTTATACCGTTGGGCCGTTTCCAGCCCATGTTATCTTTTGGCCTTCTCAGGGCCCATTTATTCTTGGGCTCATTTCCAGTATTCGTTTACTTACGGCCCGTTACAGGCCTTTTCTGCTTGTGGGCCAAATTCAGCCCGTGGATACAGTCGGCCCGTTTGTGGCTCGTTAATCTGTTGGGCCATTTTCATAGCATCATCAAATACGGCCGTTTAATAGCCCGTTGTGGTCAGCCCTTAAAACGTACAATTTCCACTCTAGCCCGTTTACGGCCCCTTATACGGCCCGTACGAGGCCCATAGATGAGACGGCCCGTAGAAGGCCCATTGACCCGACGGCCCACAAAAGGCCCATTGACCCGACGACCCATAGAAGGCCCATGGATCCGCTGGCCCATGGAAGGCCCATGGATCCGATAGCCGATAGAAGGCCCACAGATCTGACAGCCCATAGAAGGCCCACGAATTCGACGGTCACAGAAGGCCAGGGATCGTCCGTCCTGTAGATGGCCCATGGAACGTACAGCCTGTGGAGGGCCATGGTCACTACAATGTTTGGGTGAGTTGGACCCCGTTTGAACGATATAGCATATTCAAAGAATTATCCTACTCTATACTATCACCTCTAAAAAACATACACTATACAATAAAGAGACTAAGGCATAGAAACGTAGAATAATCCTACACTATACAATAAAGAAATTGCAGCCGATTATACCTTTGGGCATTATGGTTTGGCACCAGTGATAATAAAGCATACACAAACGACAAATTACATACCTTTGGCAAATACAGCTCATACATCATGGACGCCAAGCATCAACATAACTTACCATTTGAACTATAATCTCTTGAGAAAATAGGATTGGCTGGATTTAGATAATGTAAATTTCAGTCTGCAAAATCTCCAATTCCTTACGTTGTTACCTCGGTGTCTTGTTTCATTTTTTTGACTCCTCGCATCTAATACGCATGTCCAGTCTCAACTTGTTGATTGTACGTTCGTAATCATGTACACGTTGTCTTGCCACCTCTAGTTGATGCTCGAGAACATCAAAGACATTCCAATTCCAATCCATAATCATTCGGTAACGGCCATGCCGCATCGCCGCATGAGATCTTTGTGTTGATGTCACTTCATCCTGAAATGTTTCTGTAAGTGCACATGACTAGGGCAAAAATATAGTTACAACAGTGAAGCGAGCAAGATAGACTATTTTGTACATGGCAAAACAGGACTAAAAATAATGTTACACGTCATGAAGCATAAGCAGGTGATATTTTAAAAATTATAAAAAGGTAGACTGTGCAGCCTCCATACAGAAATCTCTCTTAGCTCACCAGAGGAGCATGATTTTGGGGCCCAATCCAAAACAGAGACAAGTTACAAATTTAGACAGCACGTTGCATAGAAGTAAGCAAGCAGTTGGCCATTCTGTAGCTCAATTAAAGTCTTAGGGAGCATAATGAACAGCATAGGATTTCATACAAACATACTACAACAAGCAAAACTATGCAATCATTAGCCTAGTATAAACTAGGTTGTAAGCCTCATTCAATAATAGTTGGTTAATAGACTTCAAAGCTTCAGGCACACTTCGGCAGAGTAATTAAATGGTAAGGCCTTTAATTATGTCAACTAATAGTTATACAAGTACCCAACATCAGGCATCATTCTTTGGGCATCTCATTAGCGAGGACAAATAAAGCAATTGAAAAGAGCAAATTAACTATGCCTGAAACAAACAAGGAATTGAACTGCTGAGTTGGATACTGTTGACTTACCTTAACGGAGTTGAAGAGGCTCAGTAGCTCCTACTTCTCTTGCAAGGCTCCTTCCTAACATCTTGTACTTGGAAATCCTCAATCTTATCTTCATTGCACCCCCTCTGCAAGGTGACACAAACTAGTTACTCGTCTCCTTGGAAGATAAATATGCATACTTTCCAGTCTATGAACAACACAAAAGGATGGGATTATAACAAAACAACACCACGTAATGAAACATGCCACATCTCTTGCACTTGCACACAATGAAATGAGAATTTACTATGTGTGCACTATGTAAAAACTAGGCATACCTTCGAACTGGACCTCCAGGTACTCTTGGAGAGCCTACTTTAGTGTACAACCAAACCTTTATGTCACCTATGAGTTAGAAATGGCCCCACTATAGTAGCCCTTAGTGTTTAAATTGTTTTTTTTGAAAGATCCAGCAATTGCTGGCTTTTCATTGATTTAGCAGGAAGCAGTGGTAAAACAAGTGTGGGGCGAAGATCCTAAGATCGCAAGTGCAGGGTTGGCCACAGGCGGCCGCAAACCCTAATGCACGGAAAGGAAAAAGGCCTACTCTCTCAGGGGGGGTTCCCCAAAGGGGCTCTCTATGCATGATGCTCCAGTGATCCTCCATAGCTCAATGCCGTCTCAGATGCGCCTGATGATTTCTCTCACACTTGGTAGGTTGTGACGAAAAGTGCATTGGTTCCTTTCTTGCCGAATCTCCCAGCATGCCAGCAGCAAGATTGACCGCGCGCCTTGCCGGTGAGGTGGATCAGTGCGCGCTAGGATGCTTTGGATGATCGTGGTGGAGCTGTCGCTGCGCCAGCATGCCGCGGGGGAGAGCGAGGAGCAGCCGAGCCATTGCCCGATCTCGCTCCAAACCTGCCTGGACTCCGGGCAATTCCAGAACAGGTGGCTCGAGGACTCAAGGTTTCTGACACAGAGTTGGCAGAAGTAGCAATTCGGCCATCCTCGCCTCTGCAGCCTCTCATTGCACCAAAGCCTATCCCGCAGCAGCAGCCACGCAAAGATTTTGATCTTCCCTGGCGCCCAGGCCTTCCAGATGAGTTGGTCGAAGTTGGTGGCCATCCTTCCCTGGAATTGCACCCGATATGCAGATTTGGCCGAGTACGTCCCCGTGCTCGATAGCTTCCAACTGATGGCGTCCAGCTCTCCTGGTCGAGCAGGCTGTCCCGAGCGCTGCAGCTCACGGTGCAGAATTAGCACCTCATCAAGTAGGTGCTGGTTTTGCCCGTGTGTGAGGTCGCGGATCCAGGTGTCGCCTTCCATTGCCTCCTGGACTGTTCTGCATTTGCGGCGAGAGTGGTTGAAGAGCCGGGGGAAACGCTACGACAGCGTTCCATGCCCTAGCCACGGCGACAGCCAGAAAGATGCCCGCGACCCGTCTCCGATCTTACCTTAGTCGATGCTGAGAACAGGGCCCTGTCCGCGTCGTCGCATGGCAGCTCAGACCCCACCCAGGGCCTTTCCGGGTGGTGCCATGCGATCCAAAGCCAGCGTAGCCGCTCTGCCGAAGCGCTGAAGGTCAGGGACGCCGAGCCCCCCCCTGCTCCGTTAGGGCACACACTAACGGCCAATTTACCTTCCAGCTGGCCCCAGTGATCTCCTCATCCTGGTTCCAGAGGAACCGCCGCCTGCACTTGTCGATCTCCCTAAGAATCTTCTTCGGCAGGCGGAGCACGGTGAGCCCAAAGGTTGGCATGGCACTTAGAACGCAGCAAACCAACACACGATGCGCCGCCATCGGCAGCAGCCTGCCTTTCCACCCTGCAAGCCTCTCCTTGATTCGATCGATGATGAACTGGAGGTGGACTAGGCGTAGACGGCCCGTGGTGATTGGGAGCCCTAGGTATCTGATGGGGAAGGGGGCGACAGAGCCAGCAAAATCCTGCAACACCTCTTCCATGTTGATGCTTTCGTAGCGGATGGGGGAGACGGTGGACTTGGTCGGGTTGATGCAGAGCCCGGTCGCCTTTCCGAAGTCATCCAGGATGCGCAGCAGGGAGTTCACCTCGCCTTGGCTAGGGTTTACGAAGATGACGGCGTCGTCGGCGTAGAGGCTGACCCTCAGCGCGGGAGGCAGTGTTTAAATTGTTGACAAGCCCTGTTAGAGTTTAGGTCAAGAACAGCAAGTAATCAAAGCAAACAGTCCTAGTATGGCTGGTTGATGCAAACAAGCAATTGAACAGATGTGTGAGCAAATCTTACATATCAAGAAAAGAAGCAAAGAAGGAGGCTTAAAGACCATCACTTGATCGGTCGATTTAAGGGCATTTAAACATCATGTGCAACATATGAACAAACATAAACATTGCATATTCCAGATTCTACAATGGATTGCACATGTATTAGGTTATGCCATGTATGATGATGCCTAAATGTACACTATAGCAAGCGGGAGTGATTCATCATTGCACGCACAATTGAATTGCAGGTTAAGGTCCAGTTCTATTCCGCCTTTTCAGGGCTTATTGTCAAAATAAGCCATAAAAGATGTAAAGAAGTCATTTTTGAGTTATGGGCTTGGGCTTAACTAATTTCGCTTTGGAGGGGTGTTTGGGTAGAACCTCACTAAAAATTGAAGGGAAGGGAATAGTGAAATGACTCTTTGTCTGCGCCTATATTACACTCAAAATGCAACTGGTGACGCCTGGCCACACCTCACCCTCAAGTAAAAACAAACACGCAAGCGTTCATTGCCCTGCCCGCTTGCATCTCCTCTCCCCTTTCCCTCTACCTCGATCCCCTGCCTGCAGCACTAGGGTTCCTCCAGCAAGCCGTCACCACAGGTCCCATCTGGCCTGGTCCTCGACGATGCTTTGTCCATCTAGGCTACATGGCCGGCGGGTAGGGGCAAATCTCCCTGGCTGCTCCTCCCTCTGGTGCCGCCCCTCATTCTCATGGTCTCCAGCAGCTGCTCCACTGTGCTTCGTCCAATGCACTACTCCGGCAGGCGCTGCACAACTACGGCTGATGCCACACTGCGGCAGAAGGCACCTTATTCCCCCTCCCCACCTCCCAGGCCATGGGCTTGAGGTTCTGTTGAAGAATGAGCTCATCCAACAAGGTGAGGATCTCCTCTGATTTTTTGCCAAATTTTCATTCTGGTCCACTATACGATGAATTGCTATGAGCTGCTTCTGCTGCTGCTATATGATGCATTGCTATGAGCTGCTCCTGCTGCTGCTATATGATGAATTGCTATGAGTTGCTGCTGCTATATGATAAATTGCTATGAGTTGTTGCTGCTGCTATATGATGAATTGCTATGAGCTGCTGCTGCTGCTATATGATGAGTTGCTATAAGTTGCTCCTGCTGCTGCTGTATGATGAATTGTTATGAGCTGCTCCTGCTGATGCTATATGATGAATTGCTATGAGTTGCTCCTGCTGCTGCTATATGATGAATTGCTATGAGCTGTTTCTGCTGCTGCTATATAATGAATTGCTATGAGCTGCTCCTGCTACTGCTATATGATGAGTTGCTATGAGCTGCTGCTGGTATATGATGAATTGCACACTGCTGCTGCTGCTATATGATGCTTTCAGGTGTTGCTGCTATATATAATAACCAGCCACTTGGACCATCGAATTTCAATAAATAATTGTTCTTCATTTAAATGTGGGTCATGCATTTTTTGTTTAAATTAGGCAATGGGATCTCTATGGAAAACATTGACCAAAGTAGATTGTGCCAAGTAGAGGGTATCTTTGTATTTGCATTTTGAGCAAATAGTGATGGTATGTTTTCCTATCATATTAATTACTGCACTGGGTTCAATTTGTGATGTTTGCAAGTCAAAATAATTTTCATATGGGCAGCAAAATGAAAAAATATAATGCAATCTAGAATTTTCACTTATCATACCAAAGATAAGCTGAAAACGCAATGAAAAGAACTAGTTGGCTTATTACATGGAGCTTATATTCACAGGTGCTTATTTTCTTAGGATAACTCGTAATAACTGTCCCTAAGAAACTTGGCCAATAGAACTGACATACAAATAACACGTCACGCTGATTGCAATGGAGGAGTGACGTACCATAGCACACTGTATAGGCTCACCGCTTGCTCTCCTTTTTTTGCGATGTTCCATGAAATTGCCACATACATCTTGTTGATACGTCTCCAACGTATCTATAATTTTTTATTGCTCCATGCTATATTATCTACTGTTTTGGACATTATTGGGCTTTATTATCCACTTTTATATTATTTTTGGGACTAACCTATTAACCGGAGGCCCAGCCGAGAATTGCTGTTTTTTGCCTATTTCAGAGTTTCGAAGAAAAGGAATATCAAACGGAGTCCAAACGGAATGAAACCTTCGGGAACGTGATTTTTTCACCGAACATGATCCAGGAGACTTGGACCCTACGTCAAGAACGAAAGAGGAAGGCACGAGGTAGGGGGCGCGCCCTCCACCCTTGTGGGCCCCTCGTGGCTCCCCTGACGTACTTCTTCCGCCTATATATCTCCATATACCCTAAAAACTTCGGAGAACAGAATAGATCGGGAGTTCCGCCGCCGCAAGCCTTTGTAGCCACCAGAAACCAATCGGGACCCTGTTTCGGCACCCTACGGGAGGGGGGATCTGTTGGGGAACGTTGCAGAAAATTAAAATTTTCCTACGGTTTCACCAAGATCCATCTATGAGTTCTACTAAGCAACGAGTCAAGGGAGAGAGTTTGCATCTACATACCACTTGTAGATCGAGTAATGGAAGCGTTCGAGGGAGTGGTGATGATGAAGACGTTCCCAACGTGATTCCGATCACCGATGACCAAATGCTGAACGGACAGCACCTCGCGTTCAACACACGTGCGGGGACGATGGCGTCTCCTCCGTCTTGATCCAGCAAGGATGAAGGAGAGGTTGAGGAAGACAACTCCAATGGCAGCATGACGGCGTGGTGCAGTTGGTACGGCAGTTCTCCGGCAGGGCTTCACCAAGCTCGCGTGGAGAAAGAGAGGTGTTGGGAGGGAGGGGCTGCGCCTTCAATGGTGTGTACAGCCTCCCCCACCCCTCTATTTATAGGAGGAAGGAGAGGCGGCCCTCTAGATGGCATCTAGAGGGGGGGCGGCCAAGGGAGGAGGAAAGGGTGGCTTGCCCCCAAGTGGGCGCCTCAGCCCCTTTAGGGTTTCCCTCCCCATGCCCTAGCCGCATGGGCCTAGGTGGGAGGTGCGCCCAGCCCACCAGGGGGCTGGCTCTCTCCCACTTAGCCCATGTGGCCCCGAGGGGTGGCCCCTCCTGGACCTCCGAACTCTCCGGTGGCCCCGGTACATTACAGTATACCCCAAACTTTCCGGAGTCCGTTTAACCACTTTCCATATATAAATCTTTACCTTGGACCATTCCGAACTCCTCGTGACGTCCGGGATCTCATCCGGACTCAACAACATTCGGTAATCACATACTTGTCTTCCTATTAACCCTAGCGCCACCGAACCTTAAGTGTGTAGACCCTACGGGTTCGGAGACATGCAGACATGACCGAGACCACCTCAGGTCAATAACCAACAGCGGGATCTGGATACCCATGTTGGTTCCCACATGCTCCTCGATGTTGTCATCGGATGAACCACGATGTCGAGGGTTCAAGCAACCCCGTATGCTGTTCCCTTTGTCAGACGGTATGTTACTTGCCCGAGACTCAATCGTCGGTATCCCAATACCTCGTTTAGTCTCGTTACCGGCAAGTCACTTTACTGCATCAGTAATGCATGATCCCGTGACCAGACACTTGATCACTTTGAGCTCATTATGATGATGCATTACCGAGTGGGCCCAAGTGATACCTCTCCGCCATACGGAGTGACAAATCCTCGCCTCGATCCGTGTCAACCCAGACACTTTCGGAGATACCGTAATGCACCTTTATAGTCACCCCGATTGCCAGTGACGCTTTGGTACACCCAAAGCATTCCCTACGGTATCCGGGAGTTACACGATCTCACGGTCTAAGGAAGAGATACTTGACATTGGAAAAGCTCTAGCAAAACGAACTACACTATCTTTGTGCTATGCTTAGGATTGGGTCTTGTCCATCACGTCATTCTCCTAATGACGTGATCCCGCTTGTCAATGACATCCGATGTCCATAGTCGAAACCATGACTATCTGTCGACCAACGAGCTAGTCAACTAGAGGCTCACTAGGGACGTATTGTGGTCTATGTATTCACACGTGTATTACGATTTCCGGATAATACAGTTATAGCATGAATAAAAGACAACTATCATGAACAAGGAAATATAATAATAATGCTTTTATTATTGCCTCTAGGGCATATTTCCAACAGTCTCCCACTGGCACTAGAGTCAATAATCTAGTTACATTGTGATGAATCGAACACCCATAGAGTTACGGTGTTGATCATGTTTTGCCCATGGAAGAGGTTTAGTCAACGGATCTGCGACATTCAGATCCGTATGCACTTTAAAATTTCTATGTCTCCATCCTGAACATTTTCACGGATGGAGTTGAAGCGACGCTTGATGTGCTCGGTCTTCTTGTGAAACCCGGCTCCTTGGCAAGGGCAATAGCTCTAGTGTTGTCACGGAAGAGTTTGATCGGCCCCGACGCATTGGGTATGACTCCTAGGTCGGTGATGAACTCCTTCACCCAAATTGCTTCATGTGCTGCCTCCGAGGCTGCCATGTACTCCGCTTCACATGTAGATCCCGCCACAACGCTTCGCTTGTACCGCATCTACCATCGCTTCCACCATTCAACATATACACGTATCCGGGTTTGTCACTTAGAGTCATCCAGGATCTGTGTCGAAGCTAAGCGCCGACGTAACCTGCTACGACGAGCTCTTCGTCACCTCCATAAACGAGAAACATGTCCTTTGTCCTTTTCGGTACTTCAGGATATTCTTGACCGCTGTCCGGTGTTCCTTGCCGGGATTACTTTGGTACCTTCCTACCAAACTTACGGCAAGGTTTACATCAGGTCCGGTACACAAGATGGCATACATAATAGATCCTATGGCTGAGGCATAGGGGATGACACTCATCTCTTCTTTATCTTTTGCCGTGGTCGGGCATTGAGCTGAGCTCAATCTCACACCTTGCAACACGTGCAAGAACCCCTTCTTGACTGATCCATTTTGAACTTCTTCAAAATCTTATCAAGGTATGTGCTTTGTGAAAGACCTATGAGGCGTCTCGATCTATCCCTATAGATCTTGATGCCTAATATATAAGCAGCTTCTCCAAGGTCCTTCATTGAAAAACACTTATTCAAGTAGGCCTTAATGCTGTCCAAGAATTCTATATCATTTCCCATCAAAAGTATGTCATCTACATATAATATGAGAAATGCTACAGAGCTCCCACTCACTTTCTTGCAGGCTTCTCCATAAGTCTCAAGATAACCCAAACGCTTTGATCATCTCATCAAAGCGAATGTTCCAACTCCGAGATGCTTGCACCAGCCCATAAATGGATCACTGGAGCTTGCATACTTTGTTAGCGTTCTCGGGATCGACAAAACCCTCCGGCTGCATCATACAGCTCTTCCTTAAGATATCCGTTAAGGAACGCTGTTTTGACGTCCATCTGCCATATCTCATAATCATAGTATGCGGCAATTGCTAACATGATTCGGACGGACTTAAGCTTCGCTACGGGAGAGAAAGTCTCATCGTAGTCAATCCCTTGAACTTGCCAATAACCCTTAGCGACAAGTCGAGCTTTATAGATGGTGACATTACCATCCGCGTCCGTCTTCCTCTTAAAGATCCATTTGTTTTCTATCGTCGCCGATCATCGGGCAAGTCACCAAAGTCCACACTTTGTTTTCATACATGGATTCTATCTCGGACTTCATGGCTTCTAGCCATTTGTTGGAATCTGGGCCCGCCATCGCTTCTTCATAGTTCGAAGGTTCATTGTTGTCTAACAACATCTTTTACAAGACAGGGTTGCCATACCACTGCAGTGCGAACGTGTCCTAGTGGACCTCTGAGTTCAAGAGCAACTTGATCCGAAGTACCTTGATCATCATCATGAATTTCCTCTTCGGTTGGTGTAGGCATCACAGAACATTTTCCCGAGCTGCACCACTATCGATTCAAGAGGTAGTACTTCATCGAAGTTCTACTTTCCTCCCACTTATTTCTTTCGAGAGAAACTCTTTTCCGAGAAAAGGTTCCGTTCTTGGCAACAAAAATCTTGCCCTCGGCTCTTAAGTAGAAGGTATACCCAATGGTTTCTTTAGGGTATCCTATGAAGACGCATTTTTCCGACTTGGGTTCGAAGCTTTTCAGGTTGAAGTTTCTTGACATAAGCATCGCATCCCCAAACTTTTAGAAACGATACTTAGGTTTCTTTCCAAACCATAATTCATACGGTGTCGTCTCAACGGACTTAGACGGTGCCCTATTTAAAGTGAATGTAGCTGTCTCTAGAGCGTATCCCCAAAATGATAGCGGTAAATCGGTAAGAGACATCATAGATCGCACCATATCCAATAGAGTGCGATTACGACGTTCGGACACACCATTACTACCGAGGTGTTCCAGCGGCGTTAGTTGTGAAACGATTCCACATTTTCTTAAGTGTGTACCAAATTCGTGACTTAAATATTCTCCTCCACGATCTGATCGTAAGAATTTTATCTTTCGGTCACGTTGATTCTCTACTTCATTCTGAAATTCCTTGAACTTTTCAAAGGTCTCAGACTTGTGTTTCATCAAGTAGACATACCCATATCTACTCAAGTCATCTGTGAGAGTGAGAACATAACGATATCCTCCATGAGCCTCAACGCTCATTGGACCGCATACATCGGTATGTATGATTTCCAACAAGTTGGTTGCTCGCTCCATTGTTCCGGAGAACGGTGTCTTGGTCATCTTGCCCATAAGGCATGGTTCGCATATGTGTCAAATGATTCATAATCTAGAGACTCCAAAAGTCCATCAGCATGGAGCTTCTTCATGCGCTTGACACCAATGTGACCAAGGCGGCAAGTGCCACAAATATGTGGGACTATCGTTATCAACTTTACATCTTTTGGTATTCACGCTATAAACATGTGTAATACTACGCCGAGATTCATTAAGAATAAACCATTGACCATCGGAGCATGACCATAAAACATATCTCTCATATAAATAGAACAACCATTATTCTCGGATTTAAATGAGTAGCCATCTCGCATTAAACGAGATCCAGATACAATATTCATGCTCAAACTTGGCACCAAATAACAATTATTAAGGTTCATAACTAATCCCGTAGGTAAATGAATAGGTAGCGTCGACGGCGATCACATCGACTGGAACCATTCCCGACGCCAAGATCGTCACCTCGTCCTTTGCCGCCTTCGCTTATTCCGCAGCTCCTGCTGTGAGTTACAAATATGAGCAACGGCACGGTATCAAATACCGGGAGTTACTACGAGTACCGGTAAAGTACACATCAATTACATGTATATCAAATATACCTTTGGTGTTGCCGGCCTTCTTGTCCGCTAAGTATTTGGGGCAGTTCCGCTTCCAAAGGACCCCTCCTTGCAATAAAAAGCACTCGGTCTCGGGTTTGGGTCCATTCTTTGACTTCTTCCGGCAACTTGCTTACCGGGCGCGGCAACCTCCTTGCCGTCCTTCTTGAAGTTCTTCTTGCCCTTGCCCTTCTTGAACTTAGTGGTCTTATTGACCATCAACACTTGATGTTCTTTCTTGATTTCAACCTCGGCTGACTTCAGCATAGAGAACACTTCAGGAATGGTCTTTACCATCCCCTCGCATGTTGTAGTTCATCACAAAGCTCTTGTAGCTTGGTGGGAGCGATCGGAGGATTCTGTCAATGACCGCCTCATCGTGGAGGTTAATGTTCAAATTTGGGTCATACGGTTGTGCAACCTGCACATCTTGATGTGCTCACCGATGTAACTGTTTTCCTCCATCTTACAACTATAGAACTTGTCGGAGATGTCATATCTCTCGACCCGGGCGTGAGCTTGGAAAACAAGTTTCAGCTCCTCGAACATCTCATATGCTCCGTGATGCTCAAAACGCTTTTGGAGCCCGGTTCTAAGTCAGTAAAGCATGCCGCACCGAACGAGGGAGTAATCATCGGCGAGTTTGCCAAGCATTCATAATGTCTTGGTTCTTCGGGACGGAGGCGTCACCTAGCGGTCCTTCTAGGACATATTGTTTCCTGGCAGCTATGAGGATGATCCTCGTGTTCGGACCCGATCCGTATAGTTGCTGCCGTCATCTTTCAGCTTGGTTTTCTAGGAACGCGTTGAAGTTCAAGTTGACATGAGCGTTGGCCATTTGATCTACAAGACATATTATGCAAAAGTTTTAGACTAAGTTCATGATAATTAAGTTCATCTAATCAAATTATTTCAATGAACTCCCACTCAGATTAGACATCCCTCTAGTCATCTAAGTGTTACACGATCCGAGTTGACTAGGCCGTGTCCGATCATCACGTGAGACGGACTAGTCATCATCGGTGAACATTCTCATGTTGATCGTATCTTCTATACGACTCGTGTTCGACCTTTCGGTCTCCGTGTTCCGAGGCCATGTCTGTACATGCTAGGCTCGTCAAGTAAACCCTAAGTGTTTTCGTGTGTAAATCTGTCTTACACCCGTTGTATGTGAACGTAAGAATCCATCACACCCGATCATCACGTGGTGCTTAGAAGCGATTTAACTTTAGCAACGGTGCACGCTTAGGGGAAACACTTCTTGAAATTGTTGTAAGGGATCATCTTATTTACTACCGTCGTTCTAAGTAAACAAGATGTATAAACATAATAAACATCACATGCAATTATATAGTAGTGACATGATATGGCCATTATCATAAAGCTCCATTGATCTCCATCTTGAGGCTCCATGATCATCTTGTCACCGGCATGACACCATGATCTCCATCATCATGATCTCCATCATTGTGCCTCCATGAAGTTGTCACGCCTAACGACTACTTCTACTTCTATGGCTAACGTTTAGCAATAAAGTAAAGTAAGTTACATGGCGTTCTTCAATGACACGCAGGTCATACAAAATAAAGACAACTCCTATGGCTCCTGCCGGTTGTCATACTCATCGACATGCGCAGTCGTGATTCCTATTACAAGAACATGATCTCATACATCACAATATGTCATTCATCATTCATCACAACTTGGCCATATCACATCACATGACAATTGCTGCAAAAACAAGTTAGACGTCCTCTAATTGTTGTTGCATCTTTTACGTGGCTGCAATTGGGTTCTAGCAAGAACGCTTTTCTTACCTACGAATAACCCCAACGTGATCTTGTCAACTTCTATTTACCCTTCATAAGGACCCTTTTCATCGAATCCGCTCCAACTAAAGTAGGAGAGACAGACACCCGCCACCACCTAATGCAACTAGTGCATGTTAGTCGGTGGAACCGGTCTCACGTAAGTGTACGTGTAAGGTTGGTCCGGCCGCTTCATCCCACAATACCGCGGAAGCAAGATAAGACTAGTAGCGGCAAGTAAATTGACAAGATCCACGCCCACAACTAAATTGTGTTCTACTCGTGCAATAGAGAACTACGCATAGACCTAGCTCATGATGCCACTTTGTTGGGGAACGTTGCAGAAAATTAAAATTTTCCTACGGTTTCACCAAGATCCATCTATGAGTTCTACTAAGCAACGAGTCAAGGGAGAGATTTTGCATCTACATACCACTTGTAGATCGAGTACGGAAGCGTTCGAGGGAGTGGTGATGATGAAGACGTTCCCAACGTGATTCCGATCACAGATGACCAAGTGCTGAACGGACAGCACCTCCGCGTTCAACACACGTACGGGACGATGGCGTCTCCTCCGTCTTGATCCAGCAAGGATGAAGGAGAGGTTGAGGAAGACAACTCCAATGGCAGCACGACGGCGTGGTGCAGTTGGTACGACAGTTCTCCGGCAGGGCTTCGCCAAGCTCGCGTGGAGAAAGAGAGGTGTTGGGGAGAGGAGGGGCTGCGCCTTCAATGGTGTGTACAGCCCTCCCCCCCACCCCGCGATTTATGGGAGGAAGGGACCGGGGGCCGGCCCCCTCTAGATTGCAACTAGAGGGGCGGCTGACCAAGGGGAGGAAAGGGGTGACTTGCCCCCAAGCCGTGGGGAGCGCCTTAGCCCCTTTAGGGTTTCCCTCCCCATGCCCTAGCCGCATGGGCCTAGGTGGGAGGTGCGCCCAGCCCACCAGGCTGGCTCCCTCTCCCACTTAGCCCATGTGGCCCCGAGGGGTGGCCTCCCGTGGACCTCCGGAACTCTCGGTGGCCCCTGCAGACATTACCGTATACCCGAAACTTTCCGGAGTCCGCTTAACCACTTTCCATATATGAATCTTTACCTCCGGACCATTCCGAACTCCTCGTGACGTCCGGGATCTCATCCGGACTCAAAACATTCGGTAATCACATACTTGTCTTCCTATTAACCCTAGCGTCACCGAACCTTATGTGTAGACCCTACGGGTTCGGGAGACATGCAGACATGACCGAGACCACCTCAGGTCAATAACCAACAGCGGGATCTGGATACCCATGTTGGTTCCCACATGCTCCTCGATGTTGTCATCGGATGAACCACGATGTCGAGGGTTCAAGCAACCCCGTATGCTGTTCCCTTTGTCAGACGGTATGTTACTTGCCCGAGACTCGATCGTCGGTATCCCAATACCTCGTTTAGTCTCACATCTTGGCAAGTCACTTTACTCGCACCGTAATGCATGATCCCGTGACCGGACACTTGATCACTTTGAGCTCATTATGATGATGCATTACCGAGTGGGCCCAGTGATACCTCTCCGTCATACGGAGTGACAAATCCCTGTCTCGATCCGTGTCAACCCAACAGACACTTTCGGAGATACTTGTAATGCACCTTTATAGTCACCCAGTTACGTTGTGACGTTTGGTACACCCAAAGCATTCCTACGGTATCCGGGAGTTACACGATCTCACGGTCTAAGGAAGAGATACTTGACATTGGAAAAGCTCTAGCAAAACAAACTACACGATCTTTGTGCTATGCTTAGGATTGGGTCTTGTCCATCACGTCATTCTCCTAATGACGTGATCCCGTTGTCAATGACATCTGATGTCCATAGTCGTGAAACCATGACTATCTGTCGACCAACGAGCTAGTCAACTAGAGTCTCACTAGGGACGTATTGTGGTCTATGTATTCACACGTGTATTACGATTTCCGGATAATACAGTTATAGCATGAATAAAAGACAACTATCATGAACAAGGAAATATAATAATAATGCTTTTATTATTGCCTCTAGGGCATATTTCCAACAGAATATACCCTAAAAACTTCGGAGAACAGAATAGATCGGGAGTTCCGCCGCCGCAAGCCTTTGTAGCCACCAGAAACCAATCGGGGCCCTGTTTCGGCACCCTACGGGAGGGGGGATCCTTCACCGGTCGCCATCTTCATCATCCCGACGCTCTCCATGACGAGGAGGGAGTAGTTCACCCTCGGGGCTGAGGGTATGTACCAGTAGCTATGTGTTTGATCTCTCTCTCTCGTGTTCTTGATTTGGCACGATCTTGATGTATCGCGAGCTTTGCTATTATAGTTGGATCTTATGTTGCTTCTCCCCCTCTACTCTCTTGTAATGGATTGAATTTTCCCTTTGAAGTAATCTTATCGGATTGAGTCTTTAATGATTTGAGAACACTTGATGTATGTCTTGCCGTGCGTATCTGTGGTGACAATGGGATATCACGTGATTCACTTGATGTATGTTTTGGTGATCAACTTGCGGTTCCGCCCATGAACCTATGCATAGGGGATGGCACACGTTTTCGTCTTGATTCTGCGGCAGAAACTTTGGGGCGCTCTTTGAGGTTCTATGTGTTGGTTGAATAGATGAATCTGAGATTGTGTGATGCATATCGTATAATCATGCCCACGGATACTTGAGGTGACAATGGAGTATCTAGGTGACATTAGGGTTTTGGTTGATTTGTGTCTTAAGGTGTTATTCTAGTACGAACTCTAGGGCTGTTTGTGGCACTTATAGGAATAGCCCAACGGATTGATTGGAAAGAATAACTTTGAGGTGGTTTCGTACCCTACCATAATCTCTTAGTTTGTTTTCCACTATTAGTGACTTTGGAGTGACTCTTTGTTGCATGTTGAGGGATAGTTATGTGATCCAATTACGTTATTATTGTTGAGAGAACTTGCACTAGTGAAATTATGAACCCTAGGCCTTGTTTCCTATCATTGCAATACCGTTTGTGCTCACTTTTATCGCTTGCTACCTTGCTGTTTTTATATTTTCAGATTACAAAAACCTATATCTACCATCCATATTGCACTTGTATCACCATCAACTAAGCTCTTTTATGGCGCCGTTGTCGGGGAGGTGAGTGCTTGAAGGTATATCTTTAGATCTTGCAATCAATTTTTTTTGTTTCTTGTTTTAGCACTAGTTTTGTTTATAAAAGAAAACTACCAAAAAATGGAATTGAGTTTTTCTCATATGCTTCATCTTTTTAATGTCTTTCGTGAGAATGATGGAAAGGAAAATTGTGCTCAATTGCTAGAAGAAGAATGCATTAAAATGTTTGGTACTAGATCTTTGTATGATGAGCATGATTGCAATGTTGTTAGTATGAATTCCTTGAATATCCATGATGCTAATGATATGCAAAGCCACAAGCTTGGGAAAGCTATGTTTGATGAAGATGATATTTTTTGTCCCCCAAGCTTTGATGAGCAAATTTATTATCATGAAAGCATGCCTCCTATTTATGATGATTATTGTGGTGACACGTATGCTATAAAGAATAAAGATAACCATGAAACTTGTCATCGTGATTTTAATCATCAATTGGATTATGCTTCATATGATAGTTGTTTTGTTGAGTGTACTCCCACTATTCCGAATGAGAAGAATTTTGCTTATGTGGAGAGTAGTAAAATTTCTATGCAAGTAGATCATGAAAACAATGCTTTAGGTGCTGGTTATATTGTTGAATTCATTCATGATACTACTGAAAACTATTATGAGGGAGGAACATATGCTTGTAGGAATTGCAATAATATCAAGATTCCTCTCTATGTGCTTAAAGTTTTAAAGTTATGCTTGTTTTGCCTTCCTATGCCAGTTGATTATTGTTCCCATAAGTTGTTTACTCATAAAATCCCTATGCATAGGAAGTGGGTTAGACTTAAATGTGCTAGTCATATTCTTCGTGATGCTCTCTTTATGTTTCAATTCTTATCTTTTATGTGAGCATCATTGAAGTCATCATGCCTAGCTAGGGGCGTTAAACGATAGCGCTTGTTGGGAGGCAACCCAATTTTATTTTAGTTTCTCATTTTTTGGTTCTGTTTAGGAATAAATAATCCATCTAGCTTCTGTTTAGATGTGGTTTTGTGTTTTAGTTAGTGTTTGTGCCAAGTAGAACCTTTGGGAAAACTTGGGTGAAGTCTTTATGATCATGCTGTAAAAAACAGAAACTTTTGCGCTCACGAGATTAGCTAAAACAAATTACTGGAAAGTGCTATTTAGTTGATTGTTTTTGCAGATGATTACTAGACAAATTCCTCAGGTCCACCAATTTATTTTAGAATTGTTGGAGTTCGAGAAGTATACGTTTGATACATATTACTACAGACTGTTCTGTTTTCATTGTGTTGCTTGCTTATTTTGATGAATCTATGGCTAGTAAAATAGTTTATAAACCATAGATAAGTTGGAATACAGTAGGTTTAACACCAATATAAATAAATAATGAGTTCATTACAGTACCATGAAGTGGTGTTTTGTTTTCTTTCACTAACGGAGCTTACGAGATTTTCTGTTAAGTTTTGTGTTGTGAAGTTTTCAAGTTTTGGGTAAAGATTCGATGGACTATGGAATAAGGAGTGGCAAGAGCCTAAGATTGGGGATTACCAAGGCACCCCAAGGTAATATTCAAGGATAACCAAGAGCTTAAGCTTGGGTATGCCCCGGAAGGCATCCCCTCTTTCGTCTTCGTTCATCGGTAACTTTACTTGGAGCTATATTTTTATTCACCACATGATATGTGTTTTGCTTGGAGCGTCATTTTCTTTTGTTAGTATTTGCTTGATGTTACTTAGAATAATGTTTTGCATCTCTATTTTCAATAAGAATGTCAAGGATAGCCTTTACCATGCGTATTTTACAAGTATACATGTTGCTGTTTGAAAACAGAAAGTTTACCGCTGTTGCAAAAATTCCCTAGAAAATTCAGAATGTGATAAAATGTTGAAACCTTTTGCATAATAAGCTCTGATAAATTTACTATAGTGGGAATTTTCTTTCATAATTTTTGGAGCTAGGGAAGTATGGATCTTGCTGCATTCTTTACAGACTATCCTGTTTAGGCAGGTTGCTGTTATGTTTGCATATGTTTGCTTGTTTAATGATTCTATTTGAGGATAGGACTATTAAGTATGCAGATGCATTTAGTATGCAATGTTGAATAATAATTTTAGTGATTTGCTACAGTATAGTATGATAAGGTTTTTTGCATTGGTTTATACTAACTTATCTCACGGGTCCTTGTTGAGTTTTGTGTGGATGAAGCTTTTGAGATTTAGGAAGACCGTGACATGAGAGGAATTAAGGAGACGCAAAAGTTCAAGCTTGGGGATGCCCAAGGCACCCCAAGATAATATTTCAAGAAGTCTCAAGCACCTAAGCTTGGGGATGCCCCAATAGGCATCCCACCTTTCTTCTTCAACAATTATCGGTTAGTATCGGTTGAGCCTAAGTTTTAGCTTCTTCACATGATGAGTGCTATCCTTGAAATGCCGTTTTATTTTGCCTTGCTTGCTGTTTGAATAAAATACTAAGATATGAAATTATTAAATGGGAGAGTCTTCACATAGTTGCATAATTATTCGACTACTCATAGATCTTCACTTATATCTTTTGAGCTATATAGTTTTTTCTCTAGTACTTCACTTATATCTTTTAGAGCACGATGGTGGATTTGTTTTATAAAAACTATTGATCTCTCATGCTTCACTTAGATTATTTTGAGAGTCTTAAATAGCATGGTAATTTTCTTAAATAATCTTAAATGCTAGGTATTTAAAATAGTAAAAACTTTCTTATGAGTGTGTTGGATACTAAGAAAAGTTTGATGCTTGATGGTTGTTTTGAGATATGGAGGTAATAATATCAAAGTCGTGCTAGTTGAGTAGTTGCGAATTTGAGAGATGCTTGTGCTGAAGTTTGCAAGTCCCGTAGCATGCACGTATGGTAAACATTATGTAACAAATTTGAAACATGAGGTGTTCTTTGATTGTCCTCATTATGAGTGGTGGTCGGGGACGAGCGATGGTCTTTTCCTACCAATCTATCTCCCTAGGAGCATGCGCGTAGTGCTTTGGTTTTTGATGGCTTGTAGATTTTTGCAATAAGTATGTGAGTTCTTTATGACTAATGTTGAGTCCATGGATTATACGCACTCTCACCCTTCCATCATTGCTAGCCTCTTCGGTATCGTGCATTGCCCTTTCTCACCTTGAGAGATGGTGCAAACTTGGCCGGTGCATCCAAACCCCATGATATGATATGCTCTTTCACACATAAACCTCCTTATATCTTCCTCAAAACAGCCACCATACCTACCTATTATGGCATTTCCATAGCCATTCCGAGATATGTTGCCATGCAACTTTCCACCATTCCGTTCATCATGACACATTCATCATTGTCATATTGCTTAGCATGATCATGTAGTTGACATAGTATTTGTGGCAAAGCCACCATTCATAATTCTTTCATACATGTCACTCTTGGTTCATTGCATATCCCGGTACACCGCCGGAGGCGTTCATATAGAGTCATACTTTGTTCTAGTATCGAGTTATAATCATTGAGTTGTAAATAAATAGAAGTGTGATGATCATCATTTTCTAGAGCATTGTCCCAAGTGAGGAATATAAAAAAGGCCATATAAAAAAAAGAGAAGGCCCAAAAAAAGAAAGGACATAAAAAAGAGAGGAGAAGGCCCAAAAAAATGAGAGAAAAAGAGAGAAGGGACAATGCTACTATCCTTTGCCACAGTTGTGCTTCAAAGTAGCACCATAATCATCATGATAGAAAGTCTCTTGTTTTGTCACTTTCATATACTAGTGGGAATTTTCCATTATAGAACTTGGCTTGTATACTCCAACAATGGGCCTCCTCAAGTA
This sequence comes from Aegilops bicornis, assembly GCA_021605145.1. NCBI lineage: Eukaryota > Viridiplantae > Streptophyta > Magnoliopsida > Poales > Poaceae > Aegilops > Aegilops bicornis. The sequence continues at coordinate 526,277,778 of CM038675.1, read as the reverse complement.
CCCTAGGTCTTCGTGAGCAAGCAAGTTGGATGCACACCCACATAGTTTCTTTTGTTGGGCTTTCATACATTTATAGCTCTAGTGCATCCGTTGGATGGCAATCCCTACTCCTTGCATTAACATCAATCGATGGGCATCTCCATAGCTCATTGATTAGCCTCGTTGATGTGAGATCTTCTCCTTTTTTATCTTCTCCCCATAACCCCCATCATCATATTCTATTCCACCCATAGTGCTATGTCCATGGCTCGTGCTCATATATTGCGTGAAAGTTTATAAGTTTGAGATTACTAAAGTATGAAACAATTGCTTGGCTTGTCATCGGGGTTGTGCATGATGAGAGCATTCTTGTGTGACGAAAATGGAGCATGACTAAACTATATGATTTTGTAGGGATGAACTTTCTTTGGTCATGTTGTTTTGAGAGGACATAATTGCTTAGTTAGTATGCTTGAAGTATTATTACTTTTATGTCAATATGAACTTTTATCTTAAATCTTTCGGATCTGAATATTCATACCACAATTAAGAAGAATTACATTGAAACTATGCCAAGTAGCATTCCACATCAAAATTTATCTTTTTTATCATTTACCTACTCGAGGACGAGCAGGAATTAAGCTTGGGGATGCTTGATACGTCTCCAACGTATCTATAATTTTTGATTGCTCCATGATATATTATCTACTGTTTTGGACAGTATTGGGCTTTATTATCCACTTTTATATTATTTTTGGGACTAACCTATTAACCGGAGGCCCAGCCCGAAATTGCTTTGTTTTTGCCTATTTCGAGTTTCAAGAAAAGGAATATCAAACGGAGTCCAAAAGGAATGAAACCTTCGGGAACGTGATTTTCTCACCGAATATGATCCAGGAGATTTGGACCCTACGTCAAGAAACGAAAGAGGAAGGCACGAGGTAGGGGCGCACCCACCCCCCTAGGGCGCGCCCTCCACCCTCATGGGCCCCTTGTGGCTCCCCTGACGTACTTCTTCCGCCTATATATCTCCATATACCCTAAAAACTTTGGAGAACAGAATAGATCGGGAGTTCTGCCGCCGCAAACCTCTGTAGCCACCAGAAACCAATCGGGACCCTGTCGGAGGGGGGATCCTTCACCGGTCGTCATCTTCATCATCCCAGCGCTCTCCATGACGAGGAGGGAGTAGTTCACCCTCGGGGCTGAGGGTATGTACCAGTATCTATGTGTTTGATCTCTCTCTCTCTCTCTTGTGTTCTTGATTTGGCACGATCTTGATGTATCGCGAGCTTTGCTATTATAGTTGGATCTTATGTTGCTCCCCCCCTCTACTCTCTTGTAATGGATTGAGTTTTCCCTTTGAAGTAATCTTATCGGATTGAGTCTTTAATGATTTGAGAACACTTGATGTATGTCTTGCCGTGCATATCTGTGGTGACAATGGGATATCACGCGATTCACTTGATGTATGTTTTGGTGATCAACTTGCGGGTTCCGCCCATGAACCTATGCATAGGGGTTGGCACACGTTTTCGTCTTGATTCTCCGTTAGAAACTTTGGGGCACTCTTTGAGGTTCTATGTGTTGGTTGAATAGATGAATCTGAGATTGTGTGATGCATATCGTATAATCATGCCCACGGATACTTGAGGTGACAATGGAGTATCTAGGTGACATTAGGGTTTTGGTTGATTTGTGTCTTAAGGTGTTATTCTAGTACGAACTCTAGGGCTGTTTGTGGCACTTATAGGAATAGCCCAACTGATTGATTGGAAAGAATAACTTTGAGGTGGTTTCGTACCCTACCATAATCTATTCGTTTGTTTTCCACTATTAGTGACTTTGGAGTGACTCTTTGTTGCATGTTGAGGGATAGTTATGTGATCCAATTATGTTATTATTGTTGAGAGAACTTGCACTAGTGAAAGTATGAACCCTAGGCCTTGTTTCCTATCATTGCAATACCGTTTGTGCTCACTTTTATCGCTTGCTACCTTGCTGTTTTTTTATTTTCAGATTACGAAAACCTATATCTACCATCCATATTGCACTTGTATCACCATCTCTTCGCCGAACTAGTGAACCTATACAATCTACCATTGTATTGGGTGTGTTGGGGACACAAGAGACTCTTTGTTATTTGGTTGCAGGGTTGCTTGATAGAGACCATCTTCATCCTACGCCTCCCATGGATTAATAATCCTTAGGTCATCCACTTGTGGGAAACTTGCTACTGTCCTACAAACCTATGCACTTGGAGGCCCAATAACGTCTACAAGAAGAAGGTTGCTTAGTAGACATCACTTGTACTTTTTCATTGTGTAACCCAATCTGCAAGTTGGCACGGCTAATTTCAGACATCTCTACATGATAATACATTGCATATCCCTTGCGCATATTTAAACCACCAATTAATGATTGTGTGCGTAGCATAAACTAGCCATGACTCTGTGTGCTGGACTAGCAGGCACTCTAAGGGAGCCTAATGCAATGTACTTGAATTCCTACATGCCACCTACGATTTTGTGTAATGTACTGCCTCTGTTCCTAAATATATGTCTATTTAGAGATTCCAGTATGGACCACATACAGATGTATATAGATGCATTTTTGAGTGTAGATTCACTCATTTTGCTCCGTATATAGCCTATATTGGAATCTCTAGAAAGACTTATATTTAGGAACGGAGGTACGAGGTAGTATCATGTATGACATCTACATATCTAATTTAGCAGCCAGTAGTAGAAATCATTGTCTGCACAAAGGGATTACTGGTCGAAAATCCTAGCAAAGCACGGTGGCAGGCACAAAACAATACAAGAGAGAGAGAGAGAGAGAGAGAGAGAGAGAGAGAGAGAGAGAAGCTTACAAGATCATAGCAATGCCTCAGTCCAGGATCTTGGTTGGCCAAGTTGTTAGATCCAGAAGAAACATCGCCCTTGTAATTTTTGCCAACTGCATAACAGGTAAAAGCGACCTGTTAGTATATTTGAAGTACATCGGGTAGGTGATGCTGACGGGTTTAAAGGTGACAAGTACCTAGGCCGTGGTGGGTGCTTGGCATCTTGCCAGACGGTGGGAATCATGTTAGAAACGTCAAGGGTGATGACGCTGCGCTGGCTGTCGGGGTCCGGTAAGGAGATCTAGAATCGCCGAGTAGGGTGTTTGTGGAGCGGCTCTGGTAGGGTGGACTAAGGTGTGGGTGAAGCGGATCTGTGGCCGTGGACGAGGGCGTAGGTGAAGCTGCTTCGGTGGTTGGGTTAAGGATGGTGTCGACGATGCGGATCTGCGGCCGTGGACGGGCGCCGCTGCTCGTGAGGTTGGATGAGGGTGTGAGGAAGCTGATCTGAGGCCGTGGACATGTGAGTTGGCAAAGCGGCCCCGATAGGGTTGAAAATGGTATAGGCGAAGCTACTCCGGTGGGGTTGACGATGTTGTCGGTGAAGCGGCTCCGGTAGGGTTGAGGATGGTGTCGGCAAAGAGGATCAGAGGCCGTCGACGGGGGCGTCGGTGGGGCGGCTCCGGGGAGGGGGTGTGTGTGGACGAAGCGTCTCCGGTGGGGAGTACGAATGAGCCGTTGTAGATGCGCTGCGGTTGACGAGAGTACCGGCAAACAGATCCGGCACCGTGGACAAGGCCGGCACTGAATGGGCTATGGTACATTGGTGGATGAGCAGTCTACTTGTTTTTAGGGGAGGTGGGAGGGGTAGATGCGGCCGCAGAAGTAGATCCAGCAAGGTGGATGCCGCTGGCAGTGAATGGGCTCTGGTACGCCGGTGGATGAGCAGTCTAGGGTTTCGAGAGGGGAGGGGAAAAAGGCCGATGAAGTACGGACGGCGTGATGTGAGATGCTCTAGTGATGTGGAGTTAGTCGTTTTGCGGGAGGGGGAGAGGAAATGGGGGTGCCGTGTAGTGGGGGGAACCGGAAGTTACCAAAGCAGCCCCGACCTATTATGTAGATGAGGGCGGTATTGTAACTGTTGGTCTCCGTGCACCAAGGACAAAAGGGGAATTTCGCATGCTAAAGACTAAGGTGGCAGAAATTTTAGAAGGAGGCAGGAGATTTTGCCGCCTGCGGGGTCGTTCGTATCCAGTTTCAACTAATTTTGGACAGTGCTAGCGAGAAGGTCATACGAGACTGTGTACACGGGGCACGCGTCAGCAGTTAATAACTTGTGTGTCCACCCCAGAAAAAAAGACAATAACGCGGGATGATGCACCGATAACTTGGACGTTCACACGGGCGCGGCCAATCGTACGGGTGTAGTGGCGCGTTCACAAAAAACAGATCAAACGCTTAGCCTATGTATTTCTCGTGTAAATAGATAATTTAATGCAATTGGCTATTTACTTTAAATATAATGCATTGACGTGTTAGTGTAGAGGCGCACAAAAAGAAGTCCGCTACTTAAAAGTGTTACCTCGTATGATTACATAGCCCCCATTTCATAAATTGCGTACCCGTTGAATTCATATATGAATATTACATATATTACTTCATAATAGAACCTTAAATCATCCAAGACTAATGATTTTGAATGCAAGAGTAACAATGGTGCATGTACATGATAGCTACATTGGTTGTTTGAAGAAACATCATTGTAACTTTGGCATGCACAACTGAAAAGGTTTATTTAAATAGAAAAAAATGTGATATGTGAGTGTCCAATCTTTATAGCGTTGAATCGATATTGTATCTTTGGACACGATACGAGATAGATATTGATTTCAAGCGATGCACGTCCACGATCGCTAGATAGTGTTACATGAATAAATTGTGCAATCTCTCTCACACGCATACATATCTCATTTCCCTGTGGTCATCGGAATCACACACGTGCACTTCGTGTATTTCTCTCCCTCCGTCAAGGTTAGAATTTGTCTTTCTACCCCGTCCTACAAGTCTCTCACACAGAAACACACACGCTCTCTCTGTCGAACACGCCCACCTCTTTAATTCCGCCCACCCACATCCACTAATGTCTCAAAGTATAATAATGTCTATCACACATATGCCTAAGGTTAACTCGAGTTCCGGAACCATATGAATACATGCAATGGGATTCCAACAGAGCACCTTTTGTTTCGAGATTTCGCTCTCTCTCTCTCTCTCTCTCCAAAACATTATTTCTCGCTTCATTTTTTCCGGCACTTGCATGCACACAATTTTGTTTATCTTCATGATGCTTTAAGTATGCCTCGCACAAATGCTATCTACCTATCCCTTAATATAGCTAGATATGTGTCACACAAACTCCTTCTCCCTACTAGCAAGATGCCCATGCGTTGCACCGAACATCAAGATGCATTTGTATGAGTAGTTTATCTTGTGGGAGAAAAGGATGAACGAGGGAATGCCTTATTTGCAAATGCGGAGAGGGTGTGGGTATCTTTTGCAAAATTGCCACAGCTTCCTTCCTATCCGTCGGGTATAAATCGGATGGCCTATATTGCAGGATGGTAGGAACACCATCATCACCAACTCTGTTTTTTATAAGAGTAGGGATATGTAAGTGTCACTCCCCCCCCCCCCGACACCCACACCCACACCCACACAACCACACACACACACTTCCCAACACCGAAGGAGTAGGGTGACACCTCGATCTTGATACTAATCTATTGACTGGCTTTTCACTCAAACACACACACACACACACACAGACTACCCGACACCGAAGGAGTAGGGCGGCACCTCGATCTTGATAGTAATCTATCTACTCCTCTTTCAAACACACACACATGCACACACACTCGCTAGTTGTGCCTATGTGCCTACCGCGCACACTCTCGATACGTCTTTCTCTCCCTCCCTCTCCCCCCCACCCCAACAATGACAACATAAGGGTGACAACTCAATCTGATCGTAATCTGTCAATTGGTTTCTCTCTCGAACATTGTGTCTCTGTGCCTTGCTCAGTAGCCCCATCGATATGTAGACTTCTCGCGCGCGCACACCTGTAGTGACGATGACGCTGAACCCAGTGTACCTCGTTTTTACTGGCCTCATGTGATAGTTTTCACCCTGTTTTCTGTTAATTAACTAGGCAACCTTTTCTTCGTTACTACTAGTGAATCCGAAATCATTCGGGGCAGACATAAAATATATCACTTCAACCCAATTATCGCAGTAACTGTTTTAAAAGAAACTAGCTAGATGCCTGTGCGTTGCACGGAAAATCAATATGCATTTGTATGAGTAGTTTATCTTGTGAGAGAAAAGGATGAATGAGGGAAGACCGTATTTGCCAACGTGGAGAGCGGTGTGGGTAAATTTTTGCAAAATTGCCATAGTTTTCTTCCTATCTGTTAGATATAAATCCGACGGCCTATATTGTAGGATGGCACGCACACCATCATCACCAACTCTGTTTTCTACTCCCTCTGTTCCTAAATATTTGTCTTTTTAGAGATTTCAACAAGTGACTACATATGGAGCAAAATGAGTGAATCTACACTCTAAAATATGTCTACATACACATCCGTATGTGGTAGTCCATTTGAAATCTGAAAAACAAAAAATATTTAGGAACGGATGGAGTATAAGAGTAGGCATGGAGATATATCAATGACATGGTCTACAACAAAAAATGTGCTGGACTGGTTAGCGTCGGATGCTCGCAACGCGATGACATGAGTTCGAATTATGTCTTTAACTTTAGATTTTTATATTATATATTACTTATTTAATATATACTTCTTTCACTACTGTACTGACAGTGGAACTGATGCGTCTCTAACATATCTATAATTTTTGATTGCTCTATGCTATATTATCTACTGTTTTGGACCATATTGGGCTTTATTTTCCACTTTTATATTACTTTTGGGACTAACCTATTAACCGGAGGCCCAACCCAGATTTGTTGTTTTTTTGCCTATTTCAGTGTTTCGAAGAAACGGAATATCAAACGGAGTCCAAACGGAATGAAACCTTCGGGAACGTGATTTTCTCACCGAATATTATCCAGGAGACTTGGACCCTACGCCAAGGAAGCTTCGAGGTGGGCACGAGGTAGGGGGGCGCACCCTCCCCCGCCCAGGCGCGCCCTCCACCCTCGTGGGGCCCACGAAGCTCCACCCACCGACGTACTTCTTCCTCCTATATATACCTCACGCACTTCAAGCGATCGACACTGAGCAAAACCTAATTCCACCCACGCAACTTTCTGTATCCACGAGATCCCATCTTGGGGCCTGTTCCGGAGCTCCGTCGGAAGGGGAATCCACCACGGAGGGCTCCTACATCATCATCATAGCCTCTTCGATGAAGTGTGAGTAGTTTACTTCAGATCTTCGGGTCCATAGTTAGTAGCTAGATGGCTTCTTCTCTCTTTTTGGATCTCAATATAATGTTCTCCCCCTCTCTTGTGGAGATCTATTCGATGTAATCTTCTTTTTGCGGTGTGTTTGTTAAAACCGATGAATTGTGGGTTTATGATCAAGATTATCTATGAGCAATATTTGAATGTTCTCTGAATTCTTTTATGTATGATTGGTTATCTTTGCAAGTCTCTTCGAATTATCCGTTTGGTTTGGCCAACTAGATTGGTAGTTCTTGCACTGGGAGAAGTGCTTAGCTTTGGGTTCAATCTTGCGGTGTCCTTTCCCAGTGGCAGTAGGGGCAGCAAGGCACGTATTGTATTGTTGCCATCGAGGATAACAAGATGGGGTTTTTATCATATTGCATGAATTTATCCCTCTACATCATGTCATCTTGCTTAAGGCGTTACTCTGTTTTCATTAACTTAATACTCTAGATGCATGCTGGATAGCGTTCAATGAGTGGAGTAATAGTAGTAGATGCAGGCAGGAGTCGGTCTACCTGTCTCGGACGTGATGCCTATATACATGATCATACCTAGATACTCTCATAACTATGCTCAATTTTGTCAATTGCTCAACAGTAATTCGTTTAGCCACCGTAAAATACGTATGCTCTTGAGAGAAGCCACTAGTGAAATCTATGGCCCCTGGGTCTATTCTCATCATATTAATCTTCCTACGCTTTATTATTGCTTTGCTTTTTTACTTTGCTTATTATTTCACTTTGCATCTTTATACCAAAAATACCAAAAATATTATCTATCATCTCTATCAGATCTCACTCTCGTAAGTTACCGTGAAGGGATTGACAACCCCTAATCGCGTTGGTTGCGTTGAGCTATTTGTTTTGTCTAGGTACGAGGGACTTACGCGTGGCCTCCTACTGGATTGATACCTTGGTTCTCAAAAACTGAGGGAAATACTTACGCTACTCTTCTGCATCATCCTCTCCTCTTCGGGGAAAACCAACGCAAGCCCAAGACGTAGCAAGAAGGATTTCTGGCGCCGTTGCCGAGGAGTCTATGCAAAAGACAACATACCAAGTACCCATCACAATTCCTTATCTCTCGCATTACATTATTTGCCATTTGCCTCTCGTTTTCCTCTCCCCCACTTCACCCTTGCCATTTTATTCGCCCTCTCTTTTCCGTTTGCCTTTCTTTGCGCTTGCTTTTTGTTTGCTCGTGTGTTAGTTTGCTTGTTTGTCGTTATGTCTGAAATTGGGGAAATTATTGTCGATATGGACAATAATAATATCATAGAAAATTCTGATGCTCCTATTTGAAGAACCCCTACCTTGCATACAAAAATATTTGAATTGGTAGTGGTAATATTATTGGAAAAGGAGTTATTCAAGATTTCTTTACTTGTGCCGGTGCTTTGCCTTCTATGGACCGTTCTATTCTCCATAGAACTAGTAGTCTTGTGGACGCTATTGCCATGCTTATCGTTGAACTTGAAAGGCAATTTATGCACATGCATCCTTTCATACAAAGAATCTTCCTAGAATTCTCTAATATTGAGCATTCTTCTGTTAAGCGTGTCGCTACTATCTTTTTGGCTAATGAGTTCAGATTTATAATAAAAGAGGCCAAAGAAATCTTTGCGCATTATAGGGTTGATGCTGGCCTTCCTCCCATAGAAGCTATCCTCTTTGATCAAGAAGAAATAATGGTTTTTCAATCTCTAGATTATGTTGCTTTTAATGAATATCTTAGAAAAAGGTTCCTACCAATGTTCTAGTTGATAGAATTTCTGAACTTAATGATGATTTGGCTATTCGAAATAATGAGCTAGGATATTCTCTCAAGTATAGGCTCACCAAGTTCTGTCAAAAGAATGCTTATAATGATGAATTGGTTGTGCAATACGAAGGGCCGAAAGAGGAACCTATACCTCCTAAAATAGATCTTGGGGACTTCTGTCCCATTAAATTTAGCCCTTTTGATTACTTTTGCTTGCCTCAAAGAAAACTTGCTGCCGTACGTAGAGAGTATGAGATGAGTTTTACCGATCTATCCTTGCTTTTATGCCTAGCTAGGGGCGTTAAACGATAGCGCTTGTTGGGAGGCAACCAAATTTTATTTTTAGTTTTTTGCTTTTGTTTCTGTTTAGGAATAAATAATCCATCTACCTTATGTTTAGATGTGGTTTTATCTTTTAATTAGTGTTTGTGCCAAGTTAAACCTATAGGATCTTCTTGGATGATAGTTATTTGATCTTGCTGTAATTTCCAGAAACTTTCGGTTCACAAAAACAATTTTTAAAAATCACCAGATGTCGGTGTACTAGAGTAGGGGTACCCTAGTATCCCGAACTCGTGCACGGGCAAGCAGTAACACCGCTGGCAAGGCTTGCTCGGTCACCGCTAAGATCCTCCATGGTTCCTTTGGAGCCATTCAAGAACAAAGTATTTAACCAAGAAGACAAGGCCCGGCAAGAGGAGCTTGCCGGGAAGGCCACTCAAGGCACGCAGAAGACAAGACCCGGCAAGAGGAGCTTGCCGGAAGGCTCGAGAGCGACAAGCCTCCGGACGCGACAGGATTCAGCCGCTGCAAGGCACTTGCCGCGCAGGCAACCTCTCTTCATCTCCGCCCAGCTCATCCACCAACGTGTCACCATGGGACCATTCCATGCTACAGCGTGTCAAGAGGCTGTGCAGCCAGCGGGAGCAGCGATAAGCGGCGCCGACAAGCTTGCCATCGTGGGCGAACGGTGGCGCTCCCCGACGGTCCCTGTTGCCTTTGTTTAGGCGACAGGACGGGCATTTAATGCTTTTGTCCCTTGCCGCTGTGGTTAGGTAGAGTACACTGTACACTGTACAAGTAGGTGTACCAACTACTATTTTTCCATTTGTACCCTCATCTACGTTGCCACCTGTCGGAGACCCCTTTAGCATATAAAAGGAGGCCCATGCGCAACCTAGAGGGGGTTCGATTCCAACGTAACCAGAGAAGACTCACGCTAGGTCTTGTAGCTCTCATCGCTCCCTAGCAAGAACACAATACAATCAGACAAGCAGCAGTAGGAGTATTATCACTCCGGAGAGCTCCGAAGCTGGGTAAACTGTTCGTGTGCTTCGCCTCGATCCACTCTTCGCGGCGATCTCCGCCCCTCCGAACCAAAAGGCTCGGTCCGCCGCCCCATAGGTGTTCGTGGGTCCGATCAGCCTCCCGACATCCTTGGCACGCCTGTGGGCGCCGAGGCTGTGTGAACCTGATCCGGCGTTCACACGAGCAGCAGCATCTTCATCATCTTCAACATCCTCATCAACATGCCACCGAAGAAGAAGGCTTGGCGGCAGCGAGCCGTCTGCGTCGAACCCACCATCACCGGGCAAACGGGTGGTGGAGCAGACAAGCGGAAGAACGGGCGCCGCGAAGGAGTTCGTGATGCTGCCAAGTTCAAGGACAGGCCGCGCAAACCTCGGCGTTCAGACATGTCCCGCGCCCATCTCAGAGGCGGGACCAACAGCGCCATGGTATTCACAATACCATACGCTCGTTGGATCAAGACCGAGCTGGAGGATCTCGAGGCCCTCAAGACCAGCGTGCACGCCAACATGCTGGCACGAGCGAGATACGGACGCCTGGACGGGATGCTGCTCCTTCTAACATTGTTAGAAGTCCGAGCATATCCCGCTCCTCGCACCATTCACCATTGCCACCCACCACTCCAGCGGAAGCCTTGGCGAGAGCTCAACTACTCCTCGACTACCCTCCAACAGCCGACAAGGTTGACGAATGGAGGGCCACCATCCAGAGTCTCATCGGCTTCGCTTAACGGGCGACGCCCGCTGCAACCGAGTGCTGCCGCGCGGCAGGAACGCCAACGTGAGCCGGTGGCGACGAGACCGTGGGGGTGCAACCACCATGCACTCTCCGCCTAAAGGCCAAGATCGCCGACTCGCCGGATCCACCTCGACAGCGACTCCACCGCGCCATCGATCCACGAGCTCATCGCGATCAGCGCCAAGTGCTACACGATCGACAAAGAAGAGGACGCCGAACTCGCTTCGAAGCGCCAAGAGAAGCGCGACGTCAATCCGACAAGCGCGCTGGGCCCTCTGTTGACATGCACGCCGCCAGAGGAACCAGCGACTTGTCAGACGGTAGGTTGCCCTGCGTTCACTCGTGAGCTGCGGCAAGTCCAATGGCCCAAAGAAGAAGAACTTCAAGCCGACGCACCGGAGAAGCACGACGGCAAGACGCACCGTCGGAGTTCCTCAAAGATCTACACCATCGCGGTGCAGGCGGGGCGAGACGACAAGATCCTTGCTAACTACTTCCCACCGGTGCTCAAGCCCAACGTCAGTCTGGCTCATGCACTTGCCGGACAACTCCATATCTTCTTGGCAGATCTATGCCATCAGTTTGTCGGCGCCTTTACAGCGCCACAAACCCCATGGCTAAGAAAGCGACCTTCATCTGCCGCCAGAAGGAAGGAGAGCCTCTGCAAGTATATTCAGAGATTCAGCCAGTACAAAGACATCTCAGATGTCCACCGCCGCGGTGATCAGCGCTGCTCCATCGAACGTCGCGGAACTGCAGGATGCGGGAGGAGATGGCGATGTGCAAGATCGAGACGTCGATGAGCTATACGCCTGGCCGACAAGTGCGCAAGACGTCTTTGAGGAGGAGGAGACTCCCGGAGAGAATACCGAAGGTGAGGATCTCGACAAGGAGGAGACCGCCTGCAAAGAAGAGCCGGCGGCGGGGCAACAGGAAAAAGAAAGGCAGAGATGTGCTAGTTGTCGAGCAGTCCACCAACGGAGGTGGCGACAAGAATGCCAAGGCTGGTGGCTCCGGCAAGGAGGTTGCCGCTGGCGCCAACCACCAGTCTGTGGCAGCCGTCGACAAGCAGGACGGCTCCGGCAAGCAGTACTGCAAGATCCACCGCACCAAGGGCCATGACCTACAGAGCTGCAAGAAGGTAGAGCAGCTTGTCGAGCAGCAGAAAGCTGAATACGAGAGACGCGACAAGGAGAAGGCCCAGGAAGGTGCTGGAGGAGCCAGCAAGAAACGTCCCGGCCGGGGAGGGCGCCGCGGCAAGGAGACAGACCTCCCCGCGGCCGCGACAAGGATGAAGATGACGACGACGATGAAGATATGGAAGACGACGAGACCGATGAGCAGGAGTTTCAGAAAGCTACAGAGGTCCTCTGCGTTGACGGAGGTGCTTCCCTGCATACTTCCCACCGCCAACTCAAGCAGTGGATGCGGGAAGTTAATGCAGCTGAACCATCCGTAGAGTCACGCAAGCCTCTGAAGTGGTTCCAAGACGCCTATCATCTTTGATATTGAGGACCACTCGATCGCATAATCAAGGTCGGGTGCTTGCCGATGTTGGTCTCACCAACTATCCGCAACCTCAAGGTCACCAAGATGCTAGTTGACGGTGGGCCGGCTTAAACTCGATCTCCTCGCGGTGCTCCGAAGCTTCAGATCCCCGACAATGAGCTCAAGAGACCGCACATTCCAAGGAATCAATCCGGAAGGAGCAAGTCAAGGGGAAGATCATGTTGCCGGTAACATTTGGCAGCGAGCTGAACTTTAGGACTGAGAGGGTCACATTCGACGTTGTTGATTTCCCATTGCCTTACAATGGGATACTTGGCCGTCCAGCACTCGCTAAGTTCATGGCAGCCTCTCATTATGCATACAACTTACTCAAGATGCCAGGCCCGATAAGAATCATCTCTGTCCATGGTGACAAGAAGGATGCTCTTATCTGTGCCGACAAGATCTACCAGGAGGCAGCAGCTGCAACAGAAAGCAAAACACTTGCCGCTGAAGCTCCCGGTTCAAAATTTGGATGAGACCTTTACAAATCTGCGCAAGATCAACCTCAAGCTCAACCCCGAGAAGTGCGTGTTCGGAGTCCCTTCCGGCAAGCTTCTCGGGTTCTTCGTGTCTCAGCGGGGAATTGAAGCCAATCCCGACAAGATCAAGGCCATTGAGCAGATTGAAGCACCAAAGCGCCAAGGATGTACGAAGACTTGCTTGCTATGCGTGGCTGCTCTCAGCAGGTTTATCTCTAGGTTCTGCTGAACGCAGCCTCGCCATTTTTCAAGATTTTGAAAAAGGCAGGTCCAATGAAATGGACTCGGTTGAGGCTGCGCTACAGCAGACTTAAAGAGGTACCTATCCTCCACTCCAATACTTGTCGCACCTAAGCCACAAGAGAAGTTGCTGCTATATATAGCGGCAACCAATCAAGTGGTTAGTGCTGCGTTAGTAGCTAAGAGAGGAGGCGGATGATGAGCTAGCAACCACGGCGAGACACATCCAATAAAAGCGAGGCGCTTCGCCGGCAAGCTCGTCCCGACAAGGACGAATCTATGAATTTACGAGTAGATGCGAGAAAAGGATGGTGCAGCGCCAGTTAACTTTGTCGGTTCCCTTCCGCAAGGGGGCTAGGTCAAGGTACTACGGTGTGCAGAAATTGCTTTTCGGCCTCCTCATGGCCTCGAGAAAGCTGCGCCATTACTTTCGTGCACATGAGATCACAGTTGTCACCGCTTTCCGCTGAAGAGGATACTGCAAAATCCAGAGGCAACAGGCAGGATTGTCGAGTGGGCGCTGGAACTGTCAAGCTTTGGCCTCAAGTTTGAGAGCACTTCAACTATCCAAAGCAGAGCATTGGCGGAGTTCATAGCAGAATGGACGCCAACACCAGATGAAGAAATTCGAAACGAGCATCCCGTCAAGGAAACAAGCAAAGAGTGGCTGATGTACTTTGATGGTGCCTTCTGTTGCAAAGGCGCCGGTCTTGGCGTGTCGCTTATAGCACCCACCGGAGAGCACCTCAAGTACATAGTCCAAATGCATTTTCCCAAGGAGCAAGCAACAAACAATATAGCAGAGTATGAAGGTTTGCTTGCCGGTCTCAGGATTGCAGTAGACCTTGGGATTAAGAAACTTATTTTCAGGGGTGATTCGCAGCTTGTCGTCTGCCAAGTGAACAAAGATTATCAGAGTCCGTTGATGGAAGCCTACGTTGATGAAGTGAGAAAGCTAGAAGAACACTTTGACGGCCTACAAATGGAACATGTTCCAAGAGCTCAGAATGATATTGCTGATGGTTCGCCAAAGTGCGCTGCACTTAAATTGCCCGTGGAACTGTGGATTTTTGTGCTCAAGCTAACTCAACCAACCGTAACACCAACAACCGGATGTAACAAGAAGAGGAAGTTGATTTCTGGTGACTATTTTCCGGCAGAGCTTCCCGAAGCCGCCGCCAAGAAGGTCCCCAAGATCGACACCCACAGAGCTGAGGGGCAGTCTTCTCCGACAAGCCCCAGGGTTTGTTTCGTTGAAGCAGACGCTCCTGACAAGTTTTGCTCCGGCAAGCTTGCCGGGGAACGTCAAGCTCCGGCTGAGCCGCAGGTTCTTGCCGTGGAAGCTGATGTTCCCGCAGCAGCAGATGTGCCTTTAGTCCTTGTTGTCGAGCCATAAGCTCCAAAGCATGGGCGCAGCAGATTGTCCATTTCCTTCAAACAGGAGAACTTCCCAAGAGCAAGAAGAAGCGGAAAGAGTAGCCCGGCAACAAGTATGTACCAGTTTGTCGACAAAGACACCGCATGTAAGAAGACCGAACGGTGTGAAATTGAAGTGTATTCACCGGGAAGACGGACAAAAGCTGTTGGCGAGAGATACATGGAGGCATATGTGGTCACCACATTGGCAAGAAGAGCACTTGCCGCAAAGCTTCCGGCAAGGTTTATTCGCCGACAGCCCTCCGTGATGCAACCGCACAAGTAACCAAGTGTGAAGCGTGCATTTCCATTCCAAGCAGACACACCAGCCAGGTCAAGCTCTCCAGACGATCCCTTTATCCCGGCCATTTTCGGTGGGGGCTCGACATCCTCGGCCCCTTCCCCGGCTGTCGGGGCTTTGCGTCTTATGCGTTGCAGCCGACAAGTTCACAAAGTGGCTTAAGTGGAAGCGATGAGGAAGGTGACAAAGACAACAATCAAGTTCTTGGTCGATTGTTTGCCGCTTGAATCCCTAACAGGATCATCACCGACAACGGCACACAATTTACGAGTCGCACCTTCATGCAAGACGTCCCAAGATCTTGGTGCCAAGGTCTGCTTTGGTTTCATTGCTCATCCGAGAAGCAACGGTCAAGCGGAGAGGGCAAATGCCGAAGTGTTGCGTGGGCTCAAGACCGTAACTTTCGACAGTGTGCCGCAAGTGCGGAAGAAACTGGATTGAGGAGCTGCCGGTGGTTCTTTGGTCGATCGTGACGACGCCAAATCGAGCCACCGCCGACACCTTTTGCTCTAGTCTATGGAGCAGCAGGCAGTTCTCCCACGTAACTCAGATAATGGGTCACCTCGAGTACTCGCTTATGATGAGCTTGAGCAAGAGCAATCGCGACAAGATGACGCTGCTCCTTGAGGAGGACCATCTTCGTGCCGCCAGACGAGCTGCTCATTACTGACAAGCTTTGCGTCGCTACCATAGCCGCAGTTAGTGCCGAAGCCTCGAGGAAGGCGACCTTGTTCTTCGGCGTGTTCAGTCCGCCAAGAATTCAAACAAGTTGACGGCAAAATGGGAAGGCCCTTATCGGGTGAAACGAGTCACTAGGCTGGCGCTGTCCGCTTTGAGACCGAAGATGGCATTCGGTGAGCAACTCTGGAACATTGAGCATCTTCGTAAGTTTTACCCGTAGGGCGCGGTTGCCGGAACCTGTTCCGGCAACCACCTTTTGTACAAGTCTTGCCGTTGTTGCATGTAATCCTTTGTACAAAGCTGGGCGCAGATCCCGTGCATAAGTAAAGCTCATGTGTTGCGCACAACTTGTTAAATTCATGCTTTCATCATTTTATTGCATGTTTTGGCTAACACTTTGTGCAGCACCCACACCCGTAAGCAATATCGAGTCAGCTGGGCTCCATAAATTTATTTTATCTTCTTAATCTTTTCTCAAAGAAAGGAAGGTTCCCTCGCGCACAAGTTAACCAGGGGGGAAGGAGAAGATAATGCTATGGACCAAGCGTTGATCGAGGAAGTTTCGCCTTATCGGGAAGCAAACGATAGAAAAGCTAAGTTGCCCAAGTTTGAGCAATCAGTTCTTAAAATTTTAAGTTATCTTCCTCGAACGATAGTACTTTGTATGGAAAACCTGTGCGCGGAGGAACCAACTCGCGGCTAGTCGCGACATTACTTTGTTTCGAGTACACTCAACAACTTAAGTGAGCTGCAGCTAGTCGCGACAAGGTTGATTGTCGGAGGCGGCACCGCCAAAGCCGCCGACGTTCCGCACTCGGCGCTTCATGCAAAAGGTGCTGCACCGACAAGTTCCCTAAAAGCGAGGGAAAAACGTACAAAGGAAGGAATCAAGTAAAGGAAATAACATTGCAATCATCGCCTAAGATAGAGTTATATTACAAAATAGCTTGTCGCAGATCTAATAAATTGTTCTAAACATGATCGAATGACAAGGGAAAGATAAAATTGGCGGCCTAGTTCACGCGGTCGCCATCAACCCGCTTGATCTTGCCCACCTTGTCCATAATGGGTGCGACAAGGGCTTTGAGCGCCTCCACATCGGCATCTGGCGGCAAGGATCCGAGGACGCCTGCTGAGGTTGAGGCCTGGGTTGCGGAAGGCCACCTTCATCAACACCTTCCGAGGGCTCTCGCACAGATCCGCGCGATTCCTCGGCCAGCTGCTTTGGGATCTCTTCCGGAGTCACTGGAGAGCCGCCACCACGCCTTGAAGAATAAGCTAAGCTTGGCGCTAGGTTGGAGGTGCTCGTCGGAGGAGTATCCAAGATCCACCATCCCCAGCTCCATCATTTCGTTGTGGATGGCGGCAGAAGATCCACGAGACCTTGGTCCAATGCTCCACACTCTCCCTCAAGGCGCCTGGTGGCAACAGCATTCGCCAACAGACTCCTCGTTGGCCTTGATCTTCTCCAACAGGCCCACCTCCCGCTCTTTGGCGCCCGGCCCAGCTCTCGCATCGAGTGGACAGCTTCAGCTCAAGATCTGCCTTGGAATCCTTGGCGGCGCCGAGCTCCTTGCTCCTATCGGCGAGACGGCCTGCAGCTCGCCAAGAGTGTAGGCGTCCTTCTCGGCTGCTTGAGCGCAGCAAGCTCCTCGCCGCTCTTCCGGAGATCGGCCTCCACCGCTGCCACCTTCGTCTCCAACTCTTTCTTGGCGGCCTCGGCGGCTGCGGCAAAGATCCTTCGCTTCCTTAAGAGCCCCGCCAGTGACTCCTCGCCGACAAGCTCTTCCTCATAGCTGTCAAGATTGATCTTCCGCTACGCAAACTCGCCTTCTTGCGCAGATAGCTTCTCGGCAGCAAGCCTTTGCTGCTTTCCTCGACCTCGGCCTTTCTCAAGGATGAAGGTCATGCGCTCTTCAAAGAAGTCGCTCCGCTCTTACCGCCACGTTCCGGAGAGTTTCTTGGTTGGCGCCGGAGCTCTTCTCGCGGCTTCTCCATAATCTGCTCCCGCCTCGCGACAAGTGCTTCCGGGACTCCAACTTGTCTTGTCGGGCGCGGTAGAGCGACAGCGGCTTCTTCCGGCTGCTCCTCCTCGAACTTCGCCGCTGCTTGCTTGGCGCGTCCACCGATGTCAGCCAGCGGAGGCGAGCAGCTCTTCATCGAAGGTTTCTCCTTCGCCGGCGCCTGGAGCTCGACTCCCATGGGAGCTTGATGAAAACGCCGTCACCGGCCTTCAAGTAAGGCGCCGGGCTGGGGCTCCCTCGAACGGCAGCGGCAGCCAGCGGAGAGATCGGCGATCGGTGTAAGGCGCTGGCGCTCCTGCGGCCTCGGGGGCCGTCGGTCGATCGCCAACCCTCGCCCGGCTTCTGGCGGCGGCAGCCTCGGTAACCTCTTCGCCCGGCGGGCTCGTCGGCGCCGGCTTTTTCTTCCTGGCCCGGCCGTCGGTGTTGCAGCCTTGGCGTCCTCCTCGCCCGGCGACCTCGGTCTCCATCGGTAGGTGTGGCAGACGGATCAAGAAAGTCAAGCAAATATCCAAATAAAGAAAAAGAAGAAGAAAAACACAAGTCAAATACTCAGCCAAGAAGGATACCTGCGCCGGGCGCTGCGGTCACGCCTCCGCCGCCAAGGATCGTTGATGCCGCTTCACGGAGAGCTGCCCCTTGCCGGAGAAGGCTCCCTTGCCGGAGAGGCTCCCTTGCCGGGGAATCCACCCTTGGCGGCGTAGTCGAAGCAGAAGGAGGCTGCTCTGCTTCTACACAAGTTAACAATCAGATATCAGCAAAGGAAAAAGCACCCGTGTACGCCGAACAGCAAGAAATAGACCATATACTTACGTTGGGGGCTGCTTTGAAGGAGAGTTGCCTCACCCGGCAAGGTTGTCTCGGACGCGCCTCCTGCCGTCGCAGTGGGTTCGTCCTCGACGACAATCACCGGGTCTTGGCCCTCTTCGACGCTCTACGGGCCAGCGTCACGAAAAGGAAAGAGTTCGAGCGAAGCAAATCAAATTCAAGATGAAGCAACAAAATTGAAGAAATACAAGGACAATATTGAAGCTTACTCTTCTTCTTCCTCGTCGGAGCTGGCGCGGAGAGATCAAACTCGGCTCGCCTCCAGTCACGACAAGGCGGAGGTGGGCTCTCTTGACCGCTTGGCGGGGGTGTCAGCGGTGGCCCGGGAGGATCCCGCCCCAGTTGTTGCAGCAGTGTGGGGTGCTCCCGCGGCAACAGTGCTTGCCGCGGTAGAGTGCGGCGCGCGGCGCTGCGGCTGTTGGCCCGTCTGCCGCCCTGCCTGCCTCCGCCTTGCGGAGACGCTTCTTGGCAGAGCCGGGTTCGCTGGCAAGCCGCTGGATGGTGGGGAAGAGGCGCCCTCGGCTGGTTCGCCGACTTCGGCCTCGGTTCAAGAAGCTCTTCCTCACCGGCGAACTCCCTTCGCCGCAAGGCTTGCCGCCTCTGCTGCATCCGCCTCCTCCATGGTGTACCGAAGACGCCAGCGGCATCTTGCCGCCTCCTCCAGCCTGGTGGCAATGCGCTGCATCTCGTCGTCGGTGGTGTCGCGGGTGAGCTTCTTCTGCTCGTCGGGGCGGATCGGCATTTCTTCCAAGCTGTCGAAGAATTGCCACAGGACGTCGTCGAACGGCTCTTGCCAGGTTGGAACGATCCCATGAGAATCACACAACGGCATCATGGCACAGATGCGGTCGGGCGCAGAATTGTTGCACAATGGGATGACCCCCCTCGGCAACCTAAACCACTCGGGGTGATCGGGGTCGTGCTTGAACAGTTCTAGCAAAGATCGCGTCCAACTCCAAGACAGTGAAATTCCGCTTGAGGCCCGGCGCAGCCTCATGATGTCCGCTGCGTTTTGGAAGTCCCAAGCAGGTCTCCTCCTTACCGCAAGGGATGGCGCGCGGCGAAGGAAATATGCGCCAACCGCGCCTTACGTTGAGTCCAAGCACGCTGAGGCGCAAAGATCCGGTCACGCAATCTTCAACCTAGCATCTTCTGGCGCCAAGTTGCTCCAATCGTTGTCGCGCACTATTGGGGTTTGGCGCAGGGCAGTGAAGGGCTGCGGGTTCTCCTCAACGATCCAACACCAATTGGCTCTCCACTCCTCCCATTTGCTACGGAACTCTCCTTCCAGATAAGCTTCTTTCTTGCCGATCCTGGAGACCCAAGCAATCCCTCCGGCAAGCGGCTCCCCTCTCAACGCTGGGCATGAAGAAGTGGCGGAAGAGGGCTACGTTTGGGTGGATCTCGACAAAGTTTTCAAGAAGGTGCGAAACCGCCATGGTCGAGACAGCATTGGGGGTGAAATCAAGGAGGCGAAGCCCGTAGGGTGTTCATGACATCGCAGAAGAATTGAGAAAAGGCGGGCGAGCCTGCAATAGAAGAAAAGCGCAAAGAAAGGGTACCCAGTTGGGGCTAGTTCGAAGCGGTGGCAGGAGTACCTTCGCGGCGCGGATGCGCACGCTTCTCCGTCGACCGAAGAGGTAGTAACCTCCCTCGGCTCCTTTGCGCCGGTGAGGAGAAGATGGCCCGCTCCTTCGCGGCGCCCATGAGCCGCGCCTCGGCCGACTTTCACGCCCTTCCCTTGTCGGCTTTCGGAGCCATGGCGGAGGCGGTGGAGGAGACCGACGGCGTTGATGGCGCCTGTGGCGAAAGGGGGAGCAGCGGTGGTTTCGAGACGAGACAGCAATGGCGAGGTGGGCGACCTGCCCCTGTTTCCCCTGTTTATAAGGAGGGAGAGGGGGCGGGCGTTCCGCTTTTCCTAATAAAGAAACCCCCACGACCTCGCCCACGATCTCTCGCACGACGCCACGTTCGGTGCGTGCCGTTCGTGGGAGACATGGTGGGTCCGGGGTGAGTTACGGCGTGATCAAGGCCGCGTGTGACCGTGCACTGTTTTGGGCCGGCCCAACAGCGCTCGGCACCGTGTGTGGCCCAGCCCGGGGCTCTGTCGGTGTACTAGAGTAGGGGTACCCTAGTATCCCGAACTCGCACTGGGCAGTTGCAAGCACCTCGCTGCAAGGCTTCCCCGGTCACCGCTTAAGATCCTCCATGGTTCCTTTGGAGCCATTCAAGAACAAAGTATTTAACCAAGAAGACAAGGCCCCGCAAGAGGAGCTTGCCGGGAAGGCCACTCAAGGCACGCAGAAGACAAGACCCCGCAAGAGGAGCTTGCCGAAGGCTCGGAGAGCGACAAGCCTCGGACGCGACAGGATTCAGCCATGCAAGGCACTTGCCGCGGTGCAACCTCTCTTCATCTCCGCTCCAGCTCATCCACCAACGTGTCGCCATGGGACCATTCCATGCGGCGTGTCAAGAGGCTGTGTGCAGCCAGCCGGGAGCAGCAATAAGCGGCTACCGACAAGCTTGCCATCGTGGCGAACGGTGGCGCCCCGACGGTCCCTCACATTGCCTTTGTTTAGGTGACAGGACGGGCATTTAATGCTTTTGTCCCTTGCCGTCGTGGTTAGGTAGAGTACATCAGACCTTTGTACAAGTAGGTGTACCAACTACTATTTTTCCATTTGTACCCTCATCTACGTTGCCACTGCCGAGACCCCTTTAACATATAAAAGGAGGCCCATGCATAACGTAGAGGGGTTCGGTTCCAACGTAACCAGAGAACACTCACGCTTAGGTCTTGTAGCTCTCATCGCCTCCCTAGCAAGAACACAATACAATCGCATAAGCGGCAGTAGGAGTATTATCTCAGGAGAGCTCCGGCTGGGTAAAAAGCTCGTGTAGCCGCCTCGATCCGCTCTTCAGGCGATCTCCGCCCTCCGAACCAAAAGGCTCGGTCCGCCGCCCCATAGGTGTTCGTGGGTCCGATCAGCCTCCCCGACATCCTTGGCGCCGCTGTAGGGCGTCGAGGCTGTGTGAACCTGATCCGGCGTTCACACGAGCAGCATCTTCATCATCTTCAACATCTTCATCAACATGCCACCGAAGAAGAAGGCTTCGCAACGGAGCCGTCTGCGTCGAACCCACCATCACCGGGCAAACGGGTGGTGGAGCAGACGCCGGGCGGAAGAACGGGCGCCGGCGAAGGAGTTCGTGGACGCTGCCAAGTCCAAGGACGGGGCCGCGCAAACCTCGGCGTCCGTACATGTCCCGCGCCCATCTCAGAGCAGCGGGACCAACAGCGTCATGGTATTCACAATACCATACGCTTTCGTTGGATCAAGGCCGAGCTAGAGGATCTCGAGGCCCTCAAGACCAACGTGCACGCCAACATGCCGGGCACGAAGCGAGATACGGTCGCTGACGGATGCTGCTCCTTCTAACATAGTTAGAAGTCCGGCATATCCCGCCTCGCACTGCTCACCATTGCCACCCACCACTCCGGCGGAAGCCTTGGCGAGAGCTCAACTACTCCTCGACTACCCTCCAACAGCCGACAAGGTTGACGAATGGAGGCCACCATCCAGTCTCATCGGCCGCCAACGGGCGACGCCCGTGGTAACCGAAAGTGCGTCGCTGCCGCGGCAGGAACGCCAAACGCGAGCCGGTGGCGACGAGACCGGTGGGGGTGCAACCACCATGCACTCTCCGCCCCGAAGGCCAAGATCGCCAACTCGCCGGATCCACCTCGACAGCGACTCCACTGCGTCATCGGATCCACGAGCTCAACGCGATCAGCGCCAAGTGCTACACGATCGACAGCAAGAGGATGCTCGAACTCGCATCGAGCGCTGAAGAGAAGCGCGACGTCAATCCGACAAGCACGCTGGGCCCTCTGTTGACATGCAGCGCCCGGAAGAACCAGGCGACTTGCCGTACGCGGTAGGTTGCCCTGCGTTCACTCGTGAGCTGCGGCAAGTCCAATGGCCCAGCAAGAAGAACTTCAAGCCAGACGTACCGGAGAAGTACGACGGCAAGACACACCCGTCGGAGTTCCTCAGCATCTACACCATCGCGGTGCAGGCTGCCAGGGGGCGAGACGACAAGATCCTTGCCAACTACTTCCCGCTGGGGCTCAAGCCCAACGTCAGGTCCTGGCTCATGCACTTGCCGGACAACTCCATATCTTCTTGGGCAGATCTATGCCATCAGGTTGTCGGCGCCTTTACAGCGCCACAAACCCCATGGCTAAGAAAGCGACCTTCATCTCGCCGCCCGGAAGGAAGGAGAGCCCTGCGGCAAGTATATTCAGAGATTCACCGTACAAAGACAACATCTCAGATGTCCACCCCGGCCATGTTATCGCTGCGTTCCATCGAACGCGCGGAACCGCAGGATGCGGAGGAGATGGCGATGTGCAAGATCGAGACGTCGATGAGCTATATGCCCCGGCCGACAAGTGCGCCGCGTGGTGAGGAGGAGGAGACTCCGGAGAGAATACCGGGCAGGAGGATCTCGACAAGGTGAGGAGACCGCCTGCAAGAAAGAAGAGCCAAGGCGGGGCAACAGGAAAAAGAAAGGCAGAGATGTGCTAGTTGTCGAGCAGTCCGTAACGGAGGTGGCGACAAGAACGCCAAGGCTGGTGGCTCCGGCAAGGAGGTTGATGGCGCCAACCACCGGCCTCTGTGGCGGCAGCCGACAAGGTGACGGCTCCGCAAAAGCGATCTTGCAAGATCCACCGCACTAAGGGCCATGACCTCCAGAGCTGCAAGAAGGTAGAGCAGCTTGTCGAGCAGCTGGTAAAGCTGAATACGAGAGACGCGACAAGGAGAAGGCCTGTGAAGGTGCCGGAGGAGCCAAGAAGAAACGCCCCGCCGGGAGGGCGCCAAGCGCAAGGCCAAGCAGCGGCAAGGAGACATACCTCCCGCCGCCGTGACAAGGATGAAGATGACGACGACGATGAAGATATGGAAGACGCATTTAGACCGATGAGCAGGAGTTTCATAAAGCTACAGAGGTCCTCTGCGTTGACGGAGGTGCTTCCCTGCATACTTCCCACCGCCAACTCAAGCAGTGGATGCGGGAAGTTAATGCAGCTGAACCATCCGTAGAGTCACGCAAGCCTCTGAAGTGGTCCAAAGACGCCTATCATCTTTGATATTGAGGACCACCTCGATCGCATAATGGCGGTCGGTGCTTGCCGATGTTGGTCTCACCAACTATCCGCAACCTCAAGGTCACCAAGATGCTAGTTAACGGCGGGGCGGCTTAAACCTCGATCTCCTCCGCGGTGCTCGAAGCTTCAGATCCCCGACAGCGAGCTCAAGAGACCGCACATTCCAAGGAATCAATCCGGAAGGAGCAAGTCAAGGGGAAGATCACGTTGCGGTAACATTTGGCAGCGAGCTGAACTTTAGGACCGCGAGGGTCACATTCGACGTTGTTGATTTCCCATTGCCTTACAATGGGATACTTGGCCGCCCAAAGACTCGCTAAGTTCATGGCAGCCTCTCATTATGCATACAACTTACTCAAGATGCCAGTGCCCGATAAGAATCATCTCTCGCCCATGGCGACAAGAAGGATGCTCTTATCTGTGCCGACAAGATCTACCGGAGGCAGCAGCTGCAATGTAAAGCAAAACACTTGTCACCGAAGCTCCCGGGGAAGAAGACCAAGTCCGGCAAGAGCTCTGATGCCCACTCCGGCAAGCGCACCTCTTCGGAGTGCTGCGCTACCATCGAGGACGCACCATCGAGCTCCACCGGCAAGTGCAAGAAGACGATGGCAGCTCCGCCAAAGACCAAGAAGGTGTCCGCCAAGGAGGATGGCACTGGTGGTACCTTCACCATCAGTGCCTCTCTTGACCCTAAATAGGAAGGCGCGCTCGTTGCTTTCCTGGGCGAACGACGTCGACGTGTTTGCGTGGCAACCGTCGACATCCCCGTGTTCCTGTGAAAGTAATTGAGCACCGTCTTGCCGCTTTGTCCTCGTCTTGGCGGCCCGTCAGCGAAAAGTCGAAGCAAAGGAGCGCCAAGAATTCATCGCAGAAGAGATCAAGAACCTGAAGCGGCAGGGCCTTGTCGAGGAGTGCTCCATCCTCACGTGGTTGGCCAATCCTGTAGTTGTGCGCAAGGCAAATGGGAAATGGAGACTTTGTATTGACTTCACGGATGTCAATAAAGCTTTTCCCAAAGATCCATTTCCTTTGCCGCCGCATCGACCAGATTGTTGACTCCACGGCCGGATGTGATTTGCTTTCATTTACGGATGCATATTCAGGATATCATCGATCTTCATGGCGTAAGAGGATGAGGAGAAACCGCATTCATTACACCATGTGGCACATACTGTTTCATACGGATGCCTTTCGGTTTGAAGAATGCTGGTTCAACGTTTGCAAGAGTAGTCCATGATGCTTTTGAGCCGCAAATGCACGTAAATGTAGAAGCCTACATGGATGACATAGTGGTCAAGAGCAAGGACAAAGCAACTCTGGTTCAAGATTTGGATGAGACCTTTACAAATCTGCAAGATCAACCTCAAGCTCAACCCCGAGAAGTGCGTGTTCGAGTCCCTTCCGCAAGCTTCTCGGGTTCTTCGTGGTCTCGGGGAATTGAAGCCAATCCCGACAAGATGAAGGCCATTAAGCGATTGAAGCACCAAAGCGCGTCAAGGATGTACGGAGACTTGCCGGGTTGCGTGGCTGCTCAAAGAGGTTTATCTCTAGGTTCTGCTGAACGCTACCGCCGTTTTTCAAGATTTTGAAAAAGGCAGGTCCAATGAAATGGACTCCCGAAGCGGAGGCTGCGCTGCAGGACTTAAAGAGGTACCTATCCTCCACTCCAATACTTGTCGCACCTAAGCCACAAGAGAAGTTGCTGCTATATATAGCGGCAACCAATCAAGTGGTTAGTGCTGCGTTAGTAGCGGAGAGGGAGGCGGATGATGAGCTAGCAACCACGGCAGACACATCCAATGAAAAAGGTGGCGCTTCACCGCAAGCTCGGGTCCCGACAAGGACGAATCTACGCAGACACATGAGCAGATGCGTAAAAGGATGGTGCAGCGCCAGCCATTTACTTTTGTCGGGCCCTTCTGCAGGGGGCTAGGTCAAGGTACTACGGTGTGCGTAAATTGCTTTTCGCCTCCTCATGGCCTCGAGAAAGCTGCGCCATTACTTTCAGGCACATGAGATCACAGCTTGTCACTCGCTTTCCGCTAAAGAGGATCTTGCCAAAATCCAGAGGCAACAGTGCAGGATTGTCGAGTGGGCAATCGGAACTGCCAAGCTTTGGCCTCAAGTTTGAGAGCACTTCAACTATCCAAAGCAGTAGCATTGGCGGAGTTCATAGCAGAATGGACGCCAACGCCAGATGAAGAAATTCCGAAACGAGCATCCCGTCAAGGAAACAAGCAAAGAGTGGCTGATGTACTTTGATGGTGCCTTCGCCGCGAAGGCGCCGGTCTTTGGCGTGCTGCTTATAGCACCCACCGGAGAGCACCTCAAGTACATAGTCCAAATGCATTTTCCCAAGGAGCAAGCAACAAACAATATAGCGTAGTATGAAGGTTTGCTTGCCGTCCTGTGGATTGCGAGACCTTGGGATTAAGAAACTTATTGTCGTGGGTGATTCGCACTTTGTCGCCCGCCAATTGAACAAAGATTATCAGAGTCCGTTGATGGAAGCCTACGTTGATGAAGTGAGAAAGCTAGAAGAACACTTTGACGGCCTACAAATGGAACATGTTCCAAGAGCTCAGAATGATATTGCTGATGGCCTGCATAACACCATCAACTGGACAGAACAAGAAGAGGAAGTTGATTTCTGGTGACTATTTTTCGGTAGAGCTTCCCGAAGCCGCCGCCAAGAAGGTCCCCAAGATCGACACCCACAGAGCTGAGGGGCAGTATGCTCCGACAAGCCCCAGGGTTTGTTTCGTTGAAGTAGACGCTCCCGACAAGTTTTGCTCGGGCAAGCTTGCCGGGGAACGTCAAGCTCTGGCTGAGCCGCGAGTTCTGCCGTGGAAGCCGATGTTCCCGCAAAGCAGCAGATGTGCCTTTAGTCCTTGTTGTCGAGCCACAAGCTCCAGCATGGGCGCAGCAGATTGTCCATTTCCTTCAAACAGGAGAACTTCCCGAAGAGCAAGAAGAAGCGGAAAGAGTAGCCCGGCAGTCAAGTATGTACCAATTTGTCGATAGCACACTGTACAGAAGAAGACTGAACGGTGTGAAATTGAAGTGTATTCACCGGGAAGACGGACAAAAGCTGTTGGCAGAGATACATGGAGGCATATGTGGTCACCACATTACAAGAAGAGCACTTGCCGCAAAGCTTCCGCAAGGTTTCTTCCGCCGACAGCCTCCAGGATGCAATCGCACAAGTAACCAAGTGTGAAGCGTGCAAGGTTCGGTCCAAATAGACACACCAGCCAGTCAAGCTCTCCAGACGATCCCTTTATCCCGCCATTTTCGTCTGGGGCTCGACATCTCGGCCCCTTCCCCGAAGTTGTCGGGGCTTTGAGTACTTGTACGCTGTAATCGACAAGTTCACAAAGTGGCCGGAAGTGGAAGCAGTGAGGAAGGTGACAAAGACAACAGCCAGTCAAGTTCTTCAGTCGATTGTTTGCCATTTCGAATCCCTAACAGGATCATCACCGACATAACGGCACACAATTTACGAGTCGCACCTTCATGCAAGACGTCCAAGATCTTGGCGCCAAGGTTCGCTTTGCTTCGCTTGCTCATCCGAGAAGCAACGGTCCAAGCGGAGAGGGCAAATCTTTGAAGTCGCTTGGGCTCAAGACCGTAACTTTCGACAAAGGCGCAAGTGCGGAAGAAACCGGATTGAGGAGTCGCCGGTGGTTCTTGGTCGATCAGACGACGCCAAATCGAGCGATCGCCGACACCTTTTGCTCTAGTCTATGGAGCGGAGGCAGTTCTCCCCACGGAACTCGTATACGGGTCACCTCAAGTACTCGCTTATGATGAGCTTGAGCAAGAGCAGCTGCGACAAGATGATGCGCTGCTCCTTGAGGAGGACCGTCTTCGTCATTGTGACGAGCTGCTCGTTACCGAAGCTTTGCGCCGCTACCATAGCCGCAAAGTTAGTGCCGAAGCCTCGAGGAAGGCGACCTTTGTTCTTCGCTGCTCAGTCCGCCAAGAATTCAAACAAGTTGACGCCAAGTGGGAAGGCCCTTATCGGGTGAAACGTGTCACTAGGCCCGGCGCTGTCCGCTTTGAGACCGAAGATGGCATTCGGTGAGCAACTCTGGAACATTGAGCATCTTCAGAAGTTTTACTCAGAAGGCTGTTGCGGAATCCTGTTCGCAACCACCTTTTGTACAAGTCTTGCCGTTGTTGCATGTAATCCTTTGTACAAAGCTGGGCGCAGATCCTGCATAAGTAAAGCTCATGTGTTATGCGCACAACTTGTTAAATTCATGCTTTCATCATTTTATTGCATGTTTTGGCTAACACTTTGTGCAAAGCACCCACACCGGTAAGCAATATCGAGTCACTGGCTCCATAACTTTATTTTCTCTTCTTTCTCTTTTCTCAAAGAAAGGGAAGGTTCCCTCGCCACAAGTTAACCAGGGGGAAGGAGAAGATAATGCTATGGACCAAGCGTTGATCGAGGAAGTTTCGCCTTTATCGGAAGCAAAGCGACGTAAAAGCTAAGTTGCCCAAGTTTGAGCAATCAGTTCTTAAATTTTAAGTTATCTTCCTCGAACGATAGTACTTTGTATGGAAAACTCAGGCGAGGAGGAACCAACTCATGACTAGTCGCGCCTTACTTTGTTTCGAGTCCGCTCAACAACTTAAGTGAGCTGCAGCTAGTCGCGACAAGGTTGTTTGTCGGAGGCGGCACCGCCAAAGAACTTGACGTTCGCGACTCGGTAGCCCAAGGCAAAGGTGCTCAAGACCGACAAGTTCCCTAAAAGCGTAGGGAAAAACGCATAAAAGGAAGGAATCAAGTAAAGGAAATAACATTGCAATCATCGCCTAAGATAGAGTTATATTACAAAATAGCTTGTCGCAGATCTAATAAATTGTTCTAAACATGATCGGCGACAAGGGAAAGATAAAATTGGCGGCCTAGTCTAAGCGGTCGCCATCAACCCGCTTTGATCTTGCCCACCTTGTCCACAATGGGTGCGATAAGGGCTTTGAGCGCCTCCACATCGGCATCTGGCGGCAAGGATCCGAGGACGCCGTTGAGGTTGAGGCCTGGGTTGTGGAAGGCCACCTTCATCAACACCTTCCGGAGGGCTCTGCGACAGATCTGGCGCGATTCCTCGGCCGGTTGCTTTGGGATCTCTTCCCGAGTCATTTGGAGAGCCGCCACCACGCCCTTGAAGAATAAGCTAAGCTTGGCGCTGGGTTGGAGGTGCTCGTCGGAGGAGTATCCAAGATCCACCATCCCCACTCCATCACTCGTTGTGGATGGCGGCAGCAGATCCACGAGACCTTGGTCGAAAGGCTCCACACTCTCCCTCAAGGCGCCTGGTGGCAACAAGATTCGCCAACAGCTCCTCGTTGGCCTTGATCTTCTCCAACAGCCCACCTCCCGCTCTTTGGCGCCTGGCCCAAAGATCTGCATCGAGTGGACAGCTTCAGCTCAAGATCTGCCTTTGGAATCCTTGGCGGCGCCGAGCTCCTTGCTCCTATCGGGCGAGACGGCCCCTGCAGCTTCGCCAAGAGTGTAGGCGTCCTTCTCGCGCTCGTGCTTGAGCGCAGCAAGCTCCTCGCCGCTCTTCCGAGATCGCCTCCAGTGCGTCACCTTCGTCTCCAACTCTTTCTTGGCGGCTCGGCGGCTGCGGCAAGATCCTTCGCTTCCTTAAGAGCCCCGCCAAGTGACTCCTCGCGCGACAAGCTCTTCCTCATAGCTGTCAAGATTGATCTTCCGCTGCGCCAACTCGCTTTCTTGCGCAGATAGCTTCTCGGCAGCAAGCCTTTGCTGCTCCTCGACCTCAGCCTTCTCAAGGATGAAGGTCATGCGCTCTTGACAAGTCGCTCCCGCTCTTTCCTTTACGCTCCGGAGAGTTTCTTGGTTGGCGCCGGAGCTCTTCAAGGCGCTTCTCCATGTATGCTCCCGCACTCGCGACAAGTGCTTCCGGGACTCCAACTTGGCTTGTCGGGCGCGGTAGAGCGACAAAGAGCTTCTTCAGCAATTGCTCCTCCTCGAACTTCGGCTGCCGCTGCTTTGCTTGGCGTCCACGGCTGTCGGCCAATGAGGCGAGCAGCTCTTCATCGAAGGTTTCTCCTTCGACGGCGCCCTGAGCTCGACTCCCATGGGAGCTTGATGAAGACGCCGTCGCCCGGCCTTCAAGTAGGCACCGGTGGGGCTCCTCGAACTGACGCTGCGGCTGGCAGCGGAGAGGATCGGCGGTCGATTAGCGCTGGCGCTCCCGCGGGGCCTCAGGTCGCTGCGATCGCTGACCCTCGCCCGGCTTCTGCGGCGGCAGCCTCGGTGGCCTCTTCGCCGGCGGGCTCGTCAGCGCCGGCTTCTTCTTCCACGGCGGCGGCTTCGTCAGAGTTGCCGCGCGCGTCCTCCTCGCCGGCGACCTCGGTCTCCATCGGCTCTGTGGCGGACGGATGAAGAAAGTCAAGCAATATCCAAAGATAGAATCAGAAGAAGAAAAACACAAGGGAAGTACTCAGGCAAGAAGGTTACCTGCGCCGGGAGCTGCGGTCACAGTCTCCGCCGCCAAGGGATCGCTGGTGCCGTCCCTTGCCGGAGAGCTGCCCCTTGCCGGAGAAGGCTCCCTTGCCGGAGACGGCTCCCTTGCCGGGGAATCCACCCTTGGCGGCGTAGTCGAAGCAGAAGGAGGCTGCTCTGCTTCTACACAAGTCAACAATCAGATATCAGCAAAGGAAAAAGCACCCGTGCACGCCGAACATCAAGAAATAGACCATATACTTACGCTGGGGGCTGCTTTGAAGGAGAGTTGCCTCACCCGGCAAGGTTGTCTCGGACGCGCCTCCTGCCGTCGCAGTGGGTTCGTCCTCGACGACAATCACCGGGTCTTGGCCCTCTTCGACGCTTCTCTGGGCGGCGTCACGAAAAGGGAAAGAGTTGAGAAGAAGCAAATCAGATTCAAGATGAAGCAACAAAATTGAAGAAATACAAGCACAATATTGAAGCTTACTCTTCTTCTTCCTCGTCCGGAGCTGAGCGGGAGAGATCAAACTCGGCTCGCCTCCGGCGACAAGGCGGAGGAGTGGGCTCTCTTGACCGCTTGGCGGAGGTGTCGGCGGTGGCCTGGGAGGATCCCGCCCGGTTGTCGCAGCAGTGTGGGGTGCTCCCAAGGGCAACATTGCTTGTCATGTAGAGCGTCGCCGCACGCCGCTGCGGTTGTTAACC
Organism: Aegilops bicornis; assembly: GCA_021605145.1. Lineage (NCBI taxonomy): Eukaryota > Viridiplantae > Streptophyta > Magnoliopsida > Poales > Poaceae > Aegilops > Aegilops bicornis. Next base: position 526,246,797 of record CM038675.1, on the reverse strand, counting down.
CGTCTGCCGCCGCCCGCCTCGTCTCCGGCCTTGCGGAGATGCTTCTTTGGCGAGCCGGGAGCTCCGTTTGCGGCAAGCTGGATGAGTGGGGAAGAAGCGCCCTCGGCTGGTTCGCTCGACTCGCCTCGGGTTGACAAGCTCTTCCTCACCGGCGAACTCCTTCGCTCGGCAAGGCTTGCCGCCTCTGCGCATCCGCCTCCTCCACGGTGTACCCGAAGACGCCCGGTGGCAAGCTGCTGTCGCCTCCTCCAGCCTGGTGGCAATGCGCTGCATCTCGTCGTTGGTGGTGTCGCGGGTGAGCTTCTTCTGCTCGTCGGGGCGGATCGGCATTTCTTCCAAGTCTTCAATAGCATGGTAATTTGCTTAATAATAATAATATGCTTGGTATTCGAGATTTGTAAAACTTTCTTTTGAGTGCGTTGAATACTAAGAAAAGTTTGATGCTTGATAATTGTTTTGAGATATGGAGGTAGTAATATTAGAGTCATGCTAGTCGAGTAGTTGTGAATTTGAGAAATACTTGTGTTAAAGTTTGTGATTCCCGTGTAGCATGCACGTATGGTGAACCGTTATGTGATGAAGTCGAGCATGATTTATTTATTAATTGTCTTCCTTATGAGTGGCGGTCGGGGGAATGACGATGGTCTTTTCCTACCAATCTATCCCCCTAGGAGCATGCGCGTAATACTTTGCTTTGATAACTTGTAGGTTTTTGCAATAAGTATATGAGTTCTATATGACTAATGTTGAGTCCATGGATTATACGCACTTTTCGCCGGTATCATACACCCACCATATACCTTCCTCAAAACAGCCACCATACCTACCTATTATGGCATTCTCATAGCCATTCCGAGATATATTGCCATGCAACTTTCCACCGTTCCGTTTGTTATGACACGCTCCATCATTGTCATATTGCTTAGCATGATCATGTAGTTGACATCGTATTTGTGGCAAAGCCACCATTCATAATTCTTTCATACATGTCACTCATGAATCATTGCATATCCCGGTACACCGCCGGAGGCATACACATAGAGTCATATTTTGTTCTAAGTATTGAGTTGTAATTGTTGAGTTGTAAGAAAAATAAAAGTGTGATGATCATCATTTTTAGAGCATTGTCCCAAGTGAGGAAAGGATGATGGAGACTATGATTCCCCCATAAGTCGGGATGAGACTCCAAATGAAAAATAAAAAAAAGGAGAAAATAAAAGAGGCCATAAAAAAGAGAAAAGGCCCAAATAAAAAAATGAGAGAAAAAGAGAGAAGGGACAATGTTACTATCCTTTTACCACACTTGTGCTTCAAAGTAGCACCATGATCTTCATAATAGAGAGTCTCTCGTTTCGTCACTTTCATATACTAGTGGGAATTTTTCATTATAGAACTTGGCTTGTATATTCCAATGATGGGCTTCCTCAAATTGCCCTAGGTCTTCGTGAGCAAGCGAGTTGGATGCACACCCACTTAGTTTCTTTTGTTGAGCTTTCATATACTTATAGCTCTAGTGCATCCATTGCATGGCAATCCCTACTCACTCACATTGATATCTATTGATGGGCATCTCCATAGCCCGTTGATACACCTAGTTGATGTGAGACTATCTTCTCCCTTTTTGTCTTCTCCACAACCACCATTCTATTCCACATATAGTGCTATATCCATGGCTCACGCTCATGTATTGCGAAGATTGAAAAAGTTTTGAGAATGTCAAAAGTATGAAACAATTGCTTGGCTTGTCATCGGGGTTGTGCATGATTTAAATACTTTGTGTGGTGAAGATAGAGCATAGCCAGACTATATGATTTTGTAGGGATAACTTTCTTTGGCCATATTATTTTCAGAAGACATAATTGCTTTGTTAGCGCCGGATACGTCTCTAACGTATTTAGGAACGGATGGAGTATAAGAGTAGACATGGAGATATATCAGCAGCATGGTCTACAACAAAAATGTGCTGGACTGGTTAGCGTCGGATGCTCGCAACGCGATGACATGAGTTCGAATTATGTCTTTAACTTTAGATTTTTATATTATATATTACTTATTTAATATACTTCTTTCGCTACTGTACTGATAGTGGAACTGATACGTCTCCAATGTATCTATAATTTTTTATTGCTCCATGCTATATTATCTACTGCTTTGGACCATATTGGGCTTTATTTTCCACTTTTATATTACTTTTGGGACTAACCTATTAACCGGAGGCCCAGCCCAGATTTGCTGTTTTTTGCCTATTTCAGTGTTTCGAAGAAACGGAATATCAAACGAAGTCCAAACGGAATGAAACCTTCGGGAACGTGATTTTCTCACCGAATATGATCCAGGAGACTTGGACCCTACGCCAAGGAAGCTTCGAGGTGGTAAAACACGAGGTAGGGGGGCGCACCCTCCCTCCCCCCCCCCCCAGGCGCGCCCTCCACCCTCGTGGGGCCCACAAAGCTCCACCGACGTACTTCTTCCTCCTATATATACCTACGTACCACCAAACGATCAGATACGGAGCCAAAAACCTAATTCCACCGCCACAACTTTCTGTATCCACGAGATCCCATCTTGGGGCCTGTTCCGGAGCTCCGCCGGAATGGGAATCCACCACGGAGGGCTTCTACATCATCATCATAGCCTCTCCGATGAAGTGTGAGTAGTTTACTTCAGACCTTCGGGTCCATAGTTAGTAGCTAGATGGCTTCTTCTCTCTTTTTGGATCTCAATACAATGTTCTCCCCCTCTCTTGTGGAGATCTATTCAATGTAATCTTCTTTTTGCGATGTGTTTGTTGAGAACGATGAATTGTGGGTTTATGATCAAGATTATCTATGAGCAATATTTGAATCTTCTCTGAATTCTTTTATGTATGATTGGTTATCTTTGCAAGTCTCTTCGAATTATCCGTTTGGTTTGGCCAACTAGATTGGTAGTTCTTGCAATGGGAGAAGTGCTTAGCTTTGGGTTCAATCTTGCGGTGTCCTTTCTTAGTAGTGATGGGGGCAGCAAGGCACGTATTGTATTGTTGCCATCGAGGATAACAATACGGGGTTTTTATCATATTGCATGAATTTATCCCTCTACATCATGTCATGTTGCTTAAGGCTTTACTCTGTTTTCTTTAACTTAATACTCTAGATGCATGCTGGATAGCGGTCGATGAGTGGAGTAATAGTAGTAGATGCAGGCAGGAGTCGGTCTACTTGTCTCGGACGTGATGCCTATATACATGATCATACCTAGATACTCTCATAACTATGCTCAATTACATCAATTGATCAACAGTAATTCGTTCACCCATCGTAAAATATTTATGCTCTTGAGAGAAGCCACTAGTGAAATCTATGGCCCTCGGGTCTATTCTCATCATATTAATCTTCCTACGCTTTATTATTGCTTTGCTTTTTTACTTTGCTTTTTATTTTACTTTGCATCTTTATACCAAAAATATTATCTATCATCTCTATCAGATCTCACTCTCGTAAGTGACCGTGAAGGGATTGACAACCCCTAATCGCGTTGGTTGCATTGAGCTATTTGTTTTGTGTAGGTACGAGGGACTTGCGCGTGGCCTCCTCTTTGGATTGATACCTTGGTTCTCAAAACTGAGGGAAATACTTACGCTACTTTCTGTGCATCATCCTCTCCTCTTGGGAAAACCAGCATAAGCTCAAGGCGTAGCAGGAACCCACAGTACTTAGAATACAAGATTAAGGATGGACTTGTTTCTTTTTAACTTTCATCTGAAGTTGTAGCCACCCTACAAGTCACGTGTACACTGTACATGCAATTAACTTTTTATAGAGGGACAATCATACACGTAATTAACTCAAATGGATTGGATGTCACTTTATTATTTCCAGCATAAGAGCATCTCCAATGGCAGCCGGCAAATTTCCTCCCGTTTCCTTCCGCGGAGGACGCATCAAACGCCAGCGGCATACATTTTCACAACTCTAACCAACCAGATGAAATTCGTGCAAACACGGACTGATTTCATATAAGCATGAAGGATTTCGTATAAATAAGGCGGGTCTTCATATAAACATGATGGATTTCATTACATTTACATGAACTAAGCGGTGCCAATCCGGCTATCTTGGTATAATTAATACTCCCTCCGTATGGAAATACTTGTCCTAGAAATGGATGTATCTAGACTTATTTTGAATTCTGAGATACATACAATTTATCCATTCTTAGAACAAAAATTTCCCGCCAGCTGGAGAGGGAGTACATAATCTAAATGGCCGCCCGCGGATCCCTTTGTCTTCCTCATGTCCGGCAGACACTTTTCGGGGTCGATGAAGGTCCTCGAAAGAGACGAAGAAGCAAAGAAACCACCTGAATGCGCAGTCGTCGCCTCAGCGGTGGCCTTCATGGGACCCGAGTGGTGGCGGCCTCCCGTGTTCTACTTCTCCTCGATGATGGCGGCGGACACGGAGAAGCTGGCCACCGACTCGTCGCTGTCCACACACCCGGCTTACATCTCTGCCGCATGGCGCGCCATGAGCACAGGAGGCGTGATGCAACGACGCAGCGATGACGCTCGTACCGGTGTGCTCGCCGCCGTGCCGGCGTGGAGTAACTCGCCACTCCTCATCGAGCTGAACTGGAGCGGCGAGTTGCTAAACCACGCGCCTGCTTGGGGCTGCAACTGGCTCCATCGGGCCAAGCGAGGTTGGTGAACCACCGAGCGGCCTCGCCCGTATCCGGAGGGCTCGGCGGGCCACCCAGACGGGTAATATGCCGGAGAACGGCTCCTCGGAAGCCATCGGAAGAGTGGAGAAATTGGTGAAGGCGGAGATGGGGGAGCGGCGGAGGGGTGCGATTCGTGCCCATTGTCATACATGGCCTCGTGAAAATAGAGGCGGACGGTAGGAGCTTGGCGGTGTGCAGCCTCGTTTAAACTGAGGGCGGATGGGAGGAGCTCGGCCGGTGTTGTGTTTAATTCCGGCCCGCTCATGAACGGACGTGTGGCCGGAGTAGGTTTCTCGTTTTGCATGCAGGTTTAACGGAGGGGTTTGATGGAGGCGAGGAGGCGTGTTCAGCCAGGCATGCAGTGGACGGTGCAGTACTATTCGATTTGACAACTACAACTAGTATATTATAAAAAACAAAGAAGAGTAGTAGAGATAGAGATAAGAATAGAGACTAGGGAGGAGCACCATCTCATCGCTTCATGGACTACTTCCTGCACTCCATTCGTGGCCATAACGTCCCCTCTGTACCACTCCCTCCTGCGCTCATTCGGGCCTTTGTTGAAATTTGGGGTGCGCACTCTCGCGACTGCTAGCAGCGACGACTTCATCGACGACGACTTCTTCCCCGACCTCGGCAACCTCTTCCTCAACGACATGGGCGACAACCTCAACGCCAATGGTGCTGCTCCCGTTGCACCGTATGTGTTTCTGTCCTTCTTGTTCGAAATCGTGGTAGAATTCATGTTTCTAGTATGTGTCCTAGATTCGATCTGTTCATCTACTATGCTAGTCCACATGATTAGTTTAATCTCTGTTATAGCCGTCATGATTTATTTTGTAGTAAATATTGTAGTAACTTGCTCATATATTCAACTGGCGGAACGTCCCCTACAGCCACTCCTGTTTCATGGATGGCCTGGTAAATGCCTCCAAGGAGCCCTTCGTCTACTGCTATGAGTGCCCGGTGCCGTTTTGGGGCTCGCCGGCGGACATCGTGCATCACCCAGCGCAGCGCGACAATCACTACTGGCCCTTGGCGAAGAACATCAAGTACGAGACGTGCTACCCGTTCACCGTGCCAGAGTCGCTGGAGGACCGGCACCGCCTACTAGTCTCGGAGGAGGACGACAGCGTCTTCCTCTTGATCGTGGCCACCGGCGAGGTCCACGCAGGCTGCCGCCACATCTTTGTAGTGTGCGTCAGCGGCACTGGCGGCGTGACAACGACCGAGGCCGATTGCGGTGCGTGCTCACTATTACTACCCCTCGGAGGTACGTGGGCGGCGACACTGGCTACATCAAGCATACTTGGACTCTACCGAGCTTGGACTTTCCCGCCGATGTGGACATGGAAAGGGCTCGGTGTTATTTGAACCCCAATGATGTGCACGGGGACTCCAAGGAGGTTCACCTGGACATCTGCATTATCAAGTTAAATGTTGATCATTAGTCTTCGCTCAATGTAATCCGCTGTCTAAGCATGTGGAGACTTCCATGCATGATCTTGCTCTATTGAAGTATCGCGCATGAATAAAAGTGTATCCATTTATGGTTTAGTCTAGAATCTTCCATGTATGAATTTTTACTCTGATCTTGGTGAAAGACTTATGATGAACCATTTCTTACATATCCTCTACCCCTCCCAAGTCATCTGATTTAATCCTCCGTCTAGGTGTATAAGGGCATGGTTAATACTTAAATAGTATAGCCAACTGTTGACTATAAGAAAGTGCCATGTCATCTGTAGCCAACATGTATAACAATGGATACTCAAAAACTAATTCTTGAAGATCATTTCATGCAAAGCACAATAAGAGTTATTTCTTCACAAGTTTTGGATGCACGTTGAACAATTGAACGCTTTCGTTTGTAGAAGATACTTTTTTATCTATTTCACCCGGATGTCTGTGAGCTCTAGTGATGAAATAATATCCGAACAAACCTATCGATACCCGTTACACATGAGATGATCCCCACATCCTTTGTCAAAATAAACAACTCCCCGGTCAATGCATTTCACTCTTCCGGTACAGCATACGCAAACACCTTACTATAGATTAGTATGACCAAAAATTGTACTAACATTATATATAGTACGATAGCGATGATGCATGTCACCTAAAATTATAGGAGTATCATTGAAAACTATGTTCAAATACTGAATCCAACAATATTGTTTTTGTTGACATGCACTAACATTTTGCGATTAAATCTTGAGTCCAAATTCAATGGGGATAAACCACGACCTATGTAGTCGTACTAGTGTAGAGGGCGGCTGCACGGGAGTCTCACCCCGCTTCGTGGTGTGAGAAAAGCGATCATATCACAAAACCCAACCACTCCTAGTAATAAGTGGCCTGGTAATATAAACGGACAAGCAACCATCACATCCCTCCGTCTTTTTTGCATTTCATCTCTCTGCATTTACTTTCTCCGGTTCATCTCGCACAATCAATCCCTAGCTACTACTCATAGTATCCCTAGCTACTACTCCTAGGGCTAGTTCTTTTGGCGGCTTCCCCAGCTTTTCCCATAAGACTAGTCACAGTGGAGAGTAACATTAAGGCGCCTCACTCATTTATTTGGGCTTTTAAACTACTACTAGTAGTACCTCCATCCTGGTTTATTCCTCACCATTGTAATTTGTGCTAAATTTTGACCAAAGATTTAACTGATAAAATGTTAGTGCATGTGACATGCACTAACATTTCATTAGTTAAAATTTATGATCAAAATTTGACATGATTACAATGGGGACCAATAAACCGGAGACGAGGTAGTAGTTATGGGATTACTAATCTAGAAGCCTAAAAGAATCGGCCCTGGTACTCCTACTAGTAGTAGTACTCAAGTTGGAATTCAATTGCCGCGACACAACTTGTTAGGCAAAAAATTCGATCTGAGGTGTAGGAAGCGGTTTGGGAATTTGCATGCCTTTCCAACCGGTGAGATACTCCGTACAAAGTCTGACGGAGAAATAACCACAGAGAAGGAAGCTAAAAGTAAACAATCAAACGAGCATTTTTGCATTTGTTTTGCATTGAATCGTTTCACAAGCTTGACTAGTGTTGTTTTTCTTCTTTTACAAAAACAACATCTTAACGTTAAAACGTGCATTTGCGTGTATATAAGTAATAGTAGTACTCCCTCCGTCTAGGTGTATAAGTCTTCCCTCCTTCTTGGTCACGGTGCACAACCAAAGATGACTTATTGACCTTGACGGGGGGAGTAGCACTTACAGTCCACTTCTAAATATTTGTCTTTCTAGAGATTTTTCAATAACTGACTACATACGGAGCAAAATGAGTGAATCTACACTTCAAAATATGTCTATATAATCCGTATGTGATAGTCCATTTGAAATCTCTAAAAAGTCAAATATTTAGGAACGGAGGGAGTAACATATTAGGAGTATATCAAAACAAGAGTGATTTCTTTCAAGTTGGTGAACAAGTACTACTATTCTACTACTTTGGATCCGTCTCAACGCACGGGCAGATTGCTAGTAAAAGGAAAAGGCCTGCCGCATTAAGCGTCACTCCCCCACACCGCATGGGGAATCGGGGAGTACTCCAAAACCGTCAGCACGACACATAGCTTAGGGAAGGCGTGTTGCCTAGAATTTTCACTTTCATGTGGGACCACCGTTGAGCAAACCGACTATTGGCAAACCGCACCCCGCCCGTCGCCGGGTTGGAAAACAGAAACAAGGGGATGATCTAGCTGTAGCACGGAAGCCAAGAAATTAGGTGTCAGATGGGGCTCGTTGATAGAGTAGGAGCATTCCGTACTACTCTGCTCCTACTAGTACCATTGTACTATAAAACTAGTACTACCACTATACAACTAGTAGGTACGTGCACGACACAGCATCGTAGGAACAAAAAGGGAAGATCTTGTTTTGGGTGATTTATATTTTTTTTCTGTCAACGTAGTATGAATAATATGATGTGGGGGGCACCCATGAAGCTTATGTGGCTTGGTTGCATGGCTACGAAAGGTTAGAGAAAAATAAATAGATAATGTGTTTAGAGTGCACTCCACTAAACAGATATATTTTGGATCCATTGCAACGAGCCGACACATCTATATCTATACCCCATATATAGTGTGTGAATAACTTTGAAAGTTGGTCGTTGGATGATGCCAATCCGATGGTACAAAGATGGCAAATTTGAGCACTACTGGCCGTTGGATATCATCTACATTCCACCAGATTCCGCCGCATGTAGAATCTAGAAGGCTCCATGGTTGAACTTCATTCATGACTAACTTTGCCACAACTAAGCTTAGGCAAAGTGTGTCTGAAACAAAAAATGTGGCTAACAAAATTGCCACCACAAGTGTAGCAAGATTTGGAAAGAAGTTGAGTCTATGACATGTGGACCATGTAGCTAGAAAAGTGTGGCAAGCCACAAGTGTAGCAATGAACCAAACACATGCCTGGTGTGTTTGGTAGGGTGTATGAAGGGTGCATGATCCCAAGAGTTCCCTTCTTGGCCCATTTTTGAGTGTTTGGTAGAGTGTATGGAGGGTGCATGAGTCCACACTAGATTAGCACAAATACACTAGAAGCATGCATGAAGAGAGCATACATGAAGAGGGGTGTTGAGTTGAGCATGCATGAAGAGGGAACAACTATGCTGAGACAAGAACGCAACAAAACACACTTGTGGCATGCCTAAGCTTAGGCGTGGCAACCTTAGGCTGCAAACCAAACCATAACTTTGAAAGTTGGTCGTTGGATGAAGCCAATCCAACGGTACAAAGATGGCAAATCCGAGCACTACTGGCCGTTGGATATCATCTACATTCCACCAGATTCCGCCACATGTAGAATCTAGAAGACTCCATGTAACATCCCAAAATTCTAAATTTTGGAATGTTATATTAAATAAATAACTATGCTTGTTGTCTGATTGTTTGTTTGATTGATTGAGTGAAACTGAGTGGGATTTGAAAACTTTTGAAAGTTGAATGAGAGGGAATGAAATGACTTTCCCAAAACTTTCTCCTTTGCCATTTGGATCTCAATGAATTAAAATTCATTCCAACACCAAACCCTAGAGTGAAGATGACATGACTTCTTCCATTTTGAAATGAAAAGGGTTTTGGAAAAGATTTAAATTTCATTTGGGAATATTTCAAATTCAAAGCTTTATGCAACTCAATGATTTTCATGAGGGAAGATAAAATGACTTCTTCAATTATATGAAATATGAGTTGGAAGTTAAAAAGTATCAAATTGAAAGTCAATTGAAAGTGCCTTGAAACCCTCTTTCAAATTGAGTTTTGGAATTTGAATTCAAACATTGGCATGTGGGAAACATTTCAAAAACTATGCCTGATAAATACTTGATCAAAAGTATGAGAGGAGCAAACATGACACTCCAAAAATATCAGAGGAAACAATGCCAAAAGATTTGGATTCAAATCTGAATTTTATTTGAATTTGAAAAAAAAATAGATTTTTATAAAGTTTGGATTTTGCCTTTGGAAAAATGTTCAAATGAAAGGGAATATTCCCCTGATCATTTTGGTATATATATACCCTATATAAAATATTTATAGATATTGTTTTATTTTTGTTTTTGTTTTATTAAACCCCCCCCCCCGGGGCGCCAGCCAGGCCACCCAGGCCAGCGGCCGCACCCGGCCTGGCTTGACCAGCCGGCCCACGAGGCCAGGCCGACCAGAGCCCAGCTCCCTCACCTCGCCCCTCGCCGAATCCTCTAGGCCCGGCCACCCGCTTCAAAACCCCCTCTCTCTCTCGTGACCCGTGGGCCCCGCCCTCTTCTTCCCCCTCGCCCGCCATCGACCTCATGGGAGATCGTGGGATCGAAGGATCCGGGATCCCCGATCGCCCGATCCCCTTAGAGCGAGCCCGACCCCAGCTATAAAAGCCGGAGCCCCGCACCCCATTCCTCCCCGAGACCTCATGGGACCCTCTCTCTCCCGTTCGACCACGCTGGAGACCCGAGCTCCCTCACGCCGCCATTGTCGCCATCCGTCGCCACCCCACCTCCCCGACCACCGACCCGCTAAACCACTCCCGTGCTCCCCGCATCCTCCCGGCGACTTCATGGGAGCTCGCCCGAGACCTTGGGCCCAAGCGCACTCCGCCGCCCGCCGCCGTCAGCCGAGGTCGGTGAAGTCATAGGAAAGCACCCCCGTCAGATCTTAGATCGGCCTGGGTCAGAAGCCCCGAAGGGTTAGGTTTTATTTATAAAACCGGCGGTTCAATCGGTTTAGTTTTAGTTTAGGTTTATTTTTTAGGCCGGTTCGTTTTAGTTTTAACCTGCAGCCCATTTAGGCTATTTGGCATACGAGAACAGTATAGGCCCATTAGGCCTTTTTCTTTTATTTTGATTTTCTGTTTTAGCGAGAATAGTTTACATTTTCAAAAATTGATATATTTTATTCTGTTTAATATTTTTAGGTGATTCTTTTTTGTTGGATTGCAAATTTTATGTAGTTTCTGTAGAATATATATTTAGCTATGTTAAAAATAATTAAAAATGCTTTAATTTAGTTTTAGTCAGAATAGTAAATCTGCTATAACTTGAGTTAGAAAAATTATTTTTGCATGATTCTTTTGTCCCAACTTTATTTTGTCATTGCCAAACCCTAGAAATTAACTTGGGTATTTTAGGATTAATAAATAATTAGTTTTAAGCAGAATACTATTAATCCTAATTAATTAGCTAGCTCCTGTTTTTCCTATTAAATTAATTAGTAAATTAATTTATTTTTAACTAGTGATTGATTATTCTAGGATAGTTTCTGTCATTCTAATAGATGAACTTTTATTTATAATTAATAAAAGTTTTAATTTATTTTCTTAATAGAAATTGAATTAGGCCTATTAGGAGTTTTATAATAGCTTTTTAATTAATTTCTTTTGCTCCTAGTTGCTTAGTGAAACCTTTTCCATTAAGTTAACATAAAACCATGATTAGGTTATGTTAAGAAATTTTTATTATATAAAACTATTTTTGTTATTGTTTGAAGTAGGGAAAACTTTGAGTGGCCTTTCTTTGAGTTTTTCTTTTGGATTTGGTTTTGGTTGTTTTGTTGTGTTATGTTACTTTTGTTATGTTGTGTTATGTGATCCTATTGCTATGTGCTTATTATAGTTATTGTTTGCCTCGGTAGAATTTCCGGAGTGCGAAGATTGCTACTCTGAAACCCTAGTTTTTGAAGATCGTCAACCGAGCAAGTTCACTTTGACCATTGCTTTCATACCTATGTTTTTATTGCATTTAGTAGCATCCTTGCAACCACACCTCGATAGTGTTATTGAATCCTTGTAGTTGAGTAGTATGCATGAGGTAGGAACCCATCACCCTGTTACCAAGCCGGGACGTTTTATTTAAATGCTACGCTATAGTGGGCGGGGTTTGGTATGAGTGCACGAGTGGTGTGAAGAAGGAGGATTCTCGTCAATGGCGACAACTCCATGATGGAATCTGCAAGGACTGCATCTTCAAGACCTCAAGACTTCAAGACTCGAGGCAGAATTCAATACACACTCTTTGGGTGAAGGGCGGTTGTGGGCACCTGGAGAACCCGGTGGTTGGCGGGATGCATGGAGAAAGCGCCATGACATCTTGCGGAAAGCTTCACCCAGACTCAAAGAGGCGGAAGAATACTTCATGCGGAAGCTTACATGCAACCGCAAGTCATTATGGGCTCTGGCTTGGTTGCCCTTAGTTGTGACTCTGGTGGGGCGGTGCTAGCGAGATGTAGAACTACGGTAGGATTGGATGGAGTCTGGACGGTGGTCGGAGGAACTCTTTGGAAGACCATGTTTCGGTCATCTTGTTCTCAAACACCACGAAGTGCGAGAGCGTAAAGAGAGGGATCGAATCTTGCGGGTAAAGTGTACAAACCTCTGCGGAGAGGTTATAACCTAATCGATTAGCCGTGTCCTCGATTCACGGGCAATTTGAGCATCTGGACTTGGATCTATCTGGAACTCTCAACACCGGATTGATAACTTAATGGTGGGCAACATATGATGAATTTTTGGGCTATGAGACATCGGTTGGCGTAACCATGTCATGATAGAAAACTCCATAGTACAGACTCCATTTATTCCTTTGATGTAGGTAAAATAAAATCAGCTTTTACGCATAAACAAAACTTCGAATCTGAGCCATAAAGCCATATTGCATATAGTATAGTTTTATCATCTGTTTTTCTCATATTGTGATCTTGCGGTACATTCAATGTCTTGACCTACTGCAACTGCAACGTATCATGTTGCGAGATATTTCCTCGACGAGTAAGAGTTACGATCTGGGTTACGGTCTACACTCAACTGCCGATGGCGTTGATGGGACTCCACACCCGTTTGTTTGTTTCGCTGAGTATTATGAGGTATATATCATTTACGTTATGTATACATGTGATTGCACTTTGATATATACATTGATGTACTTTGTGTGTGCTGACATATCTTGATCCGAGGATGGCACAGTAACACGGAAGGCTTGACCGTCACGAGGTCGGTCGCTCTGAGAGATGGTATCGAGCACATGTTGGTATGAGATGTGACCCTAGAAATCGGAAAGCCCTAGGACGGGATATCTCTAAAACTTTATTTTCAAAAGACTATTACTTCTCATCTCTTTACGATTTTATCGAATAGACACTCTCACCTCAAAATAGTTAGGATATACCCCTTTTCCTTTTGACCACATGAAGGATCAACTGAAGCCACTCCAAGAAAGATATCGGAGGACTGATGACCTCTTCCAAGTAAAAAGGATTTCACCATGTATTAGAAGCTACAGCAGTTGAAGACTTGAAGATTTGAAGTTCCTAAAGAAATATTTGACCTTTAGAAGACCAAACCCTGTTACACACTTACGTTAGATGCGACGATGTGTGAGCTGTCATTTGTTTGATGTTTTCGAACAGCCCCAAAAAATAAAACTTGTTTCTTCAAAACCATTGTTTGTATTGTGTGTATATCCTCCCCACCTCTCTCATATCTCATCCCCAAACCCTTGAACCCATAGATGATGAATGAAGTTGGTGATATTCTACGGACCGAAGACTCGGTAGGAGGTAGAGCTATGGATGCAGAACATGGAGAATCACTTGGAACAATTTGGTTTCAAGGAAGTATGAGGTCCAATCGCTCTTGATGCTTTCTGAAAGTGCTGCAGCACAGTGGAGAATGCATCAATCCATACAAGGATTTAAAGGAGCAAAAACTTGGGAGGAATTCAAGAAGACCACTGATGAGATCACGTCTTATCCGGAAGCACAATGATACACCAAGAAATAAACCTTGTGCACGCAAGATTTGCGGAGAAATAGGACACACCGGAAGGTTACGCAAAAACACGAGAGTGGTGAAGTAACGATAGATGTTTTGTTTGGCTTGCGAAACCATGGAATTACTCGAACCGGTTCGAGAACAAGAGAAATTCTGCAATGCTTGTGAGTATGCCCAAGTGTTAGAATACGTGATTCGATATTTACGTATGTGGTAATGATTCAAATGCGGGATGGATTGGCCCCATACGAAGACTTCTATCATGAACTATCATATGTTGATGGAAAATCAGAGAGCCTCGAAAACCTTAGAAGAGTGTCGACACGATAAGCCATAAAACCATAGAATGGTAGTACGATGGAACCCTTCTGAGCAACCGTTGCCAATCGTAGGATATACGGTGAAGTTCAACCGGACCCGTTCTCTGCGGGAGAAACCATTAATGGTAGACCACCATGAGTGTTTTGATAGTTGTCTAGAATGGACACGGACCTATCATTAAGCGAGATCCGGTCTCAGACGAACTTCAACTTTGATAAACCGACCCAAGATTTTGAGGAAAACTCTATACTTGACGGAAGAGCCTTATGAAGGAGCTATTGTAAGATATGTGAAGGGACATACATTGTCAGCCCTCCGGAGGAAGTATCTGAGTATATTGGAACCATGACCTGGTTTTTAAGTGTGGTAGCACCCACGACCTTTCGACCAAAACATTTGCTAGAAGACCCCAACCCTAACCTTTTCTTGCTAACCTCTTGAATCTAGGGGCGAGATTCATTTTAGAAATAATGGTAGGTTTGTAACATCCCAAAATTCTAAATTTTGGAATGTTATATTAAATAAATAACTATGCTTGTTATGCGATTGTTTGTTTGATTGATTGAGTGAAACTGAGTGGGATTTGAAAACTTTTGAAAGTTGAATGAGAGGGAATGAAATGACTTTCCCAAAACTTTCTCCTTTGCCATTTGGATCTCAATGAATTAAAATTCATTCCAACACCAAACCCTAGAGTGAAGATGACATGACTTCTTCCATTTTGAAATGAAAAGGGTTTTGGAAAAGATTTAAATTTCATTTGGGAATATTTCAAATTCAAAGCTTTATGCAACTCAATGATTTTCATGAGGAAGATAAAATGACTTATTCAATTATATGAAATATGAGTTGGAAGTTAAAAAGTATCAAATTGGAAGTCAATTGAAAGTGCCTTGAAACCCTCTTTCAAATTGAGTTTTGGAATTTGAATTCAAACATTGGCATGTGGGAAACATTTCAAAAACTATGCCTGATAAATACTTGATCAAAAGTATGAGAGGAGCAAACATGACACTCCAAAAATATCAGAGGAAACAATGCCAAAAGATTTGGATTCAAATCTGAATTTTATTTGAATTTGAAAAAAAAATAGATTTTTATAAAGTTTGGATTTTGCATTTGGAAAAATGTTCAAATGAAAGGAATATTCCCTGATCATTTGGTATATATATACCCTATATAAAATATTTATAGATATTGTTTTATTTTTGTTTTTGTTTTATTAAACCCCGGAGGCGCCCGGCCGAGCCACCCAGCCAGTGCCCGCACCCGGCGCTGGCCCGGCCACCCGGCCCACCGACCCGGCCAATGCAGCCAAAACCCGAGCCAGCTCCCTCACCCCTCGCCTCGCCCGAATCCTCTAAACCCCGGCCACCCTTCGCAAAGCCCCCTCTCTCTCTCGTGACGTGGGCCCGCCCTCTTCTTCCCCCCTCGCCCACGCCATCGACCTCATGGGAGATCGGCGGATCGAAGGATCAGGGATCCTGATCGCCCCGATCCCCTTCGGGAGCGAGCCCGACCTGGCTATAAAAGCGGAGCCCCGCACCCATTCCCCTCCCGAGACCTCATGGGACCCCTCTCTCCCGTTAAACCACCTTGGGAGACCCGAGCTCCTCCGCCGCCATTGTCGCCATACCGTCGCCACCCGCACCCCTCCCAGGCCCGACCCGCTTTCAAACCACTCCCGTGCTCACGCATCCTCCAGGCGACTCATGGGAGCTCATGGCCTTGAGACGCCCGGCCAGACGCACTCCCGCCCGCTTGGCCGTCGCCGAGTCCGGTAAGTCATAGAAGCACCCGTCCAGATCTTAGATCGGCGGCCTAGATAAAGCCCAGAAGGGATTAGGTTTTATTTATAAAACCGGCCGGTTCGATCGGTTTAGTTTTTAGTTTAGGTTTATTTTTTAGGCGGTTCGTTTAGTTTTAACCTGCAGCCCATTTAGGCTATTTGACGCCTGAGGAGCGATGTATAGGCCCATTAGGCCTTTTTCTTTTATTTTGATTTTCTGTTTTTAGCGAATAGTTTACATTTTCAAAAATTGATATATTTTATTCTGTTTAATATTTTTAGGTGATTCTTTTTTGTTGGATTGCAAATTTTATGTAGTTTCTGTAGAATATATATTTAGCTATGTTAAAAATAATTAAAAATGCTTTAATTTAGTTTTAGTCAGAATAGTAAATCTGCTATAACTTGAGTTAGAAAAATTATTTTTGCATGATTCTTTTTGTCCCAACTTTATTTTGTCATTGCCAAACCCTAGAAATTAACTTGGGTATTTTAGGATTAATAAATAAATAGTTTTAAGAAGAATACTATTAATCATAATTAATTAGCTAGCTCTGTTTTCCTATTAAATTAATTAGTAAATTAATTTATTTTTAACTAGTGATTGATTATTCTAGGATAGTTTCTGTCATTATAATAGATGAACTTTTATTTATAATTAATAAAAGTTTTAATTTATTTTCTTAATAGAAATTGAATTAGGCCTATTAGGAGTTTTATAATAGCTTTTAATTAATTTCTTTTGCTCCTAGTTGCTTAGTGAAACCTTTTCCATTAAGTTAACATAAAACCATGATTAGGTTATGTTAAGAAATTTTTATTATATAAAACTATTTTTGTTATTGTTTGAAGTAGGGAAAACTTTGAGTGGCCTTTCTTTGAGTTTTCTTTTGGATTTGGTTTTGGTTGTTTTGTTGTGTTATGTTACTTTTGTTATGTTGTGTTATGTGATCCTATTGCTATGTGCTTATTATAGTTATTGTTTTGCCTCGGTAGAATTTCCGGTCACGAAGATTGCTACTCTGAAACCCTAGTTTTCGAAGATCGTCAACCAGGCAAGTTCACTTTGACCATTGCTTTCATACCTATGTTTTTATTGCATTTAGTGGCATCCTTGCAACCACACCTCAGTAGTGTTATTGAATCCTTGTAGTTGAGTAGTATGCATGAGGTAGGAACCCATCACCTGTTACCAAGCCGGGGCGTTTTATTTAAATGCTACGCTATAGTGGGCGGGGTTTGGTATGAGTGCAGAGTGGTGTGAAGAAGGAGGATTCTCGTCAATGGCGACAACTCCATGATGGAATCTGCAAGGACTGCATCTTCAAGACCTCAAGACTTCAAGACTCGAGGCAGAATTCAATACACACCTCTTGGGTGAAGGGCGGTTGTGAGGCACCTGGAGAACCCGGTGGTTGGCGGGATGCATGGAGAAAGCGCCATGACATCTTCTTGAGCTTCACCCAGGACTCAAAGAGCGGAAGAATACTTCATGCCGGAAGCTTACATGCAACCGCAAGTCATTATGGGCTCTGGCTTGGTTGCCCTTAGTTGTGACTCTGGCTGGGGCGGTGCTAGCAGGATGTAGAACTACGGTAGGATTGGATGGGTGCAGGACGGTGGTCGGAAGGAACTCTTTGGAAGACCATGTTTCGGTCATCTTGTTCTCAAACACCACGAAGTGCGAGCGTAAAGAGAGGATCGAATCTTGCGGGTAAAGTGTACAAACCTCTGCAGAGGGTTATAACCTAATCGATTAGCCGTGTCCTCGGTTACGGGCAATTTGAGCATCTGGACTTGGATCTATCTCGGAACTCTCAACACCGGATTGATAACTTAATGGTGGGCAACATATGATGAATTTTTGGGCTATGAGACATCGGTTGGCGGAACCATGTCATGATAGAAAACTCCATAAATACAGACTCCATTTATTCCTTTGATGTAGGTAAAATAAAATCAGCTTTTACATAAACAAAACTTCGAGATCTGAGAGCCATAAAGCCATATTGCATATAGTATAGTTTTATCATCTGTTTTCTCATATTGTGATCTTGCGGGTACATTCAATGTCTTGACCTACCAGGCTGCAAGCGTATCATGTTAGAGATATTTCTCGACAGTAAGAGTTACGATCTGAGGTTACGGTCTACACTCAACCTGCCGATGGCGTTGATGGGACTCCACACCCGTTTGTTTGTTTCATTGAGTATTATGAGGTATATATCATTTTACGTTATGTATACATGTGATTGCACTTTGATATATACATTGATGTCTTTGTGTGTGCGACACTCTTGATCCAGGGATGGCACAGTAACACAGAGGCTTGACCGTCTGAGGTCGGGTCGCTACACTCCATGGTTGAACTTCATTCATGACTAACTTTGCCACAACTAAGCTTAGGCAAAGTGTGTCTGCCACAAAAAATGTGGCTGACAAAATGGCCACCACAAGTGTGGCAAGATTTGGCAAGAAGTTGAGTCTATGACATGTGGACCATGTAGCTAGAAAAGTGTGGCAAGCCACAAGTGTAGCAATGAATCAAACACATGCCGGCATGATGAGGACATCAATACCATTGTTACACCCACAGCCCCTGCTGCTATACATATTGGACCAATTACTAGAGCTCGCGCCGCGCCAATTTGAATTGCTCGGGTACTTTTGTTTCTTAGTACTTGATTCCAATGTTCATGAGAATATGATGCTGCCCTAAATTGGATATATTTGTTTTGCTTACAAATGAAGGGCCTACCATGGACAAGAAAGATGAACCTTGGAGCAAGTTCAAGCATGGAGATGTTGGCATGCGCAAAGGAACAAACGGAGTTACAAGTGATGATTCGAGGACTTTGAAGCCACCCTAATGAGTGCATGAGGCCTTGGACGAAATATACAAGATGCCACTTCATAATATTCGTCCATAGGCTATTCTAGGTGCTACGTCACCTTATTATTGGGCCAGGCCATGTAATTTCGAAATACTTAAGTATAGGCTGTTTTTAGAGTCCGTATGTGTGGGGAAACAAGAGTTAGGGTTGGTTTGGACCCCTTCCTCAAGGGCCATGAAATTCCCTCCTCTTCCTCCATATATACAGCCCTTAGAGGCGTCGTTTGAACTTTGGGTTTTGTTTAGATCAAAAGTTAGCCATAGCTGCAACCGGCGTGCCGTTTGTGTTCAACGACCGGACGAGGCGTCCACAGAACCCCACCTTCATTAATAAAGCTTTCCTCTTATATTCGCAATATCCAGATTGCAATCTTAGTTTCTTGCTTGTTCTTCGTTTGCTCGCGGAAAGCAGGCCCTCGTGGTCGGAGTTGATGCGTGCTCGGCGTGGTCGATAACCCTCGGAAGTTGGTTTAGCGATTGCTAAGGCATAGCGTCTCGCCGCGTCACGTGGTCGGATCGTCAAATCGACTCCCCTTTGAAGCGATAGCCACCATCTCATCGAAACAGCCGGGACACCTTTGCCTCTATCACCATGCGCCCTAAGCTTAGGTGTGGCAACCTTAACAAACCAAACCATAACTTTGAAAGTTGGTTACATTTGGGTGAAGCCAATCCGGCCAGTACAAAGATGGCAAATCCGAGCACTACTGGCCATTGGATATCATCTACATTCCACAGATTTTTGCCACATGTAGAATCTAGAAGACTCCGCATGTAGAAGCAAAATGCACAAACAACCAGAATCTCAATCGATCAATGCACGTGTACCTTACTAGTAGTAGGAAGTAGTAGAAACAAATTCCGGGTTTGTACGAGCTCGTCTTGCGGGAGCACCACAAGGCCCGCCGCGGGAGTTACATTTCCTCTCGAGGCCCACGGGACCGAACCCGGTGGCTTAGTGTCCGGCCTATGAGAGCAAGTACAATAAGGTGATGTAGGCGGGCTGTAAGACATTAAATATTATATTTTTGCTCGGTTGAATGAGAGAGAGAAGATGAAAGAGAAGAGAAGCGGGCTACTAGTTAACAGCCGGCTGCAACACGTGCTCCTAGGCATTTTATGAGAGAGCGAGGTGGGTCATGTAACAACAAAGTAGTACATATTAATATTCAACTATTGTACTTGTTGGCTACAAGCTTGGCTATATATGACGTGGCAACATCATATAGCCCGGCCGGTAGCTATATTATCAACCATGCTACGAGTCAATGACATGCAGGCGTTAAATCTGGCTGGCCCACATGTCATTCTCATGGTGGTGGTGTGGTTCGCGACTCACTCGTTCGAGATGAACCATTTGGTGGTGGCGTGGTGGTGGCGAGGTGCCTGGCCCAGGCGTCGAGGCGTTCTGGCGTAGATGGCCACACCGGCGGGTACAACTGTAATCTGAAGTACTCGGTGAGGATTGATGCGGGACAAAATGTGTCACAACATTTGGATGAAAATTCGATGGTGCGGGAGACGGGTGGTGTCATGGGTTCGTCTTGGCGTCGTGGGAATCGCGTGTGGGCTGTGGTAGAAACTTGATGCTCGCCGCATTTAAGGTGGCCCACATGTCATGCACACAAAAGCGGAGAGGCGGTGCGGCCGAGAGGGGTGAGGCGCCGCGTCGGGGCCGTGGTGCCGTGGGTTGGAGGCGGCGTCGTGGGAATCGCGAGTGGTAGTGGATGAAGCGTGATGGTCGCCGTAGTTGAACTTCCATGGACAATTTGTCATGTCTCACGGACACATGCATTGCATACCGATCACTAGAAGGAGTAGTAGAAAGCTAGGCGGATAAATAGTTCCTTATAGTTAAGCGAACCCACGCTACTACTTGTTCCAAAGACATGCACACCATCGAAATAGTCCATCTATATCAATATACATAGAGAGAATATTTTTTACAAGAGAGGAAATAGTTCTTCCATCCATAATGCCTAACTTCTTTGGTGTAGCATCTTCTTCTTCTTCTTCTTCTTCTTCTTCTTCTTCTTCTTCTTCTTCTTCTTCTTCTTCTTCTTCTTCTTCTTCTTCTTCTTCTTCTTCTTCTTCTTCTTCTTCTTCTTCTTCTTCTTCTTCTTCTTCTTCTTCTTCTTCTTCTTCTTCTTCTTCTTCTTCTTCTTCTTCTTCTTCTTCTTCTTCTTCTTCTTCTTCTTCTTCTTCTTCTTCTTCTTCTTCTTCTTCTTCTTCTTCTTCTTCTTCTTCTTCTTCTTCTTCTTCTTCTTCTTCTTCTTCTTCTTCTTCTTCTTCTTCTTCTTCTTCTTCTTCTTCTTCTTCTTCTTCTTCTTCTTCTTCTTCTTCTTCTTCTTCTTCTTCTTCTTCTTCTTCTTCTTCTTCTTCTTCTTCTTCTTCTTCTTCTTCTTCTTCTTCTTCTTCTTCTTCTTCTTCTTCTTCTTCTTCTTCTTCTTCTTCTTCTTCTTCTTCTTCTTCTTCTTCTTCTTCTTCTTCTTCTTCTTCTTCTTCTTCTTCTTCTTCTTCTTCTTCTTCTTCTTCTTCTTCTTCTTCTTCTTCTTCTTCTTCTTCTTCTTCTTCTTCTTCTTCTTCTTCTTCTTCTTCTTCTTCTTCTTCTTCTTCTTCTTCTTCTTCTTCTTCTTCTTCTTCTTCTTCTTCTTCTTCTTCTTCTTCTTCTTCTTCTTCTTCTTCTTCTTCTTCTTCTTCTTCTTCTTCTTCTTCTTCTTCTTCTTCTTCTTCTTCTTCTTCTTCTTCTTCTTCTTCTTCTTCTTCTTCTTCTTCTTCTTCTTCTTCTTCTTCTTCTTCTTCTTCTTCTTCTTCTTCTTCTTCTTCTTCTTCTTCTTCTTCTTCTTCTTCTTCTTCTTCTTCTTCTTCTTCTTCTTCTTCTTCTTCTTCTTCTTCTTCTTCTTCTTCTTCTTCTTCTTCTTCTTCTTCTTCTTCTTCTTCTTCTTCTTCTTCTCCTTCTTCTTCTTCTTCTTCTTCTTCTTCTTCTTCTTCTTCTTCTTCTTCTTCTTCTTCTTCTTCTTCTCCTTCTTCTTCTCCTCCTTCTTCTTCTTCTCCTTCTTCTTCTTCTTCTTCTTCTTCTTCTTCTTCTTCTTCTTCTTCTTCTTCTTCTTCTTCTTCTTCTTCTTCTTCTTCTTCTTCTTCTTCTTCTTCTTCTCCTTCTTCTTCTTCTTCTTCTTCTTCTTCTTCTTCTTCTTCTTCTTCTTCTTCTTCTTCTTCTTCTTCTTCTTCTTCTTCTCATTTTCTGTGGGAGACAGCTTCGCAACAAGCTCTCTGGACCTTGCAGCTATCCGGAAACACACACGGGCATCGAGGGCAGCATATTTTATCCGCTCGTACGTCAAGGGATAATTCTCCCATCCAGACGACCTTAATGCCAGCGTCTCGTCACCCTTCTGAAGATTTGTTCCTAGCACAAAATTTGCTACGTCGAATAGGGATGGTGTCGGTTTATCACAATCTTCTGCAGGAATTTTTATTCTGGTTTGTAGGTCAGCGATGCTTTTCAAATCAAGGTTGTACGGCTCCAACTCGTTTGTCCCCACGATGGCTGCCCCACAAAGTATATGTCCTCCGGGACAAGAAATCGTGAAGCTCACCCGGTATGGAGGGCGCGTGTATGATGTGGTACACCAAAACATCATCTTGAGGCACGGTGAAGGGCAATGACGCGTTGGATCTTCGATGCTTGCGCTCCGTGTACTCTGCGTCGAGACCGATGACATTCATCTCCACCTTTTGGAGGGAGTTGGATACATTGTTGATCCACTTCCGAACAACCCTTGGGTGGTCGGTGACTGTGGCAACTATGCTCAACGAGCCTTCGACGAGGACATGCTGGACGCTAAAAACCTTCATCTCGATCTCTTTCTCCATTTAGAACCACTGGACCGGAGGGCTATGGTTTGGAGAATTAGGATTAGATGGCTAATCTAACTGAAGAAGATGATTATTTATAGGGGCTTCGGAATTACTCAAGGAGGATGTGAAGAGGTTACAAAAATGTGAATGCAGTGTGGTTTGGATGCAAATGAAGATCAAGAAGTAGTGAAAAAGCCGAGGAAAATCGGTTCCCGATGGAGAAGTAAATGGGAGAAGTTATGCACATGCATGAGGAGAGGTGCGGTGGTTTGGCTGCTGCATGCAATGGATTGGACGGGCTCTTCGGTTGCCTTTTCTCTCTCCCACGCGCATAGAGTGGCCCACTTGCATGCTGCAGTTTATTGGCTGGAGTCGGGTTGCAGCTGCTCATGCGTACGCTAATTAATGCTGTGAATGCGGGGCATGGAGGGAAATGGGCGCATGCAAAAGGGTATATACGCAGACTAATTAGATAAATACTGAAAAAAGTTATACACAGACAAAAGAGGACCAGAGGGAGTACTACTCATGTTCCTACCACGGTTAAGGAATATGCGGTTATCCTCAAAAAAGAAAAGTCCTTCTTCGCGCTTCCGCATGCACAAGAATTTGGTTCCGCTCGCAATATGGATGATAGCTGGAGGTTGAAGTTTAACCCGAGTATTCTGCGTGTGCAAAACTGGCTTGCACCTGTTGTATGTGAACATAGAGCTTATCACACCCGATCATCACGTGGTGTCTCGGCACGACGAACTGTAGCAACGGTGCATACTCAGGGAGAACACTTGTACCTTGAAATTTAGTGAGAGATCAACTTATAATGCTAACGCTGTACTAAGCAAAATAAGATGCATAAAGGATAAACATCACATGCAATCAATATAAGTGATATGATATGGCCATCATCCTCTTGTGCCTTTGATCTCCATCTCCAAAGCACCGTCATGATCACCATCATCACCGGCTTGACACCTTGATCTCCATCGAAGCATCATTGTCGTCTCACCAACTATTGCTTCTACGACTATCGCTACCGCTTAGTGATAAAGTAAAGCAATTACATGGCGATTGCATTTCATACAATAAAGCGACAACCATATGGCTCTGCCGCGATTGTCGATAACTGTTTGCCGATTGCCGATAAGCTGTTACAAAACATGATCATCTCATACAACAATTTATATATCATCACGTCTTGACCATATCACATCACAACAAGCCCTGCAAAAACAAGTTAGACGTCATCTACTTTGTTGTTGCAAATTTTATGTGGCTGCTACGGGCTTAGCAAGAACCGTTCTTACCTACGCATCAAAAACCATAACGATTTTTCGTCAAGTGTGCTATTTTAACCTTCAACCAGGACCGGGCGTAGTCACACTCGATTCAACTAAAGTTGGAGAAACAGACACCCACTAGCCACCTGTATGCAAAGCACGGCGGTAGAACCAGTCTCATGAACACGGTCATGTAACGTCGGTCTGGGCCGCTTCATCCAACAATACCGCTGAATCAAAGTATGACATGCTGGTAAGTAGTATGACTATTATCGCCCACAACTCTTTGTGTTCTACTCGTGCATATAACATTTACGCATAGACCTGGCTCGGATGCCACTATTGGGGAACGTAGCATTTCAAAAAAGATCCTACGATCACGCAAGATCCATCTAGCAGAAGCATAGCAATGAGCGGGGAGAGTGTGTCCACATACCCTCGTAGACCAAAAGCGGAAGCGTTTAGTAACGCGGTTGATGTAGTCTAACGTCTTCGCGATCCAACCGATCAAGTACCGAATGCACGGCACCTCCGCGATCTGCACACGTTTAGCTCGGTGACGTCCCTTGAACTCTAGATCCAACTGAGGCCGAGGCAGAGTTCGTCAGCACGACGGTGTGGTGACGATGATGATGAAGTTACCGACGCAGGGCTTCGCCTAAGCACTACAACAGTATGACCAAGGTGGAAAACTGTGGAGGGGGGCACCGCACACGGCTAAAGATGAACTTGTGTGTCTATGGGGTGCCCCCTCCCCTGTATATAAAGGAGGGGAGGTGGAGGAGGGCCGGCCACAAGGGGCACGCCCAAGGGGGGATTCCTACTCCTAGTGGGAGTAGGTTTCCCCCTTTCCTTGTCCAAGTAGGAGAAGGGGGAAGGAGGAGGAGGAGAGAAGGAAGGAGGGGGGCGCCGCCCCCTCACCTTGTCCAATTCGGATTGGTTCAAGGGGGGCACGCGCCACCTCCTGGCCAGCCCTCTCTCTTTTCCACTAAGGCCCACGAGGCCCAATAGCTTCCCGGGTGGGAGGGGGGGTCCGGTAACCCTCAGTACTCCGAAACTTATCCGATACGACCCGAACCACTCCGATGTCCGAATATAACCTTCCAATATCTGAATCGTTATGTCTCGACCATTTCAAGACTCCTTGTCACGTCCGTGATCTCATCGGGGACTCCGAACAACCTTCGGTCATCAAATCACATAAAATCATAATACAAATCATCATCGAACGTTAAGCGTGCGGACCCTACGGGTTCGAGAACTATGTAGACATGACCGAGACACATCTCCGGTCAATAACCAATAGCGGAACCTGGATGCTCATATGGGCTCCTATATATTCTACGAAGATCTTTATTGGTCAAGCCACATAACAACATATGTTTGTTCCCTTTGTCATCGGTATGTTACTTGCCCGAGATTCGATTGTCGGTATCATTATACCTAGTTCAATCTCATTACCAGCAAGTCTCTTTGCTTGTTCCGTAATGCATCATCCCGCAACTAACTCATTAGTCACATTGCTTGCAAGGCTTATAGTGATGTGCATTACCGAGAGGGCCCAGAGATACCTCTCCGACAATCGGAATGACAAATCCTAATCTCAATCTATGCCAACTCAACAAACACCATCGGAGACACCTGTAGAGCATCTTTATAATCACCTAGTTATGTTGTGATGTTTGATAGCACACTAAGTGTTCCTCCGGTATTCGGGAGTTGCATAATCTCATAATCATAGGAACATGTATAAGTCATGAAGAAAGCAATAGCAATAAACTAAACGATCATAGTGCTATAGCAAGTCCATTGCTCATAAAAAATTTAAGTGAAGCATAGAGAGCAATTCTAACAAGTCATGACATAATTTTGGCTCTCCCAAATAGGTGTGTCCAGCAAGGGATCAATACTTAAAACACAAAATAAAACAAGCAAAGACTCATATCATACAACACGCTTCAAGCAAAACACATATCATGTGACGAATAAAAATATAGCTTCGAGTAAAATGCCGATGGTCGTTAGAAGAAAGAGGGGATGCCACTCGGGGGCATCCCCAAGCTTAGTTGGTTGCTCATTTTTGGATAAAAGCTCGGGATGCCGGGGCATCCCCAATCTTAGGCTCTTCTATCATTTATTCCTCCATCCATTGTAAGATAACCCAAAACTTTAAAACTTCAATCACACAAAACTCAACAAAACCTTCGTGAGATCCGTTAGTAAAAGAAAGCAAATCACTACTATAAGTAATGTACCTAACAAATTCATATTTTATTTTTGCATTATATCTACTGTATTCCAACTTTTCTATGGCAAAAACTCATCAAAGAAAACCATAGAGCCATCAAAATAAGCACACAACGCAAAGAAAATAGAATCTCTCAAAACAGAACAACATGTAGCAATCTGACTATTTCGAAAACTTATGGAACACCAAAAATTCTGAACAATTAGGAAGACATGAGCAATTTGTATATTAATCTTCTGTATAAAGAATTGGCATTTTATCATGCTCTGGTAAAAAATAAGAATTGTTTTCGTGAGCGCAAAAAATTATGTTTTTAGCTCAGGCTTTACTTGGCACAAACACTAATTAAAACACAAAAAACACAATCATAAAAGTAGCATAATTGTGTTAACACCAAGAACATAAATCAAAAAGCAAAAATAAATTTTATTCATTGGGTTGCCTCCCAACAAGCGCTATAGTTTTACGCCCTTAGCTAGGCATATAGAAAGGATCTAAGTTTTGTCATCTTTGGTTCGAGATCCATAAGATACCCTCATGATTGATTCATATGGTGGCCTAATTCCTGTTCTAGGGAAGTGTTCCATACCCTTCCTCAAAGGAAATTGGAACTTAATATTGCCTTCTTTCATATCAATCACGACACCAATGGTGCGTAAAAACGGTCTACCAAGAATAATTGGACAAGACGGATTGCAATCAATAATAAGAACAATAAAATCTATGGGCGCATAATTCCTATTTTAAATAATAAGACCATCATTAATTCTTCCCATAGGCTTTTTAATAATAGAATCTGCCAAGTGCAATTTTAAAGAACATCATTCAAGATCGGTAAGACCAAGCACATCACATAAAGATTTTGGAATTGTAGAAATACTAGCACCAAAGTCACACAAATAAAAACACTCATAATTTTTAATCTTGACTTTGATAGTAGGTTCCCATTCATCATGCAATTTTCTAGGAATTGAAACCTCTAATTCCAATTTTTCTTCAAAAGCTTTCATCATAGCATCAACAATATGTTTAGTAAAAGCTTTATTTTCTTCATAAGCATGGGGTGAATTTATCATGGATTGCAACAAATAAATACAATCAATCAAAGAGCATCTATCATAATTAAAGTCTTTGTAATCCAAAAGAGTGGGCACATCACTAGTTAAAGTTTTGACCTCTTCAAACCCACTTTCATCAATTTTCTCAATAGGATTTCCACCCTCCGAAATATTGGGACACCTTCTACCTAAAGTTGACTATCCTCCAGTCCCTTTTTAATCAATATTAACTTTACTAAACAAGGAATCAATAGAAGAAACACCAATCATTTTAAGATCTTCATCACGTTTGCGAAAGAAATCACTAGAAAACGCTTTTTCTAAAAATTCTCTTTTAGCTCTAAGCATAGCGGTTCTTTTCTTACTTTCATCCATAGAAACATAAAGAGCTTTAATTGACTAATCTACTTTAGGAACACAAAATTTCATCTTGAGATTTTCCACATCATGAGCAATTCTATCAACACTTCTAGACAAGTCATCAATCTTACTCAATTTTTCTTCTATGGAAGTGTTGAAAACTTTTTGCGTGTTAATAAATTCTTTAATATTATTCTCAAGATCAGAGGTGTTCCTATTATTATTATAAGGTTGATTTCCATAGGAATTACCATAATTATTAGAGGACTTACTAGGAAAAGGCCTAGGATTAAAATGACTTCTATAAGCATTGTTGTTAAAATTATTTCAAGAGATGAAATTCACATCTATGGCATCACTATTTTGCTCAATCAAAGTAGACAAAGGCATATCATTAAAATCAATAGGAGCACTTTTACTAGCAACCAATTTCATAAGAGCATCAACTTTTTCACTCAAAGAAGAAATTTCTTCAACCGAATTAACTTTTTACTAGTAGGAGATCTTTCGGTATGCCATTGTGAATAATTTGCCATAATATTATCAAGTAATTTGGTGGCTTCACCCAAAGTAATTTCCATAAAAGTCCCACCCGCGTCGGAATCTAAAAGATTACAAGAAACAAAATTCAACCTCGCATAAATTTTTTGTATGATCATCCAAAGATTTAACCCATGAGTTGGGCAATTCCTTAGCATCATTTTCATCCTTTACCAAGATTTTGCAACATGCTCATGTTCAAGTTGCTTGAAATTCATGATCTGGGTTCTAAGGGAAATAATTTTTGCGGGAGGAAAATACTTAGTGATAAAAACATCTTTGCACTTATTCCAAGAATCGATACTATTGCGAGGCAAAGAAGAGAACCAAATTTTTGCAGAACCACGCAAAGAAAATGGAAATAATTTCATCTTCACAACATCATTGTCCACATCTTTTTTCTTTTGCATGTCGCATAATTCCACGATGGTATTAAGATGGGACGCGTCATCCTCATTAGGAGTACCGGAAAATTGATATTTCATAACAAGATTCAGCAAAGCAGTATTAATTTCACAAGACTCCGCACTAGTGGAGAGATGAGCAATCGGAGCGCCGATAAAATCATTGTTGTTGCTATTTGAGATCACATAAGTTCTCTTGAGTCATGATGACCATACAACAAGATAACACTCAAAAACAGATCCGGCAAGAAAATGGTGAACGGAAAAGAGGGGCGAATAAAACGGCAATTTTTTGTGAAGTGGGGGAGAGGAAAACGAGAGGCAAATGGCAAATTACGTAAATTGCAAGGAGATGAGATTTGTGATTAGGAACCTGGTATATGTTGAAGATCCTCCCAGGCAACAGCGCCAGAAATTCCTTTTGATGTCGCTTGAAGCTACGTCGGTTTTCCCCAAAGAGGAAGGGATGATGCAGCACAACGGCAGTAGGTATTTCCCTCAGATATGAAACCAAGATTATCGAACTAGTAGGAGAACCAAGCAACACAACATAAACAACCCCTGCACACAGAAAACAAATCCTCGCAACCCGACGTGTTAAAGGGGTTGTCAATCCCTTCCGGGGTACGTCGCCTCAAATAGGCAAACGGACATGAGATAAATTTGTAGTAGATTGATAGATCGAACGCCAAATAAAATAAATAAGGAAAAATTGCAGCAAGGTATTTTTGTATTTTTGATTTAATAGATCTAAAAATAAATGCAGGGAAAAAGTAGATCGCAAAGGCAAATATATGAGAAAGAGACCCGGGGGACGTAGGTTTCACTTGTGGCTTCTCTCGAGAAAAATAGCAAACGGTGAGTGAACAAATTACTGTTGGGAAATTGACAAAACTTCAAATACTCATGACGATATCCAGGCAATGATCAGTATATAGGCATCACGTCCAAGATTAGTAGACCGACTCCTGCCTGCATCTACTACTACTACTGCACACATCAACCGCTATCCAACATGCATCTAGTGTTTTAAGTTCATGGAAAAACGTAGGAATGCAATAAGAATGATGACATGATGTAGACAAGATCTATCTATGTAGAGATAGACCCCATCGTTTTATCCTTAGTAGCAACGATACATACGTGTCGGTTCCCTTTCTGTCACTAGGATCAAGTACCGTAAGATTGAACCCACTACAAAGCACCTCTTCCCATTGCAAGATAAATAGATCAAGTTGGCCAAACAAAACCCAAATATCGGAGAAGAAATACGAGGCTATAAGAGATCATGCATAAAAGAGATCAAAGAAACTCAAATACTTTCATGGATATAAAAAGATAGATCTGATCATAAACTCCAAGTTCATCGATCCCAACTAACACACGCAAAAGAGTTACATCATATGGATCTCCAAGAGATCATTGTACTGAGAATTCAGAGAGAGAGAGAGAGATGCAACCATCTAGCTACTAACTACGGATTCCCCCGAAGGTCTACAAAGAACTACTCATGCATCATCGGAGAGGCACCAATGGAGGTGGTGAACCCCATCCGAGATGGTGTCTAGATTGGATCTGGTGGTTCTGGACTCTGCGGCGGCTAGATGAATATTTCGTCGATGCTTTTAGGGTTCTGGAAATATTGGGGTATTTATAGAGCAAAGAGGCGGTCCGGGGGGCACCCGAGGTGGGCACAACCCACCAGGGCGCGCCCTGGTGGGTTGTACCTCCCTCGCCCCCCCCCCCCCCAGGCGCAGTCAGGGCCCATTATGTTCCTTCTGGTCCAAAAAAATCTCCGTAAAGTTTCAGTGCGTTTGGACTCCGTTTGATATTGATTTCCTGCGATGTAAAAAACATGCAGGAAACAACAACTGGCATTTGGCACTGTGTCAATAGGTTAGTACCAAAAAATGATATAAAATGACTATAAAATGACTATCAAACATCCAAGATTGATAATATAACAACATGGAACAAGCAAAAATTATAGATACGCTGGAGACGTATCAATTGTACTGTGAGAGATTGTGTGGATGCTGACGTGAATAAATTTTATAGGCGAATGTTGTCCCATGAGCTAACTGTGCAATGGGGTAAAGTGTTGGAATGTGTGAAGGGTTTACGGTTGTCTATAAATCTTGATAGTATTTGTTGGTCCGTGTTGTGATTATAGATGAATTTGGAGAGCTAAGATCCCTTTCAAAATTCATTTTTTTCTGGGAAAATGTCATGAGTGTTGTTTTTTACTAGGGATGTGATGAAACATAGGAATTGGCCAGGTAATCCCAAATGCTTTTTTTGTTATGAACTTGAAGTCTCTCGACAACTTTTTTACTTGTCCACATGCTAGTGTGGTCTGGAGATCCGTTGGTTCTATCTTCAGCACTGATTTGTGCCTTAACTATATATGGCAATATTACACATGGAATTCTGCATTTTTACCTAGGCAAGGGAAAATATATACTATTGGATTGGTAGTTATTTGTCGGCCAATCTGGAACTGTATAGACAGAACCACCTTTGAATTCAAACTACCCAAAACTCCTTTTTGGAGGGTGTTCGCAGTTTGCGCTTTCCTGATTGTACCGCGCTAGTATGCAAAGTGATGGAGCAGACGATGTGTTGGTCAGGGGTGCAGAGATTTTGAGAACTAGCATGGCTTCACTAATGAGGATTCGCGTAGCAGCGCATGGTAGGTTTCGACATCGCCCTCAAGAAGGAGAAGCTGATGATGTACCGTGAATTCATGTATATTTGTTTTGGTACGTGTCTTTGTTGCGATATTTTTGTTGATAGCTTGCGTGCTATTTGGAGGACTACGGATGGTGCATTATAACTACAATATCGATAGTTTTCTCGTGCTTGTAGGTTTTTGTCCCCATGGTGCACGAGTCGTTTGTGATCATGCTCAATAGGTTTCGGGCTAGTGCTTTGAACTCCACCCCCCTTCCCTTTCTTTTCCTGTACCCAAGGATCGTTTTTATTTCTGTTATGTCATTTAGTCAAAAGGTGTTAAGCCTGGTTCACTAAAAAGAATGAACAAATTATTTCTTATTGCAGAGTGGGGCATAGTTGGAACTTTTGAATCTAAGTCCAAGTACATCAATATGTGTATTGGTGATAAGGTTCCCATCTAGTACGATCAAACCACACACTTCGAGGACATAGTAGCACGAGAGAATGGATACCGATGACAAATCATGGTTGTGCAAGTAGTGGTGAGTGAGGATTCGTCCGGGTTAAGGCCATACCCTGTTCTACCACCAGATTTCGCTAGCGATACTAATGTGCGATTTTGGCGGTACAAATGACCTCTCTCTCTCTCTCTCTCTTGTCACACAATCCAAGGTTTGTGTTGCATGTGCGGCGTCTGGTATCGTCCCTTCATGATCGGCTCTTGTTGCGTATGGGTTGTGTGATTGCATACATAGTTATTTTTTTCTCGTTCCAAAATAATTCAAATTCATGCATTCTCGATGTCTTGGCCAATCGTAGATATCATATTGTTGCAGATACCAAGCGTAATTGATATCTTTATATATCAATATTTATCTTTATTGGAAAAAAGTAGGCGGACGCATCAATGACACATAAATCAACCACTATAATGTATTTGTGCTGGTTTACCTGTTTATTCCAAGCGCTCTGACTGGAAATAATAATACTCAGCTACAATACCAAATCACATTGCCGGAAGAGATGAGACAGGAAAAGACGAAATGGAGAAATGTACTTAATGGGAAAAAAGAAATGGAGAAATGTACAGTATAAAGATGTGTCTGACCGTGAACGTCAAACACTAATCAAACGCAAGGTCAGCTGCATAAATGCTTTCTTGCACAATTCTAACAGAAGATTTGTTTTTCAATTATAAAACCTACCCATGAATTGGTGCAAGCTCGAGAAATAAGATTAAATTAGTTGTTAGAGTCGGTGTCCCTTCAAAGCCAGTAAAGCCCAGGGTTGACTTGCCACTCCGAGGCGAGGGCATCAGTTTGGTGGGGGCAGAGGCCGGAGCCGGAGCCGGTGCACCACCCCGCACGTCGTGGGCGACGCCTTGCCATAGTGACTGGCGACGCCTTGCCAATGAGGCTAGTCATGGTGGGAGTAACTTAGCTAGTAACATAGCGCACTCCAAGAAATTTTTGCTTACATGGCACGTAGTTAATGATAAGTGGTAACATAATATGTTACTGTAACATAGCGCTTCCAAAGACAAGATGAGTCTACAAGCTAATAAATGAAGTTCTCTATGATACTACTCCTAACATAGCGCTCCCTCTCTCTCAGTTTATAGGGCATGCGCGTACCCCTAGGTCATTAATTTAACCAACCTAATACAAGTCATATATTACAAAAAATATATCAAAATAAACTTCAGATGTTCTATTTTCAAAAGGTATAGTTTTTGTGTTATATAGTTTATATTAGTGTGATAAAATTGGCAACCTAGATATACGCGTGGGACTATGGCGGAGACGGAGAATCTTCTTATATTCTGTTATGAAGGTAGTAACTTAGATTAGTGTCATATGCATGATATTAATATAAGTTACTCCCCGCTGTGACCAGCCTGAGCAGTGAGTAGTCTGCCCGACGCGATGGCGTGCGTGCGGGCGTGGGTGCGGCGCACGTCGTCGTCGTCGTACGTGCGTGGAAGTGGAACCGGAGGAGAGGTCGTCCCCGGATTCGCGCAGCCAGCCGTGCGAGTCCTGTCGGCCGCTGTACGCACGAACTGGTGACAAATCAAACCGTATCTCCCTCCAGCTAGGGCTTAGCTCGTGCAGCACTGATTTGTTTTCCGGTAACCAATCGTCCCTGCGGCTCGCCAACGGCCAGGTTCATGCTTGGTTCGTGCGCGCGTGGTTAGTTAATCGTAACGGGCAGCACCACCTGAGCATCACCGGTCATGCGTCTCTCGTAGGCTTAATTACTCCATGTTTCCATGTGGTTTGGTACGGCTGTATGATGGTGATGGTGGCATGGCAATGCCGTGGCGGCGTGATGGCCCCGTCGTGGTGGCCCATGGACCTGTACTTGCGACTGCAAATACTACTGCCCCACGGCGCTGGTTGCGCGGGAACGGTCGAATTAATCGGGGGGTTGCCACTGGCCGTAGCCATTAATGTGGGTCGCCGTTTTCCTCCGCGATCACATGATGATGCCCGGTGGACATTCATCTCAACTCACGCTCGGTGATCTTTCGATCTCTCTCTCGCGCGCGTGCCATTAATGGCCATCACGGCGCATGTATGCGCGACGCCTTGGATCCATTAACTACTCCTACGTAGTACTCCCACTTGCACCGTGCATACGTACATTCCTGCCACAGCGTGGCCTGTACGTGCGCGCATGTCGATCTGCATCGTCCGATCGGCGCTCAGGATCAGCTCAAGATTGGTGCCGTGAGGCTGTGACATGGCTGCTTAGGCCAGCAGCGTCGTCGAGAATATGCACGACATATCCGACTGTAAAGTATTATTTCTGTGTGCGTGGTAGGCCGAGCATGTATGTATTTTATGTGGAGCCGGTCAGTCCAGAGCTCCAAAATTGGACGGACCCACGCGCGCCCGGCTTTGTCCGTGTCACCGTCCCTTGCATGGCAACAAGATCGACGAAACAAAACCTTTGCTCCAAGGAAAACAAGACATACATTGATACATAGTAGGACTAGGGGACATTACTGTATGTAGCAGCACGCCACTGGGTGCAGGCAAAACATACAATGTCTGATGAATTTTCACGTCCGATTAGTTACCAGTAGTAGAAATGGCCAAATGGGCAGTGGTGAAGTCCAAGGAAAAAAGCGATCGGAGGCACCAAAGGATACGGATCCATGTTTCGTGGCGTGCGGCTTTGGGCGGCAAGGACGGGACAGCAACGCGACACCCCCAGTGTCCGCCGGTTGCGGCTGCGCGCGCGAAATGACAAGCGAGCCCCTCCCTTCTGCTGCCTTTTTCGGCGCTGGATACAGTGGCAGCTTGGTCATTTAAGTTTGGGCGGGACGAGGCGGGTTTGGTGAGTACAAGTGGCAACAGCGAGATGACAGCGTCCGTAACGACGACACAAAAGCGCGCGGCAGCCGAACCGGGCCCGCCACCCAGACACAGGGACGGCTCCCCTCTGGGCCGGGCCCGCCCACCAGCCCCCGTGCCGTACAGAGAAATTCCACCTTTCTGTTTCGTTTTTTTTTTCGTCGCTCGTTTCTAGTGGCTCCCTCGTTAACTTGTTTCTCCAAATAAAGGATTTTTTTCTTTGAGTTGTCAAAGAAGAGATACTTGTGGTTTTTTAAAAAAAGAAGAAGAAGAGATACTTGTGTGCAGTGTCGAGTAAGTATTAAACTGAAACGATGGCTCTATGTTGAGCAGCCTCGGTATATCACCCTCTTGACGTCTTCGAACCACAAGGAAAAATTCGCCAGTAGCTGTAGTTCTCCAGGAACAACAAGAATGTGACCGACGGTCAAATTTTAGTTACAGGATCGGGACGCATCATGTGATATTTTTACTCCATTCATACAACAAACTGTTAAAATGTCACATGCCAGTACTCCACTACAAACATGATGAATATAATTGTATTTGAGGCTGTTTATATATTCTTAGTAGCAGCGTAAGCAGAACCCCAAATTTAAAAAAACTGCCGTTTGGTTAAGCGGGACTCAAAGGGAATTTGCAAGCAAGGAAGCGAAGGAACGCCTCCACGTGGCGACCCGCCTGGCTCCCATGAGCCGCTCTGTTCAGCTTCTGAACCCGTCCATGTGGCCTGGGCCCACCACCTCCACCTCCTCCTCGACCCGTTACATAAACATCGCCCCCAATTCCAGTTCCCCGCATTCCAATTCGAACCAGCGACAACAGCCAAGGGGAAGAAGAAGAAGCCTCCAAACCGCGGGCGATCCCTCCCAAAGCTCCTCCGCCCCTCGCGCCCTTCGTCCCCGACCTCGCCCCCCTCGCTTATATACTTACATACGGACCAGCCTTTGGTTCCGCGGAGCACTTTGCTTTGAAGCGGAAGTCCCCGGCGAAGAAGAAGAAGCAGCGCTGCGGTGTGGGAAGTCCCTGAGGCAGGCTGCCGCAGAGATGGAGTGGCTCAACGAGTACGAGAAGCTGGTCATCAGGATGGACACCCCCAAGGTGGTCATCGACAATGCCGTCTGCCCCACCGCCACGCTCGTCCAGGTGTGTGTCCGTTCCGTCGAGGTCCTCCGCCCGCTCTCCGGCGGGTTCTTGGTTCTTGGTTGGCGTGCTCATTTTTCTGTGGTGGTTGTTTCAGGTTGACAGCGCGAGGAAGAGGGGCGTCCTGCTCGAGGCGGTCCAGGTGCTCGCGGACCTCGACCTGTCCATCAATAAGGCCTACATCTCGTCCGACGGCAGGTGGTTCATGGATGTGTTCCATGTCACCGACCGCCTCGGCCGCAAGCTCACCGACGACAGCGTCATCACCTACATCCAGCAGGTTGGTGAAAATTCCTCGTTTTCTTGGCACAGCGATTGGCCTCGCCGGAGCGGAGAAAGGGGCAGCATTTCTTAT
Source organism: Aegilops bicornis (assembly GCA_021605145.1). NCBI lineage: Eukaryota > Viridiplantae > Streptophyta > Magnoliopsida > Poales > Poaceae > Aegilops > Aegilops bicornis. The sequence continues at coordinate 526,210,528 of CM038675.1, read as the reverse complement.
TCGATTTCTTTATTTGCCTGCAGTCTATCGGGACCTGGAACGGGCCGTCGAAGCCGGCGGCGCTGGAGGGGCTAACGGTGCTTGAGCTGACGGGCGCCGACCGCACTGGGCTCATCTCCGAGGTGTTCGCCGTGCTGGCCGACATGCGCTGCAGCGTCGTGGATGCCAGGGCGTGGTCGCACCGCGGCCGCCTCGCCTGCCTCGTGTACCTGCGGGACGAGGACGTGTGCGCCGCCAGTGTGGAGCGCATCGAGGCCCGCCTCGCGCCCCTCCTTCGCGGAGACTCGGAGGCCAGCGGCGGCGCCGTGGTTGCCGTCCCCGCCGACTCCATCGCGCACGCCGACCGGCGCCTCCACCAGCTCATGTACGCCAGCCGCGACCAGGAGCGCGCGTTCCCAACTCCCTGGGTGTCTGTCGAGAGCTGGGCCGAGCGCGGGTACTCGGTGGTCACCGTCCAGTGCCCGGACCGCCCGAAGCTGTTGTACGACGTCGTGTGCACGCTCACCGACATGGACTACCTCGTCTTCCACGGCACCATCGACACCAACGCCGGCCAGGCGAGGCAGGAATTCTACATCCGTCACGCCGACGGGAGCCCCATCCGCTCCGAGGCCGAGATGCAGCGAGTGAGCCAATGCCTGCAAGACGCCATAGAACGGAGATCATTTGAGGTACTTTCCACGCCAATCTTGTACTCCACTAAACTTCCTAAATCTTTCTCATTCATGGATGCTAATGTGTCTTGATTTCTGAATTTCCAGGGAGTGAGGCTGGAGCTGTGCACGCCAGACCGGCCGGGGCTGCTGTCGGACGTCACCCGGACGTTCCGGGAGAACGGACTGCTCGTGGCGCAGGCAGAGGTGTCAACCAAGGGCGACATGGCCACCAACGTGTTCTATGTCACCGGCACCACCGCCGGCCAGGCCGTCCAGCAGAACGCCATCGAAGCCGTGAGGGAGAAGGTTGGCGTGGACTGCCTTGTCGTCGAGGAGCACCGGCCGCAGCTCTACCAGAAGGCCCGCGGGCAGGATGACCGGGACGACCGCAACGGCGCCGGCATTGGGCTGTTCTACCTCGGCAACCTTGTGAAGAGGAATCTCTACAACCTGGGCCTGATCAAATCCTGCTCATGAGGCAGAAGCCGGACAACGATCAAGCCAGGCTCTGCTCGTCTGAGCGCCCTGCTTGGTTCAACGTCCATTCCACAATCATCTCTTGTACAGTGGCTGAGGAAGATCCAGGAAAGCGAGATCAGGGTCGGGATCAGGAAGCAGGATGATGGAACCTTAGCAGTAGACCAATTGCAGACATGTACATAAGTGTCGGAGTTCGATTACGATTAGATGTTGCTATTTAGCTGTAGTAGTACTAATGCCGGTGTGTAGTGGGTGCCATTCATGATGATTTGTTCTCTGTACCTCGCTGTTGTTGCCTCCATCTTTAGCTAAGAAATTCTTTGGGGACGCTTGGCTTTGCTTCTCTTCTCCCTGTCTGTCTGTCTGCCTTCTGCTGTGTCTGTCTGCCCCTGTGTGATTAGTGACTGCTTTTCTGCTTTGTTGATGATGTGCTGCACCTGCAATCCTGCATCTCACGGTCCCTCCCTAACCTAGGATTCAGACCAAATGTGTCTAGTGCCACTTTTCTTCAATTGTGGTGGAGTTGCTGTGCTGGTTTAATCATTTTGTGTTGCTTGCAGGAGAAACAAGGTGCTTGGTTTGGGTCCGGGGACAGTAATTGCAGCTGTATCCTGCATTGTCCCCTTTTCCTTTCATGGCACTCCATTTGTAGAGGTTGCAATTGCAGTGCTATACGCATGCACAAAATTGCCATAACAAGATATGTCCTAACTACTACTCCCTCCGTTCTCAAATATTTGTCTTTCTAGCCATCTCAAATGGACTACAACATACGGATGTATGTAGACATATTTTAAATTATAGATTCACTCATTTTGTTCCGTATGTAGTCATTTGTTGAAATCTCTAAAAAGACATTTATTTAGGAACGGAGGGAGTACTAGCCATGGGGCTTGACAGAGCACATAATGTGGAAAATAAGCAGTAAGAATTTGTCAGCAGATTGATACTCCCTCCTTCCCAAAATCTTAAGCATATAAGATTTTCATGCAATCCCATAATCTAAGACACAGGTGCCTTTATCTCTCATTTAGTTACAGCCATCACTAACGATCCATACTTTTCTGGAAACGAAAACAAATTGCTAGCTAGGTCTATTGCGTGATTAGCTCACAGCGTCCTCTTCATTTGAGATTGGATCGCTCAAGTAAACCTGCGCTAATTTTTGTGCAGAAACTAATACGCCTAACATTATGGGAAGGAGGGAGTATTACAAGATGCCCAACAGTTTTCCTGAAACCTCCTTCCGAAGAGCACGGGCAACTAAGCGAATTTGGTTGCTCCTGATTACAGGACCAACTGAGTTTAGCATTGGAGCTGCGTTGTTTGCATAGATTGATTCCATTAGTCAAATGTTGACACTGCAAAAGCTACTCTTTGGCCGTTCCCAGAGACCGGCATGCATGTCTCATGCAATCATTCAGGTTAGTCTAGTTCCACTTCATGATTTAAATCAGCGTGGCATCTTTGTCCAAACCACCACCAGTTAACAACTCCAATCAAGTGTCAACTAACCAAGATGGGGAAGATGTTGATGATGCCACGTTGGAATGACAAGTTTGTGGTTAGTTTGGACATAAACTAAACAACACTACCTGGTTCCTGTTTAGCATTTCACCTACCAGAAGAGTTTCATTTTTCTTTTCGATAAAGAGAGCTTCCTCTCTGATTTCATTTATCTGAAACGACAATGTCATATACAACTATTCCCTCCGTTCGGAATTACTTGTCTTGGATTTGTTTAGATATGGATGTATCTAGACTCATTTTAATGCTAGATACATCCGTATATAGACAAATCTAAAACAAGTAATTCGGAACGGAGGGAGTACTAACCAAAAGGAAACCAAAGCGATAGAAGTGAATGATCTAAACCAGAACCAGCTCAAGGTTTTGGGCATCCACAAGATGGACTTCAAAAAAGAAGCTAAAATGCCAGGCTACGAACATGCAACTAACTGGTTGTGGGAGTGAGCTTAACTAAACCAATTGGGGGAGTGGATGTACAAACCCAACACCTGGGTTCAAATCTTCACGGAGACGAATTTAGGTTCCTATTTGTTTTTGAGGACTAGGCTTTCCGGATACTCACGCATTTATCATTGAGGAGTAGGCTCGGTGCGTAACCGAGATTAAAAATCCTAATACTCATACTTAAAAGGCCGTATGCATCCCTAATTGGTGCAGAGCCCGAGGAAGTGAAATTCTCCCCCAATTTTAGTCCGCCTCCTCTCCCCTCCAGGTCCCTCCCGTCCGCCTCCTTTCCCGCCGCCGCCGGATCCCTGCTGGGCATAGCCCGTGCGGGGGGATGATGGCGGCGGCGGGCGTCCCTCCGTTGCTTCTTGGAGGCTTGGCTGGGACGGTGGATCTTGAGCGGGCTCCTTGGGAGGATGTGTGTGTGGCCATGGAGCCGGTCACGCAGCGATGTGACCTCCTCTACTTTTGGTTGTCTTCATTGTCGGTCCAAAGGAATCTAGTCTGCGGGTGTTGCCTCGCGGTGGCTTCTCGGCGGCGGATCAAGTGGAGGAGGAGATGGTGGCCTAGCTGCTGAAGTGGGTGAGGATGGCACCATCGTCGGCGGCGCCCGTGTGTGTCATTTTCCTCGTTGGAGGCGATGGTGGGGGCGTCCCTCGCTCCATTGTTTCTGGGGAAACCTCAGATCTGGAGGAGGCTACCATTGACGGCGGCGCCCGTGGGCGTCATAGCCCTCGTTGGAGGCATTCAGGGGCCTCCCGGATCAGATGATGGGGACGTCTTCGTTGTCACCCCCGTGGGGGCATCATCTTTGGAGACATTTATCAGTTCGACGGACATGTGGGCGGCTTGGTGGTTGGGCGTTGGTAGGTGGTGGAGCGGTGCTTCATCCTACACATCGATGGCGGCGGATCTCGGTGGCGTGGCGCAGTGGAGACTCGGTGTCCGATGGGTGGTGTTGGACTCATGCAGGAGGACGATGCTGTCTGGCATCATGGTGGCGTTGATGGCAGAGAGGCCTGGCAAGGTCGATGCGTTAGTATCTGATCTAAGGATGGATTGATGAATGAAGGAGGTGACGGTCCTTGCAGCGTGCACATGTGGTGCCCACTGAAAGTGCGCCGGACCGGTGTGTAACACAGTCCTGGTATTGTGGCTTGGATGGGGCATCCGGCATTAGATGTTAGATGTTGGTGCGATGTCTGTTTGGTATTAGGCTCAGACATTCGACACCCCTTCATCACGGGGATAGGAGTAGCGACAAGTGTTGCAAGATGGTGGCTTTCAGGCTTACTAATGCAAAGGCCAGGGGTACATCCTCCTTTAAAAAAACGAACATGCAACTAACTAAAATGAGGCAACATCATTCATCCTCGGTAGCTGCAGGATCAGGTATGGACCATAGGGGGGGTGGGGGTTAATGTGAGGTACACCAATATTTGAAAAAGCAGGTTCTTCGAAGAAAAATAGAGTACACAGAACAATAACAAAACAAAATAGAAGAAGTGCTAAATTGAACTGAAAATAACTCAAAGAAACATCTAATTGAACGGAGGTAAATCTAAGTAGCAATACACACGAAACTAAACATGGCATGCACATCGGAATGACAAGGTACTCAGAATTGTCTTCAAAGCAATTAGAGAGAAAGAAGAGGAGAAGTCCTTCAAACAGATGCAAATTACATAAGTAAATTGAGATGGAAGAAGTAGAACACTTAAACTTGATGAAGACATGATTTGTTTGACAGTTTGAGTTGCTGGCACGACTTCATGTCTAGTTGGAGCGGCTGAGATTAAACTCAGAAAACAAAGTCTTCATCCTATTCTCTTTGAGCTAAAGTGACATAGACTTCGCCCAATCACCCGCGGTACAACTTTGAGGTAGATCTGCAAGACTTTCACCGACTTGTTCTTCAGTGTCCACAATAACTCTTGGTCCCTCACAATTGACACCTAACCGTCTAGTGGATGCAGAGTCCACAAGAGTAGTAGGTTAAGTTAAGTTTTGACTAGTTCTTCAGTGATGCTCAATCACTCAACAGTTTTTAGGCTCTGTTTTTTCCTCTCTTAGGATTCCTTCTTCTGGGGATAGGTTGCTCAAACAAACTCTTATCAATTCCCGCAGAGCAACCAACCACCCAAGGTTGAAGTGGGGTGGCCATTTATAGTCGGGAACAATCCCGAGGTGTGAAATGACCAACATGTCACTGGTCACCCACTGTACACATGACACATGGTGCAAGGGTCGAATTCATACACAGCCAACGACTTATTTGTGGAACAAGACAAGTCGACTCAACTGGGATGTTTCTTCTTCGGAGTCCTAAAGATCATCATCTCGGACCCATAGGAAAAAACCCGCACAAAGAGATTTCCAAGTCTTTCACTCGAAGAAATAGGTTTATTGAGCATACATCGAAGACCTAAATCTCAGATTTCACTTAGACCTCCTTAACCTAAATCTTAGATTTCACTTAGACCCCCTTAATAGAGCGGTTTTCCCTATGATTCAAACAGAAGAAAATGGAACTAGAAAACAAAGGTCTTCACCACACTTCACGTTGCGAGCTAATTGTTCCACAGACAGTCATTCTGAAGATATTCACTGGCCTCACAATTTTTAGGGGCCATTAATCTTATGTTAAACCAAATCCCGAGGGACTTTCACTTGTCTATACTCACAAACACATTAATCCCTTAACTATTTTGTCACTAATCACCCTGAAACCTCTAGGGGGCAGTAGTAGAAAATTCGAAGACACAATAGGGGCCATCTTCATGTCGGCATGATCTTGCTCACTCCCACCCGCTAGCCATGCACCACTCCGAAGACCTTATTTGCATTCAACTCAAACATTTTAGCTCCCCATCTAAGCGTCTCTTGATTTACCTATTTTCTGTAAAATAGCCCAATCATCCAACTATCTGGCAATCTTATTAAAATGTACACATGGATCATTAATCTTGTCATTCTAGAAAAGTACTATTCAATCTCCAAATGGTCCAAAAAATTGCTGACGTACCAACCAGAATCAAGTGTCTTTCGGTTTTGCAATTTTTTGAAGCCATACATTAAACAAGCCATGAATATTATCAAGAATATCAATCAAGATGAAGGCACGCTTCAAAACGTTCCATAACATTCCAGGAATAGAATACTGCGTATTCATAATCAGGTAAGCAGCTACAATGATTATGTTGGACTATGAACCACACACTATTATGAATAAGCTTTTATGGAACAATCTTCACCTGCAACAAGCCCTAATGAAGCCGTATGTGTAGGAGAATTTTGTCAGACCCGCCATAGTAATAGACATACGAGGGCGGTGCTTGTAGAAGTATATACATATAATGCTAGACAACTAATCACCACGGTGATGAAGGCGATGAGTAGGGTGATGCCAACTATCACAACTGGTTAGGGGAGGAGGACATGCGCTCCCACGTACCTCACCATGCTATATTTTTCTAATAGTTTTTAAGTTGAAGTATATGTACCTTTAATTGTTATTTGCATCCTATAATTAGATATACACTATGTATCAAGACCTTATTTGCTAATACAATTTACATTTCCCATGCTTATGCCTTAATAATTAATCATGGCATGCGATATATACCTCTGGAATATATTTTGTATTCTATTATCGCACTTGAGCACATCAAACTTAGCTCGTGCTGGGGCCTCTAAAATTCCAATGTGAACTCATGAGGGATGGTATTTGGTGAAAAAATATAACAAGAGCCATTGGCCGGCCACAACACATAATGTAGTATATCGGAGCAAATATTTTACAAGAAGCCTAATGATTTCGTTATTTTTTTTGTTGAAACTTGCTTACGAAGAGCGTGTGCAACTAACTGAATTTAGTTTCTCCATAGAACATATCCAAGGATGGTCTAATTTGTCCTGCCATATGTCTACAAACATCGGAAATTTTCGCGGACATCAAGGGGTCAAGTCCCATTTGTCCGCCCCTCAACGATGTCCTCATTTCCCCCCTTCCCCATTTGTCTACCCCATTTTTTTTGCTATTCTTTAACATTTTCATTGTATTTCATCATACATTTAACAATAATATTGCACACAACAATTCAACAATCAATACATGAAACAACCCAACAATTCAAGCATGATTCACGACGAAAAAATTCAACAATTCATATATAGTCGATAAATCAGATGAATCAAAGGATTTTCTTGCGCGTGTTGATGTCTTTGCGCATGTTGGTGAACCACTCCTCGCATCGTCATCCATGAGGTAGCGTCGGCGAACATGATCCCCGACTTCTCGATGAGCCTCGTGATCCTCGCCTTCTCCCCCTCAATCTCAATGCTCTCCATCGTCTTCTTGAGCTCCATATGCTCCCATGTGATCTTCTCAATCTCCATCCTCTCCCTCTAAAGTATCAACCTCTCCCTCACATTCTCCTTCTCGAAGCCCATTCTCTCCCTTTGGACATCCAAGTAGAGCTTATATCCTTTCTCCTTCTTCTCCTCCTTGATGCCCCCTTTGAACATCCAAGTAAAGCCCAACATCAAACATCGACGAATTTTGGTCACCCACATCAAAATTTAGAGGTTCATGACCCTTGTTGATCATATTCATATCCATCATGTAACCATCCTAAACATGCATCACAATGAGCCTAGCATCCTAATTTTGCTCCTACATATGAATATGGGGTAAAAAAAGAAACTGGGTTGGGGGAGACATAGGGTGTGTTTGGATGGTGCCCCTGGTAGCCTTACCAACTGTGGGCACGCCAAAATATTGGCGACCCATTCAGCCGCCCACAACTCGCCAACTTATTGGCGTGAAAATCAACTAGCACAGCTGATGCAGGCCGGGCGAGCCAAAATATTGGGCTCCATCCAAAGGGTTGTCTACCCTTGGTCAACACCAACTGAGGGAGTCCTGGACTAGGGGGTGTCCGGATAGCCGAACTATCATCACGGCCGGACTCCAAGACTATGAAGATACAAGATTGAAGACTTCGTCCCATGTCCGGATGGGACTTTCCTTGGCGTGGAAGGCAAGCTTGGCGTCTGAGATATGTAGATCTCCTACCATTGTAACCGACATGTAACCCTAACCTATCCGGTGTCTATATAAACCGGAGGGTTTTAGTCCGTGAGGAGCGAACAACAATCATACCATAGGCTAGCTTCTAGGGTTTAGCCTCCTTGATCTCGTGGTAGATCTACTCTTGTACTACCCATATCATCAATATTAATCAAGCAAGAGTAGGGTATTACCTCCATCAAGAGGGCCGAACCTGGGTAAAAACATCGTGTCCCTTGTCTCCTGTTACCATCCGCCTTAGACGCAGTTCGGGACCCCTACCGAGATCCGCCGGTTTTGACACCGACATTGGTGCTTTCATTGAGAGTTCCTCTGTGTAAATCACCGATAGGCCCGATGGCTCCTTCGATCATCAACAACGACGCAGTCCGGTGAGACTTTTCTCCCGGACAGATCTTCGTGATTCGGTGGCTTTACCTTTGTGGGCCAATTCGGCTGGCCATATGGAGCAGATCGAAAGCTCGCCCACAGCCATCAGGTCAGATTTGGAAGTTTGAACCATACGGCCGATATCCGCGGAGACTCGATCTTCGACGGATTCGAGCCGCTGCCAAGCGTGCCGCACTGTCTCGATGGGCATGATCTAGCTCTGCAGCCGAACAAAGGCCTCTGAGGCCGCACTCAAGATCCGCCCGACCCTTAATCCGGAGCCGGATTCCCGATCGAGGACGAGTGGTTGGACACCGCCTGGGGCTACAATCTCTACGGCGATTGAGCCGAACTCCATCCTGTCGCTGCGAAGACCTCGACCTGTGGTGCCGGACTCCTCTCCGGACTCCGAACCCTCCGCGCCTCGCCAATCAAATCCGATTGGGCGCCGGTCATGGAGTTCATCGTCATGACATCTTTCAAAGACTCGCCCTTTGGCGACATCCTGAATTCACTAAAGTCTCTCTCTTTATCCGAAGAGACCTGCCCGGACTACGGACAGGAAGGTTGGGATACGGACGACGAAGAAATTCAACGCCCACCCACCACCCACTTTGTAGCCACTATCGATGATTTAACCGACATGCTCGACTTCGACTCCGAAGACATCGACGGTATGGACGACAATGCCGGAGACGACCAAGACCTAGCACCTACAGGGCACTGGAAGGCCACCTCGTCATACGACATATACATGGTGGATATCCCAAAAGATGGGAACGGCGATGGAACAATGGAGGATGACACCTCCAAAAAGCAACCAAAGCGCCGACGTCAGCGGCGCCGCTCTAAATCCCGCCACAGCAAAAACGGTGATTCCGGCACGGGAGATAATAACACCGGACAAGATCAAGACAACCCCTCGGCGGGACTCGGTAGCGAGAGGAGGGAGAAGCAAATCCGCCTGACGGTCGGCAGAAAAGAGAGGTCGAGGACGATAATTACGCGCCTCCCTCCGAAGATGAGGCAAGCCTCGACGACGTCGAATTTGTCGTGCCTGAGGATCCTGCCGAACAGGAGCGTTTCGAACGCAGGCTTATAGCCACGGCAAGCAGCCTCAAGAAAAAGCAGCAACAGCTTAGAGCTGACCAAGACCTGCTAGTCGATGGATGAGGTGAAGTCCTTGCAGCCGAAGAGTATGAACTCGAACGCCCCTCCAAAAGCTACCCCAAACGCAGGCCGTTGCCTCGATCAGAGGAGGAAGCACACAAGTCACCAGCGCACGACATGGCAGACCGGCCACCCCGTGGTCGCGACAGAGAAGCCTCTCGGCCCTCCGCTCAAGCCACACCCCGACGCTCAAAAAGTAACAAGGCACGGAAAACGCTACGGACTTGCGAGATATATTGGAGGACAAGGCAAAATATACAAGATCGATCCACGGATCGGCGTGGGCGTAACGACACGGGATGATTACCGTCATACGGATACATCAAACCCGGCGGGCCGAACACGATGAGACAAAGCTCATATGAGCTACGTCGTGATATAGCCCAATCTGAGGCGCCAAGACACCCACTATGCTTCACGGATGAAGTAATGGATCATCAAATCCACGAGGGTTTCAAACCCGTAAACATCGAATCATACGATGGTACCACAGATCCTGTGATGCGGATCGAGGACTATCTCCTCCATATCCACATGGCCCGCGGTGATGATCTACATGCCATCAAATACCTCCCACTCAAGCTTAAAGGACCAGCTCGGCATTGGCTCAACAGCCTTGCGGCCAGAATCAATTGGTTGTTGGGAGGACCTGGAAGCCGCATTCCTTGATAACTTCCAGGGCACATATGTGCGACCACCAGACGCCGATGACCTTAGCCACATAATTCAGCAGCCAGAAGAATCGTCCAGACAATTCTGGACACGGTTCCTAACAAAGAAAAATCAAATCGTTGACTGTCCGGATGCAGAGGCCCTTGCAGCCTTCAAACATAACATCCGCGACGAGTGGCTTGCCCGGCACCTAGGATAGGAGAAGCCAAAATCCATGGCAGCCCTCACAACACTCATAACCCGCTTTTGTGCGGGAGAGGACAACTGGCTAGCTCGAAGCAATAATCTGGCCAAACATCCTGATAGTTCGGATACCAAGGATAGCAATGGCAGGCCGCGTCGCAACAAGAACAAGCTCCGCATTAACGACGATAATACTGAAGATACGACCGTCAATGCCGGATTCAGAGGCTCTAAACCCGGTCAGCGGAAGAAGCCATTCAAAAGAAATACCCAGGGCCCGTCCAACTTGGACCGAATACTCGATCGCTTGTGCGGATACATGGCACCCCGAAAAACCAGCCAATCACACCAACAGGGATTGTTGGGTGTTCAAGCAAACGAGCAAGTTAAGTGCCGAACTCAATGACAAGGGGATGCATAGCGATGACGAGGAAGAGCCCGACCACGAACAATAGAGGACGAAGGGTTTTCCCACACAAGTGCGGACGGTGAACATGATATACGCAACCCATATACCCAAAAGGGAGCGGAAGCGTGCACTAAAGGGACGTATATGCGATGGAGCGATCCGCCCGAAGTTCAACCCATGGTCTTCCTGCCCGATCACCTTCGATCGAAGGGACCACCCCACTAGCATCCGTCACGGCGGTTTTGCCGCATTGGTCCTTGACCCAATTATTGACGGATTTCACCTCACCAGAGTCCTGATGGACGGTGGTAGCAGCCTGAACCTGCTTTATCAGGATACAAGGCGCAAAATGGGCATAGACCCTCGAGGATTAAGCCTACAAAGACGACCTTTAAAGGCGCCATACCGGGTGTAGAGGCGGTTATGCGGGCTCGGTTACACTCGAAGTGGTCTTCGGATCCCCGGATAACTTCCGAAGCAAAGAGTTAATCTTCGACATCATCCCATTCCGCAGCGGCTATCATGCACTGCTCGGACAAACCGCATTTGAAAAGTTCAATGCGGTGCCGCACTACGCATACCTCAAGCTCAAGATGCCAGGCCCTCGAGGAGTAATCACGGTCAATGGAAACACCGAACGCTCTCTCCGAACGGAGGAGCACACGACGGCCCTCGCGGGCGGAGGTACAAAGCGACCTCTCACAACAATTCTCGAGTCCGGCCACTAAGCGTCCGGACACCGCCAAGCGCGCCGAGTAACCTACAACAAGACCGCCTGCACGATTCAAGCATCGCCAGAGTAATCCGCCCCAACCCCAGCCCTCGCGAAATTGCGAAGCTAGTATTACGGTACATAATTACGCTCCGGAGATACCATGGGCATATGGGGAGGGGCAAGACCACGGCACGCCAAGAATGCGGCTCGACCGCACCAGGGGCTCCCGATTGTGTCATTCCTTTTCTTTTTTCCCTTTTCTTCCTTTTTCTTACTTTCAGGACTCCGTCTTTCAGAAGTCATGTCCGGCACTAGAATCGCCGAACTCACGATGCAACAGCCAGAGAAGCAGAAAGCCACGTCGAGTTTTCAGGTGGTCTCTATTACGAGCATTATACCTGTTTTACATACCATCCCGCAGCTTACCCCTGGAGGGGGACATGTTAGATAGTCCCATCCCTAGCTTATCGCACTATTTGTATCGTTCTACTTTCATTGCAGTACCTTTTTGAATAAACAATACTAGCTTTTGTTTATTATTGCACTACTTCCTTTATCTATACATATGTTCATTTCATGACATGTTGCAACCGTACACTTTGGTACGGCCAATACACCAGGGGCTTAAGTATCCCAAAATTATGGTGTGATAAGTCCGAACACTTTCACAAGTGCGACACCTCGAACTTATAGCATTATATGAATCGGCTCGAATCATGTCTTGGGTCAATAGTTGGGTTTGCCCGGCTCCGTGTTTTGGTACCTTACGTTCCGTTATATCTGCTAAGGTAGCACGGGAGAACCATCTGCGATTGTGCCCAGTTGAGCTGGGTCGAGCACCTCAGTGGAGAAAGCTAAAACTGACCGTCATGATAGGGCGAGAGCCGGTCGCTGTTCGAGAGGTTTTTTCGGGTCCCTAAAGACTTATGTCGCTTAGAGCGAGGAACCGGAATTGTCTGGCCAAGGCGTGGATAGCGCCCCGAACTCGGTCTTCCGAATACTAGGGGCTTCGTCGAAATTTAAAATTATTGAATTCTATGGCTAAGTGAGAGTGTCCAAGCATTATAAGTCCGGTTGCCTTGTTCGTTGTGTTGAGCGCCTCCCTAGATGGACCCACGAATGGGAACAAGAGTGCTCAAGTTTATCCTGAACACCCCAAAGACTTTCGTGGCATGGGGGCTGAAGCCAACGACTTGCCATCTCTCAAATTTGATAAACGGCCGCACGAAGGTAATATTTTAAATTAATAAGCATTGCTTAGCGCATATGAACAAGTTTTCAGCGACAGGGATAACAAATGCGAGCCTATTCAAAATTACATCTTTGGAGCACTCATCCGCTATTCGGCGGGCACCCTTCAGAGGCCCTCATAGTACATTTCGGTGATGCGATGCTCCTTGCCCTTCGATGGCCCGTCCGTCAAGCTTCTCCGCATCCAGCTTGCCCGGTGCACTTTAGCACGGCAAGGGCCCGACGGACACCTTCAATGCAGGCGGAGCGCTTGATGACTTCAATCCGTGGACAAAGGCGTCCACCGCCGCTGCACTAAGTCAAGTAGCTCCTGTGCATGGCTTCCAATGGCCACAGACGCGCTTATAAGGCCCTTCATGGCCTGTTCGGCGACCTTGTGGAGCTCGACCAGTTGCTTCATTTGGTCGCTCGAGGCACCGGATGTCCGGCCTCGATATCTTGAGACCGAACACCTTTTCCGTCGAGCTCCCTCCTTGGCGCGGTAGAATGCGGCAGCATCGGACACACTACGGGCAAATCTGCGAATGCTCTGCAGAGCTCGAATCCGGGTAAGTAATAGGTAATTCACTTTCACATGCTTGCTTTGCATAAAGAATGCCTTACCGCCGCTATCTTCTTTAACGACTCAATTTCTTGGAGGGCTTTTTGGGCCTCGGCCTTAGCAGCTTTGGCACTCTCAAGAGCCGAGGCGAGCTCGGACTCTCGAGTCTTGAGTCACGCTCCAAACTCGTGTTTTTCCACGAGAGCTTGGAGCTCTTGCCGTCTGCTGCCATTGCGCCTCCACCTTCTCTCGCTCGGTGCGTTCCGCAGCCGCTTTGTTTTCGGCCACGGACACCGCTTCCTTCAGGGTCGCCACCTCGTTCGTGGCCCCTGCAGTATCCATGTTATTCCTGTTATTTTTTGCAACCGAAACCTTTCTATATGGTATTTCTTTGATAAGGTACTACTTACCTTCCTTGTCCTCGAGCTGCTTCTTGGCTTGGCCGAGCTCGTTCTCGGACCGCTCGAGGCTTTGCTTCAATGCATTGACCTTGATCGGTCAGTTGAGAGGTCACAGCGCACCCTGCATTCCCATATTGACATACTTATGTTAGACTCCTCACAGATATCTTTTTAGATCCTTAGTCCGGCTTTTCTTTCCGAACACCAAACTAAGCATCGAGGCTACTGCCTATGCGGTAATATTTTTACATATTCTGAACTTACCTCAAAGCCCGTTAGAAGGCTGGTACAGGCTTGAGTCGGCCCGATCTTGGCGGATTGAGCTGTCCAGGATCACCACACTCATAACGGTGCGGTGCTCCTCCTCGATGGAAACCTTTGTTAAGCGCCTCAATAAGCTATCCGGTGCCTCCTGTTGGATGGAGGACACGGCGTCTTACCCTTCTTGCGAAGGGACCGCTTGCCGGACTCGGAACATTGAAGGTTCCGGCATGGAGTCGAGACAAGGGTCGGGCTTAGAGCCTCGGGGTCTTGCCCCCACGCGCTGAGTCCGGGAGGTTGCCTTGTGGCGCCTCCTGCGCCACCTCCTCTTGACCAAGCCCCCTTGGGGCCCCACCACAAGGCCGTCTGGCCGCGTGAGGTGAGGAGGCGGTCGGAAGTGAAGTACTCTCCATTTCCGGCGAACTCGGGGACCCTTCGACGAAGTGGCGAACTCGCCCTTGGGCGGGCTGCATGGTTGTTCGGCATTAGAGAACACTATGCAATGATAAAAAAGCCATGGGTATCCGGACACTTACGATCTCGGCAGGGGCTTGTCCCTTGTTGGCCAATCCTCCTCGTCGTCGTCGACGTTGGTGGAGAAGTCCGGAGGAAGGGTTCTTCCCTTCTTGGACCCTCCGGCCTCCCGGTTGGGCGGCCTTCCTTTTCCTCTCCTCTTCACCGGGGAGAAGCTTCTTTCCTCCTCCTCGTCCTCGGGGAGAAGATTACGCTTGAATCCGACAAGACTCGTGTCGGAGCTCCTTCGAGTTCCGTGGCCTCCTTCTTGGCCTTCTTCTCGGCACCACATGGGTACGGAGCCGGCAGCCCAAATCAATCAGGCGTCCACTGGGTCTTCCGGCAAAGGAGCGGCCGATTAATCTGTCCGGACGTCTTCACCCGATCTGTCACAAAGATTAGGGAGTTTTAGATCCCACATAGAGTCAACCTATGAAAAAGAGTCCGTAAAGGGTAAAATAACTTACCTCGCCGGCTTGACGCCGCGAGCTGTATCCGCGATCTTTGTTAGCGGATCTTTGGGGCTTCAGCGCCCTTGAACAACACCTTCGGGCATCTTCGTGCGTAGTGTCGAAGAGCCGCTCAAGGTTGATCTTTGTGCCGAATCGAACTCCCACAAATTGAAGGCCCGTTGTTGGCATGGGAGAATCCGGCGGATGAGCATCACCTGGATTACATCGACAAGCCTGAGATTCTTGTCCACCAGGTTTCGGACGCATGTTTGGAGTCCGGATAGCTCGTCTGAATTCCCCCACGTCAGGCCCGTCTCTTTCCATGACGAGAGCCGTGTGGGGAAGCCAGATCTGAATTCGGGGGCCGCCACCCATTCGGGGTCGCATGGCTCGGTGATGTAGAACCACCCCGATTGCCAGCCCTTTATTGTCTCCACAAAGGCGCCCTCGAGCCATAGGACTTTGGCCATCTTGCCGACCATGGCACCTCCGCACTCCGCTTGACGGTCGCCCACTACCTTCGGCCTGACATTGAAGATCTTGACCATAGGCGAAGTGGGGCTGGATGCGAGAGGAAGGCCTACCTGACGATAAACGCCGAGATGTTGAGGATAAAATTCGGGCCAGTCGTGGAAGTCTGTGCCATAGTAGAACATGAGCCCCCGGACAAATGGGTGAAGTGGAAAACCTAGTCCGCGGAGGAAGTGGGGGAGAAACACCACCCTCGCATGGGGCCTGGGGGTTGGAATGAGCTGGCCCGCGTCGGGCAACCTGTGCGCGATGGCGCCGGACAAATATCCGGCCTCCCGCAGTCGTGTGATCTGCCCCTCCGTGACGGAGGAGGCCATCCACCTGCCTCCCGTTCATGACATGGTTGGAGAAGGTTGAGGTGGGATGTGCGGACTTGGACGCTCGAGCTCGAGTGCGCGGAAATGGATGAGCAAAGGAGGAAGAAGGCGTAGGTGAAAAGGTGGATCCTTATCCCCTTATATGGACGGACGAAGCTATGCGTCCCCCACCAGCCTGGTAAAACTCGCTTATCTCCCAAGCGCCGTAATCAATGGCGCGGATGGGTTACCCACGTCCGTATTGATGAGAATCCCGGAATAAGGGGCACGATCTATGCTTTGATAAGGCGTGCCAAGGAAACCGCCTCGCTAAACTTCGCTAAGGTGGAGCGGTAAAAACGATTCATATAAAGGCTGGCCGGGAGTGTGATGTCACGCCGCGGAATACGTCAGCCAGATCTGCGTAAATTATTCTCTACGTGTTATGTGGAACTTGTTTTGCGAGCGGACACTATCACAGTGTTCAAAACCTTCTATGAAGTATTCGGAGGAGGAACCCGCCTTGCAATGCCGAAGACAATATGCGGCCGGATTAAATGCGTCATTGAAGCCTGGTTCGAGGCTACCGAGGAGTCTGGACTAGGGGGTGTCCGGATAGCGAACTATCATCACGACGGACTCCAAGACTATGAAGATACAAGATTGAAGACTTCGTCCCGTGTCCGGATGGGACTTTCCTTGGCGTGGAAGGCAAGCTTGGCGTCTGGATATGTAGATCTCCTACCATTGTAACCGACTCTGTGTAACCCTAACCTATCCGGTGTCTATATAAACCGGAGGGTTTTAGTCCGTGGGGACGAACAACAATCATACCATAGGCTAGCTTCTAGGGTTTAGCCTCCTTGATCTCGTAGTAGATCTACTCTTGTACTACCCATATCATCAATATTAATCAAGCAGGAGTAGGGTATTACCTCCATCTAGAGGGCCCGGACCTGGGTAAAACATCGTGTCCCTTGTCTCCTGTTACCATCCGCCTAGACGCACAGTTCGAGACCCCTTACCCGAGATCCGCCGGTTTTGACACCGACACCAACTATTTGGGTCGGCATGTGTAGGCTTCAATCCAAACGGACCCATATCCTCAAAGAGTTGGTTCCTGCGTCCGTCTCGAGAGTTAGCCGTCGACGTCCATGTCTCTTAGAGTCGCAGGAAGTCGAAGGCGGTGTCCGCATCCTAGTTGAAGCCGTCCGAGATGGTCCAGTCTTGCAAACCCATGCTGAAGTCGTCAAAGAGCACGGACGTGGCTATGTCCACCCGCAGGCCGAGGACCACCTTCGCCGTAGCCGCCTGCTCGGTTGCCTTGCGGGCGCACTGGCGGACACATCGGTCCTTATCAGCGCGGCTCTTTGATTTTGGCAATGGCTCCTTGGGCAACTCCATAGATTTTGCCAACTTAAGATCCATGCAGGCGGTGGCTAGGAGAGGCGAACGGCGATGCGGGTGAAAGCAGCGTGGACGTGGGAAATGATGGATGAGAGAGGATATGTTGCCTGGGGGAGGGTGGGATTTAGCTGAGTTTCGAATGGGCCGGCTTGTCGGGTCTGACATGACAACATGTCCGGCCAACCCCATATCCATCCCATTTTTAAGCTGGGTTTAGAGCGATCCAAAATATGCAGAAATGGAGGCGGTTTGGAAGTCCGTTGGGATGCTTTTACTACTCCCTTCTTTCCCGTTTATTGGTCTCGTCTCATTTTCTTTGTTTTTTCATGTTATAAGTCTTATTTTCACTTTTTCCACCACATTTCTAGAATGCAGCACCAACTGAGATTAGCAATTGAGCTAGGTTGTTGCATAGATAGATTCCATCAGTCAAATGCTGACACGGCAAAAAGCTAGTCTTTGGCCTTTCCGAGAGACCAGCATGCATGTCTCATGCGATCATTCAGGTTAGTCTACTAGTACCACACCATCCGTCCTAGCTCCGAATAAAAATCAGCGTGACATCTTTGTCCAAACTCCAAACTACCACCAGTTAACAACCCCAATCACACACGGTCCTGCCTGCAGATATCAGCTAACCATTCTGAGGAGGATGACGGTGATGATGCCATGTCCTGTCCATGTTGGGACGACGAGTTCTCGGTTACTTTGGTCACCGGAAGCTAAACAAACACCACTTGATTCCTCTCTGGGTCTGTTTCTGGACCTTTTCTCTTGGCTCATGATAAATAAGTTAAGTTTCGTCTGAACCTGTGATCAGATGGGAGTCATGTAAGAACAAGACGGGCATCTGCATCCAGCAGAAACTCCAGGCCGTCTGCACGGCCGGTAGCATCTCGATCGAGACCGGCAGCCTTTTGGCTTTTTTTGTTGGTACGCCTTTTGTCTCCATGTTTGGTCTGCATGACTTGTCCTCTACTGCTTGTGTTCTTGCTGCTTGGCTGCATCAGCGCCTGCAGCGCCAGCAGCGCGCCGCTGCTTGCATCGATGAAGAGCTTGTCCGGTTCTCTCCGAGGCTCTGCCATGGCTCATAGATGAACAGTGTAACAGTTGTAACGGAATGGAAAGTCAGACTGACAGGAGAGGTCAAACGTGGGCCCTTGAGGCCTGCTCCGAAGATGCCACTTTTTTTTTGAGACAAGCCACTTTGTTTGTATCGATGCGCAACGCACAGGCAGTGGAGCGAATTGGGCTGTACGCCAAGCTTTCTGTTTTTGGTTACTTTTTATAGTTTTCCTGGTTTTCTATTTTTTCGTTTTCTTTTTCATTTTTCTTTTTTATACATTCGAATTTTTCAAAAAAATCATATCTTAGAAAATGTTCAGAATTTAAAAGATTGTTTCACTCTTTACAATTTCTTTTGGTAATTTCATTTTTTTCAGGTTTAAAAAAATATTTGGAATTTGAAATATTGTTCACTTTTTCTAAAAGAGTCCAATCTTCAAAATTTATTTGAAAATGGCAACAATGTTTGGAATTCCAATATTCTGTTCATGCTTTTGAAAAACATTCGGTATTTCAAAACCCATTCATTTTCCCCCAAAATGATGATTTTCAAAAAGATCGAATAATCTCAAAATATGTTTTCATTTTTTCAAAAAATCACGTTTAAAAATCATCATTTGTTTCTATAAAACCGCTCAATTTTTTTTAAAATGTATAAAATTCCAAATTATGTTCGTGTTTATTGAAACTATTTTGGAATTCCAATTTTTTTCACTTTTTTTTTCAAAAATTGTTCGTGTTTTTCAAAATGTGTTCAAAATAATTCAAAAATCTATACGGTATGGGGCATGGTGCGTAAGTAGGTGTGCTATATTGAAATCCCGCTGCCTTGAGTTCTTAAAACATTGGCACTGCAATTAGTCGTGAACACACATATGCCCTAGTGGCTAGTAGGAAGCGTAGAGGATTGGGATGTCACAATGGGATTTTTTACGCTCGGTGCTTGCCTGTGGGCCGGCCCAATCACAATCGCTTGTGCGTCGCGCACACTATTGGACGCAATGAGCTTCCAATAGGAGGTCTCGATGGTTTGCAAATAAATTTACTTATCTTGTCAAAGAAAAAATTCTCAAAAAAATCTATCCATTTATAGGGGGAAAGTATGAAACTGACACCTAATTTCTTTCGTTGGTTCACTCAAATCATTCTCCACCATCCAATCCAGAGGCCCATGTGCCTTCTTCCTCTTTTAGCCTTCTTTTCCCCAACATAATCGCTTCCCTAGAGAGCAAAAATGCTCCGCCTAGGTTCCGCCATGCAGATGGCGGCGAAAAGTCCCGAGGATTTTCTATGATTTTTTCTAGGGTAAATAGAATCTTATGGCCATACGACATGGGAGAGGAGCCACCAGGGGCCAGGTGGCCTGGTGGCGTGCCCCAGGGCTCACACGAGTGGGGTGGCTGCGTGGAACCCTGACGGCTCCCTCTAGCCCATCTTCTGGCACCTGGCTTCATATTTTTTTGGAAATAATTCAATAAAAATCTCTGTTGCTTTTGGAGCTCTGGAAAATTGCTTTTTCTTATATTGTATTTTTGGTCCAGAATTCCAGAGGTCTGGTAATTTTTCTCTCTATGTATACTTTGCATTTTAAGAGAGAAAAGATATTAGAATTGCATCATAATGTGAAATATATCAATGAAATAGGATAAACTATATTAGAAAATAGTGACGTAAAATGGACGACCTAGACGAGCATCTGCAATAATTTGATGAGATACGCAAGGCATTTAAACTTAATGCCTTTTCCTATGAAGAAATGAAACATATTTTTTCTCATACTCTAATTGATGACGCAAAAATATGGTTATGTGATTAGTCCATAGGTACCTTTGACACATCGGAGGAATTGTCTACTGCATTTTTCGCTTGTTATTATCCAGCAAGCAAGAATTGGCTTGTCTACTGCATTTTTCGCTTGTTATTATCCAGCAAGCAAGAATTGGCAGCTTTGAGCAAAGTCCGAATGAAAGCTTAGTTAGAACATATATAAGGTACCGGTCTCTTCTTAAAGAATGTTCTCATCAATATTATCCACCATGTATGGTGTTACATTTCTTTTATGGATGACTTGATAGATAGAACAAGCAAATAGTAGATCTTACTTCTGGCGGAGCTTTTATGGAGTATAACATCACCCAAGCTTGGGTGTTGCTTCACAAGATCCGGTTTAATGAAGAGACTTGGAACTTAGATACGGGAAGCAAAGAAGGGAGTGGAGCTTAAGTATGATTGCATTTAATATTTCTCTGAATCTCTTATGATGAAAAATATTAGCGATGAATTCCATGTGGGAACTGACTCAGTTTTGCAGGTCATAAAAGATCTCTCTTGAGTTTACAGAGGCACCAAAGGAAAATTGGCAATTTTTTTTACTAAAAAGGCCAAAGCTACTTGGTTTGTAGCAATAATAAGTAAATGTTGCAAAATCGCCAATCAAGTGGTAGTGCACCTCAATGTGTATTTTCTATTCGTGGAACACCAGGTTCTTGCATAGTTGGATCTCCAATTTGTTGTCGATGAGAATGGTGGTGGCGCCGGCGTCCTTTTCCAACAGGTCACCAAGAAGCTTGTTCAGCCACATCGCCTATCATGCTGCCGTGGTGCGCTGCCACACACTCAGCCTCCCATGTCGACAAGGGCACAATATTTTGCTTCTGGGACTTCTACGTGACCTGGGTCCCACCTAGAAAAAGATGGAGCCGAAGGTGCTCTTTCGGTCATCGACATCTCCTGCCATGTACGAGTTGCTATACACAACAAGCATGCTCTCGCTGCCGCTTGCGCGCCTGCACTCATACTAGCGAGTACGAGCAACATAGCATAGTACGTGCTTGACATCGATGAGATGTGCAGTGGTGGGTGCCGCCATTAAGCCACTGGCATAGCCAACACAAAGGTGATGCCTGGATGCGTGTGGATGAGGTAGCGCAACCGTCCAATGCTCTCGTTCCTCAGTTTGAGTTGGGCCTCCATTAGGGCATGGCCGATGGCTCATAGCCCTAGGGTGATGCTCCGTAGGCCATGTAGGATCGGATATCAGGAAAAATAGGTTCGGATGGTGTAGCGGGATCCTTGGCAGGAGGCGGGTGCTTGGGGAGAAAAAGCGTGGTCCGGTGCATAAAGCTGAAAAATTTGAAGTGAAGAGTAGGGATGTAAGTATAGTAGGAGTCTACTTTCTATTCTTCGATGAGGTCCACTAGTAGTAGCTTCCGTTGGGGAGAAAAATCAATGTAGATGCCTCAAACTACTTTTTGTGATGGGGCATCTGTATCCATATGCCACCATTGTACATGCCCTTAGGACATGGACCAGATTGCAATTCGCCATGCCCCGCATGCTCCACGAGCTTGCCGATGTACGCTGCGTGGGACAACAAGATGCCTTTTGTCCCGTGCTTCATCACGATGCCCAGATAGAAGCTTACTAACCCAAGGTCCCTCATACAGAATTTGGACATCATATCCCTACTGAACTTCATGATTTCTTCTATGTCAGCACCGGTGACGATGTGATCGTCACCATACACCCAGAGAAAGAGGCAGGCGCACCCCTTTCCTCGAGCGTACATGGCGTATTCTTAGGGGCTACTGGTGAAGTTGAGCTGGCGTTCCATGCCCTGGAGCTTGTTGGAGCTTGTATAGAGCTTTGTGGAGGAGTTGGAGCTTGTATAGAGCTTTGTGGAGGAGGTACACTTTGTGCTCTTCGCCATCCTTGGCGAAACCAGGTGGTTGCGTGATGAACACCTCCTCCGACAAATCACCGTTCAGGAATGCTGACAAGTGTAGGGGGACAGTTGTAGCCCTTTCAGCAAATAAGAGTGTCGAACCCAACGAGGAGCTGAAGGTAAAATTAATATTCCTCAAGTTCTATCGACCACCGATACAACTCTACGCACACTTAATGTTGCTTTACCTAGAAAAAGAAATAAAACCACTTTGCGATAATAAAAAGATAGCTTTGTGAGAAAATAAAGAGTTGGGTGATGTTCTAGAAAAGAACAATAAAGTAAAGGTTTTTGAAGAACAATAAGACAATGATTGTCCCTAGGCAATTGAATATGACACGATAGTGATACTAATCATACTTACGAGGGAGAGGCTTAAGGCAACATACTTTCTGTACATGGATCACGGGTTCTTATGATTAGAAGTCTAGCAAGCATAATATTAAGTTAAAAGTTATCACATCCCTAGCTTAGTCATTTCATAATCATCCATGCATCATGTTTAAATTTCAATTAAAGTTGAAATGGGGATGATCAAACCCTAGCAGATAATATAAAACTAGGTTCAAACTCAAATATTGTCAATGAAACCAAAATGCCCTTCAGAAAATTTCATGATTTTTGAAAAAGGTGAAGACCCCTGCCAAAAAGGATGCACATATTTCTAGGACATTTTTGGATTTTTAAATTAACCATATTGTATTTGAATTGGGGCATTTAGATTCTATAATTATTTTAAATGCTCCAAATATTCTGAAAATTAGTGAGGCCCTTTGAAACAATTCATAGTGGTCCCACAAAAAGTTTCATAATTTTTAAAAATGGTTTGATTTGAAAGTCAAATAAAAAACAAGTTACATAAAAGGAAAAGGAGAACTTAACTAGACGTACCTGGCAGCCCACCATAGCTGGCCCAGCCCATTTCCTTTCTGTGTCGTCTTCCTATTGCCAGTAGGAGTAGCTCGGTGTCGCGCGCTGCTACTTGTGAGCTGTGTTGGGGTTTCCCCGAAGAGGAGAGGATGATGGAGTACAATAGAGATAAGTATTTTCCTCAGTTAAGAACCAAGGTTATCAATTCAGTAGGAGAACCAACCAACACCTCTTTAGCAGTACCTACACACAAAATAACAAATAGTTGTACCCAACGCAAACAAGGGGTTGTCAATCGCTTGGCGGTTAATTGCAAGGGTCAAATCTCGTAGTGATAGATAAACAAAAACACAAAATAAAATAAATTAAATTAAATTACAGCAAGGTATTTTTGGATTTTTATATATGATAAAAATAGACTCGCGGTCATATTTTCACTAGAGGCTTCTCTCTTGAACGTAACATACGATGGGTAAACAAATTAATGTTGGGCAATTGATAGAAAATCGAATAATCATGACAATATCCAAGGCAATGATCATGTATATAGGCATCACGTCCGAGACAAATAGACCGACTCCTGCCACGGGAGGGTAGGACAAAAGATTTCATACAAGTTCTTTCCATAAGCACGTGTGACTATGTACGGAATACATGCCCACATTATATTTATGAACTGCAGCTAGTTCTGTGTCACCCTAGGTTATAACTTTTATATGATGAATATCATCTAATGAATTCACCGATCCAATGCCTACGAGTTTTCCACATATTGTTCTTGCTAAGTTACTATTGCTATTGCTACTGTTACAACTGCTACAAAACTGTTACTACTATTATCGTTACCATTGCTACTGCTACCACTACTATCAAAACTATCATATTACTGTGCTACTGATCACTTTACTGCAGATATTTAATCTCCAGGTGTGGTTGAATTGACAACTCAACTGCTAATACTTACAAATATTCTTTGGCTCCCCTTGTGTTGAATCTATAAATTTGGGTTGAATACTCTACCCTCGAGAACTGTTGCGATCCCATATACTTGTGGGTTATCAAGACCTTTTTCTGGCGCCATTGCCGGGGAGCATACCTATATTTGTTGAGTCACTTGGGATTAATATCTATTTATCATTATGAAGAATCTGAAAGATACTAGAACCAAGATTTTTCCTTCTAAGACGAGGGGAGGTAAGGAACTGCCATCTAGCTCTGTACTTGATTCACCTACATTATGGATAAACTTGCAACACCACCACATGCTATTAATCCTGATATGTTGCAAGTTACTGATGATGCTACTTCTGCTATGAATGATGCTTATGATGATGCTAGTACCTTGCTTACTGATAATGTGCCACCGGGTGAATTTCTTGATGAACAACTTGCTAGAGCTAAAGATATTGAGAATGCCGAAATTGATGAAACTCTTGAAACTAAGAATTATGAAACACCTATTAGACCCAACTCTCCTAGAATTGAAATGCCTAAGATACCCAAGGGTTATGTTATGGATGAGGAGGTAGCTAGAGACATTCTTGCTTGCAATGATAGAGATGATCTTAAGAAATTATTATGCATACTGAAAGAAAAATATTTGAGTTCTAGGATGAAATGTGATCCTAAGTTTGCTACTTCACCTATCTTTGTTGCTGATAAGGATTTTGAATTCTCTGTTGACCCAGAGTTAATTATTTTGGTTGAATCTGATCCTTTCCATGGCTATGAAAATGAAACTGCTGTGGCACATCGTACTAAACTGAATGATATAGCCACCCTTTTTGCTCAAGATGAGAAAATTCACTACTATTATATTCTCAAGTTATTTCCGTTCTCACTAAGGGTTGATGCTAAGATATGGTATAATACTCTTGCTCCTGCTTGTGTGCGTAGTCCCCTGGATATGATTTATTACTTCTCAGAAAAATATTTTCCTGCTCATCAGAAACAAGTTGCCTTACAGGAAATATTTAAATTTGTGCAAATTAAAGAAGAGAGTCTGCCACAAGCTAGGGGGAGGCTTATCCAATTACTTAATGCTTTGCCCGATCATCCTCTTAAGAAAAAGCGCATGGCAACCTCTGCTTCCCTATGCGAAGGGCCTATCTTTTACTTTTATGTATATAATTTTATGCAAGAGTCAACGTTCTTCTCTCTATTCCTTTTTATTTTATATTTTGGCAAGCATCATCTGGTGAGGAAAGATCTAGGCACATATATCCACTTGGATATGGGTAGCATGAGTTATTATTGTTGACATCACCCTTGAGGTGAATACGTTGGGAGGCGAAACTATAAGCCCCTATATTTCTATGTGTCCGGTTGAAATGTTTTACTCATGTGTATGCGTTGAGTGTTAGCGATCATAGAAGACTATGTGATGGTTGAGTATGTGGACTTGCCTAAAGGCTCCGATATGTGACCCTTCCTGAAAACATGATGAATTGTAGTTGCAAAGTTGACTGAGAACATAGTTTGTTGGTTTCCAATAGAGTTTATGCTTTATACTTCGATGTTGTGATGAACTATTACTTATTCATGAGAAGTCTATGATAAAAGTTTTGTGTTAAAGTTTGTTCATGTTACAATAATATACATGATGCTTCTTTGTCCGTATTTTGTTTTTATCTACACCTCTCTCTCTAAGCATGTGGACATGTTTTTCGATTTCGGTTTTCGCTTGAGGACAAGCAAGGTCTAAGCTTGAGGGAGTTGATACGTCCATTTTGCATCATGTTTACCTACTGTTATTTATAATGTTTTTATGCATAATAATGCTTTTTGGAGTAATTCTAATGCCTTTTCTCTGATAATATGCAAGGTTCACACAAAGAGGGAGAATTCCGGCAGCTGGAAATCTAGACCTGAAAAATCTACGTCACGCTATCAATTCTGCACAACTCCAAATGAGCTGAAACTTCATGAGGAATTTTTGTGGAATATATGACAAGTACTGGAGCAAATAACTACCGGAGGGGGGCCACCTGGTGAGCACAAGACACCAGTGCGCCAGGCCCCCCAGGCGCGCCCTGGCGGGTTGTGCTCAACCCAGCCCACCCCTGGTGCCCATCTTCTGGTATATAAGTCATTTTGACCTAGAAAAAAAATAAGGAGAGGACTTTCGGGACGAAGCGCTGCCGTCTCAAGGCGGAACTTGGGCAGGAGCACTTTTGCCCTCCGGAGGGGGAAATCGCCGTCATCATCATCACCAACAACTCTCCCATCTTGGGGAGGGAAATCTCCATCAACATCTTCAACAACACCATCTCCTCTCAAACCCTAGTTCATCTCTTGTGTTCAATCTTTGTACCGGAACTATAGATTGGTACTTGTGGGTGACTAGTAGTGTTGATTACATCTTGTAGTTGATTACTATATGGTTCATTTGGTGGAATATTATATGTTCAGATCCATTATGATATTTAATACCCTTTTGATCTTGAGCATGATTATCATTTGTGAGTAGTTACTTTTGTTCTTGAGGTCACGGGAGAAATCTTGCTGCAAGTAATCATGTGAATTTTATATGTGTTCGATATTTTGATGGTATGTATGTTGTGATTCCCTTAGTGGTGTCATGTGAATGTCGACTACATGACACTTCACCATATTTGGGCCTAAGGGAATGCATTGTGGAGTAGTTATTAGATGATGGGTTGCGAGAGTGACAGAGGCTTAAACCCTAGTTTATGCGTTATTCCGTAAGGGACCGATTGGATCCAAAAATTTAATGCTATGGTTAGAATTTATTCTTAATACTTTTCTCGTAGTTGCGGATGCTTGCGAGGGGGTTAATCATAAGTAGGAGGTTTGTTCAAGTAAGAACAACACCTAAGCACCGATCCACCCACGTATCAAATTATCAAAGTGGCGAACACAAATCGAACTAACATGATGAAAGTGACTAGATGAAATTCCTGTGTACCCTCAAGAACACTTTGCTTATCACAAGAGATCGTTTTGGCCTGTATTTGCCTCAAAAGGATTGGGCTACCTTGCTGCACCTTTGTTACTACTATCATTACTTGCTCATTACAAATTATCTTTCTATCAAACTACTCGTTACTTATAATTTCAGTGCTTGCAGAGAATACCTTGCTAAAAAACACTTGTCATTTCCTTCTGCTCCTTGTTGGGTTTGACACTCTTACTTATCGAAAGGACTACGATTGATACCCTATACTTGTCAGTCCTCAAGGATCTTTTCTGGTGCCGTTGCCGGGGAGTGAAGCGCTCTTGGTAAGTGGAAATTGGTAAGGAAAAATTATTACTACGTGCTGAAATTTACTGTCACTTGTTACTATGGAAAACAATCCTTTGAGGGGTTTGTTCGGGGTATCTTCACCTCGGCCAGAACCACAATTAGTTGCTCCTCAACCTATTGCACCTACTAAAAATATTGAATATGAAATTCCTTTAGGTATGATAGAACAACTGCTAGCTAATCCTTATGAAGGAGATGGAATAGAACATCCTGATATGCACTTGATATATGTGGAAGAAATTTGTGGATTATTTAAGCTTTCAGGTTTGCCCGAAGATGAAGATATGAAGAAGGTTTTCCCTTTATCTTTGAAGGGAAAAGCATTGGCATGGTATAGGCTATGCGATGATATTGGATCTTAGAATTGGAATCGATTGAAGTTGGAATTTCACCAAAATAATTATCCTATGCATCTAGTTCATCGTGATTGGAATTATATATATATATATATATATATATATATATATATATAATTTTTGGCCTCGCGAAGGAGAAAGTATTGCCCTAGATTGGGGAAGGCTTAAATCAATGTTATATTCATGCCCCAATCATGAGCTCTCAAGAGAAATTATCATTCAGAATTTTTATGCTCGGCTTTCTCATGATGATCGATCCATGCTTGATACTTTCTGTACTGGTTCCTTTATGAAGAAGACTATTGATTTCCGGTGGGATCTTTTAGAGAGAATTAAATGCAACTCTGAAGAATGGGAACTCAATGAAGGTAAAGAGTTAGGTATTAAGCTTAATATGATTGTGTTAAATATTTTATTCATACCGATGCTTTCCAAAAGTTTAGCACTAAATATGGACTTGACTCTGAGATAGTAGACTCCTTTTGTGAATCTTTTGCTACTCATGTTGATCTCCCTAAAGAGAAGTGGTTTAAATATCACCCACCTATTAAAAAAGAAATTAAAGAACTGGTTGTCCCTACTGCTTATATTGAAAAACCACCTTTCCCTGTTAGGATAAGGAACGTGCTAAAGTTTCAATTGTGGTCAATAAAAGTAATATTAGAGCACCTAAACCAGCTGAACAAATCAAGGTATAACCTACTGTTGCTATGGTTAAAGATCTCTTGGTCGATAATATTGATGGGCATGTTATTTACTTCATTGGTGAAGCTGCTAGAATTGCCAAACCCGATGGGAAAGATAAACATAGACCCGTTGTTGGCATGCCTCTTCTCTCAGTTAAAATAGAAGATCACTGTTATCATGGTTTATGTGACATAGTGATACGTCTCCAATGTATCTATAATTTTTGTTGTTCCAGGCTATTATATTATCCATCTAGGATGTTTTATATGCATTTATATGCTATTTTATATGATTTTTGGAACTAACCTATTAACCTAGAGCCCAGTGCCAGTTTCTGTTTTTTTCTTGTTTTTGACTATCGCAGAAAAGGAAAACCAAACAGAGTCCAATTGACCTGAAATTTCACGGATATTATTTTTGGACCAGAAGAAGCCCACGGAGCATCGCAGATGGGCTCGAAGGGTCCCGAGGCACCCACGAGGGTGGGGGCGCGCCCTACCTCCTGGGCGCGCCCCCCTACCTCGTGGCCGCCTCGGAGACCCCCCTGACTTGTTCCCGGCGCCAAAAACTCTTATATATACCCAAACTTCCAGAACATAACCTAGATCGGGAGTTACGCCGCCGCAAGCCTCTGTAGCCACCAAAAACCAATCGAGACCTGTTAAGACCACTGCCGGAGGTGGGATCCCTCACCGGTGGCCATCTTCATCATCCCGGCGCTCTCCATGACGAGGAGAGAGTAGTTCACCCTCGGGGCTGAGGGTATGTACCCAGTAGCTATGTGTTTGATCTCTCTCTCTCTCTCTCTCTCTCTCTCTCTCGTGTTCTTGATTCAGCACGATATTGATGTATTTCAAGCTTTGCTATTATAGTTGGATCTTATGATGTTTCTCCCCCTCTACTCTCTTGTAATGGATTGAGTTTTCCCTTTGAAGTTATCTTATCGGATTGAGTCTTTAAGGATTTGAGAACACTTGATGTATGTCTTGCATGTGCTTATCTGTGGTGACAATGGGATATTCACGTGATCTACTTGATGTATGTTTTGGTGATCAACTTGCGGGTTCAGTGACCTTTTGAACTTATGCATAGGGGTTGGCACACGTTTTTGTCTTGACTCTCCAGTAGAAACTTTGGGGCACTCTTTGAAGTCCTTTGTGTTGGTTGAATAGATGAATCTGAGATTGTGTGATGCATATCGTATAATCATACCCACAGATACTTGAGGTGACATAGGAGTATGTAGGTGACATTAGGGTTTTGGTTGATTTGTATCTTAAGGTGTTATTCTAGTACGAACTCTATGATAGATCGAACGGAAAGAATAGCTTCGTGTTATTTTACTAAGGACTCTTGAATAGATCGATTAGAAAGAATAACTTTAAGGTGGTTTCGTACCCTACAATAATCTCTTCGTTTGTTCCCGCTATTAGTGACTTTGGAGTGACTCTTTGTTGCATGTTGAGGGATAGTTATATGATCTAATTATGTTATTATTGTTGAGAGAACTTGCTGTTGGGGAACATAGTAATTTCAAAAAAAATTCCTACGCACACGCAAGATCATGGTGATGCATAGCAATGAGAGGGGAGAGTGTTGTACACGTACCCTTATAGACTGAAAGCGGAAGCGTTAACGCTTGGTTGATGTAGTCGTGACGTCTTCATGATCCGACCAATCAAGTACCGAGCATACGGCACCTCCGAAGTTCAGCACACGTTCAGCCCGATGACGTCCCTCGAACTCCGATCCAGCCGAGTGTTGAGGGAGAGTTTCGACCTGACGGCGTGGTGGCGACGATGATGTTCTATCACGCAGGGCTTCGCCTAAGAACCGCTACAGTATTATCGAGGTGGACTATGGTGGAGGGGGGCACCGCACACGGCTAAAAGATCAAACGATCAATTGTTGTGTCTATGGGGTGCCCCCTGCCCCCGTATATAAAGGAGCAAGGGGGGAGGTGCGGCCGGCTAGGGGGAGGAGCGCCAGGAGGAGTCCTACTCCCACCGGGAGTAGGACTCCCTCCCTTCCTTGTTGGATTAGGAGAAGGGGGAAAGAGGAGGGAGAGAGGAAGGAAAGGGGGGGGGGGGGCGCCCCCCTCTCCTTGTCCTATTCGGACTAGAGGGGGAGGGGCGCGCTGCCCTGCCCGAGCCGCCTCTCCTCTTCTCCACTAAGGCCCACGATGGCCCATTAAGCCCCCGGGGGGTTCCGGTAACCCCTCGGTACTCCGGTAAAATCCCGATTTCACCCGGAACACTTCAGATATCCAAATATAGGCTTCCAATATATCAATCTTCATGTCTCGACCATTTAGAGACTCCTCGTCATGTCCGTGATCACATCCGGGACTCCGAACAACCTTCGGTACATCAAAACTCATAAACTCATAATATAACTATCATCGAAACTTTAAGCGTCACGGACCCTACGGGTTCGAGAACTATGTAGACATGACCGAGACACGTCTACGGTCAATAACCAATAAGCGGAACCTGGATGCTCATATTGGCTCCCACATATTCTACGAAGATCTTTATCGGTCAGACCGCATAACAACATACGTTGTTCCCTTTGTCATCGGTATATTACTTGCCCGAGATTCGATCGTCGGTATCTCAATACCTAGTTCCATCTCATTACCGGCAAGTCTCTTTACTAGTTTCGTAATACATCATCCCGCAACTAACTCATTAGTTGCATTGCTTGCAAGGCTTAAGTGATGTGCATTACCGAGTGGGCCCAGAGATACCTCTCTGACTATCGGAGTGACAAATCCTAATCTTGAAATACGCCAACCCAACAAGTACCTTCGGAGACACCTGTAGAGCACCTTTATAATCATCCAGTTACGTTGTGACATTTGGTAGCACACAAAGTGTTCCTCCCGTAAACGGGAGTTGCATAATCTCATAGTCATAGGAACATGTATAAGTCATGAAGAAAGCAATAGCAACATACTAAACGATAGAGTGCTAAGCTAACAGAATGGGTCAAGTCAATCACATCATTCTCCTAATGATGTGATCCCGTTGATAAAATGACAACTCATGTCAATTTCTAGGAAACATAACCATCTTTGAACGAGCTAGTCAAGTAGAGGCATACTAGTGACACTCTGTTTGTCTATGTATTCACAGAAGTATTATGTTTCTGGTTAATACAATTCTAGCATGAATAATAAACATTTTTCATGATATAAGGAAATAAATAATAACTTTATTATTGCCTCTAGGGCATATTTCATTCAGTCTCCCACTTGCACTAGAGTCAATAATCTAGATTACGCAGTAATGCTTCTAACACCCATGGAGCCTTGGTGCTGATCATGTTTTGCTCGTGGAAGAGGCTTAGTCAATGGGTCTGCAACATTCAGATCCGTATGTATTTTGCAAATTTCTATGTCAACAATGCTCTGCAAGGAGCTACTCTAGCTAATTTCTCCCACTTTCGATATGCATCCAGATTGGGACTTAGAGTCATCTGGATCAGTGTCAAAATTTGCATCGACGTAACCCTTTACGATGAACCTTTTGTCACCTCCATAACGAGAAACATATCCTTATTCCACTAAGGATAATTTTGACCGCTATCCAGTGATCTACTCCTAGATCACTATTGTACTCCCTTTGCCAAACTTAGTGTAGGGTATACAATAGGTCTCGTACACAGCATGACATACTTTATAGAACCTATGGCTGAGGCATAGGGAATGACTTTCATTCTCTCTCTATTTTCTGCCGTGGTCGGGCTTTGAGTCTTACTCAAATTTCACACCTTGTAACACAGGCAAGAACTCTCTCTTTGACTGTTGCATTTTGAACCACTTCAAAATCTTGTCAAGGTATGTACTCATTGAAAAAACTTATCAAGCGTCTTGATCTATATTTATAGATCTTGATGCTCAATATGTAAGCAGCTTCACCGAGGTCTTTCTTTGAAAAACTCCTTTCAAACACTCCTTTATGCTTTGCAGAGTAATTCTACATTATTTCCGATCAACAATATGTCATTCACATATACTTATCAAAAATCTTGTAGTGCTCCCACTCACTTTCTTGTAAATACAGGTTTCACATGAAGTGCATATAAAAATATATGCTTTGATCAACTTATCAAAGCGTATATTCCAACTTCGAGATGCTTGCACCAGTCCATAGATGGATCGCTGGAGCTTGCATATTTTGTTAGCACCTTTAGGATTGACAAAACCTTCTAGTTGCATCATATACAACTCTTCTTTAATAAATCCATTAAGGAATGCAGTTTTGTTTTATCCATTTGCCAGATTTCATGAAGTGCAACAATTGCTAACATGATTCAGACAGACTTAAGCATAGATACGAGTGAGAAACTCTCATCGTAGTTCAACACCTTGAACTTGTCGAAAACCTTTTGCGATAATTCTAGCTTTATAGATAGTAACACTACTATCAGCGTCCGTCTTCCTCTTGAAAATCCATTTAATCTCAATGGCTCGCCGATCATTGGGCAAGTCAATCAAAGTCCATACTTTGTTCTCATACATGGATCCCATCTCAGATTTCATGGCCTCAAGCCATTTCGCGGAATCTGGGCTCATCATCGCTTCCTCATAGTTCGTAGGTTCATCATGGTCAAGTAACATGACCTCCAGAACAGGATTACCGTACCACTCTGTTGCGGATCTTATTCTAGTTAATGTATGATGTTCAGTAGTAACTTGATCTGAAGTTACATGATCATCATCATTAGCTTCTTCACTAATTGGTGTAGGAGTCACAGGAATAGATTTCTGTGATAAACTACTTTCCGATAAGGGAGCAGGTACAGTTGCCTCATCAAGTTCTACTTTCCTCCCACTCACTTCTTTCGAGAGAAACTCCTTCTCTAGAAAGGATCCAAATTTAGCAACAAATATCTTGCCTTCGGATCTATTGTAGAAGGTGTACCCAATAGTCTCTTTTGGGTATCCTATGAAGACACACTTCTCCAATTTGGGTTTGAGCTTATCATGCTGAAACTTTTTCACATAAGCATCGCAACCCCAAACTTTAAGAAACGATAGCTTAGGTTTCTTGCTAAACCATAGTTCATACTGTGTCGTCTCAACGGATTTTGACGGTGCCCTATTTAACGTGAATGCAACTGTCTCTAATGCATAACCCCAAAAATGATAGCGGTAAATTGGTAAGAGACATCATAGTTTGCACTATATCCAATAAAGTACGGTTATGACGTTCGGACACACCATTATGCTATGGTGTTCCAGGTGGCATGAGTTTGTGAAACTATTCCACATTGTTTTAATTGAAGACCGAACTCATAACTCAAATATTTGTCTCTGCGATCAGATCATAGAAACTTTATTTTCTTGATACGATGATTTTACACTTCACTCTGAAATTCTTTTGAACTTTTCAAACGTTTCAGACTCATGTTTCATCAAGTAGATATACCCATATATGCTCAAATCATCTGTGAAGTTCAGAAAATAATGATACCCGCCGCGAGCCTCAACACTCATCGGATCGCATACATCAGTATGTATTATTTCCAATAAGTTAGTTGCTCGCTCCATTGTTCTGGAGAACGAGTCTTAGTCATCTTGCCCATGAGGCATGGTTCGCAAGCATCAAGTGATTCATAATCAAGTGATTCCAAAAGCCCATCAGCATGGAGTTTCTTCATGTGCTTTACACCAATATGACCTAAACGGCAGTGCCACAAATAAGGTGGACTATCATTATTAACTTTGCATCTTTTGGCTTCAATATTATGAATATGTGTATCACTACGATCGAGATCCAACAAACCATTTTCGTTGGTGTGTATGACCATAGAAGGTTTTATTCATGTAAACAGAACAACAATTGTTCTTTAACTTAAATGAATAACCGTATTGCAATAAACATGATCAAATCATATTCATGCTCACGCAAACACCAAATAACATTTATTTCAACACTAATCCCGAAAGTATAGGGAGTGTGCGATGATGATCATATCAATCTTGGAACCACTTCCAACACACATCGTCACTTCACCCTTAACTAGTCTCTATTCATTCTGCAACTCCCGTTTCGAGTTACTAATCTTAGCAACTGAACTAGTACCAAATATTGAGGGGTTGCTATAAACACTAGTAAAGTACACATCAATGACATGTATATCAAATATACCTTTGATCACTTTGCCATCCTTCTTATCCGCCAAATACTTGGGGCAGTTCCGCTTCCCGTGACCAGTCCCTTTGCAGTAGAAGCACTCAGTCTCAGGCTTAGGTCCAGATTTGGGTTTCTTCACTTGAGCAGCAACTTGCTTGCCGTTCTTCGTGAAGTTTCCCTTCTTCCCTTTGCCCTTTTTCTTGAAACTAGTGGTCTTGTCAACCATCAACACTTGATGCTTTTTCTTGATTTCTACCTTCGTCGATTTCAGCATCACGAAGAGCTTGGGAACCGTCTCCATTATCCCTTGCATATTATAGTTCATTACGAAGTTCTAGTAACTTGGTGATAGTGACCAGAGAACTTTGTCAATCACTATCTTATCTGGAAGATTAACTCCAACTTGATTTAAGCAATTGTAGTACCTAGACAATATGAGCACATGCTCACTGGTTGAGCTATTCTCCTCCATCTTGTAGGCAAAGTACTGCCAGAGGTCTCATACCTCTCGACACGGGCATGAGTATGAAATATGAATTTCAACTCTTGGAACATCTTATATGCTCCGCGGTGTTCAAACCATTTTTGAAGTCCCGGTTCTAAGCCGCAAAGCATGGTGCACTTAACTATCAAGTAGTCATCATATTGAGCTAGCCAAACGTTCATAACGTCTGCATCTGCTCCTGCAATAGGTCTGTCACCTAGTGGTGCATCAAGGACATAATTCTTCTATGCAGCAATGAGGATAAACCTCAGATCACGGATCCAATCCGCATCTTTGCTACGAACATCTTTCAACTTAGTTCTCTCTAGGAACATGTCAAAAATAAAACAGGGGAGTTGAACGCGAGGTATTGATCTACAACATAGATATGCTAATAATACCAGGACTAAGTTCATGATAAATTGAAGTTCAATTAATCATATTACTTAAGAACTCCCACTTAGATAGACATCCCTCTAATCATCTAAGTGATCACGTGATCCAAATCAACTAAACCATAACCGATCATCACGTGAAATGGAGTAGTTTTCAATGGTGAACATCACTATGTTGATCATATCTACTATATGATTCACACTCGACCTTTCGGTCTCGGTGTTCGAGGCCATATCTGCATATGCTAGGCTCGTCAAGTTTAACTCGAGTATTCTGCGTGTGCAAAACTGGCTTGCACCCGTTGTAGATGGACATAGAGCTTATCACACCCGATCATCACGTGGTGTCTGGGCACGACAAACTTTGGCAACGGTGCATACTCAGGGAAAAACACTTTTATCTTGAAATTTAGTGAGAGATCATCTTATAATGCTACCGTCAATCAAAGCAAAATAAGATGCATAAAAGATAAACATCACATGCAATCAAAATATGTGACATGATATGGCCATCATCATCTTGTGCCTTTGATCTCCATCTCCAAAGCATCGTCATGATTTCCATCGTCACGGCATGACACCATGATCTCCATCATCTTGATCTATATCAATGTGTCGTCACATGGTCGTCTCGCCAACTATTGCTCTTGCAACTATTGCTATCGCATAGCAATAAAGTAAAGCAATTATTTGGTGCTTGCATCTTATGCAATAGAGAGACAACCATAAGGCTTTTGCCAGTTGCGGATAACTTCAACAAAACATGATCATCTCATACAACAACTTATATCTAATCACGTATTGACCATATCATATCACAACATGCCCTGCAAAAACAAGTTAGACGTCCTCTACTTTGTTGTTGCAAGTTTTACGTGGCTGCTACGGGCTGAGGAAGAACCGTTCTTACCTACGCATCAAAACCACAACGATAGTTTGTCAAGTTGGTGCTGTTTTAACCTTCACAAGGACTGGGCGTAGCCACACTCGGTTCAACTAAAGTTGGAGAGATTGACACCCGCCAGCCACCTATGTGCAAAGCACGTCGGTAGAACCAGTCTCGCGTAAGCGTCTGGCGTAATGTCGGTCCGGCCGCTTCATCCAACAATACCGCTGAACCAAAGTATGACATCTTTGGTAAGCAATATGACTTATATCGCCCACAACTCACTTGTGTTCTACTCGTGCATATAACATCTATGCATAAAACCTGGCTCGGATGCCCTTTGTTGGGGAACGTAGTAATTTCAAAAAATTCCTACGCACACGCAAGATCATGGTGATGCATAGCAACGAGAGGCGAGTGTTGTCCATGTACCCTCGTGAGACCGAAAGCGGAAGCGTTAGCACAACGGTTGATGTAGTCGACGTCTTCACGATCCGACCGATCAAGTACCAAACGCACGACACCTCCGAGTTCAAGACACGCTCAGCCCGATGACGTCCCTCGAATTTCGATCCAGCCGAGTGTTGAGGAGAGTTTCGTCGACCTGACGGCGTGGTGAGGATGATGATGTTCTACCGGCGCAGGGCTTCGCCTAAGCACCGCCACAAGATATCGAGGTGGACTATGGTGGAGGGGGGCACCGCACACGGCTAAAAGATCAAATGATCAATTGTTGTGTCTATGGGGTGCCCCCTGCCCCCGTATATAAAGGAGCAAGGGAGGGGGGGGGGGGGAGGTGCGGCCGGCCAGGGGGAGGTGCGCCAGGAGGATTCCTACTCCCACCGGGAGTAGGACTCCCTCCCTTCCTTGTTGGATTAGGAAAAGGGGGAAAGAGGACGGAGAGAGGAAGGAAAGGGGGGCGCCGCCCCCCTCTCCTTGTCCTATTCGGACTAGAGGGGGAGGGGCGCACGGCCCTGACCTAGCCGCCTCTCCTCTTCTCCACTAAGGCCCACTATGGCCCATTAAGCCCCCGGGGGGTTCCGGTAACCCCTCGGTACTCCGGTAAAATCCCGATTTCACCCGGAACACTTTCGATATCAAAATATAGGCATCAAATATATCAATCTTCATGTCTCGACAATTTCGAGACTCCTCGTCATGTCCGTGATCACATCCGGGACTCCGAATAACCTTCAGTACATCAAAAATCATAAACTCATAATATAACTATCCTCGAAACTTTAAGCGTGCGGAGCCTACGGGTTCGAGAACTATGTAGACATGACCGAGACACGTGTCCGGTCAATAACCAATAGCGGAACCTGGATGCTCATATTGGCTCCCACATATTCTACGAAGATCTTTACCGGTCAGACCGCATAACAACATACATTGTTCCCTTTGTCATCGGTATGTTACTTGCCCGAGATTCGATCGTCGGTATCTCAATACGTAGTTCAATCTCGTTACCGGCAAGTCTCTTTACGTTCCGTAATACATCATCCCGCAACTAACTCATTAGTTCCAATGCTTGCAATGCTTAAGTGATGTGCATTACCGAGTGGGCCCAGAGATACCTCTCCGACTATCGGAGTGACAAATCCTAATCTCGAAATACGCCAACCCAACAAGTACCTTCGGAGACACACAGAGAGCACCTTTATAATCACCCAGTTATGTTCTGACGTTTGGTAGCACACAAAGTGTTCCTCCGGTAAACGGGAGTTGCATAATCTAATAGTCATAGGAACATGTATAAGTCATGAAGAAAGCAATAGCGACATACTAAACGATCGAGTGTTAAGCTAATGGAATGGGTCAAGTCAATCACATCATTCT
This sequence comes from Aegilops bicornis, assembly GCA_021605145.1. Classification (NCBI taxonomy): domain Eukaryota; kingdom Viridiplantae; phylum Streptophyta; class Magnoliopsida; order Poales; family Poaceae; genus Aegilops; species Aegilops bicornis. The sequence goes on along the minus strand of CM038675.1, from coordinate 526,172,439 downwards.
CCTAATGATGTGATCCCGTTAATCAAATGACAACTCATGTCAATGGCTAGGAAACATAACCATCTTTGATCAACGAGCTAGTCAAGTAGAGGCATACTAGTGACACTCTGTTTGTCTATGCATTCACACTAGTATTATGTTTCCGGTTATTACAATTATAGCATGAATAATAAACATTTATCATGATATAAGGAAATAAATAACAACTTTATTATTGCCTCTAGGGCATATTTCCTTCACTTGCAATAGTGAAAGTATGAACCCTAGGCCTTGTTTCAACGCATTGCAATACCGTTTGTGCTCACTTTTATCAATAGTTACCTTGCTGTTTTTATATTTTCAGATTACAAATACCTATATATACCATCCATATTGCACTTGTATCACCATCTCTTCGCCGAACTAGTGCACCTATACAATTTACCATTGTATTGGGTGTGTTGGGGACACAAGAGAATCTTTGTTATTTGGTTGCAGGGTTGTTTGAGAGAGACCATCTTCAACCTACGCCTCCCACGGATGATAAACCTTAGGTCATCCACTTGAGGGAAATTCGCTACTGTCCTACAAACCTCTGCACTTGGAGGCCCAACAACGTCTACAAGAAGAAGGTTGCGTAGTAGACATCAAGCTTTTTTCTGGCGCCGTTGCCGGGGAGGCGAGTGCTTGAAGGTATATCTTTAGATCTACAATCAAATCTTTTAGTTTCTTGTTTTATCACTAGTTTAGTTTATAAAAAACCAAAAAAATGGAATTGAAGGTGCCTCATATTCTTCATCTTTTTAATATCTTTCATGAAAATAAAGATTCCGATAATTGTGCCAAAATGTTAGAAGACGAATGCATTAAAATGTTTGGCACTAAATCTTTGAATGATGAGCATGATTGCAATGTTGTTAGTACGAACTCTTTGAATATCCATAGTACTAATGATGATCACACTATTCATGATGAAAATGTCTCTTATAAGCATGTCAATTTTTGTGGAGTGCATAGAGTTTGCAAGTACACACCAAATAGGGAAGATAGATTTTGCAAGAGGCATAAGTATTTAGAAACCAAATGGTTGAAAGAAAGGCTAGATGTTTGTGCTGAAAATTTAAATTTTCTTAATCATCCTTGTGAACTGTGCAATGAACGTGGTCATTTAAATATCCAATGCAAATTGTTTCATGATCGTATCGTGTCCAAAAATTGTGACGACTTGATTTCCCTTGCACATCATAATGAACTGTGGGGACCCCGACTCATAAGTCGAGATCATCGGATGCACGTGTACAGTGATCCCAGAGATCAATGCTCACTGAACACACAGAAGCTGAATAACAAGAGTCTTACATCCATACATACCGTCTTACACAAATTATGACCATTATGGTCAAGTCTTACAATTATAAAGCCTTAAGGGCTGAACATCAAATGAAACACAAGCAGCGGAAATCTTCGTCGATAAGTAGAACCCATGCCATCTGCCTTAACCCTACAGGCATTCTGACTAGGAAACGTCCTAGTTCGCATGTTCGTCTCCAAAGGACTCTTTTTCGAACTCCGGTTTTTCCATGCCTGACCAATTAAATAACCAGTGGCAAGCCAATGAGTACTTTGAATGTACTCGCAAGTGACCCATGTTTTGGTTCAAGATACAACAATGCATGATATAGGTAAATTTTTGCAGAAAGCTAGTTTTGAGTGCAATGACATGTTCAACAACTTGTAAGACATGCATCAGGAGAATTCAAGTAACCATGAGGACATGTTACAAATATCAACATAGATAGAGTGGGCACCAACCCAACTTAATCATGTCAAGTCCTTTGACTTGACCCAAGTAGTTTTATCAACACACACACACGGTTTGTAAAACTCTGGACGTAGTTTAAGCAGCACCGCCCAACTGTCCTTGACCGTGGACACGGCTATTCGAATAGTTTTACACTCTGCAGAGGTTGCACACTTTACCCACAAGATCTGGGGAGCTTCCGTGTCATCCACGACCCGCGATACCTCAAGTACCTGGGGTAAGCACCCGATCACTACCTTTCCCTAGACGACACTAACAAGAAGTCCACTCGTTGTTCCGTATCCTCACGATGTACATCATACGAGACTCACTCGAGATCGCAACATCCGAGAGGGGACGCAACGGTGTATCCGGTGCCCTGTAAAAATAGTCATTGCCGCCCTACCTGGCACGACCCCGTCCCGAGAGAGTGCACCAACTCTCCCCCGTCAATAGTAATGCAGGCTCCAAGCTAGTATCGGCCTAGGTAATCAATAATGCCCTTTCCCATACAAGGGTAGAGTGGTTGCGCGTGTAAGGTTGGGACAGTCGACAAATCTTAAATCTAATCCGTTTTTGAAAACCACACACACTTGCCTCGGTACACCACTTCGTCATCAAGTGGTTACCCATCTCATCATCTCCCTCGGGCATAAGTGGCACCCGACGGGGTTTTCGGAAAGTCCTTTGAAAATACTTTATCTCCATCACCATGCATATCCCCGTCCCTTTTTGCGTAGCACTACTTAATATCCTATCTACTCCCACCGGCATAACCCTCATAAGAAGGTAGGGTCATGCACAATGCAAGTATCAACGAGGAAGTAACGGTGGCAAACCACCCCATGTGGTCATCACAATATCATGTCTCCGATGCAAGCAATAAGAGTGCTATATGACATGCATAAAAAGGGTTTCATAGACATGGTCAAAGGGCTGCTTGCCTGGCTCAACAAAGTCTTTTGGGTCTTCAAAGTCTTCTGGTCCAACTCCTTCGTCAGCAACGCAATCTATCGTCGCAAAATAATAACGAGAAAAATAAGGCAATAATAAAACAGAAAAACCAAATTGGTCAGAAAAATGTCAACCCATTTTTGTTAAATACTAGGGTGAAAACTAAGAAGGGGAAAATTCCTAGTTTTGGATTTGGAGTAGCAGATTAGTAGAAATGGATTTTCAGAGGGGTTTAAATATATTCAAACTGGAATTATTGCATTTGGATTAATATTTAATCCTGTGGAATTTTTACAAGTGTGACAGAAAAGAAAAAGGAAAAGGAGCACTGTTCGCTGGGTGTAACAGTCAGTAAGGCAAAGAAAGCCCACCAGAGAGGCGGCCCAACAAGATCGGGTGCACGCTGGCCAGTTTAAACTCGACGGGCGGGCCCAAAGGCCACGAGAGAGAGGCGATGGAGGGGAGAGGCTGATAGGCGGGGCCCGCCTGTCATCCCTAACCCTGCGACAGAGGGTCGGCAAGCTCACCGGTGACAATGCGGGGCACGGCGAGGTCAGGCGAGGGCACGGCTGGACTCAGCGTTGTGCCGCCATTCGGGTGGAGATGGTGGACGTCACCGGAGTTGCCTGGTTCGCCGGCGACGAGGAGGCACGACGGAGGAGCGTCGGGTGGTGGTTGTTCCGGTCGACTCCGGCTGCAAACGAGGCGGGGGAGAGAGGGGAAATGATCAGTGAGCCGCGGCGGTTCCAGATCGAGGAAGAGGAGCGGCGGAGAGGGCCTGTACCCTGAGATCGACGGCGACCCGAGGCGGCGGAGCTCGAGCTCGATCTCGAGCTCGGGCTCGTCTGGAGAGGGGTGAGTGGTGTAGGGGGGTGATTAGGGGAGTGAGAGAGCGAGTGGTGAGGAGAGTAGGGCTCGGGGAGGCCCTTAAATAGGTGAACGGCGGTCCACTGAGGACCCGTGCGCCGACGAGCCTGCTGCGGTTGCTACGGGTCACGGGGGCTCAAATGAGCGTGTCCGGGGCGTTTGTGGAGGTGGTCTACGACCAGGGGAAGGAAGAGAGGGAGGAGGAGGGGCCAGAGGCGCCACAGGTGAGCGCTGGCCACTGGTGCCTTCAGGCGGCGGGCTGCGTGTGAGCTGGGGTGAGAGGAGGGAGAAGGAGGAGGGGGACCACACTGTGGCGTGTTGCGGACGTCGAGGAGCATCGTCGGGCACGCTAGGGAGGCCCGAGGTGGCCGGAGGCGGTTGGAAGGGGGCGGCTACAGTGCGGGAGCGCACTGTAGCACGCTCGAGAGCGCCCAAATGGCCGGCATGGCCATCTTCTATGCATGTGGTCACGGCCAAAGGTGTCTGGTAGCTCTAGGGGGAAGTAAAGAATGGGGGAGGGGCATTGGATGCCCTGGGTGGCCACTGGAGTGAGGAGGGAGGTGAGAAAGGAGAGATAAGTTGCTGTCCAGGGAGCTAAATGGGGGTGTTTCAACCCTTAATCATTGAGCAATGGCGAGGGGAGAGTTACTGGAGGTAGGATAGGACTAGGGGGAGCTGTGGTAAAGAGTTGAGTTCAAGGAGAATAGTGGCAGAAGGTGTTTAATAATGGTTTGGACCAGCAGATGATTTCCAACTGCCATGAGACTCCACAGGGTGAAATGACACATATAATTAGGGCCTTCCACCAAGTTGGAGCTTATTTGGGCAAAGTTGCCAATGCAACATTTGTAAACCCTAGAAATTTGTAGAAATGAACTTGTGTAGATCTAGTTGAGCAAATCACTTCTCCTTGATGCACTACTTGGTGCGGTGGCCTCATTTGGTGATGTGAACATGCTCACCAAAGTTGGGGTCAAGGAGAGAAAGTTGGTAGTACAAAGTTGTTCAAATTTGATTCTGGTCAGAGAGGGTTTTGGGGCATTTTGGTAAACCAAAATGACTTTAATTGACATGAGTCTTTGCAAGCTGATCAAAATATGCATTTGTGACTTGCTGGATTTTCCTTGGATTTTTATGAAAATATTTCCTGTAGAAATATTTCAAATCCTTGAAATGGGCAGAAATGGTTTTGGGAGGTTTTGTCCAATATTTTGAACATGACCATGTGTTGAAACTCTTATATATGGTAAATATATGCCCACCGAGTTTCCCTGATTTTTGTCAAATATTTATAAAACAAAAAAAATTATTTTTCCCTATTAAAGACCATTTCTGTCCTGAAGAAAAAGATTTTAAATAAAATAGGAAAATAACTTTTAAAATTATATTTTTGTGGTTTATGGGAATCCTATATCTAATAGGTTTCAAATATAGCTTTTGAAATATTTTTCATACCCCAAATCAAGTACTTGCAGTGCAAACCTCAATTCAGGGGTTTTTGTAAAACTAATTTTTGAAAATACTTTTTGGCCAAATTATTTTTTTAAGAAAATACTATATTTCTCTATACACATGGCATGGTCATTGGGCAGAAGCTTGGGGCAAGGGGATGAAGTATAGAAGGTGGAGTAGTTGACTTTGAAGAGCACTTGGAAATCATAGAGAGAAAACCAACTCCAAAATAAAAGCCAAATAATGCAAAAGTTTTTGTTGGTCCAAATTTTTATGCTTTATAATGCAAATGAAATGTTACAAAATGTAGGGTGTGACATGAACTTAGTTTGCTTTTGGGTTATGAAGAAATGAAACGTATAACTAAGGATATGCCAGAATTTGTCCTTGATAAAGTTCTTGATTTTGATCTAGAAGAAATTTTTATGTATTGTGCGGTGAATTGCATTGAAAATCCTTATATTTCCAATTACATAAAGAAAATAAAACAAATAGAAGATGAAGATAATACTAATGAAATGGAAGAGACTTCCCAATATCCTCCTATTATTTCTTATGATGAATAAGGTAACGATGAGGAGCTTTCTATTCAACCAATCTCATTAATAAGGAGCTCAAAAAAGAGGGTTAAACCCACACATGATGTGAACAAGAAAAACAAAATATGGAGAAGCAAAGGTAGAAAGGTATCCCGCCTAAATTATGTTGCTCTTATTACTCATTGTGATGATGATAATTGCTATACTGTTGGTGCTATTCATACTATTAATGATGAGAGTGATTATGCTTATGATATGAAAAGGCCCAAGCTTGGGGATGCTATGTTTGATGAGAATGACATGTTTGATAATATATTTGCTGAAATTAATGTTTGTCCCAAGCTTGGGGATGCTATGTTAAATGAAGATGATATTTTTAGCCTCCCAAGTTTTGATGAGCAAATTTATTATGATGATAGCATGCATCCTATTTATGATGATTATTGTGATGACACTTATGCTATAAAAAGTAGTGATGATTATATTTATAAAACTTGTCATGATTATGATTACCCTTTTTTTGAACATTATTCTTTTAATGTGGAAACAATTTATAGTATTCGAGTTTCTTATGATACTCCCACTATTCCGAATGAGAAGAAGTTTGCTTATGTGGAGAGTAGTAAATTTTCTATGCTTGTAGATCATGAAAAGAATGCTTTATGTGATGGTTATATTGTTGAATTAATTCATGATGCTACTGAAAATTATTATGAGGGAGGAATATATGCTTGTAGGAATTGCAATAATATCAAGTTTCCTCTCTATGTGCTTAAAATCTTGAAGTTATGCTTGTTTTGCTTTCCTATGGTAGTTGATTCTTGTTCCCATAAATTGTTTGCTCACAAAATCCATATGCATAGGAAGTGGGTTAGGCTTAAATGTTCTAGTCATATTCTTCATGATGCTCTCTTTATGTTTCAATTGTATCTTTTATGTGAGCATCATTGAAATCATCATGCCTAGCTAGGGGCGTTAAACGTTCGCGCTTGTTGGGAGGCAACCCAATTTTATTTTGTTCTTTGATTTTTGCTACTGTTTAGTAATAAATAATTCATCTAGCTTCTGTTTATTTGTGGTTTTATTGTTTTAATTAGTAATTGTTCCAAGTAGAACCTTTGGGAAGACTTGGGTGAAGTCTTTGCGATCTTGCTGTAAAAAACAGAAACTTTTGCGCTCACGAGATTTGCTGCCATTTTTTTTACTGGAGACTGCTTTTAGGTTGATTATTTTTGAATATGATTAATAGAAAAATTCCACAGGTCCACCAATTTATTTCAGAATTTTTGGAGTTACAGAAGTATTCGAATGATACAGATTACTCTGGTATCGTCTGTTTTTGACAGATTCTGTTTTCATTGTGTTGTTTGCTTATTTTGATGAATCTATGAGTAGTATCGGAGGGTATGAACCATAGAGAAGTTGGAATACAATAGATATTACACCCATATAAATTTAGAATGAGTTCACAACAGTACCTAAGCGGTGATTTATTTTCTTATACTAACGGAGCTTACGAGTTTTCTGTTGAGTTTTGTGTTGTGAAGTTTTGAAGTTTTGGGTAAAGATTCGATGGACTATGGAATAAGGAGTGGAAAGAGCCTAACCTTGGGGATGCCCAAGGCACCCCAAGGTAAAATTCAAGGACAACCAAAAGCCTAAGCTTGGGGATGCCCCGAATGGCATCCCCTCTTTCCTCTTTGTTCATCGGTAACTTTACTTGGAGCTACATTTTTATTCACCACATGATATGTGTTTTGCTTGGAGCGTCATTTTATTTTGTTAGGATTTGCTTGCTGTTTGAATAAAGTACTTAAGATCTGAAATTCTAAAAATTCAGAGAGTCTTCACATAGTTACATAATTATTCGACTACTCATTGATCTTCACTTATATCTTTCGGAGTAGTTTGTCGTTTGCTCTAGTACTTCACCTATATCTTTTAGAGCACGGCGGTGGTTTTATTTTGAAGAAATAGATGAACTATCATGCTTCACTTATATTAGTTTGAGAGCATTTATAACAGCATGGTAATTTGCTTGGGTTATGAATTTAGTCCTAATATGATGGGTATCCAAGATGGGTATAATAAAAACTTTCATATAAAGTGCATTGAATACTATGTGAAGTTTGATTCCTTATGGTTGTATTGAGATATGAGGATAGTAATATTAGAGTCATGCTAGTGAGTAGTTGTGAATTTGAGAGATACTTCTGTTAAAGTTTGTGATTCCCGTAGCATGCACGTATGGTGAACCGTTATGTGATGAAGTCGGAGCATGATTTATTTATTGATTGTCTTCCTTATGAGTGGCGGTCGGGGACGAGTGATGTCTACTACACAACCTTCTTCTTGTAGACGTTGTTGAGCCTCCAAGTGCAGAGGTTTGTAGGACAGTAGCAAATTTCCCTCAAGTGGATGACCTAAGGTTTATCAATCCGTGGGAGGCGAGGGATGAAGATGGTCTCTCTCAAACAACCTCGCAACCAAATAACAAAGTATCTCTTGTGTCCCCAACACACCCAATACAATGGTAAATTGTATAGGTGCACTAGTTAATGAAGAGATGGTGACACAAGTGCAATATGGATGGTAGATATAGGTTTTTGTAATCTGAAAATATAAAAACAGCAAGGTAACTAATGATAAAAGTGAGCGTAAACGGTATTGCAATGCGTTGAAACAAGGCCTAGGGTTCATACTTTCACTAGTGCAAGTCCTCTCAACAATAATAACATAACTGGATCATATATCTATCCCTTAACATGCAACAAAGAGTCACTCCAAAGTCACTAATAGCGGACAACAAACGAAGAGATTATGGTAGAGTACGAAACCACCTCAAAGTTATTCTTTCTGATCGATCTATTCAAGAGTTCATACTAGAATAACACCTGAAGACACAAATCAACCAAAACCCTAATGTCACCTAGATACTCCAATGTCAGCTCAAGTATCCGTGGGTATGATTATACGATATGCATCACAATATCTCAGATTCATCTATTCAACCAACACAAAGAACTTCAAAGAGTGCCCCAAAGTTTCTACCGGAGAGTCAAGACGAAAACGTGTGCCAACCCCTATGCATAACTTCACAATGATATGGAACTCGCAATTTGTTCACCAAAACATACATCAAGTAGATGACGTGAATATCCCATTGTCACCACATATAAGCACATGCAAGACATACATCAAGTGTTCTCAAATCCTTAAAGACTCAATCCGATAAGATAACTTCAAAGGGAAAACTCAATCCATTACAAGAGAGTAGAGGGGGAGAAACATCATAAGATCCAACTATAGTAGCAAAGCTAGCAGTACCTCAAGATCGTGCCAAATAAAGAACACGAGAGAGAGAGAGAGAGAGAGAGAGAGAGAGAAAGAGATCAAACACATAGCTACTCGTACATACCCTCAGCCCCGAGGGTGAACTACTCCCTCCTCGTCATGGAGAGCGCCGGGATGATGAAGATGGCCACCGGAGAGGGATTCCTCCCTCCGGCAGGGTGCCAGAACGGGTCTAGATTTGTTTTCGGTGGCTACAGAGGCTTGTGGCGGTGGAACTCCTGATCTAGGTTATGTTCTGGGGGTTTCTGTATATATAAGAGCTTTTGGCATCGGGAACAAGTCAGAGGGATCTCCGGGCTGTCCACGAGGTAGAGGGGCGTGCCCGGGGGGGGGGGGGGGTGGGCGCGCCTCCCACCCACGTGGGCCGCCCCGGCCTCTTCTGGCCCAACTCTTTTACAACATGGCCTTCTTCTGGTCCAAAAATAAGCTCCGTCAAGTTTCAGGTCAATTGGACTCTGTTTGGTTTTCCTTTTCTGCGATACTCAAAAACAAGGAAAAAACAGAAACTGGCACTGGGCTCTAGGTTAATAGGTTAGTCCCAAAAATCATATAAAATAGCATGTAAATGCATATAAAACTTCCTAGAAGGATAATATAATAGCATGAATACTTCATAAATTATAGATACGCTGGAGAAGTATCAGCATCCCCAAGCTTAATTCCTGCTCGTCCTCGAGTAGGTAAATGATAAAAGAAATAATTTATGAAGTGTGAATGCTAGCAGGTGCACAAGTTTGATCAATGATAATTTCAATCACCTTTTCTAGCATCATTATATGTCATAACAGTAGCTCATATCATAAAGCTTCTCATGATCAAGTAACAAGCTATTCACATGTTAAAGTATAAATCATAAACTTTCTTGAAAACTAACAAACAGTTCTCAGTCATCAAACAATTGCAATTCATCTTATTTTCAGGAAGGGTCTATGTAAGAGCTTTGATTTAGCAAATCCCACATACTCAACTATCATATAGTCTTCCATGATTGCTACCAATCAAAGCATATTTTTAGAACAAATAGCATCCATCGAACACAGAGAAAGATAGTTTCTTAATGTTTCGCCTCCCAACTTAATTTATCATATATATACTTGTCAACAATAATAATTCATGATCAAATATATTTGAATGGCCATATATGCTTAGATATTTCTCCACCACATGATGCTTGCCAACTAAAAAGTAGGTTGGAATGAGAAGGAATACTACTGACTCTTGCATAAAAGTAAAACATAGGCCCTTCACAGAGGGAAGAAGGGATTTGCAGAGGTGCCAGAGCTCGAAGCTAAAACATAGATGAAAATAATTTTGAGAGGTATGCTTTCATTGTCAACATAACGACCAAGAGTTCCCAGTATCTTCCATACTAGATACATTATAGGCAGTTCCCAAACAGAAAGATAAATATTTTACTCCCCGTCCACGAACAATCACACTCCATGGCTTGTCCGAAACAATAGGTGCCGTCCAACTATCAACATTCATGGGGGATTTTTGTTTAAATTATTTGCGAATTTGTTTATGATCTTTTGATCATAGGACTGGGCATCCTAATTACCAGCCATTTTCTCGTGAATGATAAGCGGAGTCCATGCATCGTGAGAATAACCCACCTAGAATGGAAGATACTGACAGCCCCTAGTCGCTACATGAGCGATTCGGGCATACAAAACAGATTATTATTTGAAGGTTTAGAGTTTGGCACATGCAAATTTACTTGGAACGGCAGGTAAATACCACATATACGTAGATATGGTGGACACTCATGGAATAAACTTGGTTCAAGGAATTGGATGCACAAGCAGTATTCCCGCTTAGTACAGATATTTTGGCTAGCAAAGGATTCTAAATAGCAAGCACTACATGTTAGAGGATCCATAATAATATAACTTCTATACAAATATACCCAAGCATAACTCATTATGTTGTCTTCCTTGTCCAACTTCAACTAATTTGCTCAGGTTTGAAAATAATTAATGGGGCTCACAATAAGAGAAGATGTCCAAGATAGTATATTTATATGTGAAATCTCTCTTCTTTCAATATTCTTTCATTAATTGTTCAAGTGACCAATACAATGTTTGCTAACCTTCAAAAATTTACCACCTCTACTTATTCTATGTGAAGGCATTACTCCTCATGGGAAAGGCATATGAAACATATATAATTTCAGATTTATGACATTCAAATCATTCAACCATTTACTCATAGGATATAAGTGAAGCACATGAGTAAATGAAAACTACTCCAAAAAGATATAAGTGAAGATCAATGAGTCGTTAAATAATTATGTAGCTATGTGAAGACTCTCTAACATTTTAGAATTTCAGATCTTTGGATATTATTCAAACAGCAAGCAAAACTAAAGAAAATAAAATGACGCTCCAAGCAAAACACATATCATGTGGTGAATAAAAATATAGCTCCAAGCAAAGTTACCGATGAGCGAAGACGAAAGAGGGGATGCCATCCGGGGCATCCCCAAGCTTAGGATTTTGGTTGTCCTTCAATATTACCTTGGGGTTCCTTGGGCATCCCATAGCTTAGGCTCTTTCCACTCCTTATTCCATGGTCCATCGAATCTTTACCCAAAACTTGAAAACTTCACAACAAAAAACTTAACAGAAAACTCGTAAGCTCCGTTAGTATACGAAAATAAATCACCACTTAGGTACTGTTGTGAAATCATTATGAATTCATATTGGTGTAATATCTACTGTATTCCAACTTATTTATGGTTCATACCCTCCGATACTACTCATAGATTCATCAAAATAAGCAAACAGCACATAGAAAACAGAATCTGTCAAAAACAGAACAGTCTGCAGTAATCTGTATCAAACGTATACTTCTGGAACTCCAAAAATTCTGAAATAAATTGGTGGACCTGAGGAATTTGTCTGTTAATCATCTGCAAAAAGAATCAACATAAAATCACTCTCCAGTAAACAATTGCAGCTAATCTCGTGAGCGCTAAAGTTTCTGTTTTTTACAGCAAGATCATAAAGACTTCACCCAAGTCTTCCCAAAGGTTCTACTTGGCACAAACACTAATTAAAACATAAAACCACATCTAAACATAGGCTAGATGAATTATTTATTACTAAACAGGAGCAAAAAGGAAGAAACAAAAATAAAATTGGGTTGCCTCCCAACAAGCGCTAACGTTTAACGCCTCTAGCTAGGCATGATGATTTCAATGATGCTCATATAAAAGATAAGAATTGAAACATAAAGAGGGCATCATGAATAATATTCCTAGCACATTTAAGTCTAACCCACTTCCTATGTATAGGGATTTTGTGAGCAAACAACTTATGGGAACAATAATCAACTAGCATAAGAAGGCAAAACAAGCATAACTTTAAGATTTTCAACACATAGAGAGGAAACTTGATATTATTGCAATTCCTACAAGCATATGTTCCTCCCTCATAATAATTTTCAGTAGCATCATGAATTAATTCAACAATATAACAATCACATAAAGCATTCTTTTCATGATCTACAAGCATAGAAATTTTATTACTCTCCTCATAAGCAAAATTCTTCTCATTCAGAATAGTGGGAGTATCATAAGAAACTCGAATACTATAAATTGTTTCCATATTAAAAGAGTAATGTTCAGAAAAAGGGTAATCATAATCATGACAAGTTTTATAAATATAATCATCACTACTTTTTATAGCATAAGTTTCATCACAATAATCATCATAAGTAGCAACTTGGTTCTCATCATTATCAATTGAAACCTCTTCCAAGATAGTGGAATCATCACTAAATAAAGTCATGACCTCTCAAAATCCACTTTCATATTTATCACAATAAGATTAAACATCCTCCAAAATAGTGGGATCATTACTTTCTAAAGTTGACACTCTTCCAAACCCACTTTCACCAATATAATCATCATAAGTAGGAGGCATGCTATCATAATAATAAATTTGCTCATCAAAACTTGTGAGGCTAAAAATATCATATTCATTAAACATAGCATCCCCAAGCTTGGGACAAACATTAATTGCAGCAAATATATTCTCAAACATGTCATTCTCGTCAAACATAGCATCCCCAAGATTGGGCCTTTTCATATCATAAGCATAATCACTCTCATCATTAATAGTATGGATAGCACCAATAGTATAGCAATTATCATCATCACAACGAGTAATAGGAGCAACATCATTTGGGAGGGATACCTTTGTACCTCTGCTACTCTGTCTTTTCTTTTTCTTTTTCACATCATGTGTGGGTTTAACCCTCTTTTTGGAGCTCCTTATTAATGAGATTGGTTGAATAGAAGGCTCCTCCTCGTTACCTGATTCATCATAAGAAATAATAGGAGAATATTGGGAAATCTCTTGCTTTCATTAGTATTCTCTTCATCTTCTATTTGTTTTCTTTTCTTTATGTAATTGGCAATATAAGGATTTTCAATGCAATTCACCGCACAATACATCAAATTTTCTTCAGATCAAAATCAAGAACTTTATCAAGGACAAATTCAAGCATATCCTTAGTTATACGTTCCATTTCTTCATAACCAAAAGCAAACTAAGTTCATTATGATGTGCAAGGGAAATCAAGTCATCAAATTTTTTGGACATGATACGATCATGAAACAGTTTGCATTGGGGATTTAAATGATCACATTTATTGCAAAGTTCACAAGGACGGCAAATAAATTTTAAATTTTCAGCACAGGCATCTAGCCTCTCTTGCAACCATTTAGTTTCTAAATACTTATGCCTCTTGCAAAATCTATCTTCCCTATTTGGTGTGTACTTGCAAACTCTATGCACTCCACAAAAAATGACATGCTTATAAGAGACATTTTCATCATGACTAGTGCAATCATCATTAGTACAATGGATATTCAAAGAGTTCATACTAACAACATTGCAATCATGCTCATCATTCAAAGATTTAGTGCCAAACATTCTAATGCATTCTTCCTCTAGCAATCAAGCACACTTATCGGCATCCATATTTTCATGAAAGATATTAAAAAGATGAAGCATATGAGGCACCCTCAATTCCATTTTTTTGTAGTTTTCTTTGATGAACTAAACTAGTAATAAAACAAGAAACTAAAAGATTCGATTGCAAGATCTAAAGATATACCTTCAAGCACTCACCTCCCCAGCAACGACACCAGAAACTACTTGATGTCTACTACACAACCTTCTTCTTGTAGACGTTGTTGGGCCTCCAAGTGCAGAGGTTTGTAGGACAGTAGCAAATTTCCCTCAAGTGGATGACCTAAGGTTTATCAATCCATGGGAGGTGTAGGATGAAGAGGGTCTCTCTCAAACAACCCTGCAACCAAATAACAAAGAGTCTCTTGTGTCCCCAACACACCCAATACAATGGTAAATTGTATAGGTGCACTAGTTCGGCGAAGAGATGGTGATACAAGTGCAATATGGATGGTAGATATAGGTTTTGTAATCTGAAAATATAAAAACAGCAAGGTAACTAATGATAAAAGTGAGCGTAAACGGTATTGCAATGCGTTGAAACAAGGCCTAGGGTTCATACTTTCACTAGTGCAAGTTCTCTCAACAATAATAACATAACTGGATCATATAACTATCCCTCAACATGCAACAAAGAGTCACTCCAAAGTCACTAATAGCGGAGAACAAACGAAGAGATTATGGTAGGGTACGAAACCACCTCAAAGTTATTCTTTCTGATCGATCTATTCAAGAGTTCGTACTAGAATAAGACCTTAAGACACAAATCAACCAAAACCCTAATGTCACCTAGATACTCCAATGTCACCTCAAGTATCCGTGGGTATGATTATACGATATGCATCACACAATCTCAGATTCATCCATTCAACCAACACAAAGAACTTCAAAGAGTGCTCCAAAGTTTCTACCGGAGAGTCAAGACGAAAACGTGTGCCAACCCCTATGCATAAGTTCACAATGTTACGGAACTCGAAAGTTGTTCACCAAAACATACATCAAGTAGATCACGTGAATATCCCATTGTCACCACAGATAAGCACATGCAAGACATACATCAAGTGTTCTCAAATCCTCAAAGACTCAATCTGATAAGATAACTTCAAAGGGAAAACTCAATCCATTACAAGGGAGTAGAGGGGGAGAAACATCATAATATCCAACTATAATAGCAAAGCTCGCGGTACATCAAGATCGTGCCAAATTAAGAACATGAGAGTGAGAGAGAGAGAGAGAGAGAGAGAGAGAGAGAGAGAGAGAGAGAGAGAGAGAGATCAAACACATAGCTACTGGTACATACCCTCAGCCCCAAGGGTGAACTACTCCCTCCTCGTCATGGAGAGCGCCAAGATGATGAAGATAGTCACCGGAGAGGGATTGCCCCCTCCGGCAGGGTGCCAGAACGGGTCTAGATTTGTTTTCGGTGGCTACAGGGGCTTGCGGCGGCGGAACTCCCGATCTAGGTTATGTTCTGGGGGTTTCTGTATATATAAAAGCTTTTGGCCTCGAGAACAATTCTGGGGGATCTCCGGGCTGTCCACGAGGTTGGGGGGCGCGCCTAGGGGGTTGGGCGTGCCTCCCACCCTCGTGGGCAGCCTGGGACTCTTTTGGCCCAACTATTTTACTCCATGGCCTTCTTCTGGTCCAAAAATAAGCTCCGTCAAGTTTCAGGTCAACTGGACTCCGTTTGGTTTTCCTTTTCTGCGATACTCAAATACAAGGAAAAAACAGAAACTGGCACTGGGCTCTAGGTTAATAGGTTAGTCCCAAAAATCATATAAAATAGCCTGTAAATGCATATAAAACATCCTAGAAGGATAATATAATAGCATGAATACTTCATAAATTATAGATACGTTGGAGACGTATCAATGAGCGATGGTATTTTCCTACCAATCTACCCCCCTAGGAGCATGCGTGTAGTACTTTGTTACGATAACTAATAGATTTTTGCAATAAGTATGTGAGTTCTTTACGACTAATGTTGAGTCCATGGATTATACACACTCTCACCCTTCCACCATTGCTAGCCTCTCTTGTGCCGCGCAACTTTCACCGGTACCATAACACCCACCATTACCTCCCTCAAAACTGCCACCATACCTACCTATTATGGCATTTCCATAGCCATCCCGAGATATATTGCCATGCAACTTTCCACCGTTCCGTTTATTATGACACGCTTCATCATTGTCATATTGCTTTGCATGATCATGTAGTTGACATCGTATTTGTGGCAAAGCCATTATTCATAATTATTTCATACATGTCACTCTTGATTCATTGCACATCCTGCACATCACGGAGGCATTCACATAGAGTCATATTTTGTTCTAAGTATCGAGTTGTAATTCTTGAGTTGTAAGTAAATAAAAGTGCGATGATCATCATTATTAGAGCATTATCCCAGTGAGGAAAGGATGATGGAGACTATGATTCCCCCACAAGTCGGGATGAGACTCCGGACGGAAAAAAAAAAAAAAAAGAGGGCAAAAAAAAAAAAGAAGAGAAGGAAAAAAAAACAAAAAAATGAGAGAAAAAGAGAGAAGGGGCAATGCTACTATCCTTTTACCACACTTGTGCTTCAAAGTAGCACCATGATCTTCATGATAGAGAGTCTCCTATGTTGTAACTTTCATATAATAGTGGAAATCTTTCATTATAGAACTTGGCTTGTATATTCCAATTATGGGCTTCCTCAAAATGCCCTAGGTCTTCATGAGCAAGCGAGTTGGATGCACACCCACTTAGTTTCTTTTTGAGCTTTCATACACTTATAGCTCTAGTGCATCCGTTGCATGTCAATCCCTACTCACTCACATTGATATCTATTGATGGGCAACTTCATAGCCCGTTGATACGCCTAGTTGATGTGAGACTATCTTCTCCTTTTTGTCTTCTCCACAACCACCATTCTATTCCACCTATAGTGCTATATCCATGGCTCACGCTCATGTATTGCGTGAAGATTGAAAAAGTTTGAGAACATCAAAAGTATGAAACAATTGCTTGGCTTGTCATCGGGGTTGTGCATGATTTAAATATTTTATGTGATGAAGATAGAGCATAGCCATACTATATGATCTTGTAGGGATAGTTTGCTTTGGCCATGTTATTTTGAGAAGACATGATTGCTTTGTTAGTATGCTTGAAGTGTTATTGCCTTGATGTCAATAATAAACTTTTGCTTTGAATCTTATGGATCTGAATATTCTTGCCACAGTAAAGAAGATTACATTGATAATTATGTTAGGTAGCATTCCACATCAAAAATTCTGTTTTTGTCATTTACCTACTCGAGGACGAGCAGGAATTAAGCTTGGGGATGCTTGATACGTCTCCAACGTATCTATAATTTTTGATTGTTCCATGCTATTATATTATCCATATAGGATGTTTTATATGCATTTATATGCTATTTTATATGATTTTTGGGACTAACCTATTAAACTAGAGCCCAGTGCCAATTTCTGTTTTTTCCTTGTTTTTGAGTATCGCAGAAAAGGAAAACCAAACAGAGTCCAATTGACCTGAAATTTCACGAAGATTATTTTTGGACCAGAAGAAGCCCACGGAGCATCGGAGATGGGCCAGAAGAGTCCCGAGGCACCCACAAGGGTGGGGTGCACGCCCTACCCCCTGGGCGCGCCCCCTACCTCGTGGCCGTCTCGGAGACCACCTGACTTGTTCTCGACGCCAAAAACTCTTATATATACCCAAACTTCCAGAATATAACCTAGATCGGGAGTTCCGCTGCCGCAAGCCTCCGTAGCCACCAAAAACCAATTGGGACCCTGTTCCGGCACCCTGCCGGAGGGGGGATCCCTCACCGGTGGAAATATTCATCATCCCGACGCTCTCCATGACGAGGAGGGAGTAGTTCACCCTCGGGGCTGGGGGTATGTACCAGTAGCTATGTGTTTGATCTCTCTCTCTCTCTCTCTCGTGTTCTTGATTTGGCACGCTCTTGATATATCGCGAGCTTTGCTATTATAGTTGGATCTTATGATGTTTCTCCCCCTCTACTCTCTTGTAATGGATATAGTTTTCCCTTTGAAGTTATCTTATCGGATTGAGTCTTTAAGGATTTGAGAACACTTGATGTATGTCTTGCATGTGCTTATTTGTGGTGACAATGGGATATTCACGTGATCTACTTGATGTATGTTTTGGTGATCAACTTGCGGGTTCAGTGACCTTGTGAACTTATGCATAGGGGTTGGCACACGTTTTCGTCTTGACTCTCCAGTAGAAACTTTGGGGCACTCTTTGAAGTACTTTGTGTTGGTTGAATAGATGAATCTGAGATTGTGTGATGTATATCGTATAATCATACCCACGGATACTTGAGGTGACATTGGAGTATCTAGGTGACATTAGGGTTTTGGTTGATTTGTATCTTAAGGTGTTATTCTAGTACGAACTCTATGATAGATCGAATGGAAAGAATAGCTTCGTGTTATTTTACTACGGACTCTTGAATAGATCGATCAGAAAGAATAACTTTGAGGTGGTTTCGTACCCTACAATAATCTCTTCGTTTGTTCGCTGCTATTAGTGACTTTGGAGTGACTCTTTGTTGCATGTTGGGGGATAGTTATATGATCCAATTATTTTGTTATTGTTGATAGAACTTGCACTAGTGAAAGTATGAACCCTTGGCCTTGTTTGAACGCATTGCAATACCATTTGTGCTCACTTTTATCAATAGTTACCTTGCTGTTTTTATATTTTCAGATTACAAAAACCTATATCTACCATCCATATTGCACTTGTATCACCATCTCTTCATGAACTAGTGCACCTATACAATTTACCATTGTATTGGGTGTGTTGGGGACACAAGAGACTCTTTGTTATTTGGTTGTAGGGTTGTTTGAGAGAGACCATCTTAAACCTACACCTCCCACGGATTGATAAACCTTAGGTCATCCACTTGAGGGAAATTTGCTACTGTCCTACAAACCTCTGCACTTGGAGGCCCAACAACGTCTACAAGAAGAAGGTTGCGTAGTAGACATCACATATGTGCTAGCGTGAGTGCTATTCCTTTTACCTTATATCAAGAAATTATGAATGATACAACACCCGCTGAAATAGAAGACATAGATGTTACTATGAAACTTGCTAACAGAGACACCATCACACCACTTGGGATTGTTCTTGGTTCCCCACAAGATGACTTTTGTCCCATTATCTTTGATAGACCTTTATTGAACATCGTTAATGCTAAAATAGATTGTGAGAACAAGCTGTCGGTGTGAATTTAATTTTTCCAAGTTTAGTAGAAAACCTCATAAAAATAACTGCCTAGTAAGGATTAAATTGTTGGTCTTGCTTCTATTGCTGTACCTCCTATTGGTCCATTAGAGAAATATTTGCTAGACCATGAGAATGATATGCATACGCATGAAAGAAATGAAATATATAAGATTTTATTTGAAAAACGTCCTCTGCTTAAACACAATTTGCCTATTGAAACTCTAGGAGGTCCTCCTCCACCTAAAGGTGATCCTGTGTTTGAATTAAAACAATTGCCTGACACTTCGAAATATGCTTATGTCGATGATAAAAAGATTTATCCTGTTATTATTAGTCCTAACCTTTCAAAACATGAAGAAGAAAGATTATTGAAAGTTCTAAGGAAGCACCAAGCTGCTATTGGATATACTCTTGATGATCTTAACGACATCAGTCCCACTCTATGTCCGCACAAGATCAATATGGAACCTGATGCTAAACCCGTTGTTGATCACCAGCATCGGTTAAATCCGAAGATGAAAGAAGTGGTAAGAACGGAAATATTAAAACTCCTAGAAGCAGGTATGATCTATCTTATAGCTGATAGTAGATGGGTAAGTCCTGTTCATTGTGTCCCTAAGAAAGGAGGTATTACTGTTGTTCCTAATGATAAGAACGAACTTATTCCACAGAGAATTGTTACATGCTACAGAATGGTAATTGATTGTAGAAAATTAAACAAAGCAACTAGAAAAGATCATTACCCTCTGCCTTTTATTGATCAAATGCTACAAAAATTATCTAAGCACACACATTTTTGCTTCCTTGATGGATATTCTGGTTTTTCAAAAATACCTGTTTCTCAACCTGATCAACAAAAGACCACTTTTACTTGTCCTTTTGGAACTTATGCTTATAGACGTATGCCTTTTGGTTTATGCAATGCACCTGCTACCTTTCAAAGATGTATGACTGCTATATTCTTTGACTTTTGTGAAAAGATTGTTGAGGTTTTCATGGATCACTTTTGTGTTTATGGGAAGTCTTTTGATAATTGTTTAAGCAATCTTGATCAAGTTTTGCAAAGATGTGAGCAAACCAGTCTTGTCTTGAATTGGGAGAAGTGCCACTTTATGGTCAATGAAGGTATTGATTTGGGCCATAAAATTTCTGAAAGAGGTATTGAGGTGGACAAAACTAAGGTTGATGCAATTGAGAAAATGCCATGTCCTAAAGATATCAAAGGTATTCGTAGTTTCCTCGGTCATGCTGGTTTCTATAGGAGGTTTATTAAAGACTTCTCTAAAATTTCTAGGCCTCTTACAAATCTTTTGCAAAAGGATATTCCTTTTGTATTTGATGATGATTGTTTAGAAGCCTTCGAAACACTCAAGAAAGCCTTAATTTCTGCACCTATTGTTCAACCACCTGATTGGAACTTGCCTTTTGAAATTATGTGTGATGCTAGTGATTATCCTGTTGGTGTTGTTCTAGGACAAAGAGTTGATAAGAAACTGAATGTTATTCACTACACAAGTAAAACTCTAGACAGTGCATAAATAAATTATGCTACTACTGAAAAAGAATTCCTAGCAGTGGTGTTTGCATATGATAAATTTAGATCCTATATTGTGGATTCAAAAGTAATTGTTCACACTGATCATGCTGCAATAAAGTATCTTATGGAAAAGAAAGATGCCAAACCTAGGCTTATTCGATGGGTTCTCTTGCTACAAGAATTTGATTTGCATATCACTGATGAAAAGGAGTGGAGAACCCCGTAGCTGATAACTTGTCTAGGCATGAAAATATTCTGGATGACCCACAACCTATTAATGATAGCTTTCCTAATGAGAAATTAGCTACAATAAATGTTTCTCATAGTACACCTTGGTATGCTGAGTATGCTAATTATATTGTTGCTAAATACATACCCCCTAGCTTTACTTACCAACAAAAGAAAAACTTCTTCTATGATTTAAGACATTACTTTTGGGATGACCCACATCTTTATAAAGAAGGAGTGGATGGTATCATTAGCCATTGTGTACCTGAGCATGAATAGGAACAAATCCTACGGAAATGTCACTCCGAAGCTTATGGAGGACATCATGCGGGAGACAGAACTGCTCACAAGGTATTGCAATCTAGGTTTTATTGGCCTACTCTCTTCAAGGATGCTCGTAAGTTCGTCTTATCTTGTGATTAATGTCAAAGAATAGGTAATATCAGTAAGCGTCAAGAAATGCCTATGAATTACTCACTTGTTGTTGAACCATTTGATGTTTGGGGATTTGATTACATGGGACCTTTTCCTTCCTCTAATGGGTATACTCATATTTTGGTTGCTGTTGATTATGTTACTAAGTGGGTAGAAGCTATTCCAAATAGTAGTGCTGATCACAACACCTCTATTAAAATGCTTAAAGAAGTTATTTTCCCAAGGTTTGGAGTCCCTAGATATTTAATGACTGATGGTGGTTCACACTTTATTCATGGTGCTTTCCGTAAAATGCTTGCCAAGTATGATGTTAACCATAGAATTGCATCACCCTATCATCCTCAGTCTAGTGGTCAAGTTGAACTTAGCAATAGAGAAATAAAATTAATTTTACAAAAGATTGTCAATAGGTCCCGGAAGAATTGGTCTAAGAAATTAGATGATGCACTTTGGGCTTATAGAACAACATATAAAGATCCTATGGGTATGTCTCCTTATAAAATGGTTTATGGAAAAGCTTGTCATTTACCTCTTGAGTTAGAACATAAAGCTTATTGGGCAATTAACGAACTCAACTATGAGTTCAAACTTGCTGGTGAAAAGAGGTTATTTGGTATTATCTCACTAGATGAATGGAGAATCCAGGCTTATGAAAATGCCAAGTTATTTAAAGAAAAGGTTAAAAGATGGCATGATAAAAGAATCCAAAAGCATGAGTTCTAAGTTGGAGAATATGTTCTTTTGTACAACTCTCATTTTAGATTCTTTGCAGAAAAACTCCTCTCCAAATGGGAAGGACTCTATTTTATCAAGGAGGTTTATCGACCTGGAGCTATCAAAATAAATAATGCCGAAGGTACTAACCCGAAGGTTGTTAATGGGAAACGAATAATACATTATATCTCAGGTACGCCCATTAATGTTGAAAGCAATATTATTCAAACTATGACACCAGAAGAACACATAAAAGAAACCTTCCAGAACACTCCAAAATCGTGAAAAGGAGGAGGTATGTGATACTGTAAGTAAACGGACTCAGAAAAATCCGCAAAAATATTTTCTGTCCGTTTTGGAATATAACAAAAATTAGGAAAATAAGAAACAACCAGGAAGGCACCCCTGGTGGGCACAAGACACCAGGGCTCCTTCTGTTTTTTCTTCCGTTTTCTTGTTTCCCAAGATAAAAAAAATCTTTATATACCTCGTGAACCTATTGACCACCGTATCGCGGAGGAATCTTTTGTTTTATTTTCTTGTTGTTTTTGGTCAGATCAGTTGAGCCAGGCATCATGTCTTCTTCTTCCTCCAACAACGTGGAAGAGGATGCTTGGTTGATGAAGATCGATCTAAAGAGAGAAGAGCCCGTAGAAGCTGTCAAAGGAGACAAGAGCAAGGAGGCTACCGAAGATCAAGCGCCAGTGGTTGAGCAGGCCTGGCCTACCGAGGAAGAAGAAGAAGATATATCCTTAAACCTTACTATGACCATCTCATCCCCACCGATATCGAAGCATTTTGGGTCATCGAAACGGTTCGTGTGCAAAATAAATACCTCACCCGTGAAAATATTCGGTTGCAAGAGCACATCATCGCCCTCCGGAGCGTCATCCGTAGATTGGAGAATCTCTTGATCATGAAGGACAAGATTGCTACCACTTCATCACCACCACCTCCTTCTTCATCACCAAAAGAAAATTGAGTATCTGGTATGGGCACTCCCCTTGGCTTGCGCCAAGCTTGGGATGTGCCCCGGTATTGTATCACCTCCACTATCTTTTGCCTTTATTTACCTTAGTTCGATCCATAGTTATCTCTTGCTTTAGATGAATAAAGTTTAGTTCGATCCTTTCTTTTCGAGAGTTTGCTTAGTGATCTATCTTTGTAATCCTGTGCGAGATATATAATAAAGTTTAGTTTGAGTTTTGCTTTCTTTACTTTCATGTTTCAATAAAAAGAAAGGAAATACATGAAAAAATGATATGCTAATCTTGTGGTAAGTAATGACACCACATAAGGAAAAGTATAAGTAGAAAAATTTATTGGAGATCGAAAAACATAACATTGGTCAATGATACAATTCATCAAAGAATTAACAAGGGAATAGAAGATTCACATGCAAATACACTATCCTGGAAACCTTTTGTGATTGTGAGCCCACATCAAAATAATATATGGCAAAATTGTTCACGTTGGACAAGGAAGACAACATAATGATTTATGTTTGTTCATATTCACATAGAAGTTATATTGCCATAGATCCTTCAACATGTGGTGCTTGCCCCCCATCTTTGCTAGCCAAAAATTCTACACCAAGTAGAGATACTACTTGTGCATCCAAAACCCTTAAACCCAAATCCTATTTTCAGGAGTCCACCATACCTACCTAAGGATTGAGTAAGATCCTTCAAGCAAGTTATCATCGGTGCAATAAGGCAATAAAAATTGCTTCTAAAAGTGTTAGATCATTTAGTGTAAGAGAAAATTGAGCGTTGTACGAACTTGTGATGGCAAAGAATAAAAGTGACAGACTGCATAATAAAGGTTGCTATCATAAGGGGCAATATAAGGTGACGTTCTTTTGCACTAAGGGATTGAGCATACAAACAAAATGTGCATGGCAACCTCTGCTTCCCTCTGCGACGGGCCTATCTTTTACTTTTATGTATTTACTTTTATGCAAGAGTCAAAGTTCTTCTCTCTATTCCTTTTTATTTTGTTTTTGGCAAGCATCATGTGGTGAGGAAAGATCTAGGCACATATATCCAGTTGGATATGGGTAGCATGAGTTATTATTGTTGACATCACCCTTAAGGTGAACACGTTGGGAGGCGAAACTATAAGCCCCTATCTTTCTATGTTTCCGGTAGAAACATTTTGCTCATGTGTATGCGATGAGTGTTAGCAATCATAGAAGACTATATGATGGTTGAGTATGTGGACTTGCCTAAAGGCTCCGGTATGTGACCCTTCCTAAAAAGATGATGAATTGTTGTTGCAAAGTTGACTGAGAACATAGTTTGTTGGTTTCCAATAGAGTTTATGCTTTATACTTCGATGTTGTGATGAATTGTTACTTATTCATGAGAAGTCTATGATAAAAGCTTTATTTTAAAGTTTGTTGCTGTTATAATAATATACATGATGCTTCTATGTCCGTATTTTGTTTTAGTCGACAGCTCTCTCTCTAAGCATGTGGACATGTTTTTCGATTACGGTTTTCACTTGAGGATAAGCGAGATCAAAGCTTGGGGGAGTTGATACATCCATTTTGCATCATGTTTACCTACTATTATTTATAATATTTTTATGCACAATAATGCTTTTTGGAGTAATTCTAATGCCTTTTCTCTGATAATATGCAAGGTTCACACAGAGGGAGAATTCCGGCAGCTAGAAATCTGGACCTGAAAAAGCTAGCTCAGGCTACCAATTCTGCACAACTCCAAATGAGCTGAAACTTCACAACGAATTTTGATAGAATATATGAAAAATACTGGAGCAAGTTACTACCAAAGGGGCCACCTAGTGAGCACAAGACACCAGGGTGCGCCAGGCCACCCAGGCGCGCCCTGGTGGGTTGTGCTCAGCCCAGCCCACCTCCGGTGCCCATCTTCTGGTATATAAGTCATTTTGACCTAGAAAAATAAATAAGAAGAGGACTTTCGGGACGAAGCGCCGACCTCTCGAGGTGGAACTTGGGCAGGAGCACTTTTGCCCTCCGGCGGAGCGATTCCGCCGAGGGAACTTCCCTCCCGGAGGGGGAAATCGTCGTCATCATCATCACCAACAACTCTCCCATCTTGGGGAGGGCAATCCCCATCAACATCTTCAACAGCACCATCTCCTCTCAAACCCTAGTTCATCTCTTGTGTTCAATCTTCGTACCGGAACTATAGATTGGTACTTGTGGGTGACTAGTTGTGTTGATTACATCTAGTAGTTGATTACTATATGGTTTATTTGGTGACAGATTATATGTTCAGATCCATTATGCTATTTAATACCCCTCTTATCTTGAGCATGATTATCATTTGTGAGTAGTTACTTTTGTTCTTGAGGTCACGGGAGAAATCTTGTTGCAAGTAATCATGTGAATTTTATATGTGCTCGATATTTTGATGGTATGTATGTTGTGATTCCCTTAGTGGTGTCATGTGAATGTCGACTACATGACACTTTACCATATTTGGGCCTACAGGAATGCATTTTGGAGTAGTTATTAGATATGGGTTGCGAGAGTGACAGAAGCTTAAACCCTAGTTTATGTGCTATTCCGTAAGGGACCGATTGGATCCAAAAGTTTAATGTTATGGTTAGAATTTATTCTTAATACTTTTGTCATAGTTGCAGATGCTTGCGAGGGGGTTAATCATAAGTAGGAGGTTTGTTCAAGTAAGAACGACACCTAAGCACCGATCCACCCACATATCAAATTATCAAAGTAGCGAACACAAATCAAACTATCATGATGAAAGTGCCTAGATGAAATTCCCGTGTACCCTCAAGAACACTTTGCTTATCATAAGAGACTGCTATGGCCTCTCCTTTGCCTCAAAAGGATTGGGCTACCTTGCTGCACCTTTGTTACTACTATTGTTGCTTGCTCGTTACAAATTATCTTTCTATCAAACTACTCGTTACTTATAATTTCAGTGCTTGCAGAGAATACCTTGCTGAAAACCACTTGTCACTTACTTCTGCTCCTCGTTGGGTTCGACACTCTTACTTATCAAAAGGACTATGATTGATCCCCTATACTTTTGGGTCATCACTATTATATGATGAATATCATCCAACGAATTCACCGATCCAATGCCTACGATTTTTACACATATTGTTCTTGCTAAGTTACTATTGTATTGCTACTGTTACAACTGCTACTGTTGTTACCGTTACCATTGCTACCGTTACCACTGCTATCAAAACTATCATATTACTGTGCTACTGATCACTTTGCTGCAGATATTTAATATCCAGGTGTGGTTGAATTGACAACTCAACTTCTAATACTTACAAATATTCTTTGGCTCCCCTTGTGTCAAATCTATAAATTTGGGTTGAATATTCTACCCTCGAAAACTGTTGCGATCCCTTGTACTTGTGGGTTATCAGGGGGACAACATTGAAACGATCAAACATTGTTCGGCCCTGGAGTGCTTGATAGCCGCTTCGAAACGGGACAATGTTGAAGATCAAATGTTCGCTACGGAAGTTGTCCGGCAAGTCGAACACCATGTACGGGGTTAGGGTGCCCGAGAGCGGGCCTCCATGCCTGGGATTACCCCCTTAAACATAGTGTTACTGGGTTTGATCCTTCACGGGTCAATACCCATTTTCCTCACTGTATCCATGTAATTCAGATTGAGGTTGTTGCCTCCGTCCATGAGGACTCTGGTGAGGCGGTACCCATTGATAATGGGGCAAAGAACCAGGGCCGTCGATCCTCCATGACGGATATTGGTCGGATGGTCCCTGCGGTCGAAGGTGATCGGACATGCCGACCATGGGTTAAATTTTGGGGCTACAGGCTCTACGGCGTAGACATCTCTAAGTGCACGTTTCCTTTCCTTCTTTGGTATATGGGTGGCATAGATCATATTCACCGTTTTCACCTTAGGAGGGAATTGTTTTAGGCCCCCCTTGTTTGGCCTGCGAGGTTCCTCATCGTCCTCGCTGCCGGTGCTTTTGCCTGCTTCCTCAGCTGTGAGCTTGCCACCCTGTTTGATCACCCAACAGTTACGGTTGGTGTGGTTGGCGGGTTGTGAGGTGTATCGTGGATCTGCCAGGGCCTGTCCAGAGTTGTGTCCAACTTGGTGGGTCCATCCTGGTTCCCTTTAGAGGGTTCCTTCCACGGTCCTGATTTGTAATTGAGGAATCCGCCATTTACTGTCGTGTCTTCGGTTTCACTTCCATTGTGATGATGCCTATTTCTATTGCGCTGTGGTTTCCTGTTTCTGTCCCAGACTTCCGAGGTGTCGGGGTCTTTAGGGTTGGTGCTTCTCCTAGCAAACCAGCTATCTTCTCCCGCACAAAAGCGGGTCATGAGAGAGATAAGTGTTGACATCGTCCTCAGCTTATCTTGGCCGAGTTGGCGTGTGAACCACTCGTCCCGGATACTATGCTTGAACGCGGCTATAGCTTCGGCATCCGGGCAGTCGACGATTGGGTTCTTTTTGGTCAAAAACTGATTCCAGAACTACCGGGCTGGTTTGTCGGGTTGTTGGACCACATGGCTCAGGTCGTCGGCATCCGGAGGCCGGACATAGGTGCCTTGAAAGTTGGCTCGGAAAGCATCCTCGAGCTCTTCCCCGCTCCCTATGGATTTTTCAGGCAGGGTGTTGAGCCAGTGCCTGGCTGGTCATTTGATCTTAAGTGGTAGGTATTTTATGGCGTGGAGGTTGTCTCCTCGAGCCATATGAATGTGGAGAAGAAAATCTTCGATCCATACGATCGGGTATGTTGTCCCGTCGTATTGTTCAATGTTTAAGGGTTTAAACCCTTCGGGGAACTGATGCCACATTACCTCATCCGTGAAGCACATCGGAAGAGCAGCGCCCCAGACCTGGGCTACCTCGCGCTAGAGATCAGCTGCCATATCAGTTCGGTGTTGTTCCCGAACTCTATCGTTTTGGTCGTGCCAAGTTTGGTATCCATCCCATCCAACCGGAGCGTAATCTCGAGATCTGTAGATGGATCTTGTCTGTCCTGCTCTAATGGCCAGGTCATGATGGAGATCGTATTGGTATTCTGCAGTGCTGCCTCCTTGCCTTTACGGCGAGGGAGAGTGGGTGGGTGTTCGGCCTCTCCAGCCAGCCAGTCCCTTCCTCGAGGGGGGCGATCGGGCTGGTCTGCCTATGTATATCTTGGCGGTGTAGGCGAAAGTGCCTCTGATATCTACTATGCAATTTTATTCTTGTAGACTCGTGTTGGACCTCCAAGCATAGAGTTTTGTAGGACAGTAGCAATTTTCCCTCAAGTGGATGACCTAAGGTTTATCAATCCATGGAAGGTGTAGGATGAACATGGTCTTTCTCAACCAACCCTGCAACCAAATAACAAAGAGTCTCTTGTGTCCCCAACACACCAAATACAATGTTAAATTGTATAAGTGCACAAGTTCGGCAAAGAGATGGTGATACGAGTGTAGTAATGATAGTAGATATTGATTTTTGTAATAGGAACAATAAAAAACAAGAAGGTAGCATGTAACAAAAGTGAGCACAAACGGTACTGCAATGCTTGAAAACAAGGCCTAGGGTCCATAC
Organism: Aegilops bicornis; assembly: GCA_021605145.1. Lineage (NCBI taxonomy): Eukaryota > Viridiplantae > Streptophyta > Magnoliopsida > Poales > Poaceae > Aegilops > Aegilops bicornis. The sequence continues at coordinate 526,143,787 of CM038675.1, read as the reverse complement.
TTTCGCTAGTGTAATCTCTCAACAATGCTAATATAATTGGATCATATAACCATCCCGCAACGTGTGATGAAGAATCACTCCAAAGTTCTAATCTAGCGGAGAACATAAGATGAAATTGTTTGTAGGGTACAAAACCACCTCAAAGTTATCCTTTCCGATCGATCTATCCAAGAGTTCGTACTAAAATAACACCAAGTTATCCTTTTTGATCGATCTATCTAAGAGTTCATACTAAAATAACACCAAATGATACACATCAACCAACTCTAATGTCACCTAGAAACTCCAATGTCACCACGAGTATCCATAAGTTGATTATATGATATGCATCAAACAATTTCAGATTCATAATACTCAATCCAACACAAAGAACCTCAAAGAGTGCCCCAAGATTTCTACTTGAGAAACAAGGACGAAAATGTGCATCAACCCCTATCCATAGATTACACCAATGTCACCTCAGGAATCGACGAGTTGAGTGCCGAAACATATATCAAGTGAATCAATATGATACCCCATTATCACCACGGGTAACCATAGCAAGACATACATCAAGTGCTCTCAAATCCATAAAATTATTCAATCCGATAATAACAAAATCATAAAGGGAAAACTCAATTCATCACAACAAGATAGAGAGGGTGAAACACCATATGATCCAACTATATTAGCAAAGCTCGCGATACATCAAGATCGTGCCAAATCAAGAACACGAGAGAGGGGTAGAGATTAAACACATAGCTACTATTACAAACCCTCAACCCTAAGGGTGGACTACTCCCTCCTCATCATGGAGGCTGCCGGGATGATGAAGATGGCCTTGGGTGATGATTTCCCGATCTGGCAGGGTGCCGGAACAGGACCCGGATTGATTTTCTGTGGCTATAGAAGCTTAGGGTAGTGGAACTTCTGATCTAGGGTTATTTCTAGGGGTTTCTGTGACCCGGATTGGTTTCACATGAAGATGGGCTTCGAGGGGCCCACCACCCACCAGCACATGGGCAAGGCTCCTGGCGCGCCCTGGTGGGTGGTGGCCACCTCCTTCACCTTCTGGTCCTCCCACGAAGCTTCTAGTGCCTCTTTTGTTCCAAAAAAATCGTCAAAAAGTTCCGTTGCATTTGGAGAACTTTATTTCTGCACAAAAAGCAACACCACGGTAGTTCTACTGAAAACAACGTCATCCCGGGTAAGTCCCATTCAAATCATACCAAAACCATATAGAATTGTTGTAAACATGACATGAATACTTCATAAATTATAGATACGTTGGAGACGTATCAGCCTCGTCCTCAAATTGTGGCAGCAGCTTTCGTTTGGGTAGCTTTTGGTTTGCTGTTGGTAGTCGTACCCCTCTTTGGCTGCGAGGACTTTTGTCCATCTATCGTTGAGGGTGTTTTGCTCGGCCTTCAGCTGCTCCTACTTCTTCTTCGAGCTTCACGCGGTGGCTATGAGCTACTGTTTGAACCGCTCTTGGTCTAACGGATCCTCTGGCACGATGAAATCTTCAGCTCCAAGGCTGACCTCCTCTTCGGAGAGAGGCATGTAGTTGCTATCTTCAGAGTCATTGGGGTCCTCGGGGTTATACTGAGACCCATGCCCCTCTGAGCCATCAGGCTATTGCTCTGGGGGCGGGGTCGCCGTGGTCTTCCGCATTGGCCGGTGTATCATCCTTTCTGGTGCCCGTGTTGCTTTCTCGGCCTCGACGCCCCTTGGATCTTCGGCGTTGTCTCTGGCGTTTGGGCGACTCCTTGTCGGGCTTGTTGCTATCTCTTCTGGCGGTGCCATCCCCATTATTAGTGCCATCGTCGTTGTCCTTGGGGGTGTGCACCATGTAAACATCATAGGTGGAGGTGGACGTCCAACGGCCAGTGACGGGAGGGGTGGAGTCAACATGGGCCATGGCTTCGCGGTCTTCGTCCATGTCGTTGGCCTCCTTAGAGGCGTAGTCCAGCATATCGGTTAAGTCCTCGACAGTGGCTACTGAGTGGGTGGTGGGTGGGACGTAAAATTCCATGTGGCTCGCCTCAAGGCCCCGTTGAGCATAAGCCGAGGATGGGTCATCCAAGATAGTCATCATCTGGATCTGGTCTAGTGGCTCATTTATCAGGGCGAAACTAGACGGGTCAGGGCATGAGATTTTTTTGGAGTCAACCTCCGGAGTGATGGTGAAGTGAGGGGTGAGTCCGGCCAGGGCTTACTGATGATGCTTGAAGCTACGTCGGTATTTCCCAAAGAGGAAGGGATGATGCAGCACAACGACGGTAGGTATTTCCCTCAGTGATGAAACCAAGGTTATCGAACCATTACGAGAACCTAGCAACAATACATAAAAGACACCTGCACACAAATAACAAGTACTCGCAACCTGAAGTATTAAAGGGGTCGTCAATCCCTTTCGGGTAACGGCGCGAGAAATTGGCAAAACGGATGTGAATAAATTGTAGTAGATTGATAGATCGAACGCCAAATAAAATAAATAAGAATAAATTGCAGCAAGTTTTTTTGTATTTTTGGTTTAATATATCTGAAAATAAAAGGCAAATAAAATAGATCGCAAAGGCAAATAATATGAGAAAGAGACCTGGGGGCCGTAGGTTTCACTAGTGGCTTCTCTCGAGAAAAATAACAAACATTAAGTAAACAAATTACTGTTGGGCAATTGATAGAACTTCAAATAATCATGACGATATCCAGGCAATGATCATTACATAGGCATCACGTCCAAGACTAGTAGACCGACTCCTGCCTGCATCTACTACTATTACTCCACACATCAAACGCTATTCAGCATGCATCTAGTGTACTAAGTTCATGGAGAAACGGAGTAATGCAATAAGAACGATGACATGATGTAGACAAGATCTATTTATGTAGAAATAGACCCCACATTTTATCCTTAGTAGCAACGATACATACGTGTCGGTTCCTCTTCTGCCACTGGGATCAAGCACCGTAAGATCGAACCCACTACAAAGCACCTCTTCCCATTGCAAAATAAATAGATCAAGTTGGCCAAACAAAACCCAAATATCGGAGAAGAAATACGATGCTATAAGCAATCATGCATATAAGAGACCAAAGAAACTCAAATAACTTTCATGGATAAAAAGATAGATCTGATCATAAACTCAAAGTTCATCCGATCCCAACAAACACACTGCAAAAAGAGTTACATCATATGGATCTCCAAGAGACAATTATATTAAGAATCAAACGAGAGAGAGAGAGAGGAAGCCATCTAGCTACTAACTACGAACCCAAAAGTCTACAAAGAACTACTCACGTATCATCGGAGAGGCACCAATGGAAGTGGTGAACCCCTCCGTGATGGTGTCTAGATTGGATCTGGTGGTTCTGGACTTTGCGGCAACTGGAATTGATTGTTGTCGACTCCCCTAGGGTTTATGGAATATTGGGGTATTTATAGAGTAAACACTACAAAAAAATACACTTCCGTGATGATACGTGTTTGTCACAGTAGGTCACGTTTTCTATCATGCATGTACATCCATGACGATTTCATGACAGAATCAAGATAGCCATATTCATCTTTGTCGTGAAGTGTTCCATGACATTACCAAAATTATCATCACGGAAGTGTCCACTTCCATGACGATAAATCGCGCGTCACAGAAGTGCTTTCGTCAAGGGTGACCGACACGTGGCATCCACCATAACGGGCCGCGGTTAAGCTATTGGGTCCGGTTTTGGATCCGATAACCCGTTAACAGCCCGGACTAATGGGAAATTTCCACGTGTAAAATTCTGATTGGCCGGAGGAAACACGTGTCAGCTCGTCAGTGGGTCAGATAGGCGCCTATGATATGTCGACACGTGCGACGACCCACCACTGGCCCATTTAGCTTACAAAGGCCGGCCTGTTTTACTTGGTCAAAAGTTAGCGGGCTGGCCCATGAAAAGCGTTTGACGGTCTCTTCGTAAATAGCCCATTTTACGGCCCGGGAACTCACAGCCCGTTAGGGCCTACCCGAAATCGGCCCAACAACGTCATGTGGGCCGTCGAATATAACACCAGCCCGTTTCACTTTTGGCCCATGTATGGCCCATGATGTCTTTCGGCCCATATGAGGCCTTCGTATCTTTAGGCCCTTTAGAGGCCCACGGTGACTCTAGCCCATAATGAACAGTAAATTTCTTTGTACTCGTTCACGACCCATGATTCACATGGGCCATTTCCAGCTCGTGTTAGCTTTCGACCTACTGACGGCCGATGCGTTCTTGGGCTCCTTTCCGGCCCTCGATTACATCCAGCCCGTTACTGGCCTATTCCCCTAATGGGCAAAATTCGGCCCGTGGCAAGAGTCGGCCCATTTCTGGCTTGTTAACCCGTTGCGCCGTTTCCAGCCCGTCCTGTATTCTGGCCCATTAACGACCCGTTATGCCTATGACAAAATTAAGCCTTTGTTGTCCTCCAGCCTGTTAACGGCCCGTTACCATGCTGGGCCGATACCAATTACGCCCATTTACGACTCATGTTGACCCATTTATCCAATGGCCCGAGGCCCACCTATTCTACGGCCCTGTTGGAGGCCCATTTATCAACGACCCGTAGCAGGGTCAAGGTTACCACGGTCCATATATGGCCCATGGTTGTTGCGGCCACTAGCAAACCAGGGAAAAAGAAGACTAGGAAATAAATAAGCCTGAAACTAAAGCTAGGCTATTAAGGCGATTGCATAGATTACATCCACTGGGCATCAAAGATTGCCACCAGTGCAAATATAGGGAACACCCTACACTATAAAAAAATGGCTTGATGTTTTCTTCAGCCGGTGGCTGCACGTTAAGAACAAATTTGTATCGCAACAAAACAAATTACAACTATAAAACAAAAGGAAGGTTGGCATAAAAGTTAACGACCGCGGATAAATGCACCACTAGAAGTTCAGAAGCTCAGTTCATTTGACCTGGCTGTTACGTTTTCATGTTGTATTGTCCGATGGAGCACCATAACCTTCGCCTTCATTTATCCTAGGCTCCTGAACAACATAGCAAATGTCTGATAGTCTGGTTTCAAAACCATGCATATCTTGACGACATCGAACAATGTCTGTCCTTGTTTCACAAAGGGTCTCTGTTAGGGAATGGAGTTGCGTCTGGAGCACATATATAACATTGTTTTGAGCTTGCATATCTTGATCATGAAGCAGTTTGGACGAGATTGCCTTAACAACCAACCCAATATTATGCAGGAACGTGCTTTTGGCACTATTAGTGGACATGTACTGACCCACTGCATCAAGAGCTGACATTGCAGTTATAGTTACCTCGCCACCTTCAGAAGGTGGCGGTTCCACCATTTTTTCCATAGCTTGCTGAAAAGTTGAGTTTTTACATTAGTAGTACCAGAACTGAAGATATTAAGGAGGCAGTAAAACCAAACAAAATAGCTTTGGTCTATATACATAACTTATTCTGGTGAACCCATTAAAAATATTAGTTGTATTTTATTGCAAAGTACATAATAAAACCAGGTTCCAAACATATGACCATGTACCATGGCTAATGTATTGTCTATTTCTTCACATTGTATTATAGCCAAGGATAAAGAGACAAAGTTTATAATATGGTAAGCATAGTATGACATCATTCATATCACAAAACAACAGAGAATAGACAAATAAGCAATTGTAACGTTGTGTGGGGAAGTCCAGCACGGAACTAGATTACAGGTCAAGATCAAAGGAACATCACTCCTCTCTTTTAAACCTTGTAAGGTGCAATGATACGCTAAGACAGTTGTGTATAAAATTGAAAAGAGTAATAGACATTGGCTGCAAACCATGCAATTCAAGGCACGAGTCAGAGTAAGTAGTAGTTAAAAGGCATCAGGATTAAGGACTTACAACATCGGCTTTGACTGGTGTAGTCATGCCCTTCGTCTTGCTAGTGTGACAGTCCTTGAAGATTTCCACAACATTTGGTTCAGGTACTTTTTGGTCCTTGCGGGCTTTCCTCTGCATTTGAAACAAGTCAATATAGATCTGATAATATGGTACAGCGAAAAGAGTGAAACATCAGCTAATTACAAGAGCCTCGAAGTGTGCAATATAGCTATGAGATCATGTCGTCTGTTTGAATTTCACTTTCGTACGGTTGGCCTTGTTCTTTGAACAGTTCACCTACAAGAAGATAGATTTGTGTGGCACATGCTTAAATAGGACTTCAACATGTGATCTGATCACATATATATAATGTACCTGATACTTTGGATCAGACCAGTGTTTAACGAGGCCTCTCCAGTCTTCATACAATATATTTTCCATTGGAGATGTTTGGGCAAGTTCACTGTTAGCCTTGCCTTCAAAGTTAGTTTTCCTCAAGTTATACCGACATCGTCAGAAAGCAGACTTGAAAACATGGGTGCAAGTTTGTCTGGTTGCATTATCTTGGCTATCCAACTTGAACCTCATATGTTGAAAATTATGGGAGTCTCGTTATCAACAACCTAGAAAGTATGGGACAGAGCAAGACGATATTACTAGTTTCCATACATAACCATACTTACAGATAAATGGTCAAGGAAGGTGTTGAACTGGGTTTCATCTTTGTCATTCCTGTACTGAATCCATGTTTGGAGGATACGTACATGACACCTAACGGCAACCGCTGCCTCTGATACTAACTTGGCTGACTCTGTAGCATCACGTGGCCTTTTTAAACCTGCCTCAAAACGGATCTCCATTCTTTCTCCTATAGATTTAGTTAAACTATCGAGCATTATCCCTGATATTTGTTTCCTCTTGCGCCTAGGTGCTAGTCCAACAACGAACATAGGAAGTGTTACTGTACATCAAACTTTGAGACTACATATAAAGAAGCATGCTATCAGAACTTGACTCCAAAGAACTACCTTCTTCCTGTTGAAGCTCACAAAGTTCATCTGATCTTGCCAACTCATCTTGTGTCAAGAGTGCTTCCGAAGTAGTGTCAGGTGGCAAGGGAGCTCGGGAACGTGCTGCTAGCTGAGTTGACCAACGAGTAAATAGTGCAGCTGGTGGTACGGTGGAAGGTGTTGCAACTACTAGGGCTGTCTCTACTTGTTTGGTGGTAGCAATTTGTTTCTGTTTGGCTTGTTCTGCAGCTCATGTAGCATGGGATACCCTGTTTGTACAATTTTCCATTGGACTTTGACCTTCTAATGCACCATCAGTACCAGCAGAATCTGCAGGATTCTTCCACTTCCCTTCTCTGTCAATCTGTGTTGCTTCCTCTTTCTCTGTGCCATGTTAAGTCAAGCCGACAAGAAAAACGAATAACAATTTAGTTCTTCAGAACAAATTGATGCGTGATACAGACGAACTGAACTTTGATGTTAGACAACCACATGATAGGAGGATGTAATATGTATGAAAAACAGGACGGCTTGAGATAACCAGAACTATGATGTGTAAACTAAGTAAGACATTTCACTAAATTAGAAGCAATGCAATGGAAGGTAGACACCATATGAAAGATGCTACAATATCGCTCTGCCAAGTTAACAGTGTCTCATCATAAATGGTGTTTAAACAAATGCGAAGCGGTACAAGAAATAAATCATATGCAAGATGCAAACAACATCACACTACCAAGTTAAAGGTCTCCCGTCATTAGTGCCATTGCATATTCACAGCATTACATATTCACAGCTTATGATGTGTAAAAACTAAGGAGAAGGCATTTCAATAAATTAGAAGCAATGAAAGCTAGACACCATATGAAAGATGCAATGAATATCACTCTACCAAGTTAAAACTGTCTCATCATTAGTGCCATTTCAACAAATTAGAAGTAGTACAAGCTAGAAAAGAATGCGATATGTAACCTATATCACACTCCCAAGTCAAACATGTCTTATGATAAGTGATTTTTGCAGGTTACACAACATTAGTACTTTGATGTAAGAACATGGTGTGATAGACAGATATTGTATGTTCTAGAAACAGGAACATGTGTCTTATTCACAAGTATAATGTGTAAAAGTAAGCAAATGGAATTCAACAAAATTAGAAGCAATATAATCTAGACATCATACATAACATGCAACCACATATAACAGTGCCAAGTTAGAGGGAGCACCTGTGATGGTGCACTAGGGGAGACGTGCTCATCATCAACACAGCTACATTGAGTGTCTATGCATGTGTTGTCTTGGAAATCATCTTGGGGGGATGGAGGAGTAGAATCTGTAGAGGCCCTCAGTTTGGAAGGAGCACCTTTATCCGCTGCCTTGCTAACTTCCTTCCGCTTTATTGATTTTGAATTGTCAAGTAAAACCGACAAGAAAAAGCAATAAAATTCACTCTTCAAAACTCATTCATGCATGATACTGACAATCACTACTTTGATGTAAGGCAAACACATGATACCGTGGATGGAATAATACAAAAATGTGACGACATGGCATATTCACAACTGTTTGTGTAAACTAAGGTAAACTATTTCAACAAATAAGAAGCAATGCAAGCTAGACACCACATGAAAGATGCAACCAATATTACTCTGCCAAGTTAAAAGCGTCCCATCATAAATGGCATTTCAACAAATTAGAAGTAGCGCATGCTATAAATCATATGAAAGATGCAACTAATATCACACTGCATATACTAAAGGTGTCTCATCATATTGATTGATGCGGATAAAAAAAATAGTTTTATGTAAGGACATGCTTAATAGACAGATGTACTATGTACTAAAAACAGGAAGGCATGTCACATTAACAGGTATAATGTATAAACTAAGCAGAATAGCATATGCATTTTAACCAGATTGGAAGAATTACAATCTAGACACCATATGCAACATGCAACCACATATCACGCTGCCAAGTTAGAGCAAGCACCTGCGATGCTAGTGTAGGGGAGATGCGGTAATCAACTATAGAGCTACGTTCACTATCTTCATCTAGCCTTGCTGTTTCGTGAGAATCATGTGGGGAGGCTGACGCTGCAATATTTAAATGAGGATCTTTTCTAACAAAGAGTCCATCGGCTCGACCGCCTCATCATAAGTGATTGATGAGGGATACACAAGAACATTAGTCCGATGTAAGAACATGGTTAATAGATGATGTACTAGTATGTACCAAAAATAGGAAGGCATGCCATATTCAAAGGTATAGTGTGTAAGCTAAGCAGATGCAATTTAACCAAATTGGAAGCAATACAAGCTAGACATCCGGCTGGAGTGGTGAGCTTGATCATCTAGGACCTGAGAGCCTGGTGGGAGGCGGGCTGCTTCGCCACCATCATGGCTTTTTAGTTGGCTTCCAGGTGATGCCTATCTGTGCTAGGCTTGTCACTGGCTCGGCTAGTGCCCGTCTGGTGCTCCCGGGATGGTGGTTCATGTAAAAAATATCTTTCCTTATCTTAATAAAGACCGACTTCGGCCTTTCAAATACAAGCTAGACACCATATGCAACATGCAACCACATATGACACCGCAAAGTTAAAGCAAGCACCTGGGATGGTTGTGTGTGGCAATTGAGATCATCAACTGCAGAGCTATGTTTACCGTCTCCATCTGCTGACACTGCACCCTTTATAACTCTGAAACGTGTCTGGCCTAGCCACAAACCATGCTGGAGCGACTTCTCTCTTTTCTTTTCTGCTTCTGTGAAGGCAGAGTCTGAAATACCCTTGCATAAAAACACAATAGTGAGTGTATGGGTGAAGTGTGTGTAGAACTAGTGCAGTGTAAAAGTAGCAGATAGCAGGTGGCTGAAAAATAAATGATAGGAGACATATGAAAGCTCTACAACATTGCATGGCAAACAAAATTAGATTCTACTCCGTATGATTTTGTAATATATGAGCACAGGAAATGCAGGTACTCCTCCAGCACACCACCACATGTGGTCCTATCATGATAACAGTCAACTGAAAATAAATAGGTCAGTCGATTTTTTAATGAACCGTCCGATCTATAAGGAACGGGCAGATGGCCTTCGTCTACCTCCCGCCAGTCACTGTTGACGATCTCTCTCGAACCGCCAACGAGCACCGGCCCAGACCCGTGCCTCCGCCGCCCCGCCTTCCCCTTGACCTCACACCACCGTTTTGCTTGGCAGCGCCCCCAGGCCATCCCTTTAATCCCGACCGACCTCCAGATCGGGCGCCAGCAGCTCTAGGCCCCACACGCCCCTAAGATAAACACCGAGGCGCTGCTTCCCCGGCGTAATAGGTGGACTAGCGCCTGTTACGCTGGGGAATGCTTCCATTAATTGGGAATCAACTGACCAGGAATAGAAATACAGGGGGCCGACGGACCTCTAGCTAAGGTGAAATAGTATATGAGGAGAAATCTTGTGCATTGCGAGTTACTAGGAACATCTAGTATCAAGAAGAAGCGGTCAACTAGTGTCTTCTGTGGGATGAATATCGTGCAAGCAGACACGTAAGATTTGCATGAATAAGGGAAGAGGAGTACCATTTCCAGTTGCTAGTGTGGTCGCCTCCATATGTCGCGCCGATCTTCTTCTTTTTGCCGGGTAAACCGATGTTTTGGAGGAGGGTGCATGCTTGGACGAACCCATGGCCAAATTGTTGACTGTGTTGCCGTGGCCGTATGTCAGCGGAGGGGAAGCAGATCCGAGGCATCAAAGGACGGCGTAGCAGGAACAACTCTGGTGCGGTGGATGGTGGCGAAGTTGGAGCGGCAGCGGTGAGGCGCAGGACGGTGTGGTTGAACTGGCTTGGGTACGGACGACTCGGCCTCGGCTTCAACTACTAGCCTTGGAGGGCGTTGCGGTGGACGCCGACGTCGGGGTATCGGCTCGGCGTGATGGAGGAGGGCGACGGTTAATGGGTGGGATGGGGTGGCGGACGGAGGATGCCGGGGTTTCGCGGCTGGTGGAGAGGTAGTTTTGGTGCCCACGGTGTACGAATGGGGAATCGGACCGTGGGGAGCTAAGGAGAATCATGTTTGATGCAGGGACGCGCTTGTTTTTAGCTTTTTTTGAACAGATGGGACGCGCTTGTTTGGAATTTGGGGAAAGTACAAACATTGCCCCCCTCTTAAATTTCAGACCAACTATGGGTCGGGGGTAGGATGGTAGCCCCAAGTGTCCCAAATAGAGGGCAGGAGCTATTTTGGCCGCGCGCATGTGTGCTTAGGCGGCCATTGTGTATTAATGTTTTTCGGAGGCGGTCGCGTGGCGTCGACATGAAGCTACAAACCTACCCCAGTTTAGACCTTTGGACGTCGGGCCGGTAGGTTTCACGGGTCGGAGTTAGAAAAGTAATTTCCTTCTACTACCAAACATTGGTCTCACGCGGTTTCGGGCGAGTAGAGGCTCTTTTGGCGCTTCGTTCGAAATTTTGAAACAGAAGCATTCATGTTTAGAGTACTTTTGAACTTTGAGGATTGACCTAAATTGACAATGTTAAATTTGACCTTGTATGTTTGAAAACCTCATTAAATTATTCGCTTCTTTTTGAAATTTTCACACTTGAAAATCCTATAACTACGATTATTTTGGAATGGAGGAGCTAAATTTGAATCTATTTTGTACATGACTATATATGCTATTATCTACAAAATCAGACCAAAGATTGGTGCCCCCATAATTTAGGTATGATTTACAAATGCCATGATATCGAATTCAAATAATTGAATGGACTTCATGTTGAATTCGATTTTTTAAACCATACTTTTGAACTTTGAGGATTGACCTAAATGTAAACGTAATTTGAATTCAAATGTATGCTAGTTCATAGCTAGCTATTTATAATGTTCATTGTGTAACTTTCGTATATATAATGTGCTTTACACACACAACATGAACTATACTCACATTTATATTTGATTGCTAAAGCGATGCATTGTCTGGAGTTCAAAATACTAACTATGTGGATCAATTATGTCGAATAATAACATAGACATGCTCAAATTCGATACGACCTAGATGTCTGATGGATCAATGACCGTTCCTTAACCAAATTGCAAATATCATGATCCCATCCTAATATTTGGATACAATTTATATCTTTAATCAATGTGTACATCAGTCTTTTACGTGTAGTTTCACTCTCCATCGGTGGTCTCTCACACATGCTCACACACTCTCTCCCGAGGTGTCTTTCTCGCAGACATGCTCTCGATATAACCCTCCCTCCCTCTCGCAACCATTTACGACTGTTTTCACTAACCTTTATCATAAGCACTCTTCCTCTCACAAGCATACACAAGCACAATTCCCATCGACCCTTTCTATATACATGGAGCTGCCTACGTGTCTCCTGTACGCACATTATCTTTAGGCCTGTCTCTCACGCATTGTCTAACACCTCTTCCTAATCGACGAGTATGATTCTAGCAGAGCATTCTATAGGATGCCCCTTAAAGTTAGGTTGGATGAATAGTAATATCAGAGATAAGGGGTTACCTTAGTCCAAGAACCTAGGGTTACAAATCCTAGCCGGCTTTGTCAGTGGACACAAAGTCCTTCTCAATTCTGCTATCTTTGTCTTGTACGACTAGTCATCCATGGGTCTCCCTAAATGCGTCACGGGCCGACCAATATGGCGCAGGACGGAACCGAACCAAGGGCCTCACCTCGACCCACCGGACCTCACGCGGTGACACACCCTCTGCCCCTAGGTCTCGTTATCTTCTCACACCCACACATATCAACACAGACACCACACAAAAAAATTCTCCTCGTGCCTCTATCCCCTCCCCCCTTGCATATACACACTCAAGAGAATCTCTCGCCGTGACATCATATTCTTCTCTCTCTCTAGACATCTCTCATTTCTCGTGCTATCTCTCCCACGCCCCCTCCCCCCGCTGGCCCCTCTATCCATGCCTGTCTCGAATACGTAATACACACACATACCTCTCTAGGCCCTGCCAAATACATCAACTACACATTCACACATGTTACATCATGTAGCCCATTGATCTAAAAATCCCTCCCTTCATGTTTATTGCGCATACAACATTCCTTTTGAATAAAGTGTAGCCAATTTTTTATAATTTCTAAATATATACAACATTACAAAGTTATATGGAGGAGTATGAACGTTAATTTGCATTGCATGGTGCCCACAATCATATTTATTCCGCACTGTGATTTTTATATTTTTATACTATATATAAAGTTAGTCATAATAAAGAGAAACGAAGAGCATCTCTCTCTCCATCGCATACACCCCTCACGCCTTTCACGACGCACACAAACTATCTCCGTGTCCTCTAAAAGTAAGCCCCAAAGACATTCACGCATGTTTCATCTTTCTCTCGCGATATATACAGTGATGATCAATGTATTTGAAGCGGAATCACAATACGTACATTGGACTTCAGAATCCACTCATTTTGGTCACCATTTACGTCTTGTGGTTATTATACAGTCATGGGCTCACTGTACAGCTCTGTATTTTCTGAAGACACGACTAGTTAACCAGTTAAACGCTCCACGTGGCACCTCTAGTGTTGCATCACATTATCTCACTACCGTTGGGCCCACCTATCGGCTTGTATCTACTCTACATCTACATCTGCACTCTTATAACTACACTCTTATAAAAAACAGAGTTGGTGATGATGGTGTGCCTGCCATCCTGCAATATAGGTCGTCTGATTTATATCTGACGAATAGGAAGGAAACTATGGCAATTTTGCAAAAAGGTACCCACACACCTCTCCACATTTGCAAATAAGGCATTCCCTCGTTCATCCTTTGCTCTCACAAGATAAACTAGTCATACAAATGCATCTTGATGTTACGTGCAATGCACGGGCATCTTGCTAGTAAGAATGAAAACAAACGACAAAAAAATATTGGACGGTGGTTCGAAGTCATGACCGCGGGCACAACGGACAAGGTGGCCTTGTATTGGTATGCTGAGCCGTCTGTTTTAAAACACAGGAGCTGGTATGGTGATTATACACACATACATGCACACGAACTGCATGCACGCAACACTCACATGAACACATGCAGCCACACACGCATGCAACACTGACACGTACACTCACAACCACTCATGCACGCAACACTCACATGCACACACGCACGCATGCATGCACACACCACACGACCAACACACACTCTCACGCTCAAGTGATCAACCAACACGTGCATGCGCATGCATCAGGCCCTGACAGACACATACACAACCAGGTGATTCCCGCGCATGGGTTGTAGTCTTGTCGCGCCTGCATAAATTTGTGTTTATTTGACCGTTTTCCTATGCAAACTGACAGGTGGGACCCACAAGGAACGTGGTAAATTTAACTAGTCAACATGGTGCCATATAGACTATTTGGCTGGTCAATAGAGTGCAATGCTGAACGGTGAGCAAGTGACCGTATAATCACCGCAAAACGTATATAGTGACCGTAATGAGCGTATTCTGAAGTTCGGTGACCGTATTATGATTTCTCTTTGTAGGCCCTCCAAAACTACATCTCTACACGTTCTCGTGTTACATCTAACAACTATCCAATACAACACTACTACTACACTCTAACACAATAAATCATACGTGTTTTTAGTTTTACTAGATATCATATTGTTACTTAATTATTTAGTTTGCATACATTAAAATTCCCTTTGAAATGTATGGCCAGTATCATCTACCGCGCGGGAAAAATCCTGCCCTTTCCTGTTTAATCGGGTTTGTATCGATGGATCGTGCGAAACAGCAAAACTATAGTACTATAAGTACAATTCACAGTTCACTAGGTTGCCGTGTCGTGTACTCCTCCATCGTAAGAGTGGAGCGCTCGCTTTCATAAATGTTCTAGTCCCTTTCGTTTACATGTGGGACATCAAGCTACCGGGTCCACGTGCCATACCTAAATACAGTGCAGAGCAGCAGGGGTGAAGCACCCCAGTCATGGCGCCGGCGTAGTAATGAGAAATGAGGCGTCAAATCACAAAGCTGCACCTTTCCAGCAGTTAAGTTGGAGGGACGAAGTAATAATAATGCTAGTAAAAAAAAGTTGGAGGGACGAAGCAACCATCATTTCACTCGTTGCCGAATCCGCTTCTCCCTCATCTTCTTCAAGTTAACCACATGTTGCTTCTGCCGTTGTTCTGCCTCATGTGGGACGTGGATCGGCTTGGTAAAGCACTGGCACATGGGACCGCATGTTAGCAAACCGCCAGGACAACGTCCTCTAAAAATAAGAAACCTCCCCTGCCATCCATGCGGCAAAATCACCTCCTTTTTACTAATATTGATTCTATAATTTTTTAGATCAATATAATTGAGATTTGTATAGATAGCACATAGGAGCAAAACCAAGTGGTACAGTTAAGGGCATCCACAATGTGTAGCCAAATGTGAAAATAGATTTTGTCATCGATGGGAACCATTGTGGACGGTGCTGCCAAAGCCAAAAAGATGGAACCGAAGCTCCCTGGTTGATTATTGAAGGAATAGAAAAATGCAACGTCTCTCCTCTTTCTCCCGTGCTTGGACGCATGTACAATATAGAGCATAGAGTCTACTCCCCTGTCCCTTCTATCACAAATCACAAAACAGTGAGGCGTCAAATCACAAGACACAAACGAAGCAACCGTCATTTCACTCTTCGTTGACTCCGCTTCTCCATCGTCTTCTTCGAGAAACCACCTCACCGCACTAAGCTGGACGGACGAAGCTATTGTGTACTAGTAGTACTAGTAAATTTACGCGTCCTTTGGTTCAACGGACTTCCTGGATGCAAATAAGGCGGTTGTCTCGGCTTGCAGGCGGCACTTGCGAACGACTTATCGTGGTCTCCCTCAATGGTGTTCTCCGTCGAACAAACTTCGCCAAACCAGAACGTTCGAGATATCGTCGATGTCACCGCAATGGGGAAGGAAGTTAAATAGTTACTACCTCCATTTTTTTGTACACAAGGCCAGTATATCAAAATTACAGTTTGCAAAAGGCCACTAACACTAATCGAGGCAAAATTGATGGAGTTTGACTCGAACTAGCAACCAAGGACATTAATATACACTTGCATGCATGCGGAAGTGAGAAGGTTTGCTTGCATGGCGCTGCATTAATCAACCGACAAAGAGTGAGTTGGTTAGATCTTTGGGCTTTGAAGAAAAAATACGCATTAATTGACATGTCAAACGAGGATTTGTATCGATTAATCCTGCGAAGGAAAACCCCACCTTTCTTTTTTAACACTAGTACTCCTAGTACGTACGTATTTATCCTGTTTGGGTCTAGGCCTTGCATTGTCATACTTCGCCACACATTTTTGCCAAGTTTGCCTAAAGTTTTCAAAATGAAAAGGAGGTACACTTGCGCACGGCTCTCGCGGTGGCACCGCACCCTCACACGGTCGCTCCTGCATGCCACGGTCGCACCGCACCCTCACACAGTCGCTCCTGCACGCCGCAAACCCAACCAAGGGACGCACCCGCACTGATACGTGCTACCGCTGACAGATAATTTTTGTTCATACATTATGTTTATCCAACCGCATGTTGGGGTGGATCCGTACGGCCCGTGCGGTGGTCTGTTGGGGAAGAAGAAGAGGTGAGGAAGAATGTAGCGACCCGACCTCAGATGGTCAAGTCTCTGTGCTTAAATGTCATCCCTGGATCGGTAATGCTGACACACATAATACTTGAAGGATTTATAACAGAGTAGGAATCACACAATTATTACACCGAATGTCTCAAAAGAGAACTTATTACAATAAATATGGCTTAAGGCCATCTAATACGATAACAGCGGAAGGCTTGGAAGATAAAGTGAGTCCATCAACTCCAACGACATTACTGAGTGAAAGACCACGACCAAAGGCCCCTTACTCGTCGTTGCGAAAAGTACGCAACATGATACGTTGCAGCCCGAAACGGGTCAAGACATGGAATATGCCGCAATGTAACACAAGAGAGTAATGAATGTAATAATGCTATCACTACATGCATATATGGCTGGTGGAGGTCAGTATGGTTAATATGTTTTGCGAAAAGCCAATTTTCCCTACAACAAAGGAATATATTTTATTTAACTACAAAGTTGGTTGAAAACATTGAGAATGGTAAACCCCATATCAATCCCAATTAAAAGGTAATTAATAACCCAATCAGAATTAATCTTGTAATAGAGTGATGAGATCCACATGATAATCAAAGAACTAGATACTCAAGACGTCCATAACCGGGGACATGGCTAACCATGATTAGTTTGTACACTCTGCAGAGGTTTGTGCACTTTTCCCCACAAGACTCGATCTCCTTCGTTTGATTTCTCGCACTACATGATGTTTGAGAAACGGATGACCGAGACACAGTCTTTCCGAAGAGGTCCCTTTAACCAATAGATAGGCTTGTACTCCTACAATCCCCTACATCTGCTAGCCCATCATGGAAAAGTTTCCCACAACTTACTCAACTATGCCACAACCCATAATGGAATGTGGCTGCACACGGAAGTTTCTAGCATGAAAAATCTTATGATCCCTTTGAGCCTGGGTGGCAGTCCATAGGAGATTCACACGGTACCCCGGGATTTCCAAAAATACAGGCAACACTGGGTTCCCCAGGTGCCTCAATCCACCCAGATGTGTGTTAAAGTTGCCACCTTAAGTTAACCATTAAGTAACAATCTCACATCTGTCATGAATACACTCAAACCCAATCCACGTCTACGAGCATAGCATAGCAATATAAGCAACGTAGAAGTAACTCCCATAGGTTTGATAATAAGCAGGTGAATAGGTACTACCTCATCTACTTCCCAAAACCCACAATTTAATTAGATCCTAACCATGCGAGTATTTGAGGATTGATCTAATGCAATAAAACTGGGTAGTAAAGAGGTATGATCAAAGTGTTACTTGCCTTTTTGATGATCATGAAACCTAGAGACTCGTAGTAGCACGCTTCGCACTCCGGGTACTCTATCGCAAACAAACAAGCATACAATAAGCAATCAATCAAGGGCAGGGGTAAAACTGAAATAAGAGATCTAACCAGAAAGTTCAACTTAAGAACTCCGGTTTGCAAAAAGAATCAAATCAAACGAAGCAACAAAACTCAAACGGCGAAAGAAACAAGCTTCGATTACTAATCTGGACTAAAGTAAAATTTTACAGTAGCAAATCAACCGAGGAGGCGGCGGCGGCTACCTCCGGCGACGATGAGGTGATGTCGCAGCGACGGGTCGGGCGAGGCATCACAAGGCGTCATGGCCTTGCCATGGTTTAGGGTTTGGGGCGGGGGTGGGCTTCGGCGGTGGCTGGGCCTTGTGGCGGCTCGGGGCTGCGGCTTATAAAGCCCCCCCGGGCGGAGTCCCGCTCAGGTACGGCCCGGAGTCGGTTTCGTTTTTTTAAATCCTGACGTGCAGAAAAAGAAATAAAAGAAATACTAAACGGACTCCAAAAATCCTGAAATAAATTTTCCACGTCCTCTAAAAATCTACCAGACAAGGTGAACATTTATTTGGGACTCTAATGCAATTTTGAAAAACACATTTTCTCCTAATTCAAATAAAATAGCGATAAAACTCTGAATAAAATCCTTATTTGATTTTAATATTAAATCTCCGATATGTCTTTATTTTGAGGAAGTCATTTTATCCTCTCTCTTTTATTTTTATAAAATAAATATTCAAAGAGAAAATAATTAAAATCAAACAATCCTCTTCTCAAAATTCGAGAAAAACTCGAATATGAAAATAATGAAATCCCCAATTCTCTCCGTGGGTCCTTGAGTTGCGTAGAATTTCTAGGATCAAACCAAAATTCAATAAAATATTATATGCAATGATGATCTAATGTATAACATTCCAAATTAAAAATTTGGGATGTCACAAACCTACCCCCCTTAAGATGAACTCGCCCTCGAGATTCGGGTTGGCTAGAAAATAGGTGAGAGTGATCCTTCCGTAGGTCTTCCTCTCGTTCCTAGGTGGCTTCATCTTCGGTATGGTGACTCCACTGAACTTTGCAGAACTTGATTACTTTGCTGCGTGTGACTCGGCTGGCAAACTCGAGAATCTTGACTGGCTTCTCCTTGTAGGTCAAATCGCTATCCAATTGTATCGCTTCCAGCGGCATTGTATCTCTCAGAGGAATATCAGCCATCTCTGCGTGGCACTTCTTCAACTGAGAAATGTGGAACACATCGTGAACTCCTGACAATCCTTCGGGTAATTCCAACTTGTAAGCAACTTCTCCCATACGTTCCAAAACTTTGTATGGTCCCACAAAACGTGGTGCTAACTTTCCCTTAACTCCAAAGCGCTTCACTCATTGAAGTTGGGATACCTGAAGATACACTCTTCTCCGACTTCGTAAACTGTCTACTTGCATTTAGAATCCGCATAACTCTTCTGCCTGGACTGGGCTACCTTGAGTATGTCGCGAATCAGCTTAACCTTCTCTTTAGACTCTTTAATTAAATCTGGTCCAAACAACTGTCGTCTCCAACTTCTTCCCATAACAACGGTATCCTGCACCTCCTTCCGTACAATGCTTCGAAAGGGGCCATCTTCAAACTGGCTTGGTAGCTGTTGTTGTAAGAGAACTCTGCATAAGGCAAATTGTTGTCCCAACTAGATCCATATTCTAGCGCACAAGCTCTCAACATGTCCTCCAGAATCTGATTGACTCTCAGTCTGTCCATCCGTCTGCGGGTGAAAAGTTGTACTGAACTCTAGCCTGGTTCCCAAAGATTCATGCAACTGATTCCAAAACTTTGAGGTAAACTGGGTTCCTCTATCTGATACAATGGTCCTTGGAACTCCATGCAGACATATGATCCTGGTCATGTATATCTTTGCCAACTTAGCACTGGTGTAAGTGGTCTTTGTCGGTGTCAAAACCGGCGGATCTCGGGTAGGGGGTCCCGAACTGTGCGTCTAGGCGGATGGTAACGGGAGACAAGGGACACGATGTTTTTACCCAGGTTTGGGCCTTCTCGATGGAGTTAATACCCTTCTCCTGCTTGATTAATATTGATGATATGGGTAGTACAAGAGTAGATCTACCACGAGATCAGAGAGGCTAAACCCTAGAAGCTAGCCTATGGTATGATTATTGTTCGTCCTACGGACTAAAATCCTCCGGTTTATATAGACACCGGATAGATTAGGGTTACACAGAGTCGGTTACAATGGTAGGAGATCTACATATCCAGACGCCAAGCTTGCCTTCCACGCCAAGGAAAGTCCCATCCGGACACGGGACGAAGTCTTCAATCTTGTATCTTCATAGTCTTGGAGTTCGCCGTGATGATAGTTCGCTATCCGGACACCCCTAGTCCAGACTCCCTCGAAGCCCTCAACCAGGCTTCAATGACGACGAGTCCGGCGCGCATATTGTCTTCGGCATTGCAAGGCGGGTTCCTCCTCCGAATACTTCATGGAAGGTGTTGAACACCAGGATAGTGTCCGGCTCTGCAAAACAAGTTCCACATACCATCGTAGAGAGAATAACTTTTGCAAAGATCTGCTGACGTATTCCGCGGCGTGACATCACACCACGGCCAGGCCTTTATATGAATCATTTTTTACCGTTCGACCTTAGCGCGTTTAGCGAGGCGGTTTCCTTGGCACGTCTTATCAAAGCATAGATCATGCCCCCTTATTCCGGGATCCTCATCAATACGGACGTGGGTAACCCATCCGTGCCATTGATTACGTCGCTTGGGAGATAAGCGAGTTTTATCAGGCTGGTGAGGGACGCATAGCTTCGTCCCTCCATATAAGGGGATAAGGATCCACCTTTTCACCTACGCCTTCTTCCTCCTTTGCACATCCCACCTCAACCTTCTCCAACTATGTCCGGAGCGGGAGGCAGGTGGATGGCCTCCTCCGTCACGGAGGGGCACATCACAATGCTGTGGGAAGCCGGATACTTGTCCAAAGAACACGCCACCGCTGCCCGGCCTGCAGGCAGGTGATTCCAACCCCTGTGCCCCATGAGAGGGTGGTGTTTCTCCCCACTTCCTCCGCGGACTAGGTTTTCCACTTCACCCATTTGTCCGGGATCATGTTCTACTACGGCTGGACTTCCACGACCGCCCCCAATTTCATGCTCAACATCTCGGCGTTCATCGTCAGGTAAGTAGGTCTTCCTGCATCCAGCCCCACTTCGCTTATGGCTGAAGATCTTCAATGTCAGCCGAAGGTAGTGGGCGGCCGTCAGCCGGAGTGCGGAGGCGCCATGGTTGGCAAGATGGCCAAAGTCCTATGGCTCGAGGGCTCCTTCGTGGAGACAATAAAGGGGTGGCAATCGGGTGGTTCTATATCACCGAGCCGCGACTCCAAATGGGCGGCGGCCCCGAATTCAGATCTCGCTTCCCCACACGGCTCTCATCATGGAAAGAGACGGGCCCGCTGTGGGGGAACTTCGGACGAGCTATCCGGACTCCAAACATGCGTCCAAACACGGTGGACAAGAATCTCGGGCTTGGCAACGTAATCCGTGTGATGCTCATCCGCTGGATTCTCCCATGCCAACAACGGGCCTTCAAATTGTGGGAGTTCGATCCGCACTGACCCAACTCTGACAAGGTTCTTCGACACTACGTACGAAGATGCCTGGAAGGTGCTGTTCAAGGGCGCCAAGGCTTCCACATCCGCTACCGAAGATCGCAGATTCAGCTCGCAGCGTCAAGCCAGCGAGGTGAGTTATTTTACCCTTTATGGGACTTTTTTTTCATAGTTTGACTCTATGCGGGATCTAAAACTCCCTAACCTTTAACAGGACTGGCTGAAGACGTCCAGACAGGTTAACTGTCCGGCTCCTTTGCCAGAAGACCCAGCGCACGCCTGATTGACGGGGCTGCTAGCTCCGGTACCTCATGTGGTGCCGGAGAAGAAGGCCAAGAAGGAGGCAACGGGAACTCGAAGGAGCTCCCGACGCCTGGTGCTGTCAGATTCTGAAGCAGAATCTTCTCCTGAGAACGAGGAGGAGGAAAAAGAAGCCTCTCCCCCAGCGGGGGAGGAGAGGAAAAGGAAGGCCGCCCCAACTGGGGAGGCCGGAGGGTCCAAGAAGGGAAGAATCCTTCCTCCGGACTTATCCACCAACGTCGACAACGACGAGGAGGATTGGCCAACAAGGGCCAAGCCCCTGGCGAGATCGTAAGTGTCCGGATACCCATGGCTTTATATTGCATAGTGTTCTCTAATGCCGAACAATCATGCAGCCCGCCGAAGGGCGAGTTCGCGGGTTCGTCGAGCGGGCCCCCAGTTCATCGGAAATGGAGAGTACTTCACTTCCGGCCGCCTCATCGCCTCACGCTGCGGACGACGCCGAGGTGGTGCCCCAAGGGGGGCCTGGTCAAGAGGAGGTGGCGCAGGAGGCGCCTCAAGGCAACCTCCCGGACTCCAGGCGCGTGGGGCGCGAGACCCCCAGGGGCTCTAAGCCCGACCCTCGTCCGGACTCCATGCCGGAACCTTCAGCGGTTTCGGAGTCCGGCAAGCGGTCCCTTCATAAGAAGGGTAAGACGCCGGTGTCTTCCGTCCAACCGGAGGCACTGGATAGTTTACTGGAGGCGCTTAACAGCGCCTCCATCAAGGAGGGGCACCGCACTGTTATGAGTGTGGTGATCTAGAAAGTTCAGTCCGCCAAGAGCGGGCTTACTAAAGCCTGTACCAGCCTTCTAACAGGCTTTCAGGTAAGTTTAGTATATGTAAAAATATTACCGCATAGACAGTAGCCCCTGATGCTTAGTTCAGTGTTCGGAAAGAAAAGCCGGACTAAGGATCTAAAAAGATATACGCAGGAGTCTAACATAAGTGTGTCAATATGGGAATGCAGGCTGCCGACCTCTGCCAAGACCGATCGCTGGAGGTCAATGCATTGAAGCAGAGCCTCGAGCGATCCGAGAACGAGCTCGGCCTTGCCAAGAAGCAGTTCGAGGACAAGGAAGGTAAGTAATACCTTATTAAAGAAATACCTTATAGAAAGGTTTCGGTTGCGAAAAATAACAGGAATAACATGGGTACTGCAGGGGCCATGAACGAGGTGGCGACCCTGAAGGAAGCGGTGTCCGTGGCCGAAAGCAAAGAGGCCGCGGAAAGTACCGAGCGAGAGAAGGGGGAGGCGCAGCTGGCGGAGGTGCGGCAAGACCTCCAGGCTCTCGTGAAAAAACACGAGGGTTTCGAGCGTGACTCGAAGACCCGAGAGTCCGAGCTTGCCTCAGCTCTTGAGAGTGCCAAAGCTGCTAAGGCCGAGCCCCAAAAAGCCCTCCAAGAAATTGAATCATTAAAGAAGATAGCGGCGGGTAAGGCATTCTTTATGCAAAGCAAGCATGTGAAAGTGAATTACCTATTACTTACCCGGATTCGGAGCTCTCCAGGAGCATTCGCAGATCTGCCCCGTAGTGCGTCTGATGCTGCCGCATTCTACCGCGCCAAGGAGGGGAGCTCAATGGAGAAGGTGTTCTGGTCTCAATATGCTGAGGCCGGACATCCGGTGCCCCTAAGCGACCAGCTGAAGCAGCTGGTCGAGCTCCACAAGGTCGCCGAACAGGCCATGAAGGGCCTCATAGTTGGCCGTGGCCGTGGAAGCCATGCACAGGAGCTACTTTGGGCTAGTGCGGCTCTTTGGTGGGCCTTTGTCCACGGGTTGAAGTCATCAAGCGCTCCGTCTGCATTGAAGGTGTCCGTCGGGCCCTTGCCCGTGCTAAAGTGCACTGGGGCAAGCTGGATGCGGAGAAGCTTGTGACGGACGGGCCACTGAAGGGCAAGGAGCATCGCACGCCCGAAATGTACTATGAGGGCCTCCTGAAGGGTACCCGCCGAATAGCAGATGAGTGCTCCAAAGATATCAATTTTGAATAGACTCGCATTTGTTATCCTGTCCGCTGAAAACTTGTTCATATGCGCTAAGCAACGCTTGTTAATTTAAAATATTACCTTCTGTGCGGCCGTTTATCAAATTTGAGAGATGGCAACTCGTTGGCTTCAGCCCCCATGCCACGAGTGCTGGGGTGTTCGGGATAAACTTGAGCACTCTTGTTCCCATTCTTGGGTCCATCTAGGGAGGCGCTCAACGCAACGAACAAGGCAACCGGACTTATAATGATTGAACACTCTCACTTAGCCATAGAATTCTATAATTTTAAATTTCGGCGAAGCCCCTAGTATTCGGAAGACCGAGTTCGGGGCGCTATCCACGCCTTGGCCGGACAATTCGGTTCCTCGCTCTAAGCGGCATAAGTCTTTAGGGACCCGAAAAACCTCTCGAACAGCGATCGCTCTCGCCCTATCATGATGGTCAGTTTTAGCTTTCTCCTTTGAGGTGCTCAACCTAGCTCAACCGGGGCACAATCGCAGTGGTTCTCCTAGTGCTACCTTAGCCGATATAATGTAACGTAAGGTACCAAAACATAGGAGCCGCCAAACCCAACTATTGACCCAAGACATGATTCGGAGCCGATGCATATAATGCTATAAGTTCGGGTGCCGACTTGTGAAAGTGTTCGGACTTATCACACCATACTTTTGGGGTACTTGAGCCCTCAGAATTGGCCGTACCAAAGAGTACGGGATCATCATGTCATGAAATGAACATATATATAGATAAAGAAAGGAGTGCAATAATAGGCAAAAGCTATGTATTGTTTATTCAAAAAGGTACTGCAATGAAGGCAGAACGATACAAATAGTGCGATAAGCAAGGGATGGGACTATCTAACATGTCCCCCTCCAGGGGTAAGCTGCGGGATGGTATGTAAAACAGGTATAATGCTCGTAATAGAGACCACCTGAACACTCGACGTGGCTTTCTGCTTCCCTGGCTGTTGCATCGTGAGTTCGGCGATTCTAGTGCCGGACAGGACTTCTCGAAAACGGAGTCCTGAAAGTAAGAAAAAGGAACAAAAAGGTAAAAAGAAAAAGAATGACACAATCGGGAGCCCACAGTGCGGTTGAGCCGCATTCGGGCGTGCCGTGGTCTTGCCCTCCCTTATGCCCATGGTATCTCCGTAACGTAGTTATGTACGCTGTAGTAATCTTGGCTTCGCAATTTCACGAGGGCTGGGGTTGGGGCCGGATTGCTACGCGTGCTTTGAATCATGCCAGCGGTCTTGTTGTAGGTTACTCCGGCGGCAGCTGATGTTGTCCGGACGCTTAGTGGCCGGACCAGAATTGCTGTGAGAGGTCGCTTTGCACCTCCACCGCGAGGGCCGCCGTGTGCTCCTCCGCTCGGAGAGAGCGTTCGGTGTTTCCATTGACCGTGATTACTCCTCGAGGGCCTGACATCTTGAGCTTGAGGTATGCGTGAAGCGGCACCGCATTGAACTTTGCAAATGTGGTTCGTCCAGCAAAGGTGCATGATAGCCGCTGCGAACGGACGATGTCGAAGATTAACTCTTCTCTTCGGAAGTTATCCGGGATCCAAGACCACTTCGAGTGTAACTGAGCTCGCATAATTGGCCTCTACACCGGTATGACGCCTTTAAAGGTCGTCTTTGTAGGTTTAATCCTTGAGGGTCTATGCCCATTTTGCACATCGTATCCTCGATAAAGCAGGTTCAGTTGCTACCACCGGCCCATCGGGACTCGGTGAGGTGAAATCCACAATAATTGGGTCAAGGACCAATGCGGCAAAACCGCCGTGACGGATGCTAGTGGGGTGGTCCCTTGATCAAGGTGATCGGCAGAAGACCATGGGTTGAACTGGGCGACTGGCTCCATCGCATATACGTCCCTTAGTGCACGCTTCCGCTCCCTTTTGGGTATATGGGTTGCGTATATCATGTTCACCGTCCGCACTTGTGTGGGAAAACCCTTCTGTCCTCTATTGTTCGGCGGCCGGGGCTCTTCCTCGTCATCGCTATGCAGCCCCTTGTCGTTGAGTTCGGCACTTAACTTGCCTGCTTGCCTGAACACCCAACAATCCATGTTGGTGTGGTTGGATGGTTTTTCGGGGGTGCCATGTATCTGGCACAAGCGATCGAGTATTCGGTCCAAGTTGGATGGGCCCTGGGTATTTCTTTTGAATGGCTTTTTCCGCTGACCGGGTTTAGAGCCTCAATCTGCATCGATCGCCGTATCTTCACATTATCGCCGCACGCGGCGCTTGTTCTTGTTGCAACGCGACCTGCCATTGCTGTCCTTGGTATCTGAACTATCAGGGTGTTTGGCCAAGTTGTTGCTTCAAGCTAGCCAGATGTCCTCTCCCGCGCAAAAGCGGTTCATGAGTGTTGTGAGGGCTGCCATGGATTTCGGCTTTTCCTGTCCTAGGTGCCGGGCAAGCCACTCATCGCGGATGTTATGTTTGAAGGCTGCAAGGGCCTTTGCGTCCGGACAGTCAACGATTTGATTTTTCTTTGTTAGGAACCGTGTCCAGAATTGTCTGGCCGATTCTTCTGGCTGCTGAATTATATGGCTAAGGTCATCGCCTGGTGGTCGCACATATGTGCCTGGAAGTTATCAAGGAATGCGGCTTCCAGGTCCTCCCAACAACCAATTGATTCTGCTGGCAAGCTGTTGAGCCAATGCCGAGCTGGTCCTTTAAGTTTGAGTGGGAGGTATTTGATGGCATGTAGATCATCACCGTGGGCCATGTGGATATGGATGAGATAATCCTCGGTCCAAACCGCGGGATCTGTGGTACCATCGTATGATTCGATGTTTACGGGTTTGAAGCCCTCAGGGATTTGATGATCCATTACTTCATCTATGAAGCATAGTGGGTGTGCGGCGCCTCTGTATTGGGCTATATCACGACGTAGCTCATATGGGCTTTGTTCATCGTGTTCGCCCGGCCGAGTTTGTTGTATCCGGCGTGACGGTTATCATCACGCGGTCGTGGGCGCCCACGCCGATCCGTGGATCGATCTTGTATGTTTTGCCTTATCCTCCAATATATCTCGCAAGTCCGGGCGCTTTTCCCGTGCCTTGGTACTTTTTGAGCGGCGTCGGGTGTGGCTTGAGCAGAGGGCCGAGAGGCTTCTCTGTCAGCTGCCACGGGTGGCCGTCCGCCATGTCGTCTTGGTGACTTGGGTGCTTCCTCCCGATCGAGGCAACGGCCCGCGCTTGGGGTAGCTTTTGAGGGGCGTTAGAGTTCATACTCTTCGCCGCAAGGACTTCACCCATCCGCCGCCTAGCGTGTCTTGGTCAGCTCTAAGCTGTTGCTGCTTTTTCTTGAGGCTGCTTGCCGTGGCCATAAGCCTGCGTTTGAAACACTCCTGTTCGGCGGGATCCTCAGGCATGACAAATTCGTCGTCGTCGAGGCTTGCCTCATCAACGCTCCTGTTCGGCGGGATCCTCAGGCACGACAAATTCGTCGTTGTCGAGGCTTGCCTCATCTTCGGAGGGAGGCGCATAATTATCGTCCTCTACCTCTCTTTCTGCCGCACTGTCATGCGGACTTGCTTCTCCCTCCTCCTGCGGTGAGTCCTGGAGGGGGTTGTCTTCGCACCGTCCGGTGTTATTATCTCCTGTGCGGAATCACCGTTTTCTTTGTGGCGGGATTTAGAGCGGCGCCACGACGCCGGGCGCTCGGTTGCTTCTTGGAGGTCATCCTCCGTTGTTCCATCGCCTTTCCCATCTTTTGGGATGTCCACCATGTATATGTCGATGACGAGGTGGCCTTCCGGCCACCGTAGGCGCTGGGTCTTGGTCGCCTCCCAGATCGTCGTCCATACCGTCGATGTCTTCGGAGTCGAAGTCGAGCATGTCGGTTAAATCATCTACAGTGGCTACAAAGTGGGTGGTGGGTGGGCGTTGAATTTCTTCGCGTCCATATCCCAACCTTCCTGCCCGTAGTCCGGCCAGGGCTCTCCGGATAAAGAGAGAGACTTTAGTGAATTCAGGATGTCGCCAAAGGGCGAGTGCCGAAAGATGTCCGCGGCGATGAACTCCATGACCGGGCGCCCAATCGGATTCGATTAAGGCGCGGAGGGTTCGGAGTCCGGAGAGGAGTCCGCACCGGAGTCAAGGTCTTCGCAAAGGGCGAGGGATGGAGTTCGCTCAATCGTCAGAGAGATCGTAGCCCCGAGGCGGTGTCCAACCACTCGTCCTCGATCGGGGAATCCGCCCGGATTAAGGGTCGGAGCGGATCTTTGATGCGGCCTCCGTGACAATCGCTTGGCAGAGCTAGATCATACCCATCGAGACAAAGGCGGCACGCCAACAGGCTTCGAATCCGTCGAAGATCAAGTCTCCGCGACACCGCCGTATAGTTCAAACTTCCAAATCTGACCTGATGGCTGTGGGGCGTAGCTTTCGATCTGCTTCCAGATGGCTGCTTAATTGGCCCGCAGCTGCAAAGCCGCCAATACGAAGATCTGTCGGGAGAAAAGTCTCACCTGGACCGCGTCGTTGTTGATGATCGAAGGAGCCATCGGGCCTATAGGTGACGACGGAGGAACTCTCAATGAAAGCACCAATGTCGGTGTCAAAACCGCGGATCTCGGGTAGGGGGTCGGCGGATGGTAACAGGAGACAAGGGACACGATGTTTTTACCTGTGTTCGGGCCCTCTCGATGGAGGTAATACCCTACTCCCGCTTGATTAATATTGATGATATGGGTAGTACAAGAGTAGATCTACCACGAGATCGTAGAGGCTAAACCCTAGAAGCTAGCCTATGGTATGATTGTTGTTCGCCCCACGGACTAAAACCCTCCGGTTTATATAGACACCGGATAGGTTAGGGTTACATGAGTCGTTTACAATGGTAGGAGATCTACATATCCGTATCGCCAAGCTTGCCTTCCACACCAAGGAAAGTCCCATCCGGACACGGACGAAGTCTTCAATCTTGTATCTTCATAGTCTTGGAGTCCGCCGTGATGATAGTTCGCTATCCGGACACCCCTAGTCCAGACTCCTCGCCTTTCCCTCGATGAAATGAGCTACCTTCACAAACGATCGACTACAACCCATATCGAGTCATAGCCTGAATGAGTCACAGGTAATCCCGTGATAAAGTCCATGCCTAGTTTAACCCACTTCCATTCGGTATCGACAATGGCTCGTAGTAATCCTCCGGGCTTCGATGCTCGCCTTCACTCTCTGACATACATCACAAACTGCTACATACTCTGCAATATCCTTCTTCATTCCGGTCCACCAGAAACTATCCTTCAAATCCAGGTACATCTTGGTATTTCCTGGGTGAATCGAATATGGCGAATCATGGGCCTCTTGCAGAATCAACTTCCTGATCTCCGGATCATTTGGCACATATACGCGGTCCTCAAACCATAAGGTATCGTGCTCATCCTCACGAAATCCTTTAGCTTTTCCTTGGCTCATTCTTTCCTTTATCTCGGCAATCTCCTTGTCCGTCTTCTGAGCTTCTCTGATCTTATCCATCAAAGTATATTGAATCTCCAAAGCTGCTACATAACCTCTTGGAACAATTTCCAAACATAGCTCGCATAGGTCATCTGCCAACTCCTTGGGTAATCCTCCGGTCATGAGTGTATTGACATGACTTTTGCGGCTCAATGCATCAGCTACTACGTTACCTTTCGAGGATGATAGTGCAACATCATGTCATAATCCTTAATGAGTTCCAACCATCTCCTCTGCCTGAGATTCAACTCCTTCTGCGTGAAGATATACTTCGAACTCTTGTGATCCGTGTATACCTCACAATGGTTTCCGATGAGAAAATGTCTCTAAGTCTTCAAAGAATGTACTACGGCTGCTAACTCCAAATCATGCGTAGCATAATTTAACTCATGTGGTTTAAGATGTCGTGAGGAATATGAAACAACTCTCCCTTCCTGCATAAGCACGGATCCAAGTCCTCACAAGAAGCGTCACAATACACTTCCTAATCCTTGCGTTGATCTGGCAGAATCAACACTGGTGATGTAACCAAGCGTTTCTTCAACTCCTGAAAACTGACCTCACATACCTCAGTCCACTTGAACTTGGTGTCCTTCTTCAACAACTCCGTAATAGGCTTTGCAATCTTTGAGAAATTCTCAATGAAACTCCGGTAGTATCCTGCGAGTCCAAGAAAACTCCGGATCTCTCCAACTAACCTGGGTGCTTCCCAATTTGTCACAGTGACAACTTTGGTGGGGTCTACTGCTATTCCCTCTCCGGATATAACATGTCCAAGGAATCCAACTTTCTTCAGCCAAAACTCACACTTGCTGAACTTGGCATATAACCGATGTTCTCTGAGCTTCCCAAGTACCAAACGCAAATGCTCTTTATGTTCTTCTTCATTCTTCAGGTAGACCAGAATATCATCAATGAACACCACAACGAACTTATCCAAAAACTCCATAAACACTTTGTTCATCATGTTCATAAAATAGGCAGGTGCGTTAGTCAGACCGAATGACATAACGGTATACTCATATAGCCCGTACCTCGTGGTAAAAGCTGTCTTAGGTATATCCTACTCTCGAATCTTCAGCTGGTGGTACCCTGATCGCAGATCTATTTTGGAAAACACCTTAGCTCCTTGAAGCTGATCAAACAAATCATTGATCATTGGCAGTGGGTACTTGTTCTTGATTGTCACCTCATTCAATCCTCGATAATCAACAACCATCCTTAACGATCCATCCTTCTTCTCCACTAGCAGCACTGGCAATCCCCAAGGTGACGAACTTGGGCGAATATAACCTTTATCCAGTAACTCCTTGATCTGCTTCTTAATTTCCTCCAAATCCAATGCGGGCATTCTGTACGGTCTCTTAGATATTCGCCCTGTCCCTGGCAAAAGCTCAACCAAAAACTCAATATCTCTATCCGGTGGCATGCCTGGCAACTCTTCTGGAAATACATCTGGGAAATCCTTCACCACTGGTACTTCCTCCTGTACAACTCCTGATAAGGAATTTACTTGAGTCCTATTCGGCACATGCCGGGATACATACTTGATCCTTCTTCCTTCTGGGGTGGTGAGCAGAATCGTCTTACTGGCGCAATCGATGTTTCCTCCATACATCGATAGGCAATCCATACCCAGAATCACATCCAAACCTTGTGACTCCAAAATTATCAGATCTAAGGGGAAAACATGCCTACCTATGGTCAATGGCATCTGAAAACATCCTTGGCTTGCCATATACTCTGCTCCTGGCGAGCTTACTAACAAAGGTGTACTAAGAACTTTGGTGGGCAGTTTATACTTATCCACAGATCCCCTTGATATGTATGAATGCGATGCACCAATATCAAAAAGAACAACTGCAGTAAATGACTTAACCAAAAACCTACCTATTACTGCATCTGGTTGAGCTTCAACCTCATCTACGTTAACGTGGTTCACTTGTCCCCTGTTGAAAGGGTTGGGCTTCTTCCTAGAGCTTCCATTGCCGTTTCCATTCTTAGCTTCAGGACATTCATTGGCGTAATGTCCGGTCTTCTGGCACTTGTAGCAAGTAACGTGGCTTAAATCTTTCTTGGCGGGCGTTGCCGGGTTGGAACGGTTCTGTCCGTTGCTTCCTCCATTACCATTCCCGTTCTTGGGGCCACTATGATTGTGCGAACTTCCTCCAGTGTGATTGTGACCTCCATGCTTATTCTGAAGGGGTCCTCCCGAGTTCGGGGTAAAACGGGGTCTCTGCTGAGCTCCAGAATTGTACTGTCCTTGTCCATAGTTTCTCTTGCGGCTGTCAATCTGCTGTTGCTTCCCTTCAAGCATGAGAGCTCTATCTACCAACTCCTGGTAGTTATTGAAATTTGCCACCATCAACTGCATGCTTAGATCATCATTCAGTCCTTCCAGAAACTTCTCATGCTTAGCTGCCTTCGTAGCAACGTCATCTGGGGCATAACGTGCTAGCTTGCTAAAGTAATCCACATACTGGCCAACAGTGCACCCTCCTTGGCGTAAGTTGTGAAACTCACGCTTCTTCATTGCCATAGCTCCTGTTGATACATGGGCAGTGCGAAAAGCCTGCTGGAACTGGTCCCATGTAACAGTGTCGATGGGGTAAGTGACTACGAAATTCTCCCACCATGATGCTGCGGGTCCATCAAGCTGATGTGCAGCAAAACGCACTCTCTCCGCATCTGTGCATCCTGTAGTGGTCAACTCCCTTTCAATCTTGTGGAGCCAATCATCTGCAACTATCGGCTCGGTGCTACTGGAGAACACTGGCGGATTCAGCCTAAGAAAACAGGCTAAGTGATCAACATGTGGTGGTGGTGGGTTGTTGTTGTTGTTGTTCCCCTGATTCTGATTCTAGACTAGTATCTGCATCAATGCATTCCGCTGCTGGATCAACTGAGTGAGCTCCGGTGGGAAAGCAAATCCATTGTCGCGTCTCGGAGGCATCTGCTGGGTTTAGAAAAGATGAGAAAACAGAGTAGAATAAGGTCTAGGGGGAAAACACTTCACATATGCACATGAGACAAAAACAAGCATATCACTCAATCAATCAAACAGGGGCATACAATCGGTCTAGAACTATCGTTACAAAAGTGCTTAGACTATACTATATACATGGTGGAATACTACTACTGATATGGTGGTCGACTAGAAAAATTGATCGGTCGAAGACTCCATGATATCCGCTCCAGCTTCATCAACATAGTCATCATCGGTATCATCGGGATCCGAGTCGGTGTCGTCGATGATGATGTAGTTCTCCGGGCAAGTGGAATCGTTATCTTCTTCTCCTGGCGCGGGGTCTCCCATGAATACTCCGATCTTCTTTATCAGGTCGTCATTCTTCTCCAATAGTGTTGCGATTTCCTCCTCATAATCCTCGCATGTAGACTTGAGTTCTTCCTCCAGTTCCGTGATCCTTGTCATCGCCTTTTTTCAAATCTATCATGCCTGCGCACATCAGGTTCTCCTGGTGTCGAATGTGCTGGTTTAACTCCTGGATGAAAGCTGCAATCGATCTATCCTTCCTGGTGCTGATCATCTCCCATTGCTCATCTCGGCGCCCATAAATCTGGTAGATAGTATCCTTGAGATCCTTGTGGTAAACTTCTCCAATGCGTCCCATGGTGATGTGGGCTGCCATACTCTTTCCTAGACTCCAGGTTGGTGCATCAAAGAAAAACTCTATGGGCTCAGTGACTGGCGTGAATGTCCTTCCTAGAACTTGAACTAGAATCATCCAGCGCTCCTCTTTTGGTAAAGTGGCGTTGTAAGTCCTGGTGAAGCTTGGTATTCCGATGTTCAGGTATCTAGTGACTTCCTTCAGGTGGCGTCCAAAAGGTGTGTCTTCATCCGGTTGCGTGAACTTGATCCTTGCATCCGCCATCCTAAAGAGTAGAAAATGGAGAGGAGTCAGAAATGAGAAGAGAGTAGTGACCTAGGGCTTTAGCTTAGTGGTCGTGTCCTACAGTCAGCGTTTGCTCTGATACCATCTTGTAGTGACCCGACCTCAGACGGTCAAGTCTCTGTGCTTAAGTGTCATCCCTGGATCAGTAATGCTGACACACATAGTACTTGAAGGATTTATAACAGAGTAGCAATCACACACTTATTACATCGAATGTCTCAAAAGAGAACTTATTACAATAAATATGGCTTAAGGTCATCTAATACGATAACGGCGGAAGGCCTGGAAGATAAAGTGAGTCCATCAACTCCAACAACATCACTGAGTGAAAGACCACGACCTAAGGCTCCTTACTCGTCGTCTGAAAAGTCTGCAACATGATACGTTGCAGCCCGAAAACGGGTCAGCACATGGAATATGCTGGCAATGTAACACAAGAGAGTAATGAACAGATTAATGCTATCACTACATGCATATATGGCTGGTAGAGGCTGTATGGTTAATATGTTTTGCGAAAAGCCAATTTTTCCCTACAACAAAGGAATATATTTTATTTTAACTACAAAGTTGGTTGAAAACATTGAGAATGGTAAAACCCATCTCAATCCCAATTAAAAGTTAATTAATAACCCAATCAGAATTAATCTTGTAATAGAGTGATGAGATCCACATGATAATCCAAGAACTAGATACTCAAGACGTCCATAACGGGGGACACGACTAACCATGATTAGTTTGTACACTCTGCAGAGGTTTGTGCACTTTTCCCCACAGGACTCGATCTCCTCTGTTTTATTTCTCGCACTACATGATGTTTGAGAAACGGATGACCGCGACACAGTCTTTTCGAAGAGGTCCCTTTAACCGATAGATAGGGCTGTACTCCTACAATCCCCTACATCTGCTAGCCCATCATGGAAAAGTTTCCCACAACTTACTCAACTATGCCAGAGCCCATAATGGCATGTGGATGCACACGGAAGTTTCTAGCATGAAAAATCTTATGATCCCTTTGAGCCTGGGTGGCAGTCTATAGGAGAATCACACGGTACCCCGGGATTTCCAAAAATACAGGCAACATTGGGTTCCCCAGGTGCCTTAATCCACCCAGATGTGTATTAAATTTGCCACCTTAACTTAACCATTAAGTAACAATCTCACATCTGTCATGAATACACTCAAACCCAATCCACGTCTACGAGCATAGCATAGCAATATAAGCAACGTAGAAGTAACTCCCACAGGTTTGATAATAAACAGGTGAATAGGTACTACCTCATCTAATTCGGAAAACCCACAATTTAATTAGATCCTAACCATGCGAGTATTTGAGGATTGATCTAATGCAATAAAACTGGGTAGTAAAGAGGTATGATCAAAGTGTTACTTGCCTTGCTGATGATCCGCGAAACCTAGAGACTCGTAGTAGAACGCTTCGCACTCCGGGTACTCTATCGCAAACAAACAAGCATACAATAAGCAATCAATCAAGGGCACGGGTAAAACTCAAATAAGAGAACTAACCAGAAAGTTCAACTTAAGAACTCCGGTTTGTAAAAAGGATCAAATCAAACAAAGCAACAGAACTCAAATGACGAAAGAAAAAAGATTCGATTACTAATCTGGACTAAAGTCAAATTTTACAGTAGCAAAAACTTATTTAAGTTGATTAAACAGAAAGAGGGCTTCGAGATGAAACTCTAGGCGCTTGAATCTTCTGATTCTGATAAACGAGCGAAAAGATAAACTAAAACAAAAAACGGATCAGAAATCAGGATAAAAAATAATCACGATAAATCCGAGAAAAAGAAAAACTGACGAACAAGCTAATGAACGAACGTTCGCTGTCTGCGACTAAATGTTGAGAACCGGTCGTTAAAACGAACGTACCAATGGACGTTTGCTAAATAACTAAACCGAAAAAACCGATCTAAAATAAAAAAACGCATCTAGGTTTTTGAAAAAAACCGATCGGTTTTCTCACGAAAACCGTGGCGGTGGCGGCGGCTACCTCCGTCGACGACGAGGTGACGGCGCAGCGGCGGGTCGGCGGCGAGGCGCGGCGACGTCGGCAACGAGGCGCGGCGGGGTTAGGGTTTGGGGTGGTGGTGGGCTTCGGCGGTGGCTGGGCCTTGGGGCGGCTCGGGGCTGCGGCTTATAAAGCCCCCCGGGCGGAGTCCCGCTCAGGTACGGCCAGGAGTCGGTTTCGTTTTTTTTTAAATCCTGACATGCAGAAAAAGAAATAAAAGAAATACTAAACGGACTCCAAAAATCATGAACTAAATTCTCCCCATCCTCTAAAAATCTACCGGACAAGGTGAACATTTATTTGGGACTATAATGCAATTTTGAAAAACACATTTTTTCCTAATTCAAATAAAATAGCGATAAAACTCTGAATAAAATCCTTATTTGATCTTAATATTAAATCTCTGATATTTCTTTATTTTGAGGAAGTCATTTTATCCTCTCTCTTTTATTTTTATAAAATAAATATTAAAATAAAAAATAATTAAAATCAAACAATCCTCTTTTCAAAATTCGAGAAAAACTCAAATATGAAAATAATGAAATCCCCAATTCTCTCCGTGGGTCCTTGAGTTGCGTAGAATTTCTAGGATCAAACCAAATTCAATAAAATATGGTATGCAATGATGATCTTATGTATAACATTCCAAAGTGAAAATTTGGGATGTTACAAACCTACCCCCCTTAAGATGAACTCGCCCTCGAGATTCGGGTTGGCAAGAAAATAGGTGAGAGTGATCCTTCCGTAGGTCTTCCTCTCGTTCCTAGGTGGCTTCATCTTCGGTATGGTGACTCCACTGAACTTTGCAGAACTTGATTACTTTGCTGGCGTGTGACTCGGCTGGCAAACTCGAGAATCTTGACTGGCTTCTCCTTGTAGGTCAAATCGCTATCCAATTGTATCACTTCCAGTGGCATTGTATCTCTCGGAGGAATATCAGCCATCTCTCGTGGCACTTCGTCAACTGAGAAACGTGGAACACATCGTGAAATCCTGACAATCCTTCGGGTAATTCCAACTTGTAAGCAACTTCTCCCATACATTCCAAAACTTTGTATGGTCCCACAAAACGTGGTGCTAACTTTCCCTTAACTCCAAAGCGCTTCACTCCTTGAAGTTGGGATACCCGAAGATACACTCTGTCTCTGACTTCGTAAACTGTCTCGTTGTGTTTAGAATCCGCATAACTCTTCTGCCTGGACTTGGCTACCTTGAGTCTATCGCGAATCAGCTTAACCTTCTCTTCAGACTCTTTAATTAAATCTGGTCCAAACAACTATCGGTGTCCAACTTCATCCCGCAACAACGGTGTCCTGCACCTCCTTCCGTACGATGCTTCGAAAGGGGCCATATTCAAACTGGCTTGGTAGCTGTTGTTGTAAGAGAACTCTGCATAAGGAAAATTGTTGTCCCAACTAGATCCATAGTCTAGCGCACAAGCTCTCAACATGTCCTCCAGAATATGATTGACTCTCTTAGTCTGTTCATCCGTCTGCGGGTGAAAAGCTGTACTGAACTATAGCCTGGTCCCCAAGGTTTCATGCAACTGATTCCAAAACTTTGAGGTAAACTGGGTTCCTCTATCTGATACAATGGTCCTCGGAACTCCATGCAGACATATGATCCTGGTCAAGTATATCTTTGCCAACTTAGCACTGGTGTAAGTGGTCTTCACTGGGATGAAATGAGCTACCTTCGTCAAACGATCGACTACAACCCATATCGAGTCATAGCCTGAACGAGTCCTGGGTAATCCCGTGATAAAGTCCATGCCTAGTTTATCCCAGTTCCATTCGGGTATCGGCAACGGCTGTAGCAATCCTGCTGGCTTCTGATGCTCTGCCTTCACTCTCTGACATACATCACAAATTCCTACATACTCCGCAATATCCTTCTTTATTCCGGTCCACCAGAAACTATCCTTCAAATCCAGGTACATCTTGGTATTTCCTGGGTGAATCGAATGTGGCGAATCATGGGCCTCTTGCACAATCTACTTCCTGATCTCCGGATCATTTGGCACATATACGCGGTCCTCAAACCATAAGGTATCATGCTCATCCTCACGAAATCCTTTAGATTTTCCTTTGCTCATTCTTTCCTTTATCTCGGCAATCTCCTTGTCCGTCTTCTGAGCTTCTCTGATCTTATCCATCAAAGTAGATTGAATCACCAAAGCTGCTACATAACCTCTCGGAACAAGTTCCAAACATAGCTCGCGTAGGTCATCTGCCAACTCCTTGGGTAATCCTCCGATCATGAGTGTATTGACATGACTTTTGCGGCTCAACGCATTGGCTACTACGTTACCTTTCCAGGATGATAGTGCAACCTCATGTCATAATCCTTAATAGGTTCCAACCATGTCCTCTGCCTGAGATTCAATTCCTTCTGCGTGAAGATATACTTCAAACTCTTGTGATCCGTGTATACCTCACAATGGTTTCCGATGAGGAAATGTCTCCAAGTCATCAACGCATGTACTACGGCTGCTAACTCCAAATCATGCGTAGCATAATTTAACTCATGGGGTTTAAGCTGTCGTGAGGCATATGAAACAACTCTCCCTTCCTGCATATGCACGGATCCAAGTCCTCACGAGAAGCGTCACAATGCACTTCATAATCCTTGCGTTGATCTGGCAGAATCAACACTGGTGATGTAACCAAGCGTTTCTTCAACTCCTGAAAACTGGCCTCACATTCCTCAGTCCACTTGAATTTGGTGTCCTTCTTCAACAACTCCGTCATAGGCTTTGCAATCTTTGAGAAATTCTCAATGAACCTCCGGTAGTATCCTGCGAGTCCAAGACTCCGGATCTCTCCAACTAACGTGGGTGCTTCCCAAATTGTCACAGTGACAACTTTGGTGGGGTCTACTGCTATTCCTTCTCCGGATATAACATGTCCAAGGAATCCAACTTCCTTCAGCCAAAACTCGCACTTGCTGAACTTGGCATATAACTGATGTTCTCTGAGCTTCCCAAGTACCAAACGCAAATGCTCTTTATGTTCTTCTTCATTCTTCGGGTAGACCAGAATATCATCAATAAACACCACAACGAACTTATCCAAAAACTCCATAAACACTTTGTTCATCATGTTCATAAAATAGGCAGGTGCATTAGTCAGACCGAATGACATAACGGTGTACTCATATAGCGCGTACCTCGTGGTAAAAGCTGTCTTAGGTATATCCTGCTCTCGAATCTTCAGCTGGTGGTACCCTGATCGCAGATCGATTTTGGGAAACACCTTAGCTCCTTGAAGCTGATCAAACAAATCATTGATCATTGGCAGTGGGTACTTGTTCTTAATTGTCACCTCATTCAATCCTCGATAATCAACAACCATCCGTAACAATCCATCCTTCTTCTCCACTAGCAGCACTGGCGATCCCCAAGGTGACGAACTTGGGAGAATATAACTTTATCCAGTAACTCCTTGATCTGCTTCTTAATTTCCTCCAAATCCTTTGTGGGCATTCTGTACGGTCTCTTAGATATTGGCCCTGTGCCTGGCAAAAGCTCAATCAAAAACTCAATGTCTCTATCTGGTGGCATGCACAGCAACTTTTCCGAAATACATCTGGGAAATCCTTCACCACTCGTACTTCCTCATGTACAACTCCTGATAAGGAATTTACTTGAGTCCTATTCGGCACATGCCGGGATACATACTTGATCTTTCTTCCTTCTGGGGTGGTGAGCAGAATCGTCTTACTGGCGCAATCGATGTTTCCTCCATACATCGATAGCCAATCCATACCCAGAATCACATCCAAACCTTGTGACTCCAAAATTATCGATCCGAGGGGAAAACATGCCTACCTATGGTCAATGGCATCCGAAAACATCCTTGGCTTGCCTTATACTCGCCTCTGGCGAAGCTTACTAACAAAGGTGTACTAAGAACTTTGGTGGGCAGTTTATACTTATCCACAGATCCCCTTGATATGTATGAATGCGATGCACCAATATCAAAAAGAACAACTTCAGTAAATGACTTAACCAAAAACTTACCTATTACTGCATCTGGTTGAGTTTCAACCTCATCCACGTTAACGTGGTTCACTTGTCCCCTGTTGAAAGGGTTGGGCTTCTTCCCAGAGCTTCCATTGCCGTTTCCATTCTTAGCTTCAGGACATTCATTGGCGTAATGTCCGGTCTTCTGGCACTTATAGCAAGTAACGTGGATTAAATCTTTCTTGGCGGGCATTGCCGGGTTGGAACGGTTCTGTCCGTTGCTTCCTCCATTACCATTCCCGTTCTTGGGGCCACTATGATTGTGCGAACTTCCTCCAGTGTGATTGTGACCTCCATGGTTATGCTGAAGGGGTCCTCCTGAGTTTGGGGTAAAACGGGGTCTCTGCCGAGCTCCAGAATTGTACTTCCCTTGTCCATACTTCCTCTTGCGGCTGTCAATCTACTGCTGCTTCCCTTCAAGCATGAGAGCTCTATCTACCAACTCCTAGTAGTTATTGAAATTTGCCACCATCAACTGCATGCTTAGATCATCATTCAGTCCTTCCAGAAACTTCTCCTGCTTAGCTGCATCCGTAGCGACGTCATCTGGGGCATAACGTGCTAGCTTGCTAAAGTCATCCACATACTGGCCAACAGTGCACCCTCCTTGGTGTAAGTTGCGAAACTCATGCTTCTTCATGGCCATAGCTCCTGTTGATACATGAGGAGTGAGAAAAGCCTGCTGGAACTAGTCCCATGTAACAGTGTCGATGGGGTAAGTGACTATGAAATTCTCCCACCATGATGATGCGGGTCCATCAAGATGATGTGCGGCAAAAAGCACTCTCTCCGCATCTGTGCATCCTGCAGTGGTTAACTCCCTTTCAATCTTGCGGAGCCAATCATCTGCAACTATCGGCTCGGTGCTACTGGAGAACACCGGCGGATTCAGCCTAAGAAAACGGGCTAAGTGATCAACAGGTGTTGGTGGTGGGTTGTTGTTGTTGTTGTTGTTGTTGTTGTTGTTGTTGTTGTTGTTGTTGTTGTTGTTGTTGTTGTTGTTGTTGTTGTTCCCGTGATTCTGATTCTGGACTAGTATCTGCATCAATGCATTCTGCTGCTGGATCAACTGAGTGAGCTCCGGTGGGAAAGCAAATCCATTGTCGCGTCTCGGAGGCATCTGCTGGGTTTAGAAAATATGAGAAAACAGAGTAGAATGAGGTCTAGGGGGGAAACACTACCCATATGCACATGAGACAAACACAAGAATATCACTCAATCAATCAAACAGGGGCATACAATCGGTCTAGAACTATCGTTACAAAAGTGCTCGGACTATACTATATACATGGTGGAATACTACTACTGATATGGTGGTCGACTAGAAAAATTGATCGGTCGAAGACTCCATGATATCCGCTCCAGCTTCATCAACATAGTCATCATCGCTATCATTGGGATCCGAGTCGGTGTCGTCGATGATGATGTAGTTCTCCGGGCAAGTGGAACCGTCATCTTCTCCTCCTGGCGCGGGGTCTCCCATGGTTACTCCGATCTTCTTTATCGGGTCGTCGTTCTTCTCCAATAGTGTTGCGATTTCCTCCTCATAATCCTCGCGTGTAGACTTGAGTTCTTCCTCCAGTTCCGTGATCCTTGTCATCGCCTTTTTTCAAATCTATCATGCCTGCGCACATCAGGTTCTCCTGGTGTCGAATGTGCTTGTTTAACCCCTGGATGAAAGCTGCAGTCGATCTATCCTTCCTGTTGCTGATCATCTCCCATTGCTCATCTCGGCGCCCACAAATCTGGTAGATAGTATCCTTGAGATCCTTGTGGTAAACTTCTCCAATGCGTCCCATGGTGATGTGGGCTGCCATACTCTTTCCTAGACTCTAGGTTGGTGCATCAAAGGAAAACTCTATGGGCTCAGTGACTGGCGTGAATGTCCTTCCTGGAACTTGAACTAGAATCATCCAGCGCTCCTCTTTTTTGTAAAGTGGCATTCTAAGTCCGGATGAATCTTTGTATTCCGATGTTCAGGTATCTAGTGACTTCCTTCAGGTGGCGTCCAAAAGGTGTGTCTTCATCCGGTTGCGTGAACTTGATCCTTGCATCCGCCATCCTAAAGAGTAGAAAATGGAGAGGAGTCAGAAATGAGAAGAGAGTAGTGACCTAGGGCTTTAGCTTAGTGGTCGTGTCCTACAGTCAGCGTGTGCTCTGATACCATCTTGTAGCGACCCAACCTCCGACGGTCAAGTCTCTGTGCTTAAGTGTCATCCCTAGATCGGTAATGCTGACACACAAAGTACTTGAAGGATTTATAACAGAGTAGCAATCACACACTTATTACATCGGATGTCTCAAAAGAGAACTTATTACAATAAATATGGCTTAAGGCCATCTAATACGATAACATCGGAAGGATTGGAAGATAAAGTGAGTCCATCAACTCCAACGGCATCACTAAGTGAAAGACCACGACCTAAGGCTCCTTACTGCGTCATTCTAAAAGTCTGCAACATGATACGTTGCCGCCCGAAAACGGGTCAGCACATGGAATATGCTGGCAATGTAACACAAGAGAGTAATGAACAGAATAATGCTATCAATACATGCATATATGGCTAGTGGAGGCTGTATGGTTAATATGTTTTGCAAAAAGCCAATTTTTTCCTACAACAAAGGAATATATTTTATTTAACTACAAAGTTGGTTGAAAACACTGAGAATGGTAAACCCCATCTCATTCCCAATTAAAAGGTAATTAATAACCCAATCAGAATTTATCTTGTAATAGAGTGATGAGATCCACATGATAATCCAAGAACTAGATACTCAAGACTTCCATAACCGGGGACACGGCTAACCATGATTATTTTGTACACTCTGCAGAGGTTTGTGCACTTTTCCCCACAAGACTCGATCTCCTCCGTTTGATTTCTCGCACTACATGATGTTTGGGAAATGGATGACCGAGACACAGTCTTTCGGAAGAGGTCCCTTTAACCGATAGATAGGCTTGTACTCCTACAATCCCCTACATCTGCTAGCCCATCATGGAAAAGTTTCCCACAACTTACTCAACTATGCCAGAGCCCATAATGGCATGTGGATGCATACGGAAGTTTCTAGCATGAAAAATCTTATGATCCCTTTGAGCCTGGGTGGCGTCTATAGGAGAATCATACGGTACCCCGGGATTTCCAAAAATACAGGCAACACTGGGTTCCCCAGGTGCCTCAATCAACCCAGATGTGTATTAAAGTTGCCACCTTAACTTAACCATTAAGTAACAATCTCACATCTGTCATGAATACACTCAAACCCAATCCACGTCTACGAGCATAGCATAGCAATATAAGCAACGTAGAAGTAACTCCCATAGGTTTGATAATAAACAGGTGAATAGGTACTACCTCATCTACTTAGGAAAACCCACATTTTAATTAAATCCTAACCATGCGAGTATTTGAGGATTGATCTAATGCAATAAAACTGGGTAGTAAAGAGGTATGATCAAAGTGTTACTTGCCTTGCTGATGATCCATGAAACCTAGAGACTCAGAGTAGCACGCTTCGCACTCCGGGTACTCTATCGCAAACAAACAAGCATACAATAAGCAATCAAGCAAGGGCACGGGTAAAACTCAAATAAGAGATCTAACCAGAAGGTTCTACTTAAGAACTCCGGTTTGCAAAAAGAATCAAATCAAACGAAGCAACAAAACTCAAACGGACAAGGTGAACATTTATTTGGGACTCTAATGCAATTTCAAAATACGCATTTTTTTCCTAATTCAAATAAACTAGCAATAAAACTCCGAATAAAATCCTTATTTGATTTTAATATTAAATCTCCGATATTTATTTATTTTGAGGAAGTCATTTTATCCTCTCTCTTTTATTTTTATAAAAAGATATTCAAAGAGAAAATAATTAAAATCAAACGATCCTCTTTTCAAAATTCGAGAAAAACTCGAATATGGAAATAATGAAATCCCCAACTCTCTCCGTGGGTCCTTGAGTTGCGTAAAATTTCTAGGATCAAACCAAAATGCAATAAAATATGATATGCAACGATGATCTAATGTATAACATTCCAAATTGAAAATTTGGGATGTTACAAAGAAGGGTTAGGAGACGTAGGATATTCATCTAACCGCCTGAAATGGTAGACTGACCCAAATGATGAAAGTCAGGCGACTTGCATAACAATACATGTTTTTACACAACAAAAGATCCCTAAAAACAACAACATAAAGAAAAACTATCATCGCTATGAACGAGACGACCTCGTTGCCTTTTGGCTGCCGCCATGAACCAGCCGTAGCTACCGACGTGTGTCTCCGCACCATGGTTCTCCTCGGCCTCGAGCTACTCGTTCATGCAGAGCGTGCGGGTGCTCTGCATGGACGAGAGCACCGCCCTGTTCAAGTAGAGGACGTCCGGTTCCGCCTGCGAGGGCCTCGATGGAAGCGGCATCCGCGCGCTCCGCGTCGAGTTGAGCTTCCGCCGTCCGGTTCAAGTCTAGGACGTTCGGTTCCGCCTGCAGGAGGGCCTCGATGGCAGCAGCATCCGCGCGCTCCGTGTCGAGTTGAGCCTCCGCCGCCCTGTTCAAGTCCAGGACGTCCGGTTCCGCCTGCAGGAAGGCCTCGATGGTAGCGGCATCCACGCGCTCTGCGTCGAGTTGAGCCTCCGCCACCCGGTTCACACCACGACATCCGGTTCCGCATGCAGGAGAGCCTCGATTGCAGCGGCATGCACGCGCTCCTTGTAGAGTTGAGCCTCTGCCTCCCGGTCCTCCTTTAATATCGCCAGGTTGAACCGCTGGTCCGCCTGCACCATGGGGGACCCGGACGCCGGCACGAAGTCGACGTCCATCGTCTCTTACCCATCGCGGGCCTTCTGCGTCGCGACCTCCGCCATGAACATTGGATTGGCTTCCTCCTCCTCGTAGCTTGGCTCCAGAGAACTTGGGGATTGGCCCGCCGCAAAGCGAGCCTGGGAACGGAGGTCTGTGGTGCTGACCGCCGGCGTGATTTCTGCGCGACACTCTGGCGTCAGCATCTTGTAGTACGTGATCTTGCAGCGCACCATGGCTTTCGGGCGAACTAGGGGACGCTTGATGCGGGCAGGGGGTCGAAAGGTGGGGGAATGGGTTGGAGAGGAGGTGTGTTTTTGGGGCAGTGGCTGGCGTAGGCCGAGCAGTGAAGGTTCTGGTGTGAATAGTGGTTCCAGCCGAGCAGCAAAGGTCAATCAGTTTTGACTGTACATCGCTCTTTTCATGTTCGCGTTGCACCCCGGCACGCTAGACCCTCCACGTCGATCACCGAATGGAACACGCTTCGTCTTGCGTTTTCGCTCGCATGTGGGACCGCAATTTAGAGCAAACTGACGTCCCTCCCCCTCCCTCGCCCGCGTCATTTATACTACCACTCCCTCCATTTTATGCGGAGTAAATAAAAACAGAGGGAGTATACTACGGATGAGGATCCCCTGACGTGGCCGAACCCATTGAGTAACTGACATGCGGGGCCTAGCAAGCATGGAGTCCGCCA
The DNA here is from genome assembly GCA_021605145.1 of Aegilops bicornis. Lineage (NCBI taxonomy): Eukaryota > Viridiplantae > Streptophyta > Magnoliopsida > Poales > Poaceae > Aegilops > Aegilops bicornis. The sequence goes on along the minus strand of CM038675.1, from coordinate 526,099,094 downwards.
GTAAGTGACCGAAAGGGAGGGTAAGGCAAGGATACCTACGTAAGAGGATCCAGTTCCACTACTACTCCCTCCTTCAATCTTCAGGGCCTAATGCGTTTTTTAGGCTAACTTTTACTAAATGTTAGAGTAATAATATATGACATGCAACTTACACAAAGCATACAGTCAAATTTGTATGTGAAAGGAGCTTCCAGTGATATAATTTTCACATTATACATCTCATGTACTATTAATCTTGTCAATAGTCAATGGCGGTTTTGAAAAATGCATTAGAGCATGGTTAATAATATAGCCAGCCGATGGCTATAAGGAACTGCCATGTCATCTATAGCCATCATCTATATGCACTCATACAATAGTGTCGGCTATAAGGTTGGCTATTTCCCGCAAAAAAATAATATATAAGGTTGGCTATTGTATTAGTACTTTTTCCATCTCCTCTCTATCTCTTCTTCATATTTATTGTATTTACCTAGGAATGCCTATATAGCTAGGCTCTTGCATGAGAGCTCACTCCCCTTACTTTTTCACATCTCTCTCCTTCACATAGGCAAAAGTGCCATGTAAGTTGGCTCTTAGAATGGCTATTAGGTTGGCTCTAAGCATTTAATATTTGCATGAGCAAGGTATATGATTGGAAGAGTTGCATGCATACTATTTTTTCTTGATCTATGTGTTATGGCCGGGCTGTAGAATATAAGAGCCCGCTTCACTCTCTCCTCTCTTCTCACTCCTCCAAGTAGGATTTTAATGGCATGACAAGTCTTATAGACTCCTGACTAGGCCTTATTAGACTTGCTCATAGGCCATATATAAATGGAAGGAGGGAGTACTACGAGCACTGCATACTCTACTACAGATGTTGTCAGTACTCCACTAGTACTATTGGACAGGGAGCTTAAAAAAAGTTACTACTGGACTGGCTATACGTGGCGAAATCCTAGTAGGAAGAGCATGTGCGAGAACAAGCACATTCACGTGGTTGAAAACAAATTGGAAACCATCTCTGTTTGAATACAAATCTAGGAGTACGTACTAATCTAACAATATTGATTAGGCGTTGTTGAATGTTGATACTTTTTTCTGTAAGTTTGATCAAAGTAGAGATACTTTGACTACACATAAAACTTATATGTAAACTAGAAAGGATTAGAGGGAATATATTGTACATTCAAAAGCGAAACAAACATTGAATACCCTTTGTATATGATTTGCGGATGCTATGATCACCGGTTCAAAATTTTGAATCCGCCTTAGGTACCACACATGCACCCACTCGTTTTCCCTCGATTTCATCTCGGGGGTCTGGAGACTGATTGAAAGAGGACTAGGGTGGGTACAATACGTTCGTTTCGCTTATGAACGTACAGTATACTCCCTCTGATCCCCACAGACACCCCTCCCAGCTGGGTCATTTCTATCATAGAAACAGACCAAACCTTTATCTCCTTGCACGAAACGCAATTGATCTCTCAACATCAATCGATCTCGTCAAGTTGTGTCGGGGCATGAACCGAATGGGATGTCAAAACTAAGATGGGAAGCGACACGTAGTGGAGGCTAAGTGAAACTGTAAATGAACCGTTGTTTGTATGCATGTCGGACAAATTACAACATTGGAAATACAAGCATGGTCTAGGCCCACATGCGAATGATACTCGGAGAAATGTTCAAATGACGCATGTGGGAGGATGGACTCGACCGGAGGGCGGCATGATCGATGGAGAAGAGGGTTGGAGAGGAATGAGAAATAAGCAACGCCGCATGATTATACTTGAACGGCTCAAATAAACAATAAGTTGTCTCGTTTTCCCTTCCGTCTTGGTCATGGAGTAAGATACCCCCTCTGTCTTTATTTACTCTGCATATTAGGTTTGACTGAAGTCAAACTTCATAAAATTTGACCAAGTTTATAGAAAACTAGCAAGATGCCCGTGCCTTGCACGGAACATCAAGATCTTGTGAGAGAAAAGGATAAATGAGGGAAGGCCTTATCTGCAAATGTGGAGAGGAGTGCGGGTAAATTGTCATAGTTTCCTTCCTATCCGTTCGATATAGATCGGCCGACCTATATTGCAGGATGGCGGGCACACCATCATCACCAACTCTGCTTTTTATGTACACTAGCAAGATGACCGTGCGTTACATGGAACATCAAAATGCATTTGTATGAGTAGTTTATCTTGTGGGAGAAAAGGATGAATGAGGGAAGGCGTTATTTGCAAATGTGGAGAGGGGTGTGGGTATCTTTTTGCAAAATTGCCATAGTTTCCTTCCTATCCGTCAGATATAAATCGGACGGACTCTTCTAAAAAACAGAGTTGGTGATGATGGTGTGCCTGCATCCTGCAATACAGGCCGTCCGATTTATATCTGACGGGTAGGAAGGAAACTATGGCAATTTTGCAAAAAGGTACCCACACTCTCTCCACAATTGCAAATAAGGCCTTCTGTAACATCCCAAAATTCTAAATTTTGGAGTGTTATAAACAAATAGATAGTTTTGAATGATTGATTGACTGAAAGTGAGTGAATTCGAAATCTTTTTGAAAGTTAAATGAGAGGGAATAAAAGGACTTTCCCAAACTTTCATTTTGCTTTTATGCTCTCCGGGAATTCAAATTCTTTTCATCACGAAACCCTCGAGAGAAGATGACATGACTTCTTCCATTTATTTAAATGACAAGGGTGTTGAAAATATTTGAATTTCATTTGAGAATATTTCCAATTCTGAAACTTTAAGCAACTCAATGATTTTCACGACGAAGATAAAATGACTTCTTCAAAACATATGAAATATGAGTTGGGAGTTTCAAAGAATTAAAAGTTCTTTTGAATTTATTTTCAATTTGGAGGTATTTGAGTTTTATTCAAATTATTTTCTCCAAAAATAAAATATATGGAAAATAGGGTAACATGATTCCCTACCTCGGAAAAATGGAGAGAAATAAATTTGAATTCATTTTGATATTTTTAAAATGATTTTTGTTGGATTTTATTGGACCAGAAGCACTCTTTGCTTTATTTGAATTTGTGTGAATTTTATTTAATGCTATAGAAATGTCCATGTTGTAGGAAATCTTTTTCTGCAAATTTTGATATATTATATGCCTATATAACATTATTTTTTTTAATTGGTTTTATTATTTTTATTTTGCCTGGAAAATGTTTAAAAAAAACTCCGTCTCAGGACAGGCTGGGTCAGAAGGCCAGCCGACCCGTCGGCGCCGCCTCCTCCTCCCGTGTGCGACCCGGACTCATGGAGTCCGGCGGCGCGCCGCCTCCCGGCTGCCTTGCCCAAGCCGCGCCTCCTCCCCTCCTATAAAGGCGCGCCCGCCCTCTCTCCCTCTTCTCGCCGCCGCCTCCCGCATCTCACGCGCCGCGCATCTCGCGCCGTGGCGAGATCCCGAAACTCCGCCGAAAGCCACCTCTCTCGGCAAGCGACCACGCGCCGCCACCTCCAACTCCGCCGCCCAGCGCTCTCTGCCGCCGCCCTTGGCAGCAGCCGTCTCGCCTGCCCGCTTCATGGGAGAACACCGCCACCGTCGTTGTTGCCGTTGACCCGCTGTGGACCGGTAAAAACCGCCCGGTCCAATCCGGTTTATTTTTTTTCAGTTTCGTGTTTTTTTAAAACCGGTTTTTTTCTTTTAATCTAGTTATTTAGTGAATGTTCGCCGGTTAGGCTTTCACAGCGAACGAATTCGTTCGTTAGGTTTTAGTAGTGAACGTTCGTTCGTTAGGATTTTTCTTTTTATTTTAGATTTACTCCCAGGGACCTATCCGTAGTGTTATTTTGACAGATTAGTCCCTGATTTTCAAACCATCATAACTTTTTACTCGTTCATCCTAATTAGATGAAACCAACGCCCACTTCTTCGTTATGATCTCCTCTATCCAGTAATCCAACTCAAACATGTTTTTGAAAATTTAAAATTTGAATTAGACCAGATTTGAATTTGAACTTCGTTTGATCATAACTTGAGTTTCAGAATCTCGATTTAGTTGATTCTTTTTGCAAATCGAAGCTCTTGACCGAAACTTTCTGATAAGGCCAAATACACATAGTTTTGGTACTGTTAGAAATTGTTTTATGCTGCAAGAGTTATTTGATTTGGTTTTGATGTTTTCCGAATTGTTTTCTTCGTTCTCTCCGATCTTTTGAGTGATTGCTTATGTGTGGTTACAATTGCTTGCTCAAGATAGATTGACCGGAGTGTGACGAGTAGATCTATCAAGAGTTATGAGTGCGAATCATCTTCATCAACATTGCAGGCAAGTAACACTTTGATCATACTTTCTCATACCCAGTTTTTATGCATTAGACCAATCCTCGAACACTTGCATGATTAGGATCTAATTAAATTGTGGGATGGGAAGTAGTTGAGGTAGTACCTATTACCTGTTTTATTATCAAACCCTTGGGAGTTACTTCTACGTTGCTCGTTATGCTATGCTATGCTATGCTAGTAGACATGGATTGGGTGAGTGAATGCATGACAGATGTGAGATTGTTATTTAATGGTTTATTTAAGGTGGCAACTTAAACACACATCTGGGTGGATTGAGGCACCTGGTTTCTATCAGGACTTGCCTGTTTTTCTTCGGACCGCCACCCAGGGCTCAAAGGGATCATGAGATTATTCAAACTAGAAACTTCCGTGTGCAGCCACAAGCCATTATGGGCTCTGGCAGAGTTGATTAAGTCGTGTGAACTCTTACCGTGGTAGACTAGCTGATGTAGGGGTTGTAGGTGGTACGGTCTACCCATCGTAAGGTGCAAACACTTCTGAAAGACTATGTCTCGGTCATCCGTCTCTCAAACGCCATGTAGTGCGAGAAACCAAACGGAGGCGATCGAGTCTTGTGGGGAAAAGTGCGCAAACCTCTGCAGAGTGTATAAACTAATCATGATTAGCCGTGTCCCTGTTATGGACATCTTGAGTATCTAGTTCTTGGATTATCCTGTTGATCTCATCACGTTACTCTAAATAATTTGTTTGGGTTTAATGAGTACTTTTAATTGGGATTGAGAATGTCATCAACCATTCTCAATGTTTAACAACCACCATGATAGTTAAACAAATTTATTCCTTTGCTTGAGGGAAAAGCGGCTTTATGCAAAGCGTAATCAGAGAGCTTTTCCACCAACCACATATGCATGTAGTACAGGCTTATCATTCATTACTCTCTATGTGTTACATTGCGGCATATTCCATGTCTTGACCCGTTTTGGGCTGCAACTTTTCATGTTGCGAGACTTTTCAGAACGCATTTAGTAAGTGATACGTTAGGGTTACGATTTCCTATACTCAACTTTGCCGTTGGTGTTGATGGGAATCCACAACCTTGTTGCTTCCGCTATATTTGGATTGAGGTAATAGTATTTACGCTACTTTATACATGTGATTTACCTCTGTTATAAATCCTTCGAAATCGTGTGTGTCAGCATACCGATCCAGGGATGACACGAAAGCACAGAGACTTGATCCATTCGGGTCGGGTCGCTACAAGATGGTATCAGAGCACATGTTGACTATAGGACGTGACCCTAGAAACTGACAAGCCCATAGGAAAGATTTTTTCTCTACCACTTCATTTTCAAAAAGATCTTTTACCTCTCTTCTCTTCTGAGCTTATTCAAATATTTTCCCTTTTAGTGAGACCATACCCCTTTTCCCCTTTTGAGCACGTAAGATTAAATGCGATGATGAGACCACTCCAAGGAGGCAAGATATCCGACAACTAAGACCATTTGGAATGAAGAGGATATTACCGTGTAAATGGAAACTTCAACTGCTGAAGACTCCAAAGACTAGGAGAATTTGAAGGCTCTGAAGAATTCCTAGATCAAGGTGTATCGGAGAAAGACCGGAACATGGAGAGTTAGAAACTCAAAGTTTTGTCAAGAAAACCCTAAGACAGGAGATATCAACTATGGAGAGATAGCTCATGGAAATGACAAGAGCAGAAACACGGCTATCCATGATGTTATTGCCCGCTTATGCTATTGTCACCGTGCGGAGTTAAGTATGCAGATGCATGGAAGGATTGGATGGTAGAAGGCTGAAGTAGCATCTGTCAGCGAAGGATGCAGTTTTAACCTTAGCTGGCGTATCGCCAGGATCTGGAGTATTACATCAAGGATTTTAAGATGGACCTACAAGAAGCAGTATTTGATAAGGAAGCATTTCTTGAAGAACTCAGGACCCAGAAGCTGAAAGTAGCCAAGCTAGAGGAGCCAAACCTTGATACATCAAAGATTCGTCAAGAACTGAGGGACAGTAGGATCATGGTTCATGCCAAGGATGTTGAAACCCAGAAGTTTGGAATGCAACTCCAGAAATATTAAGGGACGTCGCGAGAGACTTCTCGTCAACAGAGATGATTTGGCAAAAGAACTTGAGAAGGACAAGCATGATCAGAAGGAGCCGTCAGAGACATGAACAAGACTTGAAGAGTTTGGCGATGTTGAAGATTTACTGACCATTAGAAGACCAAACCCCGTTATACCTGCGTTAGATGCGACGATTGTGAGCTGTCATTTGTTTGATGTTTTTTCCGACAGCCACAATAAAATCTGTCTTTTCAAAACTTTTGTTTGTATTGTGTGTATCCCTCTCTATCTCTCTTATCCCACCCCAAACCCATGGACCCAATAGAGGATAAATGGAGATAAGCTTATATTTTTCTGGATCGATGAGTCATTTGGAGACGGACCTATGGATTCAGAACATGGAGGATCACATGGAGAATAACCCTATAGCCGGAAAGGATATGACCAGCATGCTCTTGAGTGCTTTGAAAGAGGTGCCACTATTTGGTGGAGGATGTACCAAACCATCAATGGATTGCAAGGAGTAACCACCTGGAAGGAAATTTAAGTTGACTTTGTCAAAGTCTAGGTTTGTGTCCCGTAAATTGGAGCCTTATGGAAAGGATGTGAAGAAACCTTGTGCATACAAGCTTTGTGGAGAAATAGGACACAACCATAAAGAAAATAAGGACGAATACCCTCATAAGCAGAGGATTACCAAAGGAGTTAGCCAAGGATTTTCAGGGAACTTCGGTTGGAGATTGTTCCCAAGGGTTTTTTTTTGCAGTAATGGAAGTTCAGTCTACATTGTTGGAAGAGATCAGTGAAGCTCAGAAGGATGACAAAGAGATTGCTGAGGTAAAAGAGAGAATGAGCAAAGGAAAGGCCAAAGGTTTTCGTAAGAATGAGCACGACATCTTATGGTTCGAGGACCGTGTAAATGTGCCCAATAATGCAAAGATCAGGAAGTTAATACTTCAGGAGGCTCATGACTCACCATACTCGATTCGCCCTGGAAACACCAAGATGTATTTGGATTTGAAGGAGTGTTTCTGGTGGACTGGTATGAAGAAGGATATTACGGAGTATGTAGTCGTAGGTGATGTATGCGGAGAGAGTAAAGGAGAGCATCAAAAGCCAAAGAGGATTAATACGCCTATGCCGATACCCGAATGGAAGCGGGATAAGCTTGGCATGGATTTCATTACGGATTTCCCGTAACCCGAACGGGATATGATTCTATCTGGGTAGTAGTTGACTCGCTTGACCAAAGTGGCTCATTTTATCCCAGTGAAAACCACCTATACAAGTGCGAAGATGGCCAAGATATATTTCACAAGGATCATATGTCTGCATGAAGTTCCGAGGACCATCGTAGAGGAACACAGTTTTACCTCAAAGTTTTGGAATCGGCTGCACCAGACTTTGGGTACTAGGCTAGAGTTCAGTACAGCCTTTCATCCATGAGCATGGATGGATAGACCGAGAGAGTCAATCAGATTACGGAGGACATGTTGAGAACGTATGCGCTAGATTATGGATCTAGTAGGGATGATAATCTACCTTACGCGGAGTTTCTCATTCAACAACAGACTACCAAGTCAGTTTGAAGATGGCCCTTTTGAAGCCTTGTATGGGAGAAGGAGCCGGACAAGTTGATGTGGGATGAAGTTGGAGACCGTCGGTTGTTTGGACCAAATGTGATCAAGGAGTCGAAGAGAATGTTAAGTTGCTTGAGATAGACTGAAGGTAGCTTCGATCCGAGCGGAAAGAGTTATGCAGACTCAAAATGCAAGGAGGTAGTCTATGAAATTTGGAGACAGAGCATGTCTTCGTGTGTCCCCTTTGCGAGTAGTTAAACGATTTGGAGTTAAGGGAAAGTTAGCCCCGAGATTTGTAGGACCATACGGAGTTTTGGAGCGTATGGGAGAAGTGGCTAACAAGTTTGGAGTCACAGAAGGACTGTCAGGAGTTCATGATGTGTTTCACGTCTCCCAGTTGAAGAAGTGCCATGCGGAGATGGCCAATATTCCCTTGTAAGGACGCTTGACCCTGGAAAGGATAATGATGTTCCACAAAGTGGAGTATGGATTTCTTAAGTATAAGTTTTTATCTCGGTATGTGGGATATCCCACGAGGATGAAGAGATGAAGTACTATTGGATACAAGGAGGTATAATGTTGGTAATATGGATCAATGGAAATTCCATGACGAGTCTGATTAATCATGTCCTAGTTTGGTGCCAACAGAAGGAAGGAAGACAGTACAATTGGATGGATTTAAGTATGCCAAGAAGTTGGATGTTGGAATAACGATCAACTGCCCCGATGATGAGTTCAAGGTTTACAAGTGATGAGGTGGGCCATAACCCACAGGCCCCAGGACCTGCCAAGAAGCAAGCACACTATTGCTGAAGGAAAAACCCTGGAAGAGTTATGATTTTATCGATAGAGCGATTCTATAGGATTTTACATAAAACCCGAGAGTTGTTAAGGAACGATAGATGTTTGTTTGGATTGCGTAATCAATGGATTTATCCGAACTTGGTTCGTCGACAAGAGAAATTCTGCAATGCTTGTGAGGATGACCGAGAGTGTTAGAATGCGAGATTCACTAAACCGGTACAAGGTAATGATTTGGGTGCGGGATGGATTGATCACCATACCGACTTACTCTTATTATTCGCTTTGCTATATGGGATGGTAAATATGAGTGACTTACCTATAGTAGAGAGACGACGATCAAAACCTTGTTTGAACCTTAGAATGGTATAAGTATTTTCCCTTGTACACGGCAGCTGTTGCCAATCGTAGGATATACGGTGAGGTTCAACCCCGACCCAATTCCTGCAGGACAAACCATAAATTGATGACCACCATGAAATATCGATAGTTGTTTAGAATTGGCGCCAGACCCGTCAGCTATGAAGACCCAGTCTCGAAATAACCTTACCAAGAGGAAAGGACGAAAGAATTGAGGAAAAGGTTATGCCACTACCGGAAGAGCCCAGAGAAGGAATTATCCTTATGATCTAAGAAGACCGACACTATCAGGAACAAAGGATGGAGTATATGAGTTTCGATGGAACCGTGACCATGCTTCTATGGGTGGTAGCACCCAAACCCCTTGTGATGATCGATGGATTTTGAGAAGAGCCCCAAACCCAAACCTATTTCTTTCTAGCCTCTCCGAATCTCGAGGACGAGATTCATTTTAAGGGTGGTAGGTTTGTAACATCCCAAAATTCTAAATTTTGGAATGTTATAAACAAATAGATAGTTTTGAATGATTGATTGACTGAAAGTGAGTGAATTCGAAATCTTTTTGAAAGTTAAATGAGAGGGAATAAAAGGACTTTCCCAAACTTTCATTTTGCTTTGATGCTCTCCGGGAATTCAAATTCTTTTCATCACGAAACCCTCGAGAGAAGATGACATGACTTCTTCCATTTATTTAAATGACAAGGGGTGTTGAAAATATTTGAATTTCATTTGAGAATATTTCCAATTCTGAAACTTTAAGCAACTCAATGATTTTCACGAGCGAAGATAAAATGACTTCTTCAAAACATATGAAATATGAGTTGGGAGTTTCAAAGAATTAAAAGTTCTTTTGAATTTATTTTCAATTTGGAGTTATTTGAGTTTTATTCAAATTATTTTTCTCCAAAAATAAAATATATGGAAAATAGGGTAACATGATTCCCTACCTCGGAAAAATGGAGAGAAATAAATTTGAATTCGTTTTGATATTTTTAAAATGATTTTTGTTGGATTTTATTGGACCAGAAGCACTCTTTGCTTTATTTGAATTTGTGTGAATTTTATTTAATGCTATAGAAATGTCCATGTTGTAGGAAATCTTTTTCTGCAAATTTTCATATATTATATGCCTATATAACATTATTTTTTTTAATTGTTTTTATTATTTTTATTTTGCCTGGAAAATGTTTAAAAAAAATCCCTCTCCGGACCGAACTGGGCCGAAGGCCCAGCCGGCCCGTCAACGCCGCCGCCTCCTCCTCCCGTGTGCGACCCGGACTCGCCGGAGTCCGAAGCGCCCGCCTCGGCTGCCCCTTCCCCAAGCCGCCTCCCTCCTCCTATAAAGGCGCCGCCGGCCCTCTCTCCCTCTTCTCGTCGCCTCGCCCGCATCTCACGCCGCGCCGCATCTCGCGCTTGGCCGTGAGATCCACCGAAACTCCTTGAAGCCACCTCTCTCATGGCGACCACCGCCGCCGCCACCTCCAACTCCGCGCCCAGCGCCTCGGCCGCCGCCGCCCCTGCGCCGGCCGTCTCGCCCTGCCCGCTTCATGGGAGAACACCGCCACCGTCGTTGTTGCCGTTGACCATTGTGGACGGTAAAACCGCCGGTCCAATCCGGTTATTTTTTTTTCGGTTCGTGTTTTTTAAAACCGGTCTTTTTTCTTTTAATCTAGTTATTTAGTGAATGTTCGCGGTTAGGCTTTCACGTGAAACGAATCCGTTCGTTAGGTTTTAGTAGTGAACATTCGTTCGTTTGGATTTTTCTTTTTATTTTAGATTTACTGCCAGGGACCTATCCGTAGTGTTATTTTGACAGATTAGTCCCTGATTTTCAAACTATCATAACTTTTTACTCGTTCATCCAAATTAGATGAAACCAACGCCCACTTCTTCGCTATGATCTCCTCTATCCAGTAATCCAACTCAAACATGTTTTTGAAAATTTAAAATTTGAATTAGACCAGATTTGAATTTGAACTTCGTTTGATCATAACTTGAGTTTCGTAACTCTGATTTAGTTGATTCTTTTTACAAATCGAAGCTCTTGACCGAAACTTTCTGATAAGGCCAAATACACATAGTTTTGGTACTGTTAGAAATTGTTTTATGCTGCAAGAGTTATTTGATTTGGTTTTGATGTTTTCCGAATTGTTTTCTTCGTTCTCTCCGATCTTTTGAGTGATTGCTTATGTGTGGTTACAATTGCTTGCTCAAGATAGATTAATGGGAGTGTGACGAGTAGATCTATCAAGAGTTATGAGTGCGAATCATCTTCATCAACATTGCAGGCAAGTAACACTTTGATCATACTTTCTCATACCCAGCTTTTTATGCATTAGACCAATCCTCGAACACTTGCATGATTAGGATCTAATTAAATTGTGGGATGGGACGTAGTTGAGGTAGTACCTATTACCTGTTTTATTATCAAACCCTTGGGAGTTACTTCTACGTTGCTTGTTATGCTATGCTATGCTATGCTAGTATACGTGGATTGGGTGAGTGAATGCATGACAGATGTGAGATTGTTATTTAATGGTTTATTTAAGGTGGCAACTTAAACACACATCTGCGTGGATTGAGGCACCTGGTTTCTATCAGGACTTGCCTGTTTTTCTTCGGACCGCCACCCAGGCTCAAAGGGATCATGAGATTATTCAAACTAGAAACTTCCGTAGCAGCCACAAGCCATTATGGGCTCTGGCATAGTTGATTAAGTCGTGTGAACTCTTACGGTGGTAGACTAGCTGATGTAGGGGTTGTAGGTGGTACGGTCTACCCATCGTAAGGTGCAAACACTTACGAAAGACTATGTCTCGATCATCCGTCTCTCAAACGCCATGTAGTGCAAGAAACCAAACGGAGGCGATCGAAGTCTTGTGGGGAAAAGTCATAAACCTCTGCAGAGTGTATAAACTAATCATGGTTAGCCGTGTCCCCGGTTATGGACATCTTGAGTATCTAGTTCTTGGATTATCCTGTTGATCTCATCATGTTACTCTAAATAATTTGTTTGGGTTTAATGAGTACTTTAAATTGGGATTGAGAATGCTGTCAACCATTCTCAATGTTTAACAACCACCATGATAGTTAAACAAATTTATTGCGATGAGGAAAAAGCGGCTTTATGCAAAACTCAGAATCAGAGAGCTTTTCCACCAGCCACATATGCATGTTGTACAGGCTTATCATTCATTACTCTCTATGTGTTACATTGCCAGCATATTCCATGTACTGACCCATTTTCGTGCTGCAACTTTTCATGTTGCAGACTTTTCAGACAACGAGTAAGTGATACGTTAGGGTTACGATTTCCTATACTCAACTTTGCCGTTGGTGTTGATGGGAATCCACAACCTTGTTGCTTCCGCTATATTTGGATTGAGGTAATAGTATTTACGCTTACTTTATACATGTGATTTACCTCTATTATAAATCCTTCGAGTACTGTGTGTGTCAGCATACCGATCCAGGGATGACACGAAAGCACAGAGACTTGATCCATTCGGGTCGGGTCGCTACACCTTCCCTCGTTCATCCTTTTCTATCACAAGATAAACTAGTCATACAAATGCATCTTGATGTTACGTGCAACGCACGAGCATCTTGCTAGTAAGAGTAGAAATATGAGCATTTACAATAGCAACTATATATGATGTGAAAGTATATTCAATAATGAATCTAATGGTATTGATTTGTAATTGTATATGTTATTATTTCTGTCTATGAACTTTGTCAAAGTTTACAAAGTTTGACTTTGAGCAAAGCTAAAATGTGGAGTAAATAAAAACAGAGGGTGTACGCGAGGACTAGTATAGTTACTACTGCCTGAACATGGTAAGTTGGACCCTAAATGCGGGCACGGACTGGGCGCACCTCAATTATTCTTTGAAACAGTCGGACACCTACATTTAGCACACCATCCGGCTACTTAATCAAGTGTTACGCTTCACTACTTGAAAAGGAAAAGGGTGGTACCGTACCCAAAACCACCACACTTGGGGCTAGGGTAACAACTTGGTATTGTACCACATTTGAACCAGGGCACGAAAACCACCTGTTCTGCGCCTAATGCGCAACGCGGATCACTGACGCTCGAATATGGCCGGGAAAATAGGGAAACCGACATGTGGGGCACACCTGTCGGGACGACGTGGCGCAGACTAGTCCAATGGAGGAGCTGGCCCACGACCTCCTCGCCACCGCAAGAATCGCTCAGTGGGTGGGGGCAACAACTGGCGCAGCTCCAAAGACCGCCTCTGGACAGGGCGACCACGGTGAGCGACATGCTCATCGTCGCTGGACACGGTAGGTTTCAGTGTGCCGAGGGTGGCCATAGCGCTGTGGCACGACCAACAGATCAACACCCGGCTAGTCGAGGATGCACGGGGCACCGAAGTGCACGCGCACCGCGACACGTCCGCGGAGTGGTGTAGTGCGGCCAACTGCATCCCCAGGACCTGATACCATGTCGGGTCGTCTTGCTTTTCCAATGACATGTGGGGTCGCATGTGAGCAAAGGGCATCTCCAACGTTTCCACGACCGGAGCTGACTACCCTAGCACACCAAAAACCCTCGTCCCTCGCGCCTTCACGCGGTGCGTTCCCAGCCGGCGCCAGCTGCCCGCATTCATGTCGTCCGTCCGTATGTTGTCCTTAAGAGGATCGGTGCCCGAGGAACAAAATCCGGCGACTTAATGACGCGCTCGGACGCTTTGGCCTCACCGGAATGTGCTACTTAAAGAGGCAATGCCCAGCTAACCTCCACACCATAGCGCATCGTCCTGCTACCTGGCACCACGTCCGGCATGACCGCGAATGCTCAGCGCGAGATCTTTCTCTTCGGGTATGAAGCTCGAGGTTGCCGCCCTCGCTGAAGTTGCTGCTTGCGACGCAATAGGGGCATAGCCGGACGCGGATGCGACCAAAAAAGCGGTGGCCACGATGGCGGCCGACGACGGGAGCACCGTCAGCCACGCGTCCTACTTGCAGCCGTCCAACGTCCGGCACCGCCGAGGTCGGGGACTCCTTCGAGGATGAGTAGGGCATGGGAGGCGTGCTACCTCTTAAGCACTGCGTTGGTTTTCCCTTGAAGTGGAAAGGGTGATGCAGTAAAGTAGCGTAAGTATTTCCCTCAGTTTTTGAGAACAAAGGTATCAATCCAGTAGGAGGCCAACCTCAAGTCCCACGCGCCTACACAAACAAATAAGAACCTTGCAACCAACGCGATTAAGGGGTTGTCAATCCCTTCACGGCCACTTGCAAAAGTGAGATCTGATAGAGATAATAAGATAATATTTTTGGTATTTTTATGATAAAGATAAAAAGTAAAGAAAGAAAAATAAACGGTAATAAAAATAGCTTGTTGACGGAATATTAATGTGATGGAAAATAGACCCGGGGGCATAGGTTTAACTAGTGGCTTCTCTCAAGATAGCATAAGTATTACGGTGGGTGAACAAATTGCTGTCGAGCAATTGATAGAATTGAGCATAATTATGAGAATATCTTGGTATGATAATGTATATAGGCATCACGTCCGTGACAAGTACACCGACTCCTGCCTGCATCTACTACTATTACTCCACACATCGACCGCTATCCAGCATGCATCTAGAGTATTAAGTTCATGAGAACGGAGTAACACTTTAAGCAAGATGACATGATGTAGAGGGATAAACTCATGCAATATGATATAAACCCCATCTTTTTATCCTCGATGGCAACAATACAATACGTGTCATTGCCCCTACTTTACTGGGATCGAGCACCGCAAGATAGAACCCAAAGCTAAGCACTTTTCCCATTGCAAGAAAGATCAATCTAGTAGGCCAAACCAAACTAATAATTCGAAGAGACTTGCAAAGATAACCAATCATACATAAAAGAATTTAGAGGAGATTCAAATATTGTTCATAGATAATCTGGATCGCAAACCCACAATTCATCGAATCTCGACAAACACACCACAAAAGAAGATTACACCGAATAGATCTCGAAGAGAATCAAGGAGAACTTTGCATTGATATCCAAAGAGAGAGAAGAAGCCATCTAGCTAATAACTATGGACCCGAAGGTCTGAGGTAAACTACTCACACATCATCGGAGAGGCTATGGTGTTGATGTAGAAGCCCTCCGTGATCAATGCCCCCTCCGGCGGAGCACTGGAAAAGGCCCCAAGATGGGATATCACGGGTACAGAAGGATGCGGCGGTGGAAATAGGAGCAAGAAGTAGGTCGGTGGAGCCACGAGGGGCCCACGAGGGTGGAGGGCTTGCCCAGGGGGTAGGCGTGCCCCCTGCCTCGTGGCTTCCTCGTCAGTTACTTGACGTCCACTCCAAGTCCTCTGGATCACGTTTGTTCAAAAAATATGCTCCTGAAGGTTTCATTCCGTTTGGACTCCGTTTGATATTCTTTTTCTGCGAAACACTGAAATAGGCAAAAAAACAGCAATTTGGGCTGGTCCTCCGGTTAATAGGTTAGTCCCAAAAATAATATAAAAGTGTATAATAAAGCCCATTGAACATCCAAAACAGAATATATAATAGCATGGAACAACCAAAAATTATAGATACGTTGGAGACGTATCAAGCATCCCCAAGCTTAATTCTCGCTCGTCCTCGAGTAGGTAAATGATAAAAATAGAATTTGTGATGTGGGATGCTTCTTAGCATAATTTTCAATGTAATTCTTTTTATTGTGGCATGAATATTTAGATCCGAAAGATTCAAGATAAAAGTTTAATGTTGACATAAAAAACAATAATACTTCAAACATGCTAACCAAGCAATTATGACTTATCAAAATAACATAGCCAAAGAAAGCTTATCCCTACAAAATCATATAGTTAGGCCATGTTTTAATTTCGTCACACAAAATGTTCTCATCATGCATAACCCCGATGACAAGCCGAGCAATTGGTTCATACTTTTTATCGCGCTTCAGCCTTTTCAACCCTTATGCAATACATGAGCGCAAGCCATGGATATAGCACTATGGGTGGAATAAATTATAATGATGGGGGTTATGAGAGAAGACAAAAAGGTAGAAGGTCTCACATTGACGCAGCAAATCAATAGGCTATGGAGATGCCCATCAATTGAAGTCAATGATAAGAGTAGGGATTGCCATGCAACGGATGCACTAGAGCTATAAATGTACAAAAGCTCAACAAAAGAAACTAAGTGGGTGTGCATCCAACTCGCTTGCTCATGAAGACCTAGGGCATTTTGAGGAAGCCCATCATTGGAATATACAAGCCAAGTTCTATAATGAAAAATTCCACTAGTATATGAAAATGATAACATAGGAGACTCTCTATCATGAAGATCACGCTGCTACTTTGAAGCACAAGTGTGGAAAAAGGATAGTAACATTGTCCCTTCTCTCCATTTTTCTCACCTTTTTGTTGGGCCTTCTTTTTTTTTCTTTGGCCTCTTTTTTTTATCTAGTCCGGAATCTCATCCTGACTTGTGGGGGAATCATAGTCTCCATCATCCTTTCCTCACATGGGACAATGCTCTAATAATGTTGATCATCACACTTTTATCACTTACCACTCAAGAATTACAACTCAATACTTCGAACAAAATATGACTCTATGTGAATGCGTCCAGCGGTGTACCGGGATATGCAATGAATCAAGAGTGACATGTATTAAAAATTATGGATGGTGGCTTTGCCACAAATACGATGTCAACTAAATGATCATGCAAAGCAATATGACAATGATGGAGCGTGTCATAATAAACGGAACGGTGGAAAGTTGCATGGCAATATATCTCGGAATGGCTATGGAAATGCCATGATAGGTAGGTACGGTGGCTGTTTTGAGGAAGATATAAGGAGGTTTATGTGTGATAGAGCGTATCTTATCACGGGGTTTGGATGCACTGAAGTTTGCACCAACTCTCAAGGTGAGAAAGGGCAATTCATGCATCAAGAGGCTAGAAAATTGTGGAAGGTTGAGAGTGCGTATAATCCATGGACTCACATTAGTCATAAAGAACTCATATACTTATTGCAAAAGTTTATTAGCCCTCGAAGCAAAGTACTACTACGCATGCCCCTAGAGGGATAGATTGGTAGGAAAAGACCATTGCTCGTCCCCGACCCCACTCATAAGGAAAGCAATAAAAGAACACTTTATGTGTCAAAATTGACACACAACTTTTCCCATGCGTGCATGCTATGGGACTTGCCAACCTTAACACAAGTATTTCTCAATTTCACAATTACTCAACTAGCACACTCTGATATTACCACCTTTATATCTCAAAACACTTATCAAGCATCAAACTTCTCATGATATTCAATGAACTCCACATGGAAGTTTTTATTATGCTCATATTGGAAGCCTATCATATTCGGATTAATTTCACAATTAAAGCACATTACCATGCTGTTTAAGACTCTCAAAATAATGTAAGTGAAGCATGGGAGATCAATAATTTCTATAAAATAAAACCACCACCGGGCTCTAAAAGATATAAGTGAAGCACTAGAGCAAAAACTATATAGCTCAAAAGATATAAGTGAAGCACATAGAGTATTCTAACAAACTCCGAATCATATGTGTCTCTCTCAAAAGGTGTGTACAGAAAGGATGATTGTGTTAAACTAAAAAGCGAAGACTCAAATCATACAAGACGCTCCAAGCAAAACACATATCATGTGGTGAATAAAAATATAGCCCCAAGTAAAGTTATCGATAGACGAAGACGAAAGAGGGGGTGCCTTCCGGGGCATCCCCAAGCTTAGGCTTTTGGTTGTCCTTGAATTTTACCTTGGGGTCCCTTGAGAATCCCCAAGCTTAGGCTCTTGCCAATCCTTGTTCCATAATCCATCAAATCTTTACCCAAAACTTGAAATCTTCACAACACAAAACTTAGCAGAAAATCTCGTGAGTCTGCTTAATCTAAAGAAAACAAAACACCACTTCAAGGTACTGTAATGAACTCATTCTTTATTTATATTGGTGTTAAACCTACTGTATTCCAACTTCTCTATGGTTTATAAACTCTTTTACTAGCCATAGATTCATCAAAATAAGCAAACAACACACGAAAAATAGAATATGTCAAAAACACAACATTCTGTAGTAATATGTAACTAACGCAAACTTTTGGAACTCCAAAAATTCTATAAAAATAGGAAGACCTAGATAATTTTTTATTGATCTACTGCAATTGGAATCAGTATTTTATCACGTTCTGGTGATTTTTAACAATTGTTTTCGTGAACAGAAAGTTTCTGGAATTTTCAGCAAGATCAAATAACTATCATCCAAGAAGATCCTATAAGTTTAACTTGGCACAAACACTAACTAAAACATAAAAACACATCTAACCATAGGCTAGATCAAAGATTTATTGTAACATCCCAAATTTTCAATTTGGAATATTATACATAGATCATTCTTGCATATCATATTTTATTGCATTTTCGTTTCGCGATCCTCGAAATCCTAAGCAACTCAAGGACCCTCGGAGAGAGTTGGGGATTTCCCGGTTTTCATATTTGATTTATTTATCAAATATTGAAACGAGGATTTTGGTTTTAATGATTTTTCTCTTCAAAAATATTTCATAATAAAATATATGAGAGGAGATAACATGACTTCTCCAAAATAATTGAAATAATGGAGGAAAAAATATTAAAATCAAATATTTGATTTTATTCGGATTTTATTGCAATTTTATTTGCATTAGGAAAATTGCACGTTTTTCAAAATTGCATTTTAGGGCCAAGAAAAGGTTCATCTCGTTCTAAATATTTTATTTAGAAAGTGAAAATTTGTTTTGGCATTTTTAGGTTTTTATTTTATTTTCTAGGATTTATTTTCTGTTCGGCGGAATTGTTTTAAAAAAACTTTCGGCTTGAGGCAAACCAGGCAGCCCATCTCCCAGCTGATCTCCACACTGAGACCACAGCGCCCGCCGCCGCCGACTCGGACCGGTGTCCGAGCCGCACGCCTCCTACGCCGCCGCCTTGCCCGCTCCTCCAAGCCACCCCTCCCCCTCCTTAAATACCCCCGCGCCCCCCCCCCCCCGCCACCACCACCAAACCCGCGCCCGCAGCGTCGCATGTAGCCATCGTCGCCGCGCCGCCTCGCAACCGCCTCCCGAGATCTTGCGCCGCCCATGATCGCCCGCCGCCCATAAGCCCGCCGCCCGTCGTCCGAGCCCCGCCTCGCCGGAGAGGTAACGCGCCGTTCGCCGCCGCTGGTTTTTTTTTAGAAAACCGATCCGGTTTTTTCTTAAGAAAAACCATAGTTCGTTTTTTAGATCGGTTCGCCGGTTTTTCCCGGTTTATCTATTTAGCGGACACTCGTCCATACGTTCATTTTAACGAATGGTTTTCGCTCGATAGTTACAGACAACGAACGCTCGTTCGTTAGCCTGTTCGTCAGTTTTCTTTTTCTTGGATTTATTCCGCGATTATTTTCGATCGCATTTTCTGATCCGATTTTCATTTCAGTTTATCTTTTCGCTCGTTTATCGGAATCAGGCGATTCAAGCGCCTAGATCTTCGTCTTGAGACCCTCTTTCTATTTAATCAACTTGAACAAGATTTTGGTACTGTAAAATTCGACTTTAGTTCAGATTAGTAAACAGATCTTGTTTCTTTCGCCGTTTGAGTTTCGTTGCTCCGTTTGATTTGATTCTTTTTGCAAACCAGAGTTCTTAAGTTGAACTTTCTGGTCAATCGCTTTTTATTTGAGTTTTGCCCGTGCATCTTCGCTTGATTGCTTATGCATGCTATTGTTTGTTTGCGATAGAATTCCCGGAGTGCGAAGCGTGCTACTACGAGTCCCTAGGTTTTGCGGATAGTCAGCAAGGCAAGTAACACATTGATCATACTCTTCTCATACCCATTTTTATGCTTTAGTTCAATCCTCAAACATTGCATGATTAGGATGTCATTAACATGTGGGTTGGGAAGTAGTTGATGAGGTAGAACCTATTGCCCTGTTATGTTCAAACCCTTGGGAGTTACTTTCTACGTATTGCTTATATTGATATGCTATGCTCGTAGACGTGGTTTGGGTGAGTGAAATCCATGACAGATGTGAGATTGTTAATTAATGGTTTAACTTAAGGTGGCAACTTAAATACACATCTGGGTGGATTGAGGCACTGGAGAATCGATGTTGCTGTATTTTTGGAAATCCCGGGGTTCCGTGTGATTTTCCTATGGACCGCCACCCAGGCTCAAAGGGAACTGAGATGATTCATGCTAGAAACTTCCGTGTGCAGCCACAAGCTATTATGGGCTCTAGCATAGTTGAGTATGTTATGTGAAGCTCTCGAAGATGTAGATCAGCATGTAGTGGGTTGTAGGTTTGGTATGGTCTGCCCGGAGTAGAGAGTCAATGTTTCTGAAAGACTGTGTCTCGGTCATCCGTTTCTCAAACATCATGTAGTGCGAGAAATCCAACGGAGGCAATCGAGTCTTGTGGGGAAAAGTGTGCAAACCTCTGTAGAGTGTACAATCTAATCATTGTTAGCCGTGTCCCCGGTTATGGACAATCTTGAGTATCTAGTACCCGGAGTATCTTAAGTATCTCATCACTCTTAAATTAATATTGTAGGGTTGATAATTACTTTAATTGGGATTGAGTTGGAGGAACCTTCTCAATGATGTTTCAACTACCATGATAGTTAAATAAAATTTATTCCTTTGTTGTAGGGAAAAATTGGCTTTTCGCAAAAACTATAACCATAGAGCTTTCCACCAGCCAAATATGCATGTAGTGATAGCATTATTCTGTTCTTGCTCTACTGTGTGATATTGCAAACATATTCCATGTCTTTGACCCGTTTCTTGGCTGCAACGTATTATGTTGCAGACTTTTTGCCGTGCAGCTCAGCTATGCCATTGGAGTTGATGGACTCACTTTATCTTCCAAGCCTTCCGCTGTTATCGTATTAGATGGCCTTAAGCCATATTTATTGTATAAGTTCTCTTTTGAGACATTCGATGTAATAAGTGTGTGATTGCTACTCTGTTATAAATCCTTCGAGTACTGTGTGTGTCAGCATTACTGATCCAGGGATGACACGGAAGCACAAAGACTTGAACGTTTGAGGTCGGGTCGCTACAAGATGGTATTAGAGCAGACGCTGAGGGTAGGACACGACCACTAAGATAAACCCTAGGTCACTCTTCTCTACTCATTTCTGACTCCTCTCCGTTTTCTACTCTTTAGGATGGCGGAGATGAAGAACAAGTTTGCGCAACGGGATGAAGATGCCCCTTTTGGACGCCACTTGAAGGAAGTCACTAGGTACTTGAACATCGGAATACCAAGCTTCACTGGGACTTGCAACGCCACCTTACCAGAAGAGGAGCGCTGGATGATTCAAGTACAAGTTCCAGGAAGGACGTTCCCGCCAACCACTAAGCCCATAGAAATTTCTTAGCACCCACCTAGAGTCTAGGCAAGAGTATGGCAGCCCATATTACCATGGGACGCATTGGAGAAGTCTACAACAAGGATCTTAAGGACACTATCTATCATATATGTTGGCGCCGAGATGAGCAATGGGAGATGATCAGCAACAAGAAGGACAGATCCATTGCAGCATTCATCCAGGAGTTAAACCAGCACATTCGACGCCAGGAGAATCAGATGTGCGCAGATATGATAGATTTGAACAAGGTGAAGACTAGGATCGTCGAGCTGGAAGAAGAACTTAATTCTACACGTGATGGATATGAGGAGGAAATTAAGACACTATTGGAGAAGAATGACGACCTGGTAAAGAAGATCGGAGTATTCATGGGAGATCCAGTGCCGGGAAGAGAAGACGATGATTCCACTTGCCCGGAGAACTACATCATCATCGACGACACCGACTCCGACCCCAGTTATGACGACTTTGAAGACGAAGCTGGAGCAGATATCATGGAGTCTTCCACCGATCAAAATTTCTAGATGACCACCAAATAATTAGTAGTATTCCCCCATGTATTTAGTAGTAGTTGAGCACTTTTCGATAGTTCTAGACCGCTTGTATGCCCTTGCTTGATTGAGTGAGTTAAATGTTTGTGTTTGTCTCATGTGCATATGGGTAGTGCTTTCTCATTAGACCCCTTCTCTATTCTGATCTCTTCCCTCTAAACCCGTTAGATGCCTCCGAGACGTGACACCGGATTTGCCTTGCCGCCGGAGCTCACTCAGTTGATCCATCAGCAGAACACCTTGATGCAATTGCTAGTTCAGAATCAAGGCAACAACAACAACAACAACAACCCGCCTCCAGTTGATAACCTAGCCTGTTTTCTGAGGTTACAGCCGCCGGTGTTTTCTAGTAGCACCGAGCCTATAGTTGCTGGCTACGCCATATTGGAAGGGAGTTGACCACCGCAGGTTGCACAGATGCTGAGAAGGTGCATTTTTTCGCACATCAATTGGATGGACCAGCAGCCTCATGGTGGGAGAATTACACGACTACTTTTCCCATAGCCAATGTCACTTGGGACCAGTTTCAGCAAGCTTTCCGCACAGCCCATGTCTCAATTGGAGCCATGAATATGAAGAAGCGTGAGCTTCGCAACTTACGCCAGGGGAACCGTACTGTGGCTCGGTACGTGGATGAGTTTAGCAAGTTATCTCGCTATGCCCCTGATGATGTGGTCATAGATGTCGCGAAGCAGGAGAAGTTTATAGAAGGGCTGAATGATGAGATGAGCATGCAGTTGATGGTGGCAACATTCAACAACTACCAGGAGTTGGTAGATAAGGCTCTTATGATTGAAGGGAAGCAACAGCAGATTGAGAGCCGTAAGAGGAAGTATGGACAAGGGAGGTATAACTCAGGAGCTCAGCAGAAGCCTCGCCTAACCCCGAACTCGGGAGGACTTGTTCATAACCGTGGAGGTCTGTAGCGACCCGACCTCAGACAGTCAAGCCTCTGTGTTGCTATGCCATCCCTGGATCAGTATGCTGGCGCACACAGTACATCAATGTATATATCAAAGTGCAATCACATGTATAATTAACGTAAAACTGATATATACCTCATAAGTCACAGCGGAAACAAATAGTCGGGTGTGGAGTCCCATCAACGCCATCGGCAGGTTGAGTGTAGACCGTAAACCCTGCATTAGTACTCTTACTCGTCGGAAGAAAAATATCTGCAACATGATACGTTGCAGCCGTGTAGGTCGATTACATTGAATGTCTGGCAAGATCACAATAAGAGAAAGCAGATGATAAAATATACTATATGCGGTATGGCTTTGTGGCTCGTATGCGAGTTTTGTTTATGCGTAAAAGCGGATTTATTTTCCCTACATCAAAGGAATAAATGAAGTCTGTACTATGGAGTTTTCTATCATGACATGGTTCCGCCAACCGATGTCTCATAGCCCAAATTCATCATAATTTTCCCACAATTAAGTTATCGATCCAGTGTTGAGAGTTACGAGATAGATCCAAGTCCAGAGGCTCAAATTGTCCGTAACCGGGGACACGGCTAATCGATTAGGTTTCAACCCTCTGCAGAGGTTTGTACACTTTACCCGCAAGATTCGATCCCTCTTTTTACGTTCTCGCACATTAGGGTGTTTGAGAACAAGACGATCAAAACATGGTCTTCCGAAGAGTTCCTCTGACCACTGTCCGGTGCTCATCCAATCCTACCGTAGTTCTACATCTGCTAGCACCGTCCCAGCCAGAGTCACAACTAAGGTCAACCAAGCCAGCCCATATTGACTTGCGGTTGCACAAGTAAGCTTAGGGCATGAAGTATTCTTCCGTCTCTTTGAGTCTGGGTGAAGCTTTCCGCAAGATGTCATGGCGCTTCTCCATGCATCCCGGCCAACCTTTGGTTTCTCCAGGTGCCCACAACCGCCCTTCACCCAAAGAGTGTGTATTGAATTCTTGTCTTGAGTCTTGAAGTCTTGAGGCCTTAAAAATGCAGTCCTTGCAGATGCCATCATGGAGTTGTCGTCATTGACGTAGAGTCCTCCTTCTTCACACCACTCTCGAGCACTCATACCAACCCCGTCTACTATAGCGTAGCATTAAAATAAATGACGTCCCGGGCTTGGTAACAGGGTGATGGGTTCCTACCTCATGCATACTACTCAACTACAAGAATTTCAATATCACTACTGGATGGATTTGTTGCGAAGATGGCACTAGATGCAATAAAACACATAGGTATGAAAAACATGGTCAAAGTGAACTTGCCTTGCCGACGATCTTCGAAAACTAGGGACTCGTGGTAGCAAGCTTCGCACTCCGGAAATTCTACCGAGGCAAACAACAATCATAATAAGCATACAACATATGATCACTTAACATAATAGCATGCTATCATAACACACAAAGCACTTGAACCAAAACCCAAAGAAAAACTCAAAGAAATACAACTCAAAGTTTTCCTACTTCAAGCAACAACTAAAAATAGTTTTACATTACAAAAAATTTCTCAACAGTACCTAATCATGGTTTTATGCTAACTTAACAGAAAAGAATGCATTATGCAACTAGGAGCAAAAAGAATCACTTTAAAATCTATTATAAAACTCCTATTAGGCCTAAAGCAAATTTTAGTAAGAAAAATAAAATAAAAGTTTTATTTAATTTAAATAAAAGTTCATGCTCTAAAGTTACAGAAACTAACCTAGAATAATCTATCACATAGGAAAAATAAATTTATTTGCTAAGTAAAACAATAGGAAAACAGTAGCTAGTTAATTAATTAAGAATAACATGATTCTAATTAAAACTATTTTTTTTATAAATCCTAAAATGCCCAAATATATTCCTACGGTTAGGCAATGTCAAAACAAAGTAGTGACAAAAAGAATCATTAAAAAATAATATACCTAACTCATTTTATAGCAGATTTACCATTCTGTCTAAATCTAAAATAAAGCAATTTTAAATAATTTTAACATGGCTAATTATATTTTCTACAGAAAATATAAGAAATTTCAAACCAACAAAAAAGAATCACTTAAAAATATTAAGTAAATTAAAAGATATGAATTTTTCAAATCTGAAACTATTCTGTTAAAACAGAAAACGAAAAATAAAGTTAAAAGAAAAATCGGCGCTAATGGGCCTATCTAGCGCACCAGGCGTTAAATAACTAAAACGTACCTTGGTCTAAATCGCTTGGGCGGTCTAATAAAACCCTAACTAAGAACTAAACCGGAATAAAACCGGTTCATTAAAAATAAACCTAACTAAACCGTACCCCTTCGGGGATCTAATCTAGACCCTACGTCTAGATCGGACGGTGGGGCGTTCTCGGCGACTTACATGGCGGCGACAGCGGCAATGATTCGGGCGGCGAGTGCTCCCGGCGTCTCCGGTGGTCGAGGCGACGGGGAGCTCCGGAGTGCTTGGCTGACGAGGAGCTCGAGGTCGACTCGGTGGAGCTCGAGGGTGGCCGGGGCGGTCGGGTGCGGCTTCAATGGTGCGGCGGCGCACCCGGGCTCCGGCGAGCGATTGCGGGCGAGGGGAGGGGTTAGGCGAGGGGTCGAGGGGGCGGAACGGGGCAAGGGGAGGGGTTTATATAGGGGGTCGACCGACTTGGGCGAGGGGGCGATCGGGGAAGGCAATCCCGAGAAGATCGGGATTCGTGGCCATGACAGTGGCGTTAGGCGAGGGGAAGAAGGAGTGGGGTCCATGCGTCGGTGAGAGAAGGAGGAGGGCGTCGGGTCGGGCGACCGGTGCGGAGGGATTTCAGGCGAGGGAGGGCTCGGCTGGGCCGGCTCGGGCTGGCTCGGTAGCCGGGCCGGGCTGGCCTGGTCATTGGGCCGCCTCAATTGGCCGGGTTACTGGCCGGGCGCCTGAGGTCTCTTTTCCCTTTTCTATTTATTTTTTGAACTTAGAGAGAGGAAAAATATAATAAAGATATATATTTTATATAGGACATATATATATCAAAATGATCAGGGGAATATTCCCTATAATTTGAACATTTTTCCAGGGGCAAAACTCAAACTTTATAAAAATTCATTTTTTTCAAAATTCCAAATAAAACTCAAATTTGAAAGGGGGTTTCAAGGCACTTTCAAATGACTTTCAATTTGATTCTTTTTAACTTCCAACTCATATTTCATATAATTGAAGAAGTCATTTTATCTTCCCTCATGAAAATCATTGAGTTGCATAAAGCTTTGAATTTGAAATATTCTCAAATGAAATTCAAATATTTTCAAAACCCTTTTCATTTCAAATGGAAGAAGTCATTTCATCTTCACTCTAGGGTTTTGGTGTTGGAATGGAATTGAATTCATTGAGATCCAAAAGGGCAAAGGGGATAGTTTTGGGAAAGTCATTTTATTCCCTCTCATCCAACTTTCAAAAGTTTCAAATTCCACTCAATTTCACTCAATCAATCAAACAAACAATCAGACAACAAGCATAGTTATTTATCTAATATAACATTCCAAAATTTAGAATTTTGGGATGTTACAAGGTCATAACCACATCGGAAGAGGTTCGCATAACCACAATGGTTCTAAGAATGGGAATGGGAACGGAACTAACAACAATCAAAACCGCTCCAATCCAGCCACACACGCTAAAAGGGATCTAAGTCACATTACTTGCTATAAGTGCGGGAAGACTGGACACTATGCCACGGAGTGCCCTGAATGGAAGAATGGAAACGGAAATGGGAGCGCTGGGAAGAAGCCCAATCCATTCAACAAAGGACAAGTGAACCACGTTAACATGGAGGAGGTTAAAGAGCAGCCAGAGGCGGTTATAGGTAAGTTTTTGGTTAAGTCATTTACCGCTCTTGTTCTTTTTGATACTGGTGCATCGCATTCATACATATCAAGGGGATTCGTGGATAAGTTTAGACTACCAACCCAAACCCTTAGGACCCCTCTGTTAGTGAGTTCACCTGGAGCAGAATATATGGCTAGTCGATGGTGCGACCAGATACCCCTAACCATTGGCAACCATGTTTTTCCGTCCGACCTAAAATCTTGACTTGACTTGCTGTGAGCCTCCCCGGCAACGGCGCCAGAAATCCTTCTTGCTACCTCTTGAGCATTGCGTTAGTTTTCCCTTGAAGAGGAATGGGTGATGTAGTAAAGTAGTGTAAGTATTTCCCTCAGTTTTTGAGAACCAAGGTATCAATCCAGTAGGAGGCCACGCACAAGTCCCACGCACCTACACAAACAAATAAGAACCTTGCAACCAACGCGATAAAGGGGTTGTCAATCCCTTCACGGCCACTTGCAAAAGTGAGATCTGATAGAGATAATAAGATAATATTTTTGGTATTTTTATGATAAAGATAAAAAGTAAAGAAAGCAAAATAAACGGTAATAAAAATAGCTTGTTGACGGAAGATTAATATGATGGAAAATAGACCCGGGGGCCATAGGTTTCACTAGTGGCTTCTCTCAAGATAGCATAAGTATTACGGTGGGTGAACAAATTACTATCGAGCAATTGATAGAATTGAGCATAGTTATGAGAATATCTAGGTATGACCATGTATATAGGCATCACGTCTGGTGACAAGTAGACCGAGTCCTACACGCATCTACCACTATTACTCCACACATCGACCGCTATCCGGCATGCATCTAGAGTATTAAGTTCATAAGAACGGAGTAACGCTTTAAGCAAGATGACATGATGTAGAGGGATAAACTCATGCAATATGATATAAACCCCATCTTTTTATCCTCGATGGCAACAATACAATACGTGTCGTTTCCCCTACTGTCACTGGGATCGAGCACCACAAGATTGAACCCAAAGCTAAGCACTTCTCCCATTGCAAGAAAGATCAATCTAGTAGGCCAAACCAAACTGATAATTCGAAGAGACTTGCAAAGATAACCAATCATACATAAAAGAATTCAGAGGAGATTCAAATATTGTTCATAGATAATCTGGATCATAAACCCACAATTCATCGGATCTCGACAAACACACCGCAAAAGAAGATTACATCGAATAGATCTCCAAGAGAATCAAAGAGAACTTTGTATTGAGATCCAAAGAGAGAGAGAAGAAGCCATCTAGCTAATAACTATGGACCCGAAGGTCTGAGGTAAACTACTCACACATCATCGAAGAGGCTACGGTGTTGATGTAGAAGCCCTCTGTGATCAATGCCCCTCAGGCGGAGCGCCGGAAAAGGCCCCAAGATGGGATCTCATGGGTACAGAAGGTTGCAGCAGTGGAAATAGGGTTTTGGCTCCTTTGCTGATGGTTTGGGGGTACGTAGGTATATATAGGAGGAAGAAGTAGGTCGGTGGAGCCACGAGGGGCCCACGAGGGTGGAGGGCGCGCCCCCTGCCTTGTGACTTCCTCGTCGGTTACCTGACGTCCACTCCAAGTCCTCTGGATCATGTTTGTTCCAAAAATCACGCTCCTGAAGGTTTCATTCCGTTTGGACTCCGTTTTATATCATTTTAATAGGTTAGTCCCAAAAATAATATAAAAGTGTATAATAAAGCCCATTGAACATCGAAACAGAATATATAATATCATGGAACAGTCAAAAATTATAGATACGTTGGAGACGTATCAAGGCGGCAGGGCATGGTGTGCCAACTGGCCGGTCCGTCTCCCGTGTTCTACTCTTCCTCGCTGGAGACCGCACCTTCATCTTGAACCCCGCCCTCGTACATGGAGATCGCAGATGGAGGACGTCGATCGCCGCCGTAGAATAGGTTTAGGGTCGGGTTTCTTTTATTTTTCTGTCCTATAAAAGTTCGATATGTAATGAAAATCTACCATGTTTGCATTAATCTCGGCCGGTGTATATGAACTTTCACAATAATATAGTATATTGTAGGAGTACTAGCAAGATGCCGTATGCTGTACGGAACATCAAGATCTTGTGGGAGAAAAGGATGAACAAGGGAAGGCCTTATCTGCAAATGTGGAGAGGAGTGCGGTAAATTGTCATAGTTTCCTTCCTATCCGTTAGATATAGATCAGACGGCCTATATTGCGGATGGCAGGCACACCATCATCACCAACTCTGCTTTTTATTGAACCGAGACAAAGCTAACATGCGAAGTAAATAAACACATAGGGTCTACATACACAATTTATCTTAGGCACTCCAATAGTACGTCCACTACACATTCACGCATTTCACATCTTTCTACATCTACGGGAACCTACGAAAGGGTTAACGTAAATTGCCTCTCTCTCTCCTCCCTGATTTTCATGGTGGTGGGCCCCTCCCTCCCCCCAATCTACAATCAACAGCTCACACGTTTCACATCACGTTAATTACGTAATTGGGACGACGTAGGTGTAGCATTACTCGTCCAAAAAAACTCAACTAAGCCAACCTCCCAGCATATTGCGCGGGAAAAGACCCGGCCGCGCCGTTTTAGTCGGGATTACCAGATTACTAGTAGTAGCATCAATGGATCGCGCGAAGCACCAAGTTTTTTTTGGGGGGGCGAAGCACCTAGTTTAAAAGGAAAAAAAGGTGGTACACTCACAGCACCCCTGTCCCAGTCGCATTGCACCCCACACACGTTCGGTCCTTCACACGGCTCACACAAACGGAACGCGCTTCGGCTTGCCTCTTCACTGATACGTGGGACTGCACTTGGAGAAACCGACCATGCGCCAAACTCCCCCCGCCCACCGCGCGAAAATTCCCCCACCCCAAAAATTGCCCCCTAAATCTCAAATTCAACCGCCCTTTGGCCAACTAGCCAATAATATTCCCCAAACCTCCCTCCCCCCGTCCCCCTCCACTCCATTCGCTCGGCCAAAGCCGCCCTCCCCGCCACGCTGATACATCGGTGCCGCGGTTCGTCGAGGGGACGCACGGCGATCCTCTCGCTCCCATAGTAAGCTCCCGTAGACTGCCGTCCTCGAGCCGCGCCGCCACCACTGGTGATGTTCTTGTGGAGGCGCACAGTGGTCAGCGCCGCCATGCTGGCGACGTTCGTGTGGAGACGCACGGCGGCCAGCTTCTCCCGGTCTGGCGCATTCAAGATCGAGGCCCGTGCATGTCGGTGAAGCGCTGAATGTTAGGTGATAGACGCCGTTAATCTCACTATTTGCGAAGTAGTTTCTGATCAATATGCTCTACTTAAGAAGCTTCCTTGCCCTCGCACTTTTCGGTCCGCTTAGCTGAGATGGCATTCCAAGCCCGAGTAGTTGCTAAAATATCCTGCCATATATTTATTGTGACGTAGATTGTCATGGTCTAGTGCCAATCTGTTAGGTGAAATAGCTCTACACCGTTTTATACTCGATCTTTGTTGCTGTGATGGCTTTCGATAGTTCGATGGTTGTGTGCTCGGCCTCATTGACTGCTAAAACAACCTGCCATAATTTAGCACTCTAATATGTTTGCTGAATTAGCTTTAAATATATTTTGTTACTTAGATCTGCTCGTCCAAATATCTTGCCATGGCTTTAGACATCAACCTTGGTATTTTTTCTGGACTTCATAAAAAAGCATATATGTTTATCCTGTAATATCTAGTAGAATAACTAATTTGTATGTCTAACAGATGGACAGGACTTGGATAACTTCTGCTCGAAGATTCTCCGCTGCATATGCCGAGGGGATTGAAAACTTCATGAACTTTATCAGAGCTGAGTACGGTGGTCCGAAATCAGATGTGCTCAGCCCGTGTAGCAGTTGTATGAATTCAGTTACAAGACCCGATCAATCGTGCAAAATCATCTACACTTGTATGGGATGTCAGTCACATATACTAGGTGGGTTCATCATGGTGAAGCTGTGAACGTCAATGTTACTGACTACGCGGAAGCAGCAAATCACCATCTTGATCTGCCTAATGCTCAGGTGGAAGAGGAGGAGGAGGAGGTGGTGGTGGAGCCAGTGAGTTTGACCAACATTGAAACAATGCTACGGAATGCTCGTGCATTTCATGAACTTTCACCTGCAGAAGAAAAACGGTGGGCCCGCATGTTGGAACAATGCAACATGGCTGTCACCCTGTGAAATAAGTCATCAATATTCTCAGCTATGGTCACCTTTCTTCAGGTGAAGACATCTGAGTGGATGACCAACAAATCATTCGATGCGATGTTGGCTGCTTTCCGCAAAGCTTTCCCAGGTGCGTCTGAGCCGCCACACACCTATAGTAAAATGGAGAATTTCCTTCGTGCAGTTGGAATTGGATATGATATGATCCATGTTTGTAAGGATAATTGTGTTTTATTCCGGAAGGATTATGCCAACTTAAGTGAATGCCCGAAATGCAAATCATCAAGATGGAAAGATGGCGATCTTTGTGAAGAGGATTCCTCATAATGTTCTCGAGACATTTTCCAATTACACCAAGGTTGCAGAGGTTGTTTCATGATCTTTGAAACAAGAGAGGATGTCTTGTGGCATTCTAGGAACCAGGAGTACAGAGATCGAATGTAATGAGCCATCCATCACATGGTAGTGAGTGGAAAAGCTTCGATCGAAACACAAAAAGTTTGTCAATGACCCGAGAAACATTAGACTTGGCTTAGCTTGGATGGATTTAACCCATTTGGCCACCAGAGCGCCACATATAGCATGTGGCCAGTGCTTGTTATCCCTTACAACATGCCTCCAAATGTCTGCACCAAAGAATCAAATTACATGACGGCCTTGCTCATCCCAGGTCCAAAAAGTCCTGGAAAGGATTTTGATTTATTCATGGAGCCTCTTGTGGAGGAACTTCAACATCTATGGAGGGGTGTTCTCACTCGAGACTAGCAGCCCACCAGCTGATTTCTTTCTGCATGATGTTATAATTTGGTGCACCCATGATTATCCGGCTTTGGGCACTATGTCAGGGCGAACGACACATGGTTACAATGCATGTGTTCACTGTGACAGGAATCCGCTGTCATACGCAATACTTAGCAAGATCTGTTACATTTGACACCGTTGTTTCCTTGCCAAGGACAAGCCGCGTCCTACAAAATACCGAAGACATGTGTTCAATGCAGAGAGCATGAAAACCGCGATGCGCCAAAGCGGCTCACCACCGATGAGTTGCAAGTGGAATTATAGAAGGTCAGACATATTACACCAGGAAATTATCCTGGTAATGGTAGTAGGAAAAGGAAGCGTGGCAGGGCAGAAGAGAGATTATTGTCTAGCCGCAGGTCCACTTTGTGGGATTTGGAGTATTAGAAAGATTTGGATATGCGTCATAATCTTGATATAATGCACATCGGAAAAAAATATGTGACAGCATTATCAGCAGACTTCTTAATAGTGAAGGAAATACGAAAGATACCTTGAAATCTAGGATTGATTTGACACACCTACGCATCAGAAAGTATTTGCAGGTGGAAGATGAAGGTAAACCACGGGATATGGCACCAGCTGTGTACGTCTTGGACAAGGTAAAAAGAAAAGAATTCTGCGAGGTCCTGTCACGTGTGAGATTCCCACATGGATTTGCTTCCAACCCCGAAAGGAGAGTCAGTGCAGATGGAAACAAGGTACAAGGGTTGAAAACTCATGACTGCCACGTCCTACTTCAAAGGGTTTTACTGTTATCCTTAGAGGATTGGGCCGACCGACTTATACATAGCGATTGCAAGAGTTGGGACAATTCTTCGTGGAACTCTGCAGAGAAATATCAGGGTAGATGCTTTGGAGCATCTTAGAGACAAGATACCAACTATCCTATGAGACCTTGAGAAGATATATCCTCCAGCCTTGTTTGATGTGATGGTGCATTTGGCTGTTCATCTACCTGATGAGGCACTACTTAGAGGTCCAGTACAGTATGGCTGGATGTACACTATTGAAAGGCGGCTAGGCACTTTCAAGGGCTATGTTAGGAACAGAGCTAGACTCGAAGGTTCCATTGCAGAGGCCTACATTGTTATGGAAGCTTTGACATTCTGCTCAAAATACATTGAAACAACTGATCAACTTAGCAAAGAGGTGGGTGAAGACAATCCCGGGCTCAATGTGTTTGATTATTCTGTTCGAGTTACAGGGAAGAGTCGACAAGAGGACAAACCTAAAGATTTGGACAAAATGGTTTGGTATGTGTTGAATAACTATCCTAAGATACTACCTTATATCAAGTAAGTGCTAAGTACTGCAGCTTATACATCGTAATCTACTAAACTTGCAGCACATTCTTATATATTTAGATGTTTGACGCGATCACGATGTTGTGCAGCATCTATAAAAAGGAGTTACTACCGCGAAATCCAAGAAACACTGACAAACTGGTTATGGTAGGATTTGCGAAATGTTCAAGAGCCATGTAAGCTTTTGAATTGCACTGTCAGTATTTTTAATATATTGAGTACATAAGATGATCAGCTTGTCTATTTTCTAACCATAGGTTAAGAAGATGCGGGAGGATGGGCAGGCAGTTGATGATGCCCTTTACGCACTAGCAATGGGTCCTGATACTCGGGTAAGACATTATGAATCTTGCGTTGTTGGAGATGTGCGCTACAACACCCTTGCACGCGACAAAGGCAGGAAGACACAAAACAGTGCCATCATGAGCATGGATACGTACAACAGAGAGACAACTGAAATGTATGCTAACATAATAGACATTGTTCGATTGGTGATATCTCCGATTTCGAGGATCATCGGTGTGTGGTTTTGTTGTGTTGTCGTTGGTATAACCTGTTTTCCAGGATCGAAAAACCCAGAGCTGATGATTATTTCAAATCCATCAATGTCAAGGTGGCGTACCAGACCAACGAGCCTTTTATTTTGGCAAATCAAGCAACACATATATTTTTCTTGGAAGACACATTTGCACGTAGCGATGACTGGAGAGTATTGCAAAGGTTTGAACAGTTTAATGAAGTTGCACAACAAGATGATGCTTACACTGCTCCTGATGTACAAGATTCCACAGATGTTCCTAATATCTTTGAGAACCATCACGTCAATGACGCTGGCGAAAAGATTGTCTGTCGTGATGTGGACATACAAGAGTTGATCAAGAAGAAGCCAACATTCGAGGACATTGAGGATGAAGAAGAAGATGACACTCTGGGGAACTACGATTTAGACTGATACACATAGCAAAGATGTTGACGCTGCTGCTGTGGATGATGATTAGATTGCTTTTGTCGTATTTGCCTGTCAGAAGATGTTTTTTTATCTACTATGTGAAATTGTGTTTGCTATGACAACTGAAGCCTGATGAATGTGTTGTTTAGTATTTTGTTGTGGGAACATCACTTGTTATGTATGTTCATTTGTGTTTGGTGATTGTATGATGACTAAAACATGATGACATTGTTGTTTAGTTGTACTCATATTTGGCTGTGAAACTTGAATTTGATGACATAGTTTGTTGTTGGACAACAATTTGCTCGACGTCTTCAAATTGGAACAAAGCTGACCTGACAGGGCCTCTGCTAATTTACTTATTTATTACCAAAAGGTCCTATGCTATTTATTTATTTATGAGCAAAAGGGGATACCCCCCGATTTCTATTAATAGAAATCATTAAATGTTGACAACACTACTCACAGCCTGCTACACAGGTTTCATTCATTAATAGTTTCAGCAAAGTGCTCATGTCATAGCCACTGAATACATCACGAGTGCTACATACGCTGCAAATAAAGAGACAATCATCCGACAGAGCACATCGATTTTGCCCATTATCTTCATAAGCTCTTTCATCTCCTCATTGCTGTCAAGGTCGTTCAGCAGCTGTTGCTTCGCCATGATCAGAGGAACTGCATCTTTAACCTTCTGCTCTGCATCTTCCTCTTCTGCCATTCCTTCAGTTACATGTCCAACACCCCAACATGCTGGTATTGGGATTCCTCGGCTAACCAAATAATCAGCGTAGTTGCGTTCCCCCACATCAACAACTTCCCAGAAATACAAATCACACGAATCTTCCCTTTTCTGCACGAATCAAATTGGAAGATCATCAACCAACCTATTAAAAAAATAGCAACTGAAAGCAGCAGAACAACACTTAAACATATTATTACCCTATGATTCGGGCATTTGTAGAAGACTCGGCCAGGGTTGGGGATTGTGGTTGAGATGCGACGGATAACTCTGCGTGATTTGCAGCAGTGGCACCACACCAACGACAACGGGTTGCGATGAGCAACCGGCTGCGGTGCGTGTGCCGGCGGGGGTGTGATGAGACCCATAGGCGATGGTACGGGTGGAGACTTAGCGCATATCTGGTTGTTGCCTGCTGAAGAGTAGGTGGACGAGCAGCCAGTGGACATGGTTGCTGCGGCTAGAGCTTCTGATGCTAGGCAGAGTAAGTAGAGAAGAGGAGAAGCGAATGTTGGATATGGCAGTTTCATTACTTGCAGAGTAGCATATCACCATATATAGTCATAGTCTAGGTTTGGATTCGAAACAACTATAAGAGCACGTCTCTTTTTTTCTAAAACTCACCAATGTGTCTTTACTGGTACACTAGCTTTTTCTGTATGCCTTCTCAAGTCTTTGATTTTCTTCTTTTTTTTGCGAGGAAGGAAGGAGGACAAAATTGAGAGTTCCTGGGACTCGAACCCAAGACCTCTCGGTTGAAAACCAAGGGTGCTAGTCACTTATGTGGCGAACGTTCCCTGGGAGGAGGACGGTAGACGAACGCATTTTCCTCGCAGTTTTACTTGCGATGCAAGATCGAATGGTCGCAGTTTCAGGAATGTTATCACGCGACCGATCCCAATTTTTTTTCTTCCTATATATAAAAAGTATGCTACTTGATACGTCTCCAACGTATATATAATTTTTGATTTCTCCATGCTATTATATATTCTGTTTTGGATATTTAATGGGCTTATTTATACACTTTTATATTATTTTGGGACTAACCTATTAACCCAAGGCCCAGTGCAAATTGCTGTTTTTTTTGCCTATTTCAGTGTTTCGCAGAAAAGGAATATCAAACGGAGTCCAAACGGAATGAAACCTTCGGGAGCGTGATTTTTGGAACAAACGTGATCCAGGGGACTTGGAGTGGACGTCAAGCAATCAACAAGGAGGCCACGAGGCAAGGGGGCGCGCCTACCCCCTAGGCGCGCCCTCCACCCTCGTGGGCCCCTCGTGGCACCACCGACCTACTTCTTCCTCCTATATATACATACGTACCCCGAAACCATCGAGGAGCATCACGAAAACCTAATTCCACCGCCGCAACCTTCTGTACCCGTGAGATCCCATCTTGGGGCCTTCTCCGGCGCTCTACGGAGGGGGCATCGTTCATGGAGGGCTTCTACATCAACACCATAGCCTCTTCGATGATGTGTGAGTAGTTTACCACAGACCTTCGGGTCCATAGTTATTAGCTAGATGGCTTCTTCTCTCTCTTTGGATCTCAATACAAAGTTCTCCTCGATCTTCTTGGAGATCTATTTGATGTAACTCTTTTTACTGTGTGTTTGTCGAGATCCGATGAATTGTGGGTTTATGATCAAGATTATCTATGAACAATATTTGAATCTTCTACGAATTATTTTATGTATGATTGGTTATCTTTGCAAGTCTCTTGAATTATCAGTTTGGTTTGGCCTACTAGATTGATCTTTCTTGCAATGGGAGAAGTGCTTAGCTTTGGGTTCAATCATGCGGTGCTCGATCCCAAAGTGATGAGGGGGAAACGACACGTATTGTATTGTTGCCATAGAGGATAAAAAGATGGGGTTTATATCATATTGCATGAGTTTATCCCTCTACATCATGTCATCTTACCTAATGCGTTACTCTGTTCTTATGAACTTAATACTCTAGATGCATGCTGGATAGCGGTCGATCTGTGGAGTAATAGTAGTAGATGCAGGCAGGAGTCGGTTTACTTGCCGCGGACGTGATGCCTATGTACATGATCATCCCTAGATATTCTCCTAATTATGCACTTCTTTATCAATTGCTCGACAGTAATTTTTTCACCCACAGTAATACTTATGCTACCTTGAGAGAAGCCACTAGTGAAACCTATGGCCCTTGGGTCTATTTTCCATCATATAAGTTTCCAATCTATTTTTACTTTGCAATCTTTACATTTAATCTTTATCATAAAAATACCAAAAATATTATCATCTCTATCAGATCTCACTTTTGCAAGTGGCTGTGAAGGGATTGACAACCCCTTTATCGTGTTGGTTGCAAGGTTCTTATTTCTTTGTGTAGGTACGAGGGACTTGCGTGTGGCCTCCTACTGGATTGATACCTTGGTTCTCAAAAACTGAGGGAAATACTTACGCTACTTTGCTGCATCACCCTTTCCTCTTCAATGGAAAATCAACGCAGTGCTCAAGAGGTAGCAAGAAGGATTTCTGGCGCCGTTACCGGGGAGTCTACGCACAAGTCAAGACATACCAAGTAACCATCACAAACTCTTATCCCTCGCATTACATTATTTGCCATTTGCTCTCGTTTTCCTCTCCCCCACTTCACCCTTGCCGTTTTATTCGCCCTCTCTTTCCGTTCGCCTCTTTTTTGCTTGCTTCTTGTTTGCCTGTGTGTTGGATTGCTTGCTCGTCACGATGGCTCAAGATAATACTAAATTGTGTGACTTTGCCAATACCAACAACAATGATTTTCTTATCACTCCGATTGCTCCTCTTACCGATGCTGAATCTTGTGAAATTAATGCTGCTTTGCTGAATCTTGTCATGAAAGATCAATTCGCGGCCTTCCTAGTGAAGATGCCGCTACCCATCTAAATAGCTTTGTTGATTTGTGTGATATGCAAAAGAAGAAAGATGTGGACAATGATATTGTTAAATTGAAGCTATTTCCCTTTTCGCTTAGAGATCGTGCTAAAACTTGGTTTTCGTCTTTGCCTAAAAATAGTATTGATTCTTGGAACAAGTGCAAAGATGCTTTTATCTCTTAAGTATTTTCCACCCGCTAAGATCATCTCTCTTAGAAACGATATTATGAACTTTAAGAAACTTGATCATGAACATGTTGCACAAGCTTTGGAGAGAATGAAATTAATGATACGTAATTGCCCTACACATGGTTTGAATTTATGGATGATTATACAAAAAAATTATGCCGGATTGAATTTTGCTTCTAGAAATCTTTTAGATTCGGCATGGAGGCACTTTTATGGAAATCACTTTAGGTGAAGCTACTAAACTCCTAGATAATATTATGGTTAATTATTCTCAATGGCACACTGAAAGATCTACTTGTAAAAAGGTGCATGCAATTGAAGAAATTAATGTTTGGAGTGGAAAGATGGATGAACTTATGAAATTGTTTGCTAATAAGAGGGTTTCTTCTTATCCCAATGTTATGCCTTTTTCTACTTTTATTGAGAATAATAATGAATTTATGGATGTGAATTTTGTTGGTAGGAACAATTTTGGCAACAACGCTTATAAAGGAAACTTTAATCCTAGGTCGTATCCTAGTAATACCTCTAATAATTATGGTAATTCCTACAACAACTCTTATGGAAATTTTAATAAGATTCCCTCTGATTTTGAGATTAGTGTTAAAGAATTTATGATTTCTCAAAAGAATTTCAATGTTTTGCTTGAAGAAAAATTGCCTAATATTGATGAATTGGCTAAGAACGTGGATAGAATTTCTCTTGATGTTGATTCTTTGAAACTTAGATATATTCCACCTAAGCATGATATCAATGAGTCTCTCAAAGCCATGATAATTTCTATTGATGAGTGCAAAGAAAGAACCAATAAGTTGCGTGCTAAAAAATATTGCTTTATGAAAGCGTGTTCTTCTAGTTTTCATGATAATAAGGATGAAGATCTAAAAGTAATTGATGTGTCTCCTATTAAATCTCTGTTTTGCAATATGAATCTTGATAAGGATGGGACTGGAGATGAGTCAACTTTAGTTAAAAGGCATCCCAATGATTCAGAGTTTTTAGATCTTGATGCAAAATTTGGTAAAAGTGGGATTGAAGACGTCAAAACTTTAGATAGCAATGAACCCACTATCTTGGATTTCAAGGAATTTAATTATGATAATTGTTCTTTAAGATATTTGTAGCGACCAGACCTCAAACAGTCTGATCTCTGTGCATAAGTGTCATCCCTGAATCGGTAATGCTGACACACACAGTACTTGAAGGATTTATAACAGAGTAGCAATCACACACTTATTACATCGAATGCCTCAAAAGAGAACTTATTACAGTAAATATGGCTTAAGGCCATCTAATACGATAACAGCGGAAGGCTTGGAAGATAAAGTGAGTCCATCAACTCCGGTAGCATCATCGAGTGAAAGACCACGACCTAAGGCTCCTTACTCGTCGTCTGAAAAGTCTGCAACATGATACGTTGCAGCCCGAAAACGGGTCAGCACATGGAATATGCTGGCAATGTAACACAAAAGGATAATGAACAGAATAATGCTATCACTACATGCATATATGGCTGGTGGACGCTGTAGGGTTAATATGTTTTGCGAAAAGCCAATTTTTCCCTACTGCAAAGGAATAAATTCTATTTACTATCATGGTGGTTGTTAAACATTGAGAAGGTTCAGCCAACTCAATC
Source organism: Aegilops bicornis (assembly GCA_021605145.1). Lineage (NCBI taxonomy): Eukaryota > Viridiplantae > Streptophyta > Magnoliopsida > Poales > Poaceae > Aegilops > Aegilops bicornis. Next base: position 526,059,576 of record CM038675.1, on the reverse strand, counting down.
CCAATTAAAAGGTACATAATAACCCAAACAAGTTTTAATATTAATAGTGATGAGATTCACATGATAATCCAAAAACCAGATACTCAAGATCTACATAACCGGGGACACGGCTAACCATGATTAGTTTGTACACTCTGAAGAGGTTTGCGCACTTTTCCCCACAAGACTCGATCTCCTCCGTTGGAGTTCTCGCACTACATGGTGTTTGAGAAACGGATGACCGAGACATAGTCTTTCAGAAGCGTTAGCACCTTACGATGGGTAGACAGTACCACCTACATCCCCTAGTTTACCACTATAAGAGTTCACACGACTTAATCCACTATGCTAGAGCCCATAATAGCTTGTGGCTGCACACGGAAGTCTCTAATATGAATAATCTCATGATCCCTTTGAGCCTGGGTGGCAGTCCATAGGAGAATCACAGGGTACCCCGGGATTTCCAAAAAATACAGGCAATCACTGGGTTCCCCAGGTGCCTCAATCCACCCAGATGTGTAATTAAGTTGCGAACTTAAGTTTAACCATTAATTAACAATCTCACATCTGTCATGAATACACTAAAATCCAATCCACGTCTACGAGCATAGCATAGCAGTATAAGCAACGTAGAAGTAACTCCCATAGGTTTGATAATAAACATGTGATTAGCTAGTACCTCAACTACTTCCCATCCCACAATTTAATCAAATTCTAACCATGCAATTGTTTGAGGATTGATCTAATGCAATAAAACTGGGTAGTAAAGAGGTATGATCAAAGTGTTACTTGCCTTGCTGATGATCCGCGAAACCTAGAGACTCGTAGTAGCACACTTCCCACTCCGGGTACTCTATCGCAAACAAACAAGCATACAATAAGCAATCAAGCAAGTTCACGGGTAAAACTCAAATAAGAGATCTAACCAGAAAGTTCAACTTAAGAACTCCGGTTTGCAAAAAGAATCAAATCAAACGAAGCAACAAAACTCAAACGGCGAAAAAAACAAGCTTCATTTACTAATCTGGACTAAAGTCAAATTTTACAGTAGCAAAAACTTGTTTAAGTTGGTTAAATGGAAAGAGGGTTTCGAGACGAAACTCTAGGCGCTTGAATCGCCTGATTTCGATAGATGAGCGAAAAGTTATACTAAAACGAAATTCGGATCAGAAATCACGATCGAAAATAATCGCGGAAAATCCGAGAAAAAATTGATTTAATGTGCTAACGAATCTAACGCTCATGCGTAGCTAAACGGTGAAAACCATTCGTTAAAACGAACTAACGAACAGGCGTTCGCTAAATAACTAAACCGAAAAAATAAACCAATCAAAAAAATCGCGGATCTAAAAAAATCATACGGTTTTTCGAAGAAAACCGGCAGGGCGCTTGGTGGCGGTGGCGGCGGCGAGGCGTGGTATGATGGCGGGCAAGCGGCGGCGAGGCTGCAGCGGCGGCAGGCGAGGCGACGACGGCGGCGGCGGGCTAGGGTTAGGGTTTCGGGGTGCGGGGCTGACAGGTCGAACGGGCCTCGGGGCGGCGGCTTATAAGAGGCCTGGCCCGAGAAGTCCTGGCCGAATATGGCCCTAAGTTGGTTGACTTTTTTTTAAATAATTCCGACATGCAGAAAAAGAAAGAAAAGAAATACTACAGGGACTCCAAAAATCCCGAAATAAATTTTCCCCGTCCTTTAGAAATAGGCCGGACAATGTGAACATTTATTTGGGCCTAAAAAGCAAATTTGAAAAACGCATATTTTTCCTAATTCAAATAAAATAGCGATAAAACTCCGAATAAAAATCTTATTTGATTTTGATATTAAATCTCCGATATTTCTTTATTTTGAGGAAGTCATTTTATCCTCTCTCTTTTATTTTTAAATAAAAGAAATATTCAAGAGAAAAATAATTAAAATCAAAGATCCTCTTTTCAAAATTCGAGAAAAACTCAAATATGAAAATAACGAAATCCCTAACTCTCTCCGTGGGTCCTTGAGTTGCGTAGAATTTCTAGGATCAACCAAAATGCAATAAAATATGATATGCAATGATGATCTAATGTATAACATTCCAAATTGAAAATTTGGGATGTTACAAGATTGTATTTCCTTGTTGCAATCCGTGCTAAATACTCCGCAAACTTATAGTCAAAATAAGGCTTTTACTAAACATATCGTTGATGCTTTAATGCAATCTTATGAAAAAAAACTTGAATCAGAAGTTTCTATCCCTAGAAAACTTTATGATTAGTGGGAACCTACTACTAAAATTAAAATTAAGGATCATGAATGCTATGCTTTGTGTGATTTGGGTGCTAGTGTCTCCACAATTCCAAAAACTTTGTGTGATTTGCTAGGTTTCCGTGAATTTGATGATTGTTCTTTGAACTTACACCTTGCGGATTCCACCATTAAGAAACCTATGGGAAGAATTAATGATGTTATTATTGTTGCAAATAGGAATTATGTGCCCATAGATTTCATTGTTCTTGATATAGATTGCTATCCTTCATGTCCTATTATTCTTGGTAGACCTTTTCTTAGAACGATTGGTGCAATTATTGATATGAAGGAAGGAAATGTTAGATTCCAATTTCCGTTAAGGAAAGGCATGGAACACTTTCCTAGAAAGAAAATCAAATTACCTTATGAATCTATCATGAGAGCCACTTATGGATTGCATCCCAAAGATGGCAATATCTAGTTCTTTCCTTGCCTTTATGCCTAGCTAGGGGCGTTAAACGATAGCGCTTGTTGGGAGGCAACAAAATTTTATTTTAGTTTTTTGCTTTTTGATTCTGTTTAGGAATAAATAATCCATCTAGCTTCTGTTTAGATGTGGTTTTTTTAATTAGTGTTTGTGCCAAGTAAAACCTTTGGGAAGACTTGGGGAAAGTCTTTGCGATCTTCCTGTAAAAAACAGAAACTTTAGCGCTCACGAGATTAGCTACAACTTTTTACTGGAAAGTGGTATTTAGTTAATTCTTTTTGCATATGATTAATAGATAAATTCCTCACGACCAGCAATTTATTTTAGAATTTTTGGAGTTCTAGAAGTTTGCGTTAGTTACAGATTACTACATACTGTTCTGTTTTTGATAGATTCTGTTTTTCGTGTCTTGTTTGCTTATTTTGATGCATCTATGGCTAGTATCGGAGCTTATGAACCATAGAAAAGTTGGAATAAAGTAGGTTTAACACCAATATAAATAAAGAATGAGTTCATTACAGTACCTTGAAGTGGTGTTTTGTTTTCTTTCGCTAACGGAGCTCACGAAATTTTCTGTTAAGTTTTGTGTTGTGAAGTTTTCAAGTTTTGGGTAAAGATTTGATGGATTATGGAACAATGAGTGGCAATAGCCTAAGCTTGGGGATGCCCAAGGCACCCCAAGGTAAAATCTAAGGACAACCCAAAAAGCTTAAACTTGGGGATGCCCCGTAAGGCATCCCCTCTTTTGTCTTCGTCCATCGGTAACTTTACTTGGATTTATATTTTTATTCACCACATGATATGTGTTTTGCTTGGAGCGTCTTGTATGATTTGAGTCTTTGCTTTTTAGTTCATCACAATCATCCTTTCTGTACACACCTTTTGAGAGAGACACACATTATTCAGAATCTATTAGAATACTCTTCGTGCTTCAGTTATATCTTTTGAGTTAAACAATTTTGCCCTAGTGCTTCACTTATATCTTTTAGAGCACGGTGGTGGTTATATTTTATAGAAATTATTGATCTCTCATGCTTCACTTATATCATTTTGAGAGTCCTTTAGAACAGCATGGTAATTTGCTTTGGCATCCAAGATAAAAACTTCTAAGTGCATTGAATACTAAGAGAAGTTTGATACTTGATAGTTGTTTTGAGATATAAAGGTGGTAATATTAAAGTTGTGCTAGTTGAGTAGTTGTGAATTTGAGAAATACTTGTGTTGACATGTCCCGTAGCATGCACGTATGGTAAACGTTGTGTAAAAAAATTGAAACATGAGGTGTTCTTTGATTGTCATCCTTATGAGTGGCGGTCGGGGACAAGCGATGATCTATTCCTACCAATCTATCCCCCTAGGAGCATGCGCGTAGTGCTTGGTTTATGATGACTTGTATATTTTTGCAATAAGTATGCGAGTTCTTTATGACTAATGTTGAGTCCATGGATTATACGCACTCTCAACCTTCAATCATTGCTAGCCTCTTCGGTACCGTGCATTGCCCTTTCTCACCTTGAGAGTTTGTGCAAATTTCGCCGGTGCATCCAAACCCCGTGATACGATACGCTCTATCGCACATAAACCTCCTTATATCGGGTCCATAGTTATTAGCTTGATGGCTTCTTCTCTCTCTTTGGATCTCAATACAAAGTTCTCCTCGATCTTCTTGGAGATCTATTTGATGTAACTCTTTTTGCGGTGTGTTTGTCGAGATCCGATGAATTGTGGGTTTATGATCAAGATTATCTATGAACGATATTTGAATATTCTCTGAATTCTTTTATGTATGATTGGTTATCTTTGCAAGTCTCTTTGAATTATCAGTTTGGTTTGGCCTACTAGATTGATCTTTCTTGCAATGGGAGAAGTGCTTAGCTTTGGGTTCAATCATGCGGTGCTCGATCGATGTGATGAGGGGAAACAACACGTATTGTCTTGTTTCCATCGAGGATAAAAAGATGGGGTTTATATCATACTGCATGAGTTTATCCCTCTACATCATGTCATCTTACCTAATGCGTTACTCTGTTCTTATGAACTTAATACTCTAGATGCATGCTGGATAACGATCGATGTGTGGAGTAATAGTAGTAGATGCAGGCAGGAGACGGTCTACTTGTCGCGGACGTGATGCGTATATACATGATCATGCCTAGATATTCTCATAATTATGCACTTTTTTATCAATTGCTTGACAGTAATTTTTTCACCCACCGCAATACTTATGCTATCTTGAGAGAAGCCACTAGTGAAACCTATGGCCCCCGGGTCTATTTTCCATCATATAAGTTTCCAATCTATTTTTACTTTGCAATCTTTACTTTTAATATTTATCATAAAAATACCGAAAATATTATCATCTCTATCAGATCTCACTTTTGCAAGTGGTCATGAAGGGATTGGCAACCCCTTTATCGCGTTGGTTGCAAGGTTCTTATTTGTTTGTGTAGGTACGAGGGACTTGTGTGTGGCCTCCTACTGGATTGATACCTTGGTTCTCAAAAACTGAGGGAAATACTTACGCTACTTTGCTGCATCACCCTTTCCTCTTCAAGGGAAAACCAACGCAGTGCTCAAGAGGTAGCACTACTTGGTGTCAGCTTAGTCAACAAACAATTATGCCAACCTTGACCATTGGATTGACATTCAACGTCTGTCGTGTTTCTTCAGTCTCTTCTTCCTCCAGCCGCCAAAGCCAAACCAGCGCCAAGTGGGACCGCTCGCTTCCCCGCCTCCCATGGTCGGGTCTTTGCCGCCAAGACGACGTGGCCCGTTGCACCCTAAAACTCTGCGCATCTTCACTGGCTCCTGTTCGTTCCTGTCCGAGGCCTCACCATCATCCTCCGCCTTGGTTCGCTCGCCGTGGCGCTGCCCTTCGGTGTTGTCAACATGGTCAACAACCGAGAGGAATAAGGAGATGACCGTATGTGGTGAGGATGACAGTAGGGACCGAGCAGTGCGCGCAGTAATTTTGTTTTTTCGGGACGGAGAAGGGTGTCAACTGGGTTGTTCAGGAGCTGTCGCCCGTCTAGCACATGACCAGCCTAGTTTTTTTTCCTTTCTGAGAATGGCTGGCCCAACTATTTTGTTTTTTGTAGAATAACCAACATAGGCCTGAAGGAAATATGCCCTAGAGGCAATCATAAAGTTGTTTTTTATATTTTCTTATATCATGATAAATGTTTATTATTCATGCTAGAATTGTATTAACCGGAAACTTAGTACATGTGTGAATACATAGACAAACAGAATGTCACTAGTATGCCTCTACTTGACTAGCTCGTTAATCGAAGATGGTTAAGTTTCCTAGCCATAGACATGAGTTGTCTTTTGATCAACGGGATCACATCATTAGAGAATGATGTGATTGACCTGACCCATCCATTAAGTTTAGCACTATGATCGTTTAGTTTATTGCTATTGCTTTCTTCATAACTTATACATGTTCCTATGACTATGAGATTATGCAACTCCCGAATACCGGAGGAACACTTAGTGTGCTATCAAACATCACAATGTAGCTAGGTGATTATAAAGATGTTCTACAGGTGTCTCCAAAGGTGTTTGTTGGGTTGGCATAGATTGAGATTAGGATTTGTCACTCCGTCTATCAGAGAGGTATCTCTGGGCCCTCTCGGTAATGATCATCACTATAAGCCTTGCAAGCAATGTGACTAATGAGTTAGTTACGGGATGCTGCATTACGTAATGAGTAAAGAGACTTGCCGGTAACGAGATTGAACTAGGTGTGATGATACCGAAGATTGAATCTCGGGCAAGTAACATACCAATGACAAAGGGAACAACGTATGTTGTTATGCAGTTTGACCGATAAAAGATCTTTTTAGAGTATGTAGGAACCAATATGAGCATCCAGGTTCCTCTATTGGTTATTGACCGGAGATGAGTCTCGGTCATATCTACATAGTTCTCGAACCCGTAGGGTCCGCACGCGTAACGTTCGGTGACGATCGGTATTATGAGTTTATGTGTTTTGATGTACCGAAGGTAGTTCGGAGTCCCGGATATGATCACGGACATGATGAGGAGTCTCGAAATGGTCGAGACATAAAATCGATATATTGGATGACTATGTTTGGACATCGGAATGGTTCCAAGTGAGTTCGGGCATATTCCGTAGTACCGGGGGGTTACCGGAACCCCCCGAGGAGTATGTGGGCCCTAATGGGCTTTAGTGGAGCGAGAGAGGGGCGGCCAGGGCAGGCCGCGCGCCCCCTCCCCCTTTGGTCCGAATTGGACTAGGAAGGGGGGCGGCGCCCCCCTTTCCTTCCTCCCTCTCTCCCCCTTCCTTCTCTCCTAGTCCAACTAGGGAGGGGGGATCCTACTCCCGGTGGGAGTAGGACTGTTCCAGGGCGCGCCATAGAGGGCCGACTCTCCCCCCTCCCCCACTCCTTTATATACGGGGGAGGGGGGCACCCCATAGACACACAAGTTGATATCTTAGCCTTGTGCGGTGCCCCCTCCACCATATTCCGCCTCGGTCATACCGTTGCAGTGCTTAGGCGAAGCCCTGCGGCGGTAGCTTCATCATCACCATCATCACACTGTCATG